>OY365777.1:19029300-20229300 GCA_959347405.1 Napeogenes sylphis
ATCGAAACCACGCTCTGCTATGATAACATATTAAATAATTAATACCAACTTTTTTTTAGTTCGAGCAATATTTTATTAAAAATAATTTTATAAATATCCAACAACTTTCATCGTTGTAAATGCAAGCAGAGTGGCGCAGTGGAAGCGTGCTGGGCCCATAACCCAGAGGTCCGTGGATCGAAACCACGCTCTGCTATGATAACATATTAAATAATTAATACCAACTTTTTTTTATTTCGAGAAATATTTTATTAAAAATAATTTTATGAATATCCAACAACTTTCATCGTTGTAAATGTAAGCAGAGTGGCGCAGTGGAAGCGTGCTGGGCCCATAATCCAGAGGTCCGTGGATCGAGACCACGCTCTGCTATGATAACATATTCAATAATTAATACCATTTTTTTTTATTTCGAGCAATATTGTAAGGAAAATAATTTTATGAATATCCAACAACTTTCATCGTTATAAATGCAAGCAGAGTGGCGCAGTGGAAGCGTGCTGGGCCCATAACCCAGAGGTCCGTGGATCAAAACCACGCTCTGCTATGATAACATATTCAATAATTAATACCAACTTTTTTTTATTTTGAGCAATATTTTATTAAAAATAATTTTATGAATATCCAACAACTTTCATCGTTGTAAATGCAAGCAGAGTGGCGCAGTGGAAGCGTGCTGGGCCCATAACCCAGAGGTCCGTGGATCGAAACCACGCTCTGCTATGATAACATATTAAATAATTAACACCAACTTTTTTTTATTTCGAACAATATTTTATTAAAAATAATTTTATGAATATCCAACAACTTTCATCGTTATAAATGCAAGCAGAGTGGCGCAGTGGAAGCGTGCTGGGCCCATAACCCAGAGGTCCGTGGATCGAAACCACGCTCTGCTATGATAACATATTCAATAATTAATACCAACTTTTTTTGATTCCGAGCAATATTGTAAGAAAAATGATGTTATGAATATCCAACACGTTTCGTTATTTTAAATGTAAGTGGAGTGTAGCGTAGTGAAAGCGTGCTGGGCATAACAATTGAGGAAAAACAATTGAGCCTAATAACAACAATTTTCTACAAGCCTTGGTTTGACAACTTGAAGAACATTTACAGGACTGAATCGACAGTTCCGGCAAGAGTTGCTTCGAATATTTTCGTGGAAACAATTCGTCGTCTTTTTTTTCATAGCCTAATAAAGCAAAATGAATGGGCTATAGTTTAATCCACATATATATGTTTGTGTTGAAGATATTAATATGAGTAAATTAAGTTGAAGCCGAGACTTTCGAAATTAATTTTTGTCGAAAGTCATCAGCAGTTGACAATTTTTCCCAAAAAAAGGTGCTCATTGTTTCTAATTCAATTTATATTTTGGTATGGATTTCTTTAATGTCGCTGACCTTTTTAAACAAATGCAAGTATGCAGTTTTTAAAACTGTTTTAGTTTTTATATATTTTTTTTTCATATGAATATGAAATATCGACCCTTATGGAATATAGTAACTTTATCATCAAGACCATTGTCTGAAGATATATTTTGCCTTTTAAATTATGTTTTTCGAATGCATAATTTAAGAAATACGGGAAGAGAAATATCAACGCGGTTTCGTGCACCACGGACCTCAACGTTAGGTGCAAACTGTAGTCCCCGCTAATAATAGGTACTTACTAACCTAGACATAGACATGCTAAACCTACAAAAAAGACATAAAGTTCATTTGTTAAAACAGGACGCCAAGCGCCATACACAATAAGTAATGCGCCATCTTTTGGCCGCGGCTGCACGCAGCGGACGAGCGGGAGAGGGGGGTTACAAATGGGCAGATACGTGAGGGCAGACTTTTGTTCATTATTTAGTTATTTAATTAATAAATAGTTAAGTTACACATTTAGTTAGTACATTTACCTATTATTTAATTTAGTTATTTGGTACTTTTTGATACTTAAATGATAAGACTTAGATAATAAGGTATTTTTAATCCCCAACTCAAAAAAAGGGGTGTTATAAGTTTGACCTGTCGATCTGTGTATCTGTGTGTCTGTCTGTGGAATTCTAGCAGCCAAACGCGTAGACGGATTTGATTGCGGTTTTTTTCATCGAAAGCTTAGTTTGTCGAGATGGTTCTTAGCTATGATTGGTCGGAATAGAAACAGTCGTCTCCAAGATATTGAGGTTTTATTGATGCAGGTGAAAGGTTTCTCTGCAATATTGATAGAAATACTTAAACAAGTGAGAATTTGTGTGTCTGTAGTTTCGGACAACTACAGCAACGTAGTCGTTGAGTCGGGGGACCGCTCAATAAAGGAAGAAATTAAAATGCAAGTAAATTACCAAGGCAAATAAAGAAATTACGATTTTGAATCGTATAGTCTAAGTTTCTGAATGATTAAAATAGACGCAACGTCTTCAATAAGTACATAATAATATTATTATTATTCTTTTTGGAGGTCGTTTTATATCGGGGGGTTTTAATTTTTTTTTTTCATAATCTTCAGTTCTTTTTCAATTCGTTACTTTCCTTTAAGTTTTTAAGACCCTATCTAATCCGAATGAAGTCGTGTTAAAAAGCTAGTATTTTTGTTAGTAATTTTTCATTTTTAGTTGATTAAGTGTTGTAAATAATATGTTCTTCTTTGTATAAAGAGTAATAACTCTCCGTTCTACACGAGTTCACAACTCGAACGGTGAAAAAAAACTGGCACGTTTAGAAGTTTAAGACCAGCACTTTAGAACCCTAGTAGTGGTTTTAGGCTTATTTATCAATTTCCTCCATATTCACCACTGTCAAATAGACAAATGTCAGTTGTTTAATAAGTTTTTTTAATTATATGCAACAGGAAACATAAAACAAAATGAAACTGACTAGTATAGATTGAATGCTAACTTTATGTACTTATCCATTATGTACTAATCCTAAAAAAAATATTCTTTTATATATAAATTTTGGTTTTTCTGTTCTATTATTTATAAATAAAATGACTCGTCTCTGATCAAGATATATATATATTTTAAATTTAAGGCAGTATTGAGTTGGTAATCTAGATATATGTGAAAGCTTCCGAAAAGTCTGCACTGCTTATCTAAGCTTAGCTGGTAGATACCATGCATATACTAGTAGTACACTCGCAAGTACTGGATCTGAAAGGTAAGTAAGTTGTAATAAATATTTTTTGGCATGTAAGGTTGTGATCGAAATGTAATGTAGGTATAATAAAATTCTAAATTCTAAAAATAGTATATAAATGGGTATAATAAAATTCTGTACTATACATTAAAGACAAACTATTAATATAAAGGAAAAAGTGTTTTATGGAATATGTTTTGATATTACCGACGTTCAATGTCGTAAATTGTATAATAAGATGTGTTATTTTAATATTATAAGAAACATAAAAAACAAGTTTAGTGCCAAACGTTTTATGTAAAATCCATATGTATATACTGGAATAGATCAGAGCATTGCTTGTTGTATCTTATTTAAGATAATCCGCCTTCAAGCAGTAAGTTCTAATAAAAATAGGCTTTCAGATGTGATACCGGATAAACGCGATGCACTCTAATCAAGCCTAACTGGAAGATTAAACAATTTTCTTTTGTGAGTTTATAAATGTTATTAGTAGTTTTATGAAGCGGTGAGAATATAACTTTCGTTCCACAGTGAAGCTGAGGATTCAAATAAACAATTATATTTAGAACGAAAGGTACAAAGCAAGGAAATGAGTCTGATATATTGTATTTTTTTATGGAATACTGCATTTAAAAAAATATCATTTTTAAAAACACTTTTTTATCAGACGGTCCTAAAACGATACATCATTATTATTTTACATTTAACTCGTTTATGTATATATATTATAATATGATTTGTATATTTTTAATATTCACCATAACTCTTTGGGAGATATAGTCGAACTTGCTCACCTCTACTCCGTTTTGTAAACAGGATTCAGATAAGCAAATATTAGCATATTGTTATTATTAATGTACATCTGATATATCTCTTTGCTAAATTCCATGTTTTATAAAGCATCGAAGCGATAACTTTTGTCGGTTTAATAGAACTTTGAATAGTTAGAAAATCCTTGGAACGGTTTTTTCCCAATTTGACGAAATCAAATCCAGAATCTTATTACAAAAGTTCACTGAAGTAATTTAGTTTTTCTTATAGAACGGATTTAAGTGGTTGCCTGGGCCATAAATCTGTGGATTAAACCAACCCAACGAGATTGCAATCTGCCGTCTGCAAGCCGCTATCGATAATTGTAACGATATAGATAATCGAGGAAATGGAGAAAAATATTGGAAACAGCTTCGATTTAATATATTTAATCTTACTTTAAGTTACGTTTCTCACAATACAGCAAACTCGGATGTAAATATATAACGTAGCACTATACTAGGAATACCAATGTAGGTACTACGATTGATGACTTATTATTTTAACTAATACAGAGAGTAGTCAGTACAAATTTTTCAAATCTGTTAACGTTATGAATGTCTAAATCACATTTAGTTTAGCTTTTAAATTTAATCGGAAAAGCGAAAGTGACATTCTGTCGATGACGGAACTAACATGTCTGTAAGAACTAACAAAGCCGAGGCAGTGAAGTAATATAATATCTATCTGTTAAATAATATCTTAATATGAAATGTAACACTTCTATTGAAAGGATTGCAAATAAAAATACAGACTATTTAATACCCTTCTTAAACTGGTTGAGTGCGTTCGTAAATTCAATTGCCATGTTGAAATAAATTTCTTGTAATCGTATACCCAAACAGCCGGAAAACAACCGAATAAGCATTATCAAGTTACACTCAAGAATGGTCTCACTTTTGCTTTATTTTCGACCTTGTCATACGATTTCTTTAGAATTTAAATAAAGACAATCGATAATATCTCTAAGCTGTTATATGAACCAGTCATTTGTGGTCATAAATTATAATCTAGATCAAAACACACTTGATTGATGATTGACAGAAAAACTTTTATGATGATGTGTTTTATACAGATGTTAATTACTGGCATTAGTTTCATTTATGAAGAGAGTTTATAGGTACGATTTAGTTTATTACTATAAAAACATCTCAAATTGGGAACTAAGAAACCGGCGTATCGTAAAGAAATTATGACGGTATCCCATAATTTCAACTAATAAAGATCGGACTTAAATAACTTTTCGATATAATTACTTGAATAGACATAATTGAATAAATATATAATTTATATAATGTTCCATTAACTATAAGTAATAATGATGTTTGTAAATTTGAAATCATATAAGCAAGCTAAAATCATACCAAATACTGAGCCATGTTTTACCGTCTTGCAAATATTTTAATAAAAAACATCGAAATCTTGAATAAGGTAAACCGTGGGCGTTCCGACAATGAGCACGTCACCGAGTGCCCTTTGAGCTGTCAACGTCTTGAAGGAACCGGGGCAATTATATTGAAAACTCTCGCAATGCTATCTTTTAGAAAAATAATACAGGCCTTGCATTAACTGACGTAAGAAGCTTATTAGCGCGCCTTCCGTGACGGACGCTGGCTCCTATTTTAAGTCAGTTAAACTAAAATGTTTTTTGGTGGATTTAAATGACGGCTTTGAGATTCATGCTCAGGATAATCATTTTGTTACAGAAAAAAGAAAAATAACACTAACAGTGTTAGTATTAATTGATAAAATCTTAGTAAGTTTCAGATATTTTAACAGAAAACATAATATACAAGGTATATCAAAAGATTATTTCAATGTATAAAACTAATGTTACGCTCCAGATAAGTCGGAATCACATGAAGTGACTAATGTAACATGATGAGTCAGAGAAGCCAACGAAGCACCTATGCTTTTTAAACGTGATTGGCCGCTCTAGAGTAGGAGGTAGGCTCGAAGCCGCCGTAAACCGATCATAATATCAAATTACTACGCCCAGACCTCGGTGTGACTAATTGGTATTAAAAGTGCTGTTATGTCTTAATTAAATTAAATTCATAATTTACTAGTAATCTTGTTGCGGTCCAAGAATTTAAGTACATTACAAATTTTACACAATAGAGCAGTTTCTGAGGCGAATGGGAAATAGTAGGTTAATTAAGGGTGTTACACAAGAGATTACGTACTACCCACTGTCGACTAAGGTTTCGCTCGTTGAACAGAATTTTGAAAGTGTTAAGCTGTTTATAAGTAAGTTTAGGTTGTAATAAACATTATAAGATATGGCCTTTTGACAAGAGAGTATGAAATATAATGTTAGCACTTTATTCTTTCTTATAATTGTAATAAGAATGCTAATTAAATATGTAGTCAAAAAAAGGTATTAATTATAATTAATTAATTCATAGAAAACATAAACATTGTTTTTTTTGTCTTTTCAAATATGTCATGGTATAGAACCCTTCGTGCACGAGTCCGACTTTGTTTTCTTATCATAAAGACAATAATAAATATTGACAAAAACATTTTCGATAACCAAACGTTGGGTAATTATAATTACAGTTTATTATTATTTAAAATGCAAATAGTAAAATTTATAAGAAGACCTGTGGTACCAAAATTTTTACTGCTAGCCATAAACAGGAATAGTTTGCTAACACAACCACGAACAGCCGAGGGAAATAAGGATTTCTTCGACCGTTAAATTTACGACTTGTCCCATGGAAAGCCTTGTCACCCTCCCGAGATCTTTTTATAATTTATTTGGTTTGTTACAACTACACGTCCTTGTTGCTTCTATAAAAATATCACAAACAACTGTTGCAAACATATCTTTTTTTTGAGGTTACGCCATTATAACCAAAACGATTCAGCTATTATCTTTATGTCATGATTATATTATGAAGTGATATAATAATGTTGAAGGTTTCGACTCTAAATTATTAAAAAGCTTTATAAGTTTTATTAAGCTCATTAAGGCTTTTGATTATAATATTGCATTAATGACACATTATTTGAGTTTGATTTATATGGATTCTTTATAGTCACGTGGTCACGTTCAATCTTTTCGGATGAGGACTGTGCTCACGGTGTGTGAAATTTATGGAAATTGCATATCCGCATTATGTCCACAGAAGGGTGGAACGAGATGAAACGAGAGTTTTGTGGCAATATGACAGTGCAATACGTCACGATCTCATAATATATTATATTCATGCAGTACAGTAGTTTCTTACTATTTATTGTGTTTTAGACCACTGTTTTTTTGTAGGTATAGTTTTCTTTTCGAAAACAAGAATTGTCTTGACAATCTATAGCAATTGACTTATACTCATTCTGATATTTTTAATTTATTATCGGGATCCTTATAAATGTTTTTTTTTTTGTAAAATCGACAGGAAATTAGAAACACACTGTTCAGTTTGACAGTTCTTCTAAACACCCCTATTATATCTACTACCGGCATTCAGGTGCGTAGCAGAGAGATCTAGGTTACATCGTTTAAAAAGATATTAATATGTCTTGATCAGTGATATATATTTTTTTAATGAGTATTAACAAAAAAAAGACAACAGTACGTTAACCAGCTGCGACTTCTGCTACTAAATCCGTTAAGATTATACGTGCATGTTTGATGCTAACTATACATGTTATTTCGTGAAAATATTTTTTTCCTCACAACAAAAAATTTTGGCGAACAAAGTCAAATACAAGTGCAAATAAAATAAAGTTCTAATTCTGTTATACTTATTAAAGATAATATACAAATTGAAATGAGTTTATCAGGCAGAAACTATTTCTATTCTGCCGGAGTAAACACTTCGCTGTAAAATAAATACTTGGAATGGATTATTTGGTTAATGTATTCTCATCCAGAAGAAAAGTTAGCTACTTATTAAAAAAATTAATGGCCGCCTTTGATCCAATAAAATTTTTAAACTGGAAGTTTTTGCAATCTTTTAAAACTTATAACGGAATCATAAACACAAAGATCCTTCGGGTAATAAAAGGAAACTCATTTAAGTTAGCCGGCGATACCCGGGCCCATAATAAAGCTACCGACAGCCATGGTACTTCATCTATAAAAGACCAAAGTTCTATGTATCGTACAGCTTTATCTAAGTGTTAAAACAATAGATCTTAAGTTAATAAAGCTTGTTTTTAGATTTACTTTGTCTAATGCTACTACTTTTCAAAATCTTGAGAGAAATGTGTTAAGCAAAACTAATTAAAGTAATTTTGTGGCGTGGATAGTGAAATATATCATTTATTCAATTACTTTTATTAAAAAAACATTTCATCTCAATTGAAATTATGAACTGGCTATAATATAGTTTTATTTAAATGTTCAAAATAATATCGCGAAGATGAAA
Organism: Napeogenes sylphis; assembly: GCA_959347405.1. Classification (NCBI taxonomy): domain Eukaryota; kingdom Metazoa; phylum Arthropoda; class Insecta; order Lepidoptera; family Nymphalidae; genus Napeogenes; species Napeogenes sylphis. Next base: position 19,037,618 of record OY365777.1, read on the forward strand.
TTTTGCATTCGATATATATTTAGATTGATGCAGATGGTAGCGTGTCAAACCAAGTTCAAGTTGGCCAGCCTTTACAGAACTGGCCAGCCGCCTTGTGTAATATTACACATTTGGAGCTCCTTATGACTATCTCACAATTCAAAAACTATTTCACATAAACATGTCAATTTTGGCTCATATATTAAGACTTGCGAGATATATATGTGCTCAAAATTTCTCAAAAATCATAATTTTTATCACTGAGTGACCTATATATATCAAATAACGACCCAGTTCCAGAAATTTCAAATTTAGCATCCAGAGAGGTATTTGAGTACATACAAAGGAATAAATCAGAAACAGATACTTTTTTTGTAATTATTAAATTTAACACATACTTTTAGGCCTGTAATGTTATATTCAATAATAAAAGTTATTGACAGCCGGTCTTTATATGGATTTTAAGGTCTTCACTTGAATATGTAATGTGTTGAATACCAGCATAATTTTTGTTTAATCCAATCATTTCAGTTTTAGTACACAGCGCAAGGTACACAAAAAAGATAATTACACTCCGTAAACCTAGGAAAATGCAGTATAGTATACTTAGGGTATTATATTTAAACATAAGATCTGACTTGGCTAGTTTTCAAATACGAATAAGGTTATAGATTTCACAAGTTAAAAGCTGTAAGTTTATCTTCCTGGTGTATATAAATTTCAAGACTGGACATTGAACTTGGCACCCAATTAGATCTCACTTCTTTTGTTGTTGAAGTCAACAAACAAAAATGGCATATTTTTTTATTGAACTGGGTTCCCGTTACACATTTATGTTTTTGATGGGATTTTTTTTATTCAATAGACTAATCTAGTCAAAGATACTTACAAACAAAACAAGTATTTCAAACTTCTAATCGAATTACCGAAACACTCATTGGCTTAATACAAAAACTCTTGTACCTTCAAACAATAGTAACTGCCTGGCAAAAGTTAGGAATACATTTTTTTTACGGTTGCCTTGACCACTTACTTTTTTTACACAAACTGACAAAAACCTTTTGTGCTAATAAATAAACTTTTTGGCAACTAAGTTCGTAATGAAAAGTTTATAACTGTATTTTTTTCCAATACATAAAACACAAAGAGACATTACGTTACCTCATACAAAACACAACTTGCAGTGTAATAACAAACGATATTCTGTTAGGTAACGGTTTAGTTGCAAAACTTAGCTTTAACTATTGTGAGCTTATAAACAATAAACAATGACCTACCATCCACCATCTTAAGAAATGCGGTCTCCAATCCACTTGTTTTTTTTACTACGAATATAAAAAAATGCAAAACTCATTTCAGTAAAAGAATAAAACAATAAGAAATGTTAAATAAGGAGATGGGTCCGTCCTTCTCTTAGTGTAACGGTTCCATCTTTCTACGTTTAAAGCTACAGAGTAGGGCAAAATAGGTAAGTGATCCGGGATCAGAAGACAGTCCCTTTTTTAAACCTTTGATTTATAATTGTAATAAAAATATATATATTTATGCTGTAAAATATAACACACTACAATACTACACTATAAATAATGGATAAGAAAAATTAAGTTGTAACTGATTCCCATGCTTAAGTATGGACTGAAATAAAAGTGAATCCTTAATTTAAATGTACTAAATAATATAAAACCAAAACAACTAAAAAAAATTGATGTTTAAATAATTCACAATCACATACTGAGAATATAAAAATATAAAGTAAAATGTATGTTTATAGAATATATAATTAAATAATAAAATTTCGCAAGACATTACCGTTAAAACAGTCTCTGTTACTTTAACAATCTGTACTTGCATAGCAAAAAGACCGAGTGAAATAAAAATACCGAGACTGAAGAAATAAACGAAAGTATGCATTATTATGATGACGATTTTAGACAGGAATGCTTCAGAGAATCCTTGTCACGAATTTTTTAATGCTTTATAACAATCAAAGCGAATTGAAAGAATAAAGATTTAGTAGAGGGATAAATTAGAGGGGAGGGATATAGTAGAGGGATATAGTAGAGGTATATAGTAGAGGTATATAGTAGAGGTATATAGTAGAGGTATATAGTAGAGGGGTACAGTAGCCCTCTACTATATCCCTATGTAGTAGAGGGGTATAGTAGAGGGGTACAGTAGAGGGATGTAGTAGAGGGATATTGTAGAGAAATATAGTTGAGGGATACAGTTTTATTTTTTTTTAATATCTATAAAAATAATGTTAATTAATTAATAAATGGTCCATTTTTATATAATATCTTACTAACATTATTTTTTCGGACGACTAGATAATTGATCAGAACATTTCATATTGTTTATTCCGCCGAATTTTCCCTTAAAATCATTTTTATTCTTTGTATGTTATACATAAAATGTATTAAATATAATATTACATTCCAAAGATAATTGAAATATGATGAACAGTTCCATATATAAATATTATCCTTACCGTTTGTTTATTATGACAACATCTTATTAACATGAAATATATAAACTATTTAGAAGTAAGTATTCAAGTTCACAGAAATAATATTATTAAAATGTTAACGAAAACATGTCTGTACTAGAATTACATTCTGAAACATTTTCCTTTTCTTTTATAATAAAATACTTAAATCTTTTTGTTATCATTTCTAATATATCATAAATCGTTTGAAACAGATTTTATCATCCTATTTTCTATGACTGTAATCAAAATACCTAATTATCTTTAAAATTTAAAAAAAAAGAATTTGAAAAAAGTTATGCCTTTTAAGATATATGTCTCTCTTTAGATTTATCCGCCTTAAAAACATATTTGAATCAAATTATATGTAATCTCTAGTTTGAAGCTCACAAAGGGGGGGGGGGGGGGAGGAGGGGGGATGGTTTAGAAGAACAAGGAAGTTAATTAGTACTAGTGACTGGTGAGAGGCGGACCGGTCTCACTTTATAGGCGTCTGCGGTGTTAGCAACATGTAATAGCAAAGATGGAAGAAATTCAAGCTTCCAGTTTGTTGTTACTTTTTATTTGCTCATCTAATTACTTTTCTAAGCAAACAATTGCTTTTATACTTATTTGAAACCTGCTTAATATAAAAATAACAAATAGGTTTTATAGTTGTTTTATGATAATAAATATATTTGATTAGATCTTTACAGACGGGATGGTTACAAATTTGAGTAGCGACTGTGCAAATTGGGTGATCACTTAAGGCAAGATTAACAGACGTTGACGCAGGTGGAGTAGCGTTTAGTTCTGTTGACATTAGTCATCATTTGTCAGCTTTAGCTGATGACATTTGTACCTTAAATTGATTTGAGATGTAGTAAATTAAATCATATTACACTAATATCCGCTTTACAAAAGTTGATTTTGTATGTGATTAATGAATAATAAGAATACTTTAAAAGTCTAGTACTAACATACTTATAGCATTTTAATCTTAACTCCGAAAACTGTGTGGTAAAATATATTTCAAAAATTTTGATGAAAATAATATGTAGTTTACAAATGTCAAATACATTTAATTCGTGTCAGAACGAGAAATTACTAAACCATTTTATAATAATCTGTTTAGGCTGTATATTACCGACTGCAATCGTTTGACGACTAGGCGACGTTTAGACATTGACTAAAAAATCTAGCTATATTTTTGAATACATATTGAATAATACTGTTACTTACCTTATATTTAAAGAAGGTTTATAAAACTTAATTTCTTTCATATGTGTATTAGAATCTAAAAGAGCTTTATCTATAAAAAAGTAGGTATGACAAAAATCTCTGGCTTAGATATTATTAAAACCTCAGCGATATCTTATGTCGATTTTTTGGGACTATAGAGGTAGGCATTTCCACGGAAGAAACAAAAAAATCAAAGTATCAATTTACGATCGACGAGGTAGGTCCGATAGAACGTCCGTTTTGTATCAAAATTGTGTGCAGTCGTCCGCAGACTTGTCTAGACAAAGTCTGGGAGATTAAAGACAGCAAGATAAAATGGATTTTTAGAGCTGATGCTGAAGAAAGATATAAAAAATATCTTTTCATAAGGCTTCTTCTGTCACGTACACAGTTGGTATTTTTGTTTAATCTTTTTGTAAAACGTCTACCTTCTAAAAAAATGACCTATTCTAGCATTTATCTTTATACAGTTGATTGACCTGTAGCCCAAGAAAGAAAAACCTTTATATTTAAACATTTGTGTTAATTAACCTCCCTATTTCTTATAAAATTAGATAGTTCTGTCAAAATAAATCTTACCATAATTTTTACTACATTAAGAATTCATAAACATCTTTTGAACAAAATAACATTATTGTTGATACGTCAGCCATTAATATTATTAATATGGCTTCACGATGCAAGAACCATAAACTCGAACAAACGAGAGAGGCGGGTTACTTTTTACCGCCTGAACTCCCATAAAAACGCAAGCCCTGAATTAGCTCGATTCTTTGTCACCCCTTTTGAACAACCCTAAAATTTCTGCTACCACCGTCTTTGTCTAACAATAACCACCACATTCCCATCCGTTAAACTGCATCAAGGAAAAACAACGTAAAACCGCCCGAGATGAAACGAGATAGAATAAAATATATGCACTAGTTGTGAGGACAGAGAGCGGCATACGTAGTAGTAGCCGTGATCGTACATTTTACAGTGAGAGTGAAGGAGAGGAAGGGAACACTCGTGTGTGAGCGAGAAGGATATAAAAATTAACTATCAGAGGGGAGAGGAACAAAGCTTCTTCGGGCGGGGTGGTTAGTCCGCTTTCGACCGCGCTCGCGGTAGCGTCGGCATTTTTCAATTATAAAGAGGCGAAAGATTCAACTTGTGAAAATATATTTATTGTGCGTTTACGTTATCTCTACTAAATTTATGTTCAGTTTAGGTTTAGTTGCTTTATTTTCACATTGAAATAATACCATTTTGCAACCACAGAAGGAGAATAAAAAACTTTACCGAAATTCAACGTGACAACAAACTTACATTATATTGAATAAAGTTCGATATTAACGTATGAAAACTTTATGATGTTAGTATCGTCATTCGAATCCATGTGCCGGTTATGATAAGAGAAGAACTTTGACGAAAGATTGCTTTTGCTGGACAAGGATTACCAAAGAAAATGTGTGCCAAAATGTTATTATATAATTTTTCCTTGTTTACCGCGATCGTTACCTGGATTGGAGTGCTTGCTGAAGAGGAAGTGTCATCGCCTCTGAGAGTAGCCCAGTGTAGAGCGACTTGCTTAGAAAAGGTAAGCTTCTATAACTAATATAATTTTGGCCTAAGTAGGTTTATAAAATGCTGATTTTGTTCTTGTATTGTAAGCTTTGATTAGATATGATTTGTATCCACGATTCAGTGTAATGAGTTATTAAATTTTACAAACCAAACCAAAATTGAAATACAATTGAAATGCAATTTTCCACGCAGATGCAAACTTTGAACCTAGGATAGATTGTTCATTTGTCGTTCAATCAATCATCGGGGCTACTTCAAGCCGACGGCTCGATGCAAAATAAATTTGATCGTACACAAGCTTCGTAAGCCCAATAAATGTTAACGCGTTTGTATACTACTTATAATATAAGTTGTAAATAATGTGTTTGTATTTATAAAGTCACACATAACAAGAAAATATATTATTAAAATTTGTAATTTCATAAATAGAATATTTAAGACATGCATATAAAAGTACGTTAATGAAACAAAAAAGAAAATATTTATGAGATATTTTCAAAATAATGGTGAAAAAATGTCTTGCCATAGTTTTTGTAACGTTTCTATTATTAATACTATGCGATCTATCGTCAAGGAACTGGAAGACGGAGTTGGAGTTGTCTAGAAGGTACCTATCCCATATACCTAACAAAACTATCTAGAACCGAAGTGTTGTTTCTATAGGCTACATATTGTAAAATATAAAGTCGCTATATTATCTGTCTTATCTAAAATGGGTATGCTCTTCGTTTGGATCGTTCAGTACAGTTCAGTACAGTTCAGTACAGTTCAGCACAGTTCAGTACAGTTCAGTACAGTTCAGTACAGTTTAGTACAGTTCAGTACAGGTTGCTTGATGCCACCATAAATGTAAATTGTATCAACTATTTTATACTAATGGCCGCTGCAATTTCACCCACGTGGTTCTTTAATAGGACTTCGTTATCATTGTCTTAACAATCGATACCACTCATATAAGAGGTCTGTATAAAATTACTAACTAATCCTTATTGTTTTTTTTTCTTACAATTTGCCTAGAATATTTGAATGAAGAATATTATTATATCAGAAATGAGTTTACTGAATAAAGTCCGTTTATCGTGTATTAAAGAAAATTTTAATGATCGTAACATGGCTAAACATTTTCATATATATTCACAATCCAGACAATTAATTGTCATATATATATTTTAAAATAAGATCGTAAATATTCTGTTATAAATTTTGATCAGTCAAGAAGGTTTCTCAGCAACCTAATAACCTGGAATTAAATGGACATCACTGTATTATCTGGCTTCAAAGACATACGCTAACTTATAGCTAATATTTATAGTGTATTATGAAAAACACTTTACTTGCTACTATGTTTTGATCTAAAATTCTATCGATGTAACTGATTTTTTTTTGACGTACGCAAGTAATCTCTACTATGGATTCAAAGCGGAAAAGATAAATAAATAAATTTTAGATAATGTATAAGCTGAAGTAAGTATCACAATACTTAATGCCCATATCACACAGTTCTGTTTATAAAAATCTGGCGGATAATTCTTTTATTATTTATATTTAATACAACGCTTCGTTTTTTTTGCATAACGTCTCGATTTTAGTGGAGCCCGTTTTTGTTCGTCTACCTGTATGAGATACTCAATGACCTCCAAATGGTTATTTTTTTTCTCAATGTGCGTGATATTTTGAAGGGCGGAAGGATATTCTTATTATTAGTGTGTAATAAAAAATTCTAAAATTACAAAACCATTTGCTAGAATTTCTGTTAAAACTTGTTCAAGATGTATCGAGAAAGCTAGTTTAATTTTATAAAGTTCATTTAATTTTATTTTTGAGTATTCGCACAAGTGATGCGGATAAGTTAGTTAAAACAAAATAATCAAAACATTATATATATTTTTATTAAATTCGATATGTTATGTATTTCATTAAACTAATTTTCTCATACTGTACACGGCATAGCTTTAAACGAGAAATCATTAAAATTATATTTCTAAAACTAAACTGTAAAATTACTTTAAATATTCATTTAGTCACAACAAAAAGTTTAAGTCAAAAAAGCCATATTGTATTTGTTCGTACGCTGTCGCTAGTGTTTTTTTTATTCTCTATTGTGTCCATTGTAACCATATCCTTTTAAAATATATCCATCGATTTGTATTTCATTTTGTGTTTCTTTATTTTTTAAAAGTTCAACATGCTCTACATTATTAGGCAACACATGTTTTGAATTGTCAGTCTGAGCTTTAGTCACTATATTGCTTGATTATATATTTTATCAATATCCTTAAAAATCTATCTAAGTGATGTAAGTATGTCTATAAAAAAATACTATTATGGTAGTTTCAAACGGCTTTTTTAACTTTGTCGTATTTAAGAAGCCTAATACTGGTTTTGAATATGTAACTATTAGTGCATTTTATAACTTTCATGATGAGTATATTTAATGAAATATTCTGTTTGTAATTATTAGAAATAAGATTAAATAAAGTTGAATACCTGTTTAAAATATACCTATACATACCTACCTACCTACCTTTTTAAAATAGCGCGAGAAAATGTTATTATTTGCCCAGGAGTGCAATATATGTGAAACTCTAAAACATTTGCGAAATACATGTTTCATCTATTCTAACAATTTGTTTTTAACATATTGTTTTAAAGCGTGCACAAGATTGCACATCAATATGTATTTTACATTTTAAGAATATTCCGATGTATTAAGGGCTCTTAGACACACTCCAACACATTATTTTATATCTGGGATATAAAAATCGGGTAAAAATTTTAAAGCTCAGTCAAATAAAAAAACAAGGCTTCGGATGCACGTCCCCGCTTAGAAAAAATAAACGAGAATTCAAACCAAAATGACCTGCGTTTTTGTTCACGATTTATTTTCGTTTTTGTTACGTTTGAGTTCATTTGGTAGTAGCCATGTCTGCTGCTTACCGAATTATCTTAAATTGCTTTAAGTTTTTTGTTTACAAATATTATTTCGTTTTCGTTCCGCTTGTGTGTTTGCTCTTAAAAGAAAAAAAAAGAAATAAACTTCACTATATATAATATGTTAGAGATGATTCTTATTAAGTATGTATTAAATACAAAATGTTTGCCATTAAGGCAATGTCACTCTAGACCTCCTTGCTAGTCGAAATCAGAAGAGATCCTACCAAATGAAGTTATCATCTCGTTCTTTTGATAAGGTACTGTAGACAGTAGCTTATCAAAAGCACCGTGTTTAGATTGTGACGTCATCATAGTGTATGTAATTAATATCTTTTGTTTAGTAATATTTATAATCGTAGTGTTCTATGCATCTTCCACACTTTCTCACCAGGACTAGGCATCGCTGGTAGTCAATGTTGTCAGGCATTTAAGTCTGCCCATTCCTTATTTTGGTTTATACCGTAAATCTTTAACAAGGAAAAAAACTATATTTAAAGAAATAGATAATTTTATAGAATTCATAACCTATAGGTGGAGACGCTCCTAAAATCGCAAGGGCGTAATTATGAAAAAGGCTAGCGTAGGCGGCGTATCTTCGCGACCTCACCGCGTGAAGGGTGGCTTATCCGACAAGGTAGTCGTAATAGAGCCGTAGATGAGAGAGTACGATTAATGATTCATGACCCCTCGTAGCGCAGTGTCATCAATATTATTCTGTTTGTATCTCGCGCTTGGCCCACCCTTACTGACGCCCCGTTCATACATAAATAAGCAAGACACGTCGTCTTCTCTGATTACATCGCACCGAAGTAGTGAGAAATAGTGTAGTCGGATGCTGAACCCGTCTTTTGTTCAATATATTCTCTAGAGACACGCAATGAATAGTTAACACAGTGTGCTCAGCGTGCATGTTTACGGTTTTGGATTTCTCTTAAAGATTCGAGATAATGGAGGTGATAGAATTTATTTGTTTCGTGGTAATAAGCTGATGTTACAATCGGCTTTAGTGTGAAGTTCGGCTCTAGTAACAAACACCTCGATGCGTATCGCTCGGAGTCGATCACTGTTATTTAGTAGCTTTCTGATTTTCTTACGACTTTAATACTATAGTTTATATGGAAGAATTCCGTCCTTCTGTATATTATTTCTTTTGGCTTTAGTTTATCTATGAATTATATAATAATAATTACCTTAAAATAGGCCTAAATGCGGCATTGATTTAAGGTATATGGAATTGAACTCAATGAATAAAAAATCTCTTATGTTGAGACAACATTGAAAATTGTGACGTTGTGAATTGCAAATGATTAAATTGTGATTGCCAACATCTTTCATTTGGTCATATAATACCGTTATAATTAATCAAAGCCAATTCAAATGTAGTAGGCAGGGGACGGTAGTACCCAGTGCAGGCTATATCGCTACCTACTTCTGTCTCTAATTGATTTCAACGAGTTTGAGCATCTATTACATACAAATATTATGATGTTAATTAATAAATGTTACGAAAATTACATAAGATAATGAACATTACATAATAACATAACTGGATCCAATACAATGTTACTAAGACTTACAAAACATCTTCCTCAAAAACGTATCTTTAAACGTAAAAAGTTTACAACAATTTTAATTTATCTTTTCAACAACTATTTTTTATATTATTAAAAATGTATAATAACACAGTCCAGACTCTAGATTCTCATAGATGCTAACAAACTCTGACTTACATAGATGTTGAATTAAAAGTTTTGATTTAAAAAATGCTTCCCAGCTGTAAATAATATTTTCAAGTATAAAATACAACAGTACTGATAAATGATGTGTCCCGCTACTGGTACATAACTTCGCTTTTAATTCTGTCCGATTTTTGACATCAGCGCCTTCCTTCCATTCCCTCGCATAACACCTACTTGAGTCAGTAAATAAATTAATGATCGTCCCCTTATCTCAGCTGATGATCAATCAAACAAGCAGGCTATAATGGCCTTACTAGTATCTTGCCTTATTAGTTACGATACTTAAAAAAAAACAATTACTAATTTATTATATTTATCTAAAATACGAATATTATCAAAGATTATAGCTTTGGTTACCTACATTTACGATTTCCTTAAATGTTTATGAAACCAGTTTCAAGCTTGAAGCCTACTTCAATAGTAGTTTCAGAAACTAGAAGCATGGTACCTACTTTCATTTTAAACAAATGTTTAAATAAAGTTATCAAAACTAAAAGTTTCATTAAGCTCTGATTAGAACTAAGCGCTTATACAAAATACGAACTGAAACGGTTTTGTGAACGAGACAGTTTGATTACACATTTTGTACTCCAGAAAACTATTTAATATAATTTTAGAGTTGATTGGGATTCCATTAAAAACAGCTGCCCGGCACAGCCGTAGACGGAGCCCTGCGCGGCGTTGAAATGAAGATAGTTTTAATGCCTGTAAATTTTGTTCCGACAACTAAAACCGATCAAGGTATAGCTGGCCTAACTTCCTGACCAACATTTTCGAGGCAATAATTGCTTTCTAATACTTTTTATGTAGCTCGAGTTATTCTATGAAATAACCGCCTCGTTGGTCGAGTGGTTAGCGCAGACGCCTAACGTATAGCAACGCAATGGGGCTCGGGTTCAAATCCCGACAGAGACAGGCATGTATGTGATGAACATATATTTCTGTATTTCTGGATTTGGTCGTTTATTAAATATATTTTCAGTATTTATATTGTGTATTTCTATGCATTTGTATCGTTGTCTAACACCCTTAATATAGGCAAATAATTCGCTTACTTAGAGGTTAGATCAATGTGTCCTGTATTATTATTATTATACTTATATTCAAAAGAGACATAAAAACAAACTAATTATAAGTATTGAAAACTAAGACTAATATCTTAAAAAAAATAAAAAATACAGATTTATGAAAGTTATGCGTTTACAGTTCGACAATTTAATCATAAAACAAGTACAGTAGCAAGTCTTTATTATAATATGATAGGCGGGGCCAAGCTGCGTCAACGCATCCAACGACTCGTTGATGATAAAGGGGCTGGCGGTATGAGTGGGGATAAGATATTTTCTCCCCAATTAATTAAACAGAACTCAGAACTGTCATAAAACAATAACATAATTATCACCATACACGCGGCAGTTTTCTGTTATTTTATACACATATCACATTCATTGTCTTCCAAAAGTGATACCTTTTTTAATCTGAACATTAATCTTTTACAAAACTTAAATCAAATATTTTTATCTTTATAAATATTTTGTACGGAATGGAAAAAAGAGGCGTCATTAATCGAAAGTTTAAATCTAACGAAGATCAAAATTCCTAGAGGTGTCGATACAAGACAGAAGTAGGTAGTAACGTCGAAACCTTGAATGATTGTAACGATTACAATCAGTTATAACAACTTATTTTTTCTACGTTATACGGTTCTGAAGTATCGATTTAGATGTATTATCTATTTAAATGTGATTTTCTCGAAGGAAACGTGGCTATTCGAATAATAAGGCTTAAATTTTTCTTTTTTTTTTCTTTTTAAGAGATAAGTTTTAAAAAGCTTTCCTAGAAAAATAAATAATATCTTGAGTAGCTATATAATACTACTGTAGGCCATTTGAAGTGTGAACGATCATAGGGTATTGCGTGGGTCGCGACACAGTTGGTATTCTTCCTACAAAAACATGAGGCACCCCGCAGTTTTAAAGAAAAAAAGTAATGAAGTGTGTGTTTTTATAACTTTTTTCATGTCAAGCGCTATAAGTTTAAGACTCTTATTGTTTAAACTGAAGGCAGTATAGAATAAATTTAGATTCTTCATTGTGTTAACGTCAAAATTATTTTTTCATATTTTCAAATAAAAATACAAATAACTATATGTTATATGTTACACAATATTTCATAGTGTAATGATTTTATTTCAAAGTTATGAATTTATATGTGTGTAATTAAAAATTCATTTCTAAAAAATACTAAAGTATTGAAATAAACAAGGAAGAATAAATGCTTACACAATATTGATCAATTATTTTTAATATCACAAGCTGTTGTTACACTCAAGTCCAGTTTCTAACAAAAAGCTCTAAGTTCAAAATTAGAATTTTCAACTCATCTGAGTAAACACGACAGTAAGCCAACAGCTATGGCGTGACAAAAATACCAATAAGGGTGCCAAGCAACATCGTAGTCGCCTGTCACGGCCAATAACACATATCAATGTAGCGTACATTTGGCCGTGCCACTCCAACTAATTCTGGTTATAGTTGCGACTGAGAAACAAATATTACGACAATATTTTAAAGATAACAATAACCAAAATTATATATCATATTCTTTTTTCAAATTTTACTGTGCACCAAATAATCTGTTGTTTTTTTTTTATAAATTAACTAAAGACAGTAAAGTCTTATTGCCAGTGAGTAGAAATAGTAATGTTGTTGCCCAACCTTGAACAAAAACTCTTCTGTTTGACTCCACGAACCTACTTTAAAATTTACTTCATCAGATCGCCATTACATGTAACAAGATACGGTTATAGTATACTTTTGAATTGAATCAAATAATTTCTCAGTCAAGTACATCAATTATTCAACCTTGTTATTGCTGTTTCAGAGCATAGACAGTTTTACTATCGAAAAAAAATATTTTAACGAAGGCAAGACACATCAAATGTAAAAGTGGAATACGTTCGTGTATTTTTTTGTTCATTGAACCACACCATTTAAGTCACAATCGTAAATTTTATTGAAATGTCGGAACAGCGATCGCCGTACGAGATGGCTTGTCTTCGGGGACGAATTTATGCGTAATTCGTAAACAAATTGACGTGTTCGTATACGTTCTTTGAAGGGATACTCCCGCTTTAAGATGTGACACGTCTTTGAGTCTTTTTTAAATATTTACGAGACAACTTGCGCTCCAAATTGTTGTGAGATGAATTTGTCTGCCTTTAAATATTTTTATCTTGAAGAGTATGTACCCGCAATATGAAAGCGTATTTATTATTTTTTTATTTAAATAAACTTAGAGACATATTGTTATTAAGTGATTGTGAATTCAAATGAAACCTTGTTATTTGAATTCTTCTTACTTTATATTTCTTATTTATTTATTTAACATTTGTGTACTCACAGAATACTTAAAAGAAATGGATTTGTACAAAGGCACTACTGACTTCAAAATGAATCAATCAAATGAATGAATTAATATTAGTATTTTGAAATTATATTTAATGTGTAACGCATCCATTCGTGTGACTGAGTCACCGCAAAGGTTTTAGGTATTGTTAGCAGTTTTAAAGACTACACCATAATGCATTGTCGTATTCATATGGCTTCTAAAGTAGTCAAAATATCGCATTACACAATAGCTACTGATATCGATTCATTTGAAATTATTCCTTTGTTTTAAATTGTTGGAAGTCATTACCAAGCGTGGGATCATCGTATTATTATTTCAAGTAATATTATTTTGTTCATACATACAAACATACTCCAAGACCAATAAACGAACTTTGCTTGTTTGACAACTGTTATAGAATTTATATATAATGAAATTACATTATAATAGACATTAAAATTGATGTCAAATTTGATTATACATTTTTTTTTATTTGGTCAATATCGCCTGTGGCGTGAAAGCCGCGGACCCTAGAAGACTTCCTGCTGGTAAATATAGCCATCTACTGCTATTAGCTTCGTATATGCGAGTATCTACGGCCTAAGAGATAGTTCACTGATAGATATTGTTACTTTGGTCGTTGATCGTATTAATAAGAAATATTTGATGGAGCATTGTCAGACGCTAGGCAATACTTTTTTTATATAATATAATAGTGATTTAATTCTAAACATAACAGGGTTATAAGCACTTACTGATATTTCAGTAGTGAATTAAATAGTCGTTAAATCGTTTAATACTTGGCAGTATTAAACGATTCTTAAACGATCAGCATTATCATATCGTTTAACAAAATGTATTAAAATACACCTACTTATGCCTTTAAATAGTTTCGCCGCAATTATTCTTAACAACACATTTTTAATATAAAGTTATATATTTAAAATGATTAAAATTAAATATAAAGTATTATTTATTTACTACCTGAAGCTATAATTTAAAATACATCAAGTTCCATTGTTATAGTTCTATTGCGCTATTAGTGTGCATACGAATTGTCTTTCACCCGGCAACCACCCATTTGTTTTCGATCATGCCACACTCGTCAAAGGATAAGGCCGTATACATTTCCGTTTGTTGTTAATTAAGGACTTGTGGCTAAAGTTTATGGCCCGACATAGTCACAACAATCCATCTAGAACAGTGCGTCTCCTCCTGGAGCTTAAGATAGTATGTATGTTATCCCATATTTACTATAAAGCAATCTGATTGTAGTGTGTTCAGAGTATTTTTTATTTATAAAAAAGTTTCTAGTATTTTATAATTAAAAAAATCCTAAAATATAAAAATACTCAATTCTGTAGGCACCAATTCCATGTTTCTTTTGAGGCCATAATTAATATAATGTAAAGTAAAAATGTATAATAATTTTGAAAGTATAATTAATTGTACGCGAATAATTAATTGTATGCAATGCAAGGCAAATTCCTTAACAAACATGAAAGTTCGCGCTAGAAGCGCTTACACGTGGGTTCATTACGTTGTTTTGTATCAAACCAGCTGCGTTGGTTCATTGTCTGTTCACTTTAAGTAAAAAAAAAAACTTTTCAGTCCTTTTCACCCACGGCTTTATGTGACATTCGAATGAATTATTTTCATTGTTGCGTATTTACGCAACATGGAATAAAATACCTTTTTATAAAAATTAAGGTCGTAAGTTGCTTTGTTTTATATGACTTAGTTTGCTTAGGGTTTAATTTGATCGGATTACAATGATTTAGTTTATAAATCTTTCTATTTTACGCCACGTCGGGCAAATGGCGGCTTTATTAAAAAGACTGGAGCCTTATCCAAATTGATGGCATCCATTACGTTTTATGTCCAGTGTCGGGTGATCAAAGTATTTAGTTGACCAGTTTAGACCAAGCTCTGTAATTTGTCTCATAAGTTCGGATATTAAATGCGGTCAACTTATATTTATATCCGAAACTATTTGCTTTCATAGTTTTTATCACTATAATGTTTGACTTTTATTTTACAGAAAAACAGAAATAAATATATTTCAAAAAGTAGATATTATAAAAGACAAATTAAAAGATAGTCTAGGATCCCTTTATAGTTAATGGCCACCCATTATGATTATCACGTTTTATGTTAATGTACACAGTATAGTTCAGTCAAAACAGTTATCGGCCATTAACCCATGACGGATATAAATTACAAACCATTGCTGTATCCTCATGGTACCGAAACTATATAAGAAACCTCCAGGTATTTTGTATTTTACCAATAAATATAATATAAATATAACATAAATAAAAAGTCATTGAATTATGGTCCGTTCACGCTTCCTAACACATGCCAACAATGCCTGCATATTAATTATTAATCGATAAACAGTTGAAGTATCATGAAGTCATAAACTAAAAATATACTAACTACAACTAATATACTTTATTTAAAACTCACAAAAATCGAGATATATGTGTATTGTATAATTAAGTCGCACACGACACAATACAAGTCTTTCCTACTATCGAATTATAAATAATAATTGTTACAAAATCAGCATCGGCATATAGGGTTTTCTGTTTTTTTTTTGTGACTCCCTGTACCACTAAATACTATAACAAAAAACATAAGCCGACCAATAAATTTAAGCTATTATCGAGAAGACATAAATTTGCCACGATATAATCGATGGCAAACCATTGTAGAATCAGTTCACAAACACATCCTAACATCCGCACTCTTTTGACTAAGCGGAAATTGTAGTAATTGAAAATGGGTACAAATAAAAATGCCTATTGCCGTTTTGGGATCATTTCAATAAAAGTTATTGTATTGATAACTGACAATGGTGGCACAGGAAGTGATGTGAGCGAGTATAGAAGCAAGTGGACTGTTTATAATTTGAACATTGTGTGGAATAAATAGTAAGCGACTCTGAATAGTATTGTGTAGACGCGAGCTGGGTATTCCTTTATCTATGTAATTGACTTTTTACACTAAATGGATAAAGGATCAAAATGTTCACTCACGTGTTCCTAATCGGCAAGTTTCATTAACGACGTCTTAATTGACGCCATTACCTAACCAAAATATATATTCTTGTAACCTTCAATTGAAAAGTAAAACCAGTCGAGGGCTATTGGAAACGATGAGTAATATAATAAATTGATATGATACAATCGATAAAAATCGATATTCAAGCATCTATTACAGCTTATAATGAATTAAAATAGGAATTAAAGCGAGGTCAAACGGGTTACAGTTACATAGAGTAGTCGTGTTTATTCCCGCGCATTTACATAATACAGAATACATAAGTTACTTCCTGTTGGTTAAACGTTGTCGATACAAAACAAATATGTGTTTTTTCGGAGAAATATTTGGATTGCTAATGAACAAGGATGTTGAAATACGAAAAAATAACAAAAATAATTTTCCTAAATTAAGCAACTTCAATATAATACATAAGTACCTAAAAATTTTGGTGTAGTTTTCTTATATCCGTATATAAAATTGGTTTAAATTTAGTTAATTTATTCCCATCTTAAGCATACAATAAAAGAACAGTAAAACGTTTTGTTTTATTAAATTTCTATTCAAATATGTGAGGACTCCCAGTCGTTGTACTCGTGACCTCACAGACGCAACCATTTGTCAGACTGAGCTGCATTGAGCTCGCTTATCTAAGAAAGCTGGATTTAGTTTGTATCGCATCAACTGAATATCCTGATTCGATATGGTACCGAGCGTACGAGATATTCGAACTTATTTAAATGAATAGGGCTGTACATTATTCTTATCTATTTCGACTTCTGGTATTTTTCTCAATTTGAATAGATATTTACTAAAATCCATATTTAAGTACCCTATGATTTCTTATTATACAAATAATTTATAGAAACATTTTTGATGATATATTCAGTTAAGCGCCAATAAATAACTTTAAAATTATTGTAATGGGTGATTGTTGGGAGTAGTGTTATAAAACTAATAAAAGTGTGGTTGAAATACCCACAGTAAATTATAATGTTTAATTTGTGAGTCCTACATGCAATAACTAATAGTAGAAACTGTTAAATAAGAGAGCATCGCTTCTCAGAAAGCCAGATAACTAGCAGCCAAGTGGTAGTATAACGTTTACCGGTGCTATAGTTTTTTGTTGCATTAAGTAGTGTTATTCTAAGCGGCTGCTCTATGTTAATGTTACTTTTTATCTCACTCTCAAACAGATATTCAAAGCCCTTGATTGTTAAAGATTATAGAAGTGCTTCGTTAATTACTTGTCGATTTCTTTCTTGAGAGTTCTCTTGACTTATTTTTTATGTCTTGAAACAAAGCGTGTAATTCATTACTTCTATTTACTTTATCACTGTATTAAGTAATTATGTAAGCTTATAAATAAAAAAAGGATACACTTATTAAACAGTATAATAAAAGTATTTAAAAGAACATCTTATGATAATTCGTTTTTTACAAGTAAAAATATAAAAGTAATAATTATTATTTGATAATAAAATACCTTTAAATACGATGGAGAGTAGCTACGCTGGTTTGGTTAATTTTATTTTTATAAAATCCTTCATTTGTGTTGTTAATAGATGTGGTTCCATCCACATTTAGAGCCTCCACTAGAGTTACATCGTTATTGCTTCAGCATCTGACAACTTCAAATAAGTCAAAGGTCTCCTACTCGATCTAATTTATTTCCATCAAAGTCAACTAACAGCGTTTGATATTATCTTAGATATTTTAATTATAATTTCGAGGAAGGGTCCATTACGTTTACAAACGGACACCAATGCGGGCGTGACCATAGGATAGAAGAATATCGGATGGCGGCCTCTGTCACGTAAATTGGATACCAATCGAGGCGTAACGATTTTATCTAACAAAAAATTGTAACCCTTCCGTGATATCTTACGTAATTTTGTGTACACAATGAAGTATCGTTCGTCTTATCTTAAAACCGGTTAAACTATAAATAAAAAAGTGTAACTACATTTAAACATTTAATCTAAACGTATTTTTGGTAATTGAATGTTTTGAAATTTGTAATGATAGTATTAAAAAAGCTATTAATGTTTTTTGATAAATTATTATATTAAATACGTGTACAAACTAATAGTCTTGTATCTTCCCACTTTTTGGTCTCCTAAATCTGCCTGCAATTCTCTCTCCCAAGTGATTAGCGCCGTCGTAAAATCCACAACAAAGCACTATCGCTGTAGATTTATCGCGAAACCAAAATGAACCATCACTGTGAATTTCCGTCTTACGCTTCCTCTGAACTTTGTTATTGATTTATAGCAGCATTTTAAAATCTAACTTTTTATAAACAACTTGGTACCAGTTGTTCTCAACTGTCTACAGCATCTGACTTCTTTTGGCCATTTCAGAAACTTTGTTATTTTAAAATGCGTAGCCGTAATGGCATATCGACATTTTAGCATTTTATTTAGTCATCTTAAAGATTTGAATAATATATTAAAATGTTTCGATATTAGACAATATATAAATATTATCTCGTATTTATGTATTGTCATATAATGAAATATCTTTTTTTTTAAAGGCAATTAAAGTTGGTAGCAATACATGCATAAATTTCATGGATTTACTTCATATACCCGAAGATACTAAATCTAAAAATAGTCACAGGTCAAAATTTAAAACTGGTAATTAGATTACATTATACGTTACATTATATAAATATAAAAAATAATAGACATTATATATGCAAATTTAATAAGTTTGTGCATTGTTCCTTATGAAATGTTATTACGCATTCGACTTATCGTCATAATAAAAGCAATCTTACAACATGGCAGTCGTTTAGATACTTAGTGTTATCACACAGTATCTATGATCCATACATACCATTTGTTTTTAAGATTTTTTTATATATAAAGGTATTCAAAACTTTTAACAAAAGTGCCTTCTTACCGCAGAGTCTATCTAGGCTTGACTGATATAGCGTGCACTCAACTAAAGTCTGGCTAAACAACAACGTAATTGGCTTTAAATTAAGTTCTTACAAGTCAGTTGCCTCCTCATTTTACTGCACTTCTGTTAAGATAAAATTGATAAGCGTGTTACTTACTCAATTTTAATATTTTATGGATTTTTATACATTTTACTAATTTAATATGGCTACCGTTGATAGGTACACTATTTATAATGTGTTATTTATGTACAAAGA
Organism: Napeogenes sylphis; assembly: GCA_959347405.1. Classification (NCBI taxonomy): domain Eukaryota; kingdom Metazoa; phylum Arthropoda; class Insecta; order Lepidoptera; family Nymphalidae; genus Napeogenes; species Napeogenes sylphis. The sequence goes on from OY365777.1 coordinate 19,057,140, forward strand.
TAAAATGTTAGTCACGTTTTATTATTTTTTATTTTTTTAATAACCTCTGTACCTTTTTTATAGTTCAATTACCAAATACCTATTGAAGGTAACAAGTATATTGTTTATTAATTATTAGTTTATATATAAAAAACAAGTAACATAAATATATTCACACTAAGCAAGCTTGAATGACCTATTAATAGATCACGATATCACCACACGTATTAACATAAGGCGATATTTCTTTCTGTAGTAATATAAGGCGGTGTTACAATTACTTAAACTATTTTTTAAAGTATATGCACGTGTGTTTTTTTACATTTCACGACCATTAAAGTCACAGTAGATACATGTGGGAGAATTTTGATGTCTTTAGTAATGAAAACAAAAAAAAACATTTATATTAATAATATTTACTGGCAAGAAATGTGTAAAAACGTATACAAATTACAATATTAATGCTAAACCAGAACACATGCCATTTTAAATCTCAGTTATTATAAGGAACTCTGTTATAAAATTCTATCTTAATTTTACATTTCAAAGCAAGCAATCATATGAATGAAATGTAAATACACACATAAAGTAGATTATTTGAAGGATATAGAGTAAAAACATTCCGAACTACGTAACAGTTTATAATATCATACATATGCAGATTACATCTTAATCCACTTGAGAGTTTCTAAGCAAGTCATTTACATTTTGAACCGAGTTTCTTCACCTTAAAATCCATAGGATCTGAGCTATCAACATTACCCGACTTCTCTCCGCGGGAAAGAGGTCTGCGATGTTTGTGTCCCACTCTAATAATTCTTTCATCCTGTTTGTTTTGGATTAAACGCATGTCTGCTTTTAGCACTACTGTTTGCTTACTCGCCTATAATAATATTTGTTGAACCGACCGTTCTCGGTGTCATAATCGACAATTCTTTAATTGTTCACATATTTATATATTTAGAATAAAATCGGTCATGCATTAATCGATAAGTACTTTTATGTACAATTTAGATTAAACATATCTTAAAATATATCGGATATAATGTTGATCTTTCATCAATCGAATTTAATCAGTAAAATTAATTTCGATCGATATAAGTGCTTCGTGTATATTCGGGTAATAAGTTTGTTCACGTTTTGCAATCGATAAACAAGTAAAGATTTCATAGTCTCTCGGTCTAGTAGTTAGTGACCAGAAATTCTGAACCTAAAGTTGTGGGTTCGATTCCTACACGTTGATAATTCTTTGTGTGTCTTTGGTTTGTTGTTTCGAATTTTTTGTAAGTTATTTATGTAATGTTTGTGAAACTCCCTGATGATTACATAACTTCTAATACGAAAGTAATTTTTATTTACTTACAAAAAAAAAAATCTGTAACTGAAATTACAAATGTACCTTGAATGAGGCTGACAGAGATAACTAACCTGACATCTCTATCGGCTCTAGTTATTCCAAGTTGCAGGAGGTCTATCCTGAATGCACGAAGATTCAAACTTCCAACAAAAGAAAGATGTCAAAACTATTCTGTACTTCTTTCCCGTTTACACACATCTTTCGATACGACAAATTATTTTTATTATAGCCTCTTAAATATTTCCCATCCCTAGGTATAACATACGGAATACAAAACACATACATACCTGTACAAACAGATATTTATAGCCAGACCCTAAGCTTTCATAAAGTTAAGCAGAATAAACGACGTGTCACTGCTTAAATCAGATACATGGGTGAACATAATATTAATAGCATTTCAATAACTTTTATTGGATTTCATACAAGAAAGGTGTTTTTTTTTGTCATTTTTTTGATGTAAGTACAGTACCCTTCGTGCCAAGTTCTACTCGCACTGGGCAAGTATAAAAAAAAAATAACAAACATAGTGTTTAACAATATATTTTGTAATTTAAATAAAATAAGCCAGTACAGAGTGTCTGAAGATAATTTTCGCATTACGGCCATCGGATTCGGTGTCGATATCGCTATGTAACGGTCTTCGCATTCTACATGTTTCCTTTAAGCCTGGTGATTGTGCTGACGATATCTAGCATAAGATATTGTATTCAATATATTTTGAACCGAATGAGGACGAACTTTCTACATCTAATCTCATACAGCAAACATACAGTTTAATGTTTACTATACATACATATTAAATTATTGGATCAAATGTGATTAATAATTTGTTTACAGTTATGCCGATAATTATATTTTTTTCTATACTTATTGCTACAAAATTAAACTTAGAGTAATGAAATCAAAAATAAAACAGATAAAATGTTTCTTTAATCCCTTAAACAAATATATTGAAATAATATCAAATATTATAGTTTTAAATAATAAAATATTATTTGACTTCTATAATAATAATAATATCACAGGATATATATTTTTTAAAAACAAAAAATAATACCCTGGCTGAGAAGATTTACTCAACTAAAAACGCATGCATATAAATAATTTTCACAAACCAATGAAATTCTTTCTATATTTACCATATCTATGGTTGCATCAGTATAGTATAATTATTGAATAAGACTGATAATATATACTGATTTCAATGAGGTTTGTTTTATTTGTCTTTATTGATTCTTTGTTACAAATATTTTTAAAATTCAATTATCGATGTGAGGCTGCTGTCGTGAGTGGTCACTATATCACCTGTAGCCAAAAGTTTATGTTGATAAAAATCGCTGTACGAATACATAATAATATTTTATAAAACCAAACATGTGTTTTTACAATTTATACCAAATACAAATGAGTACCATTTGTAATAGTGCGTATATATATCAAAGTGCGCCGAGTTTTAATTCGTTTCGTTAGTTGTGATCTAGACAAGCGGTAGCGCCGTCAAGCCTGCGATGTATGCCCGTAGTTGGTTAGGTAGGTCATCCTTCCCCTCGCCAATACATTCTGAAGCTCACCCTGACGAAGCGGCTCAGCAGTAACTAGACTCGGTCCCAGAACGTGGCCATGGCTACCCAAACGGCCTCAGTGACGAGTGAGCTCCTTGGAATAAGCTCCTTTGCTCCTAAAATATCTTGACTGAGAACCCGAGACCCTATTGCCGACCATGACTATCGGTTATTCGGACAGGTGGTACCGTGCCGCACAGTCCTCCAGGGTATGACGAACCGAAACGGAGTCGTCATAGGTACTGATGGTCTTGGGGAAACGCGTCCTTAATTAAACAAATTTTGCAAAATTTAAAAGTTTCCTATGTTACGTTTGTGAGATATCTTTTCAAGGAATGCATCGAACAGATTATCAATTTTTTTAAATAAATGCATTATCTCTTCAAACATTTAATGATCAGCGTAGACAAAATCAGAGAATGATTTTAGAATCTCAAGATCTGTTAAGCGGTCAAACAATCCAGTTTTGATTGATTATCCCAATTGAAACACGCTTCGTTAGGAGCCGCATCCATGCGCACATCTGTCACATGCTCCAAGTAACTTCTGAGACTTACAAAAAGCGACGATGCTTGCTAGAAAGAGACAGTATATTACATCACGGTATGCGTTAAAGCGAGACCCGGAATAAATTAATCCCTAACGGGGGTTCAACTGTCCTTCAACTTCGACGGATTTAGAAGATTTATGTTTGGGTTATAAAAACTTACATTAATAGGCATTTATATATTTTATTCAATGATATTGTCTAATTTTATGTCTTAAAAACAATTGTTTACTATATATTTTTTGATTTATGTCAATGACTGAACAGCTACAAATGAGAATTTCTTACAGAGACTATAATGAATAGTTTTCTTGCATTAGCGCTACTTAAAAAAACAGATTCAACGATATTTAATTATGACTGTCCAAGCAAAAAGCTATATTACGTGTAGGTATATTATACTAACAAAGTAAAAATAATAATGATCACTACACTTTTAAATAATTATGTTTCACGTGAAATCGATATTCAATGGATAATAGGGAACATTTAAATTTAATAAGTAGTACCTACAAATGTCGGTCTCCTCTGTAATTTTATAAAAAATACATCGAATAGATAGGTCTGTAATTTTTGATATCACTTAATATTGGATATATTTTTCAGGTTTCAGGTTATATTTATTACTTATTTACTTTTACGAACTTTATCAGCGGAAGATTTGACATTGATTTTGAAATGCGACTCCATAACCACTTAACGTACGAAGCCAGTTTTCTTATTGGAAATGTATGCTATTGTCTCCACCGAGATATAAAATACCGATATGACCCTCCGACGTCTTCGTTGCAAGAAATATTCAAGGGATACAGCCCACACTTTTAATAGCGGTTACATCATTTCCACACAATGAGATACCCGTCCACACCCATTCTCTGTCCGTATGATTTGAAATTATTACACCGTTTTATTTGCTCTCAGCACATTTATATGCGGTTGTCGAGTCTCACATTGTACGATATTATATAGCGCACCTCGTCGGCCCGAGAAGAGCCAAGTGTCGTATGTGTCGACTTGTGATGGTGTGGGTGTCAGAATGAAGCAGTAATTTAAGTCCTGCTTATGTTCGTATTTAATTTATAGCCTGCATAATCAAATTTGGTTTTTTCTATCCTTTATACCCCCATAGCATCATCAGTTACATACAATTTCTCTAGAATATTCGAAATATTAAATAGCTATTTATATTTTATTAACCCCCAAATCAAAAAGAGGGGTGTTATAAGTTTAACCTGTCGATCTGTGTATCGGTGTGTCTGTCTGTGGCATTCTAGTAGCCAAACGTGTGGACGGATTTTATTGTGGTTTTTTTAATCAATAGCCTAGTTCGTCGGGATGGTTCTTAGCTATGTTTGGCCGAAATAGATATAGTCGTCTCCAAGATATTGAGGGTTTATTGGTTCAGATGAAATTTTCTTATGCAATATTGATAGCAATACATAAACAAGTGAAAATTTGTGTGTCCATAGGTTCATTTAGTGCAATAAAAAAACCAGTAAAATAACTTTCAAAAGCAGAAAAAAAATAACAATTAAAAAAACCCCCGAACAAAAATACCTCTAAAAAGAATAAAAATAATATTATAATGTACTTATTGAAGTCGTTGCGTTGGGGGGCCGCTTAATAAAGGAAGAAAATAAAATGCAAGTAAGTTACCACGGTAAATAAAAAAATTACGATATAGAATCGTATAGTCTAAGTCCTCAATGATTAACTTTGTAAAATAGACACCATCGTCAACGTACGTACAACGGTCACCCGACGCAAAGACTTGTACATACTAAGATTATTTTTATTCTTTTTAGATGTCTTTTTATATCGGGGGTTTTTTACTTTTTTTTATTTAATCTGTTTTAAAAAGAAATTAAATTACATTCCATTCTTTATTCAATTTATAAATGCCCATATATTTTAAACATAATTTATTAAAACGAACTTTTAATCCCTAATCATTTTCTTGCGTAGTTGCTTAATAAGTAATTCTTGTAAAAAGCAGTTAGTTTATGTTGATGGCTACGAAGGTGCCAATCAAGTTATTGTTCACCTTACTCACGGTGATCATCCTTTTATAAGAAAATAGATTTTTCGACAACTGTAGCTCAATTTAAAAATTGCTTAAAGTTATTATTGTATCATAATAATTATAGAGAACCCTTCAACCGTTACTAGAATAAAAAACTAAATTATATTATAATGTAACATCAATAATGTTAATGAGCAGGATGCATCTGTTCTACTTTAAAGTTGAATCGAGCGTCATTTTACGTCAAATCTTAACAGGTATGGTCCTGAAATTTGAAGGATATGTAATTGTAAAAGACGGTAAATATATGGTGTCTAATTGTTTTAGTATCTAATTGTTCTTGAAATTTATGTTTCATTTTTACTTTTATCAATAATTCGAATACTAGTTCACATTTAATAAAAAAAACCGATACACTAACACAATCATCTTGCTTCGTGGTATGCAATAGAAACTTCTTCTCGTCGTTAAAATATTCTACAAATGAACTGTTAGTCGACTTACCGTCCAACCAGCTACTGTTACACAACAATTTGCACAGTTAAGGGTACCATAGAATAATACGCTAAGTTTCTAATATAAATATCTATTTATAAAAGTATAAATCCCAAAAAAAAATAAACATAAAATAATTAAATCTTAATTCGATTCCAGTTCAAAATATTGAATAAAGAATATTAATGTTGCCTGGAATGAAGTCTATCTAATGATTATCTAATTAATTCTTCTTCACGTTCCTGAACTCAAGTTACATTTTATAGTCCAATTCGATGGACAAGATAAAACTGTTAGGGCCTTACATTGGAGAGAAAAAAATCAATCGATATAAGACTCCGTGCACTTGTAATAAACTCCAACCAATAATATTATTTCATGAAAAATTCATACCATGGCCGCGCCCTAATGATGTCTGTGCCATCTTTTATTGCCAACGGAGTTATATCTTTCATTAATCGCTTATATTGACTGTTGACACGTATTTAATACATCTAGGTATGGGCGTTCAGTACGTGCGTTATATTTCTTAGGAGTTCAATAGAAATACATATAATATTTGTTTTTTATGATCATCATATATGTTTTGAATTTTTATTATTGTTAAGCCTACATAGATTCCAAATAAGCAACATTTATTTAGTAAAAAAAATAATACACTTTTTGAATCGCCCATACTACTTAAATAAAAATTTTCTTGTCTACTCTAGTTCAGTTTATTTTTGTATTTCATATCCAATAACCTAGTTCTCCACTAAGAAGACGGCAGAAACAGAAATTGAATTTCTACTTGTAAAAACGTTCCAGTATTAGATTTTACCTTCATATCAAATAAAATAAGTAACATACGGGGGAAATTGCACACATTCAACGTATATTACTATCTTTCTTAATGATCGATGCCTTCATATTTAATACATTAAAATTTATATTAAATTAATTTATTTATGTTAATTATCGCAAATTTGTTCATACGTAGGTATATAGTATAAAAAGTATATCTGTTAAAATATATAGTAGAAGTAGACATATTGAATGTAGTTCAAACATATTTTAAACATTTGTTGTTAATAATTGTTGTTATCTTTTTACGAAATTATTGATAAAAAGTACTTACAATTGAGATACTATAATATTGAGATACTATAAAAATTTATTGAATTCGTTCAACATCATAATCCTCTATAACATCGATGCAATTAGAAAAAAATATATAAAAAGTTTTCGACAGCATTATAATTTCCTAAAACATCCCTAGACTGTCATATTAACCTTGAAATCAAAACTTTTCACCCCAACTCAAATACATTGTACATACAATGTTTACTTATATAACACCAGTGTTTGTTTGGTTGACCTCTTGTAAGACCCTCCATAGCCTTCGTCCGCTCACAAACGAAATGATAAATGGGGATCATCGGTAGTTACGATTACATAAATGCTGATGGATTGATTGTAAACGGCTGTGTGCGCCCATCGATCTATTAGTTGCTGCCCGAGCGGAACCTCAGGCCATGCTTAGAAGAATCTGTCTTTTAAGGTCTTTAACATTTTTAAGTATTGCTTATACCTTTATAAGTCTTTTTTTTTTCTCTACGCTCTATTAGCCAATTGTATGTCGAAAAGGTGAGTTGGTTTATACCATCCACTATATCCATTAGTCCCGTTGATACATCGACGTCTTTGTTCGCGATGACCGAAACCAAATTTGACACATCAATTTTACTATTCACAAATCGTTTTTCTTCTGCTTTCTTTAATGGCGTCTTAAGTCAAATACCAAAGATTAATTAAGAATATTCAATAATCGTTGTTTAATTTGTAAAAGACTAATCTATGGCGGCATCTAACACAAATACGAACCACTCGTCGAGCTGATTTCAATCATCGTCATCCATTCACTCACTTCCTTTGCATTTGCCGAAGTGTATTCGCCCGTTTTGTTTTGTTTAACTTTCATATTTCAAACTCTTTGGGAAGAAGTCGTGCGATACAATACTTGCGATAATTGAATCGGCTAAAAGTTTTCTGTTAAACAATTTTGAAAGTTGTTCAAGTCCTTTGCATTTTAAAGTCTTGAGATGAATAGTCCTTAGAAGATATAATTAAAATTTTTAATAAAACCTGCCCTTGTATATGCTAATGTAAAAAAAATGCCATTATATGAATATTAAAATTATAATTATGTATATTCTTTTGCAAAGATAGAAATTTCTAGTTTTTAAAACTAGTGTGTAGATTTTTTCCCATTAGTTATTAGTTACGCTTCGCCTTGTATCGTGTACTTTCCCTTATACCCCCTTGTACCTTCAAAAAATATTTTTTTTGAAATATTACAAGGAGTACTTTGATGTTGAATATAGAAAAGTGTGATGCGGAATTGTTTAATAGTCTGAAATTGTCTTTATTACCTGCAACTATGAAATATAAAAAAAAATACTACTTCACATAGACCTAAAGAACAGAAGGTTTTATTGTCCATGAATGTACATTTAAAAAAGTTAAGATATCATTATTATTTATTATCTGAAATTATGTGCAAAGTCAATGCTATTTGTGCAAAACACTTATTGCTTTAGATATATTAACATTCTATAAACTACCCTTTTTATTGCTTTTTATATCTGATAATACTTAAAGTAATGGGACATTGTACTATCACAACAGATACAAGGTCCATTAAAAGGTATTTCTTGTTAAAATATAACTATGATTCAGATACCTCATAAGCTTAATGTAAATAAAGCTCAGTGTTCATTATAGATCTTCTTATGTTTAATTTTGCTATTCTCCTATTAAATTTAAAATTAAAGAGATGAGTTTACTGTGGTACTTACATATAATAGAATATATATACATAATTTCATACATCTTATATAATTTTACTGAGATAAAAAACTAGTTCAAAATTAAAATATTAAAAGATGATAAAAATATAAATGCAACGTAAATTATTGTGCATCATCATGACCTTTATTTTTCAAACCGTTAAGTCACAAAAGGTTTGACATGTTTGTGCCACTGTGTGTTCGAAGATTATCTCTTTTGCCATATCATGCAATTAAAAAGGCCATGGACAGACAGAAAGCAGAAGCCCATCACTTTTATCAAATACATTAAACCGAGCCCGACGTTATGTTTTTTGTTTTATTTATATAATCTCTTTCCTGACTTAGATAACACGTAATGCATTGGCTTCTAAGTAATCATTAAAACACCATTTTTATATTTACTCCAATTCCTACTGCGCGATGGACCACTAATTAAGAATTCGAATGTTCATTACGAATCCAAAAAAGGTTTTGGTATCGGGCGTACACGATTAATATCATTACAAAAACCGGTCGATTGCATGTCGAATTACAAGCAAAAAAGTTTGTATCCTTTGCGTTGAATGTAATTTATTTTTTTCTGACAAAAGCGCAATTAGTTGTATTGACTCTAAAGATTAAGAATTTTGTATATAATTATTTAAATAAAATATTGGAATAATTGTTAAAAAACTTTCCCTATGTTAAAGAGATCCCAGGGATTCCATACGCCTTTTTGCGTATTTAATGATCAAGCGTTCCCGTGGTCTTAGATTAGAGTTTTATGATGAAATGAATCTTCATCGTTGGAAGCTGGATAAAACCGCAGAATAGAGCTAGAGGTTAAGTTTAGTAGCATCTTGCGGTCGAGTACACTGCTGTTATATTATACAAGTTGCGAAAATTATATCAAAGACGTTCTGTTACCCAAGTTTATCGCCGTCTGGATCTAGTTTCGTTCGTTAGATTTATTTTAAATTTCCATACAAAGTAATAAATAAATAAACAGGACTGATTTACATTTGCACATAATATATTTAACGAAATATGTAACTACTTACTCCAACGTAATTAATTAATCTGAAAATACAATACAAGTGTAATCCATTTAATGGATATTAGTATCTAGATGTCATAAATAAACAAATTATACAAATCAAAATGAACAAGATTGATAACTCTTGTTATCTAAAAATTTGTTTTGTAATTAATCATGTGTTATTGGCTAATATCTTTTGTCTTGTTAACAGTTTGCAACACCTCGACCTGGAGGGGAGTCATCATGTTTGCAGGGCCCTGATTGTTTTATGGTAAGTTTTTTTAATAACTCTGACCGTTTTTTGTTCGTCTCATAATACGTTCTTCTTCTAAATATGATTAAAAATGAAACATTATGCTTAGGTATTATGATTATTTTTTTATTTTGGGTAATATGTTAATTGTTTTGTTGCAGTGTTGGGAAAATTGTGAGCTTCTTCAATCCAACTATCAAGTTTGGGGAGCAGTATGTGATGAAAAAGATATATGTGTAAGTTATTTTACAAATGAGGTTTATAGGCTCTTGGTTAGAACGGATTATTAAAATATGTTCTTTCTTACAGTTCCCTGGATGCAAAATAGCATGTGAATTTCACACGGAAGCAGCACGATCTGCTCAAACACAGCCTGTTATTCATACAAAAGGTGAAGGCGTCATGAGACTGAGTGGGGGCCTCGCGCGATGGCCACCTCCGGCACCACGTGCAGTTTCCCGAGCAACACCTTTTGTGTATGTAGTAATGCGTAGGGCAGCGGAAGGTCCTTGGCGACAAATAATACAAACCCAAGCTCTAGCCACAAGAGTTCCATCTAACAATGAAGGGGCTCTTCTTCGTGTACTCGTGGTTGATCCTCAAGGCCTGGTCACTATATATAGCCCAGATGAAACATGGCTAGCACATGACTCAAATACCTCAAATCATGACGAACATAAATGGACATTAAAGGAAATATCACTTATTCATCAAAAAGTCCTAGTGATTGGAGAAATTGCCTGGGAACCAAGAATAGCACGTGGCGTATATCTTGTAACCTGGGAAATAGATGGTGGAGGTTTAAGAGGAAATCTGTTTACGGACTCAACACGAGTTACATTATCATTATGGCCCGATACAATCTACCATATTCAAGTAGAACTTGTCTCTAAAACTCTAGGAGTAGACAATGAGAAATCAGAGACTATGACAATTGATACAAGTCGTGCACAACATGTATCTACGGAAAGTGTTCAGGATGTAGAAGTAGGTGAAGGCGATCGTCTTATGTCAGTACTAGTCAGTTCAATGAGAGGTGAACGTATACCAGAACGTGCGCCAGATTCAGAATTAGTATTGGGCTGTTTGTCAGCTATGATCGCTTTTGGACTAGCAGTACTTGTTGCAATAGTTTGGAGGCGGAGACGACGCGGCACTTTTCCGGGAACTAACGTATATGTTGGATCTTCATCTGTACTTAAACGAAAGTTAGTTGAAGATTTTGTGCCATCGCAACACTGTTTTCAACCTGTGCTTGCTCCAGAAATTCCTTGCAGTGGAATAGGATCACGTGATGTCGTGGTGTGACGTCATAGTTTTGACATGCTGTCATTTGAAGACCGCGTTTTCAGTTCCTAAAGTTGTTGAACGACATTTTGGTAAAAGAATGTTTTATAAGCAGAAAGTGTAGTGGAAACGGGATTTTAGAATGTGATAAAATTATATAAGACGAGCCAGTGATTAAATTTTATTGAAGAACTAATTTATTTGTAATTTTTCTTCTTTATGTATTGAAGTGATGAACTTTTTAAATCTTGGTATGTGTTATAAAAGCCTATATTATGATTTTGGTCTGTAGTTTTAGAAATATTGTAAATTGATATTGATATACTTATTATAGTATTTATGAATCACGGTAAGATTAACACCAGAAAACTTAGCATTGTAAATATTACAAAAACAAGGTAAACCATTATTTCTTAAACATTAATCAATTCAAATATTTTGTAAATAATAAATGTTTTTAATATTAAAAGGTTACGATAAGGTCTTTTTATTAGTAACATGACGTATTCTTCCAGCTAATTGGTTTTCAATAATTAATTTCTTTTTGTGAGTTGAAATTTGCAGAAAAAAGAATTGTCAGTTTTGATTTGAATTATTATTGGAGTTCTAGTTTATAACTTAAACGAATAATACAATATGTTTACAGCTAGTCCTTATCATTTAGTATAGCTATTAGACATTATATTTTAATAGTTGCAACTCTTACTTATTCTAGAAACTTCGACTTCTTCAGCAATAAAATTACATGTGTGTATGTATTTATTTGTAAATATATGAAACATATATTGTAAAAACAGAGAAAATATATTTTTCTTGAACGTAAACAGATATTTCTAAATGTTATGATGTTAATAAATTATTAACGGTATTTTTATTCGAAATCCATGAGGAAATTATTTAAAATTAGGTGCATATTAGTCATTCATTCATAAAATTATCTTGTAACTATTGTTAAACCATGTTGTAGTCAAGTTTGTTTCAAGTTGATGTTAGCTTTAAACATTGTACTTAAAACTTTAGTTTGTCCTAGGCAAAACATAAAAAGGCCAAAATTATTTTGTGCTCTTAACAAATGTATTTTGGTTTTGAATGACCAAATTCAATTAGAATAAGTTAGGTGCTTAGTTAAATTTATTTATTATTGTGATTAATTTCGTACCTTCACTCGATATGTAAATATATTACTTGCTATATTGACGCAGCTAAACTTTAACAAGTATTGAATAAATATGTCTGCCAAATGAAAAAAAAAATCTTTTATTTTATTCGAATCGTTTCTATGAAACTGTTCAGGGATCAAAACATAAAACTTATCAAGCTAGCAAATTTAAATTAAATTTGTCACATATTTATGTCTCAGGCATACAAGAGGTTCTTTTGTTTAAGCGGAAAAATTACTATAATGGTTATAAGAAAAGAAAAAAATTGGGACAGTTTTTTATTAAATAATGTAATACAAAAAAGGCTCATTGATATGATTTAGCTCAGTCCCGGATAAAATGGTGCTATTGTCTAGGGATTAACGTCAACAAAATTCTCGTCAAAGACCTGATCAAACAAAAGATTACAGCGTTGGATACCCCTGACAAATATTTTAAAACAGTATTACGTATTATTCATTGTTGGTTCTTAAGTTATTTAAAACTCGAAATTAAAGACTTATCTAATAGAGAAATTTATTTGGATAATCAAGTTGGAAGGAACTACCTACTTGACAATTAATAGAAAGCTACTCCAAAATATAAAGATTCAATTAAAATTACATAAAAATAGAAGAAAGCGACTATTTATGTTCACGCAATCATAAATTAAGACCTCGAGATTAGATTTGGGCTTTTTGGTTTTTACGTCGTTAAAACTAAATTCGAACATTTGAATGTATTATATTTCTCAACAACATTTAGATAACGCTCATTAGTATGGGTTTACATTTTTAATAGAAAATAAATAAAAATGTTACTGTGCGAAACTTATTAAGGAACAATTTATTATAGTTACAGATTTTATTCTTGGCTCGCGTTTCTAGTATAAAGTATAGTCTTATAAATAACAGGAAAAATAGAAGGTGAATGCTTGAACGAGAATCCTTTTGGGTACGGGCAGAGCATTCTTTTAAGATTTATTACAGAACTTGGGCACATTACTTATTCCTTATGAGCGTCACAGGCGATAGTCCTAAATTTGGTCATTTTTATCCGTTGTACTTTCTATCTTTCCTATTAGGAAATTTTCATTGCGGAAATTTCATTCATTGTTAACCTATGTAAACTTATCGTATTCTAAGAATTGCCAATATGGTCGATATGCAGTGGGACAAAAACCAAAAGATAAAAAAATATTTTAGTCTTACCGATGCAGCAAAAACTGCCTTTTTTTAGGAAATGTTCTTTTGTATAACTTTTATCGGTTGTATGATCAATAATAATCAGACTGTCAGCGAATGGTTTCATTAGTTATTTAATTTCGTTATGCATAGAAATGATTAAAATAATTCATAATTTCTCTTTTAGAAGAATTAAGTTTTTGCTTCTAATTATTTTATTTGTCAAATATAAATTTCTTGCCAAAGTTGACGCAATCAATATTGAATTGAAGACGTCAACGTGCACAAAAACAGATTGATATTTATAGAAGTTGTAATATTTAAGTGCCTAAATAATATAACATCAATTGAAATACGATGTACAACGAAAACTTACATTACGCTATGAATGCAATGACTATCAATTATTTTCAAGTGCCAAGAGCTTAATGTTTGGACGCCATGACTCTATGAAAGTTTGGAATGAAAGAGTTGTCTGAATAGTGATTTAGGCTATCAAGTGAACAAATAATTTTTATTTATAAATAATAATTACTATCTCGTCTAATTTGTGTAGCAGCAAATGTTTTCGTACAGATAACTTGTTTATGTTATATGTATGCTAAGGAGTAACTAATAACTCGTATTTACAACGCAAGTTAAATTACAAATTAAATAATATCTAGGGATAGAGATGTTTATTAAGTCGTAGTCTAGTAAGTAGATTTATACGAGTCAATACAGATATGATAAAGTAGTTTGTTATTTTTCATTTGTTAGCCTGAATTTTTGTCTTTCTATTATCGAATAACTTTTTTATTAAAACAATAAACACAATGTCATTGACGGACTGTGGGAATTATTGATTATTTAAACGTTTAAAATGAGTAGTTCAATTAAACATTGAAAAGCATGGGAATTGTAACCTAACAATGTTATTCTTTGGAATACCTAATTACATTCACGAAGTTTAATTTAATCCATGCTATCAAGTATGAAGCCGATCCCCGAGGGAGCCATGCGCCTGCGCAGGTAATAGGCGGCTGTCAGCGTGTGGGCGATCGCTAAACATCACCTTGTAAATACTGGTAAATATTTGTCTTCATGTAATTACTGTAATTGTTCACTCCGCATTTTCTGACACGCTGATGCGTGGGCCGCTTGTAAGGTTTATAGAATGAAAGGAGCTTACTTAAGCTTTTTTTAGCATGATGGCAGTAGATTAAAATATATCATTTTGTACTGAAAATAAACAACAGTTCAATATCTTTTTACGTTTAAAATAATTTTAGACAGAGTTAGAGCGATAAAATTATTTTACTTAAACCTAGTAGATACCATAATACTATTTATTCACCAAGATTGTTTCTCATCATATATTTACCGTCCCGTTGGTCCAGTTGTTAACGCAAACGCCGAAGGTTTAGCGAAACAACGGGGCTCGGGTTCGATTACCGTCAGGGAGAGACATGTATGTTATGAACATAGATGTCTGTATATCTGAGTTTTATTATTTATAAAATATATTCGCAGTATTTATAATGTGTTTTTCTATGTATTTGTATTGCTGTCTAACACCCTTAAAACAAGCAAATAATTTGCTTACTTAGGGGTTAGATCAATTTGTGTAATTTGTCCTGATGTTATTATTTGCATTTGAGAATAAAAACTCTGATATATTTAAGACTATAGGAGAACGTGACTGTCTTGAGTGTTTTAAAATATTTTTTAAATTTTGCAGGATATCCAACTGAACAGAAAAGATAATTACTACGATAGTTACAAATATAAACAATAAAAGTACATATGTAAGGCCGTCGGTATTGATTAATCGTTATGTATGTTTAATATAAACTCGTTTTGCCTGCCACTATCAATCAATTCTTGGAAGCGATTATCGAAAGCACTGGATGTAAGCATCGATATCAAATTGTCTCGATACAGATCTTCGCAGCGAGACAAGTTTTTTTTATGCTTTTACTTGTTTCTCTTTATGTAACAGTCCTTGTTCTTAAACATTTTTAAATGGCTCCTATTGTTTATTATAGTTTAAGCCTTTTGTTTTTAACTACTAAATTTGACTGCGTAACTAAGGGAACAATCGACCAGTCACTAGTTTGGTAATCGCAAATTTGCTACCATTTTTTCAACGGTATCCTACTGAAGTTAAAGTGACTGACACTGGGCTAAATTCAATTCTAACAAAGTAATTAGAGAGTTAGTTATGATAAAAAAGTTCCTTAGGGACTTTTGTTTCTTTTTCCAGCCATTTTATTTCAAAACAGGTTTAACCAGCTTAATAGGTGGTATTAATTGTAAATATATAATTATGGAATAAAAGTCGTAGGTGGCGCTGATCGGCTACTAATTATTATGATACCAAGTAACCGGTTATAATAATTGGAGATGGACGGAGGGCGGCAACACAGGCCGTGCTAAGGCGTGGTTTTTGTGTTGGTTATGTTTAAATTAACAAGTCATTAAGTGTCGCAAGGATTCTCATAGCTTACATTTTTATAATTCGATTATCATTCCGAGGTCTAATCTTTGAAACCATAATCAAAATATTTGGCAGAAACAGGTTTTATAAAAAATAAAGTACTTTCAAAACCATTAACCACCACGACCTGATTGTTTTTAACGATGAAATAAGAAATATTTTTATAAATCTATGCTTTAATAAAAAGAAGAAAAAAGGCTTCTCAAAGCGTCAGCTCACAAAAGCTCAATTAGTTTGCTATGCGTGTGCGCAGAGCGTGACCATGGTTGGTTACTTACAGTTATGTAAGAAGGTCCAACCACACTACAACTATAGTTTTTTTTTATTTTAGAAATAAATATTGAACTAGAGTAAATTTTAAGTTGGATTTTGTAATCTCTACAAAAAAATATTTTTTGGCATGACTTTAAGTAATATATATGTCTGAGAGCTAAATGACAACGAGGCGCAAGCGATACATCATCGCTTAGGCAGATTCCGGTCTCATGTTCGTGCGGGCCGAGTTGAAGATGTATTTAGAGTCACAAGCAGGACTCACTTTACTTTCAACTACCGTGCGGATAAGAAGTACGGGAACTGTCTTACGACTCGTGGTGACACAGACATACTTGTTGATTGTAAAGCTGTGTAAAATAATCATAGTTAATACAATATTGCAAGAACATACTTTGTTTTCGCTACCTTCATCAGGTCCATAAATATGTTCTCTGGCGGAGACTTGACTGTGAACGGTATCCTGAACATAAATATTATCCTCAGGCTCGTATTTAATTTAGAAAATAAATTACTAATAACATTTTAAGATATTTTCGTATGAAATTATATTATAACATATTTAGTACGCGTTATTTTGAAAGCACAGTAGAACATATTTATCAACATAATATATTTGTATATTACGACCAACATTTAATGGTTTGATCCAACCGTGTGGTCATGACTTGTTTGGGTAAACAAATATATTCAATTGCAATTCCTATCTCGGACATTTTTGTGAGATGTGCGTGAAGTTGTTAGTTTTATTGTCTACGTGACATGTTGCTAGATAGTCTGTAAGCAGCTGAACCTTGTTAGTTCATTGTAGAAATAAACATTGGTTTTTTTAATGTTTCAGTGCCTTGGTTAAACATAAATCGAGTAACTACTATATACCTAACATATTTTATACGACTATTTTAATTTTACTTTTTAAGTATTTGGTCAGTAATTGCATGTTGAAATCGTAATATTATTTTAAGGTATATATTTTAGAGTCTATTAATATTTTACTTCCAATTACTTGCCAATTAGATTTAGTGATATTTTTTTTTTACCTTAACGTCTTTCCTATTCGCCTAAATACCCGTAGGATATCGTTTATGATATTACATTTCAATTACATAAAATATAAAAAAATATATTAATTATGTATGTGCCAAGTGTAGATCTGTATCAGTATTGTAATATATTTTTTAATATACCAAGTAAAGCTTTTAATAAGATAATAATGTAAATTAGAATCAATTATTATTAACGTCAAAAGCAAAGATCGTAAATTGATAAAACACATAAGTAAATTGCGATATAGATCTAGTTCAGCCCACATATTTTTCACTATTGCGTAGAGATGGTATCAATAATTGGCATATCTGTAAACCGGTATACAGTAGATCATTTAATTTTCTCAGTAATTTTCTATCGCAGCCCTCCGGAGGCGTTTTATGTAGACCTAGCTGTTGTTTTAAGCTTTTTCCGTTCATGATTTAATCAATACTACTGTACTTTGATAGCATGTATTATGGATTATATATTATATTACAATACAATACAACAGATCATGTATTATAGATGTTACAGTTGTAAATTCATTTACGATAGAATTTCAAAGATTTTACTAACTTACCGCCTATCTAAGACAGTAGTCTTAGATAGGCGGTAAGTTAGTAAAATAAAATAGTAAAAACTGGTATACTATAAAAATATTGTGATACATGATAATGTATAATTGTAACGTTCCTTTCAGGTTCTATCTTGACTATATTGAATAATTCTTAATACAATATTTAAATAAAATTAAAATAAGCCCGTCATGACTATATTAAGAATCCAGTTTTTTTATTCATTATTTGAAATCTGGGCTTAAATAAACAGTATTGAAAATAAATTTAATATATACCAAATGATAAAACCACAGAAAAAATATAACTCGCATCTACCTATCAACTTTTTGGTGAAAAGGAATCATAAGAAGTAAAAACCTCAGTCTCTCTGTTGAGACATACATATAAGCATAAGTAAATATTAAATACATTTTTCCTCTATAACTTTCAACCTAAAATAAAGTAGTATTTAAAAATATATTTTCCAGACTATTTAAAGAGAGCCAAATAGTCATTTATACAAAAGATGTTTCAGTCTTAAGTACAACTTGCCGCCAAGCACTCTTACAGAAACTTATAGCAGTTTCAATTTAAACAACATCATTTCAATACACTATGACCCAGAAAATGATACAAAGAATTTTTTGAGCGAAAAAACGTTCCTTAGATCCAACCATAATTATACAATTTTCCTTGATTTAAGATAGTGTGAAATTTTTTGTGTGATAACTAATATTATAATGCCTGCTTAAATCTGCTACTGCTTCTTATAAATCTTATTATGTGATATATATATATATATATCATATATGTAATATCTTTTAATTTAATATTAATCTGTAATCATTATTTATAAATAATTATGGAAAAATAGCAACTATAAAAAATATGTACTAGATCTAACTATATGCAAAGTTGAAACGAAATCAATAAACAAGTAACCCGTCAATCGTTCCGTTGTTTAATATAAATCGACTAACTTTACGACGCCTGTGGTCAGTAAAGCCCCGATTTTTAACATTTGACTAATTTTAATTGCCCCGTTTTCACGCAAAATCGAGCCTATATTTTATGTACATATTTATCGTTTTAAAAGCCGTAATTTACAATACACCGAGGTTTCGATGAGTCGTAAATAAACAAAGCTTAATGTAAAGCCTCTTTGCAGTTGTTTGATTTCGGTTTGTTTGATTCCCGTCCGATTATTTACTTATTATCCAATATTGTCAGATCGATTTTTATTTACTCAGGTTCTCATTTCAAAAATCATTAAAACAACTTCATGTGCCAAATTAGCCTGCGATCAAAAACGATATAAAAAATTGCCTGAAATACTAACCTAATAGGTTTTACTAACGTAATAGG
This sequence comes from Napeogenes sylphis, assembly GCA_959347405.1. NCBI lineage: Eukaryota > Metazoa > Arthropoda > Insecta > Lepidoptera > Nymphalidae > Napeogenes > Napeogenes sylphis. Next base: position 19,076,521 of record OY365777.1, read on the forward strand.
AGAATTAATTTAATATTCGTTAAAAAGAATATTTATAATTTAAGACATAAAGTGTTACCAAATGACAAGACAATGTATCATTTTGTGCACCATTTTCTTCTGAGTAGTCATTTTTAATGTTAAAAAATATATATGATATACACGAAAAAACCTATCCCATCATAAGCAAAATACTTCAACAAACTTATAAAAGCATCAAATATATACTTACCCGACGAACTACTTCGACTCGGTGGCAATCTATGTGAACCCGTTCTGAATATCCTACAAGGGTGGCAGATATGTGTGCGCAAAAACAGGGCTGTTGCGAAGGAACATTTTACTCCGCTGGCATATCATGCCATGATTACTTGTCTATTTTCACTCTCTTCCAGCCTTCTTTTGCGTCTACCACCTTTCTTATTCTTTCCAGAATCTCTTCTCCGATCTCATCTTGATCTTTTAAGTCACTACCATAGAGTGGAGGGGGGAGCGTTTGAAAGTTGACTCCTCTTTTCGTCCTACAGTCGCCATATTTGCATATGCTGCTGTTTGGTTGATTTCTTATGCTTTTCCATTTCGTTTCTTAGCTCGTCCAATCGTCTTCCATACTCTAACAGTAGTTTGATGTTTTCTTCTACCTATATTTTGACTATTACACGTCTGCCATCTATTTCTTGATAAGGGATCAAAATTCTGATTTTCCATGGTGTCGGTTATCATCTCGGTGCCTACCTGCGACTTTCTAGTATTTCCTTTTTGCTGTAACACATTTTAAAATTCTACTTAGGATTCTTTTGTAATAGCATTCAGGCGCTCAACAGCTTTTAACATATATTTTAGATCAACTTTGAGATTCCTTGCAATCGAGAAAAATAGGTAAATACAATTGAAATGTTCACAAAATCCTTCTATACCTAGTGTACCTTAGATATAAATTTACTTGTGTTGTAGGTATTAATTTAACTAAGTATAAAAAATATTTTGAAAATTAACTCTATGTAGAGTCTTAGCGTTATATGCGTGTGCGTGACTTTGAGATGTACAGTAATAACATTGTTATTGTACAGAGTTTTATACAATACAATAACAATGTTAATACGGTATAATATTTTTATCATTTTTTATATAGTATAAATACCAATATCTGAGAACGATCGGTTTTAATAAGATTCAACAGAACAAAGCTTCATTAATTCAGTTGTCCTCATTGAAACAATAATATTCCATCAGTATGGGCACACTGGGATATAGCTTGTCATAACCAGTTGAAGCGAAAATAAGGAATTAGTAAGTAGTACTAATTGGGCCGCTATTAGCAATAACGTGCTTCAGCTTTTAATCACATATACTTTTAAAGTAAAAATAGATAGAGAGAGTAATCGGAGAGTGTTACTAAGATCTTTTTGTTCTGATTCTTTGCACTCCCATTATGCACAGTGTGGTTTTCGAAAAAAAATCTTCCACTTATTATCAAATTAAAGAATGTAATGTGTTTCCGGGTCCCATAAAAAACACATACTTCTATCTGAAAGGACAACAATGCATTTGTGATTCTTCTGGTGTTGCAAGAAATCGTGGATTGCGGTGATCATCTTTCTATAAACAAAAAAAACTAAGTACAAGTGAGATCCGTGCACGAACGGTGCCGCATCATTACATCATATAAAAAATACCAAAAAAAAATACTATGTTATTTTTATTTAATTATTAAGTTTTAAGGTATATGAAGTATATATGTGGTACATTATTACAAGCGTCTAACTATTTCCGTTATTAATTTCGACCAAAAAATCGCGTTTGTTGTATGAGAACCCACTATGCCCCCCCTTCCCCTATAAATACTTATTTTATTCAGTTTTTAGCTTTATTCGTTATCGTTAGTGGTAACAGAAATACATCATCTGTGATAATTTAAACTGTCTAGCCAACACAGGTCATGAGAGGCGAAGAGTCTCAGTTGTACTAAGACTTCGCTAGAGCTACTAAGGTTTTCGTTTTTACATTTTGCAAATACACATTTTACTGTAAAAAAAAAGCCCAGAGTGAGATCTTACATTATATTTAAATAGGTTTCATTTATTATAACTCTGACGTAATCAAAATTTCTCCGGACGCAGTTATAGAACTAGGATTTTTATTGCTTGCTTGGTTGCTTTAATTTTAATGCCCTTTAAACGAAGTTTCTAATTTAATATATATCTTGTCTGCTGAAAGAAAGCAAGAGTCAAGAAGCATTGATTTATTTATTTTGTTTACTTATTTATGTGCCACAATTAATTACAAAAAATGGAATAATAACAAACACATACACATAATGAGCGGATGAGTTCTTCAAAGAGATCTTTGCCTATGAGTTACCAGCTACCCATGAGTATATTATAGAGGGCAGATCTTTATCTGTACCTATGTACATAGACATTATTATAATTTGTCTCATTACATAAGTCTGCATTAATAAATCTGACGCCTAATAGCTAAGCCGGACTTAAGCACGCTATACATATTCCAAACGTAGGTACAAAAAGAACCATTATTTAAGTATTTTGCACTGGTTAGAACTATGTGTAATCAGTAGGACACTCGCCTTCGATATAAGATTTCAAGATAAAGTTAACGAGCAAATAAGATAAAACCACGTTCGCTAAATATCTTAATACAATTATTTGACAACCAGTTTTATTTGTTACAGATTTTTAAAACTATACGGAATTTGACAAATTCAAATTGTCGAAATATCTTATATTTAAAATCTTTAATTAATGTTATTTAAACAATTAGTAACATACGTTTCGATTGCTTTGTAGCAACCGTAATCATGGAAAGACGAAAAATTAAGTAACTTACTGAAATACCCTTGCATTTCATTTTAAAGTTTATATCGCCAAATATAAACGATACGATATAAATGATATGAGATAACATTATAATATATATACATACATGCATGTCTCTGTTGGGAATCAAACCCGAGCCCCATTGCGTTGTTAAACGTTAGTCGTCTGCGCTAACCACTCGATCAACAGGGTAGTTAAACATATACATATAAAAATTATTATAGGACTATTAGATCCGGTAAACTTACTTTAACTTAACTAATAACGTTGTTTAATAAAAAATATCGTTAAATTTAAAAGTGACCTGCGTATTGAAATAAAAATTATAAAACTTACCAAGAACAGGCAAAATAAGGTCATTGAACGCGATACATATTTTCAAGATATTATAAATTCAAATAACTTGCATGAAATGTCGATATACTTAATGGAGTTGCAGATAGATAAAATACATTTATTTGCCAGACGTTTCTAAGACACCTATCAAAATCATCATTAATCATTGACTATCGCGATCACTCCTGGGTGTCGGTCGGAGAAGTCAATATCGCGTTATAAATTGAAATATTTCTTTGCTAACAGTAAGTGATGTTTCGAGAGACTACCAACTGTAAAGCGGGAACTCAAATCATACATATAGACGTATCGAGGTTTTCAATATCTTAGTCACAATTTTATTATAGGTACAGCATACAAAATAATTGAATTAATACAGAGCATTAGCTTATTGTATGTGTTAATATAAGCCAAATCCATAGGTGTACCAGTAAATATTCATGAAGAATTAGGTTGCATATTCATTGTTGGTGTGGTTGGTTGTTATACATTTTACAATGCAATTCTAATCACAATGCCCAAGATTACAATTTAGCTTCATTTGTTAGCAATAAGTGGCAATAAAGTCCCACTCAGGGACTTGTAGGGTTAGATGGTGGAAAGCACGTATTTTTCCCATTATCGACTTAAATTATCATAAAAGGTAGAGACGTGTGGCTGTAAACCTGGGGAAACTGTAGAGCGAAACAATTGTTTGATATAGCCCGTTCAGCGTCTTAGACAATTCTGTGATTATTGTTTTTTTTTATTAAAAAATCTACTATATACTTCTGGAGTCACTAAAAGTTCGACTTTTGACAGGTGATAAGTTTTGAAGGTATGTTTTTTTTTTTAATTCTATAATAATAGCGAATTCTAGAAGTTTAGATTTTTACCATATTAAAAAAATACGTAAAAAGCAACTAAAATGCCGTACTATATATAAAGACGAAACTGTATTAGCATTTTGTGTTCATCGTCAAGGTACACGGACGTTAATGTCTACACATCATAGATCTGTAGATCATCATCACCATAGAACAATGCCGTTCGATATGTAGAATTCGTATCATTTTCTCAGGCATTTTCTAATATTATGTTGGAAAATACACTATCTTATAGACGTTTATAACGCTAGATAAGCAGCAATTTTACATTCTATAAACATTGTGCTTACATCTAAATAAATTTTCGCTTCCACTGCCCGAGTTAATATTTATGACTGTACAAAACAAAACTAAGCAGCATTAGTATTCAATCGCGCTTTAAATTGTAGATTCCCTTAAACCGCTTTATCAAAAGCAATATCGGCTATGTTTTAAACATAAGATAGCTACGAACCAACTTTTAAATGTGTCCAGAGAACGAACATTTTACTTTAAAAGTTCTGGAGAATCGGAAGAAGGAGGATTCTCGAAATTTTTGTGACTAATAAGTGTCATCGCAGGTCCTGCATACTAAGAAGACGTCTCGCGCATAGCAAGCAGAACTCGGAGTGAATATAAAACGAGTCGTATCTATTCTGAAATCTCCAGCCTTATTAAGGTATAAAGACGTAATAATATTACTTCTAATGACACTGTTTCTTAAAAAAAACACAAAGCTATGAAATGTTGAATTTATCGACAACGTATCTTTATCATAAGTTTTAAAATAGCAGGGAGATTGTTTAATAGGAATAGGGTAGGAATTAAAATAATAATAATAATACAGGACAAATTACACACATTGATCTAACCCCAAGTAAGCAAATTATTTGCTTGTGTTAAGGGTGTAAGGCATCGATACAAATACATAGAAATACGCATTATAAATACTGATAATATGTTCTTTCCAAATTTGGTTAGGTAAAGAGAGGGGTGTGGAGGGTGAAGGTGAGCGTTTTTGCGCATAATAAAGGGGCCCCTTAAACCTACTCCTGGGTCGCAAGTCCCAGGCATTGCTTGCACTCCTCTCCTTGCAACGCGATGGGTCCGGCACCCGCACGGTGAATCCATGGATTGCTGAGAAGCTTCGTCTTGTGTCTTTAATAAACGACCAAACACAGAAATACAAACATCTATGTTCATCACATACATGTCTGTCCCTGTAGGGAATCGAACCCGAGCCTAATTGTGTTGCTATATACGTTAGGCGTCTGCGCTAACCACTCGACCAACAAGGCGGTGAAAAGAATTCAATCATAAGAAACATATTTGTATCTTAGGTCGAGCTAAGCTCATTTGACCTTTTGTTAAAGATAATTATAGTAAAGCTTTTGGCCAGCCAAACCTGTAAGGATCTTTATTTAACTATCTTTTAACCAAAATCCCATCGTAGTGATATTTCGATTATGCATCTAAATTACAAAAATAAAAAACACAAACTTCTACGAAACGGCAATTTGATTCCGAAACAAAAAACAGACACTCTTCAGTAATGGGGCCTTATCATTTGCGCTGATTACATGTTGCTTCTCACGACAGAAAGCAATGCTATTAAATTGTCATTAAAGTCACCTTAGTGTCATCTGAGGTTTCCATTTTAGTGGTACTACTTTTTGCATTTACATCAATGATCAGTTGCATCTTAGTTTATTCTTTATTCCCGAAACATAAGGATTATAATAACTTTTGTGAAGGAATAAAAAATCTGAGAATGCGGTAATGACATATGATGTAATTTGATGTAAATTGAACACCGTCTGACGGGAGCGAGCACGCAACATGTCAACTATGAAATTGTTACCCTAAGTATAGTTTAATTTTGGAGTGATTGATGTTTTAGATATTTTATTATGGTATAATATTAACTTACTGGAGCTGTAAGGTTATTTGTAAGGTAAACTTATCTCATTACTTTCTTATACAGTTTCTTATGTGATGTTTATCTACATTTTAAAGCTTATAAAACTTATACTTGCTGCAACAGTTATATTTAGTTATAGATTAAGAATACTTGCAACAGGATCCCATAATATAACCTTAAGGTTTTGAAAATATTACAACGGTTTAAAATTGTCATTAAAGATAACACTAACGAATTAGTAATCGTAGTTCGTAGCCAGTAAACAATAAATACTAAAGATGGATATGAAATCACCGGTCTTTTGGAATGTCTAACTGTAAGGTTAGTATCACGTTAGGAGGCAAAAGAAATTTCCGGACCAGCTCTTGATTGCGTAATAGCTGATTTGATCGCGATATCTTAATAAGAGGGTTTTGATCAAGTTTTTCCAAGAATACCCAGGAGCATTGCATAATTGTCAAGCCATGGCATCATCTTTCTGAGTATTGTTTTTAATATCATAAAAAAAAAACTGCTTAACGGTAACGGTTAATCAGGAGTAAAGTTTTGATATTTATTATTATTAAATATAAAATAATACCAAACTATGATATTGGGTTCATTTTTAAGTGAATATAACACAAATTGTAATTAGGGGGGTAACATATTTTATTGTAGTATTGTGTTACAGTTTTTGTAATTGTCACGTAGAAAATTTATTTAAATTTTATTCTTAAAGTAACTTACTTATTATTATACTAGATATGGTACGATTTAATCAAAAATTACGGAAATTAGATGAAACTGAAATTATGTAGCCGACATAGGGAGGGATTGAAATTCTGAAATTCAAATTACTTTGGAACCAACTTCGGAATACAATCGCATCTTTTAGCAAAATGGAACTTTGTATACAAAAGACCTTTTTTAATTTATTCCTAAACTACAAATAAATACTCGTGTCTGAATGTATAAGTAATTTCCATTTTGTGTATTTTGTTGAGTTTTAAGCATCTACATCTTATATAAAGACAACAAGCAAAACATTTTACATTTGTATAAATAGACCAGCTTCACATATATTTAATTTTCTTCTTTTATTATCTTTACTCAAATTTGCTGAAAATATACGGTATGCTAAGGACAATAAAGAAATAAAGGTTTTCCTATGACTTGATTTTAGCAACGCCTTTAATTTAGTTAACTTTGAAATATTACTGAGTGTTCTTAGCTCTCTTAATATTTCACTTCCAGCAATCAAATGGTTTAACTCTTACCTTCGTAGACGTCGGCAGAGAGTTTGTATGGATGAGGACTACTCAGGTTGGTCAAAAATCTCTGCCAATGTTCCGCCGGGTGGCGTATTATCTCCTTTTCTTTTCTCTATATTTATTATCGATACCTCAAAAGTTATTTCTTGTCACTACTGTGAAGATGTTATCTCTGTGCAGATGATTAGAAGCTTTACCGTCATGTATCCCTAATGGACTTTGCTGCTGCTATTCAATGGATTAGTTATGACCTCAACAGGTTTAAACAATGAGCGAAAGTGTACGGCCTTCTTGTAAATTCTCTAGAATCTCAAGCTTTGCTAATAGGCAGTCAGCAATTGCGCAACAAAATTGACAGTACAATTTTATCAACATTTTTTTGTCATGTTACATCTTAATCATTGACAGAGAAATCCAAAAAACCTAAGCATTATCATCTCTCTTGGGCACATATTGACAAAGTTAGTAGAAGAGTCCGTTATTCTCTTCACTCGGTTGCAGAATTTTCTTCCTTTACAAACTAAAACAATGCTATAGCACATACCATTCTCCTTCCACTTCTTGACTATGCTGAGGTTTGCTACTTAGATGCATCTGAGGAGCTTCTTGACAAACTTGAACGACTTCAAAATTTGTGCAATCGTTTTATATATGGATTGCGCAAATTTGTTGACATATCTGAATATCGACATCAATGAGAGCTTTCTATCCGCCATCGCCGAAATGCGCACGTTCACTTTTAACATTGAAATAAGTCAACTCCCCTTAACTTCAAAGAGCGTTTGAAGTTAAGGGGAAGACCTTCTTGTATGCATATGTCCCTTAGAAATCTTTTGAAGTGTCTCTTCCCCAAAGTAATCTGAATGACAATCCTTCCCTTAACTCTTTTCAGCTAAGAGTTAAGCAGCACCACCGTTCTTCGGAAATAGAACAAGTAAACGGTTTTATGTTCATTTTTATATATTTATTGTTTTAAATATGTGTATATCTAAGTTTTCTTTTAATATATTTTTTGACACCATTTCGTATTCTTTCTTCTTCTTATACAGGGTTGTTTATAATTAATTGGCAACTTCCTGCAGACAGCCTCTCTACATCAATCCTAACAACATTTTCTATGATTTTTTTAACAGTTTTAAAAATATTAGTTTTCCCATACAAAATTTTGTTGTTGCCTCTGAACTGGTATTAACTCTGAGAATAGGTATGGCGTCTGGGCGTTGACCTTTTAGGTACTTCTTACAAAAGACAGAGTAATAAGTTACAGAGGGGGGAAAAAATGTGTTCGTTTTTTTCGTGTTGTTTATCAAGATTTGAAAAAGTCGTAAAACCAATGTTGGTGGGATTGACGTATAGAGGCTGCCTGCTAGAGGTGGAGATGAAATACAAATAACCCTGTATACATCTACGTACCATACGATATATACACAGGAGTGAGTGAGGATTCCATGAGTTTAGTAGCATAACCGCCACTTCATGCAATATTATTGTTGATCAACAAATAAAGAACACCACTGGTTATATAACTAAATATTATCAAGGTTCAAGATCTGAGCCCCCGTCGCGTAATAACAGCATTTGTGACGAACTCTTCGAACGAGGTAGTCAAGCAAGTATACTCAGTATTATTATTACGGCCAGCTCTGTTATTTTCAAAGTAATGTATAGGTACTGGAATATTATGAAAGATTATTTTAATCGTTCATAACTCTTATCAATAATGTTGTATTTTTATATTTTGAAATCTTTGAAGATTTATTGGGCCGGTATAGAAGACTATTTTTACTTACATTTATAAATATTTTATTATTTGATTGTAACTTGCAAATAATACCTGTGTATTTTGTACAATGCAAATATATCAAAAAAATTAAATGAATATTAAATAAAAAGTATAAAATCTTAATTCAAAAATATAATATGAGATAATTTTTAAATTTCAATAAACCTAACTCGATAAAAAAATATTTATATTAATCTTTATAAACTAAACTATCAAACTGTAGCCCGCTGACAAATATGAATTCTATATAGGTAATTTATAACATTCACTATAGTACGAACACGGAGACAATGTCGGAATAACAATGGAAGACGAGCATAACATTTAGATCAAGACAATAAAATTTAAAACCTCCCTAAATCAATATTTAGAAAGATATTAAAATTCTATATTTATTTAAAATTGTTCATAAAAGAACCTAAAAGGGTGACAGTGCTACTCCCCGCTGGTTTCTTTATGTTTAATAATATTGGATTGAAGTAGGTCTGTATCAAAACCTTTCTTTGTAGCAAATGGTAACGTTTATGAAACGAACTCACGGACAGTAAATCAAAGAATAATACCGAATAGAAGGTTTACATACATACAGAAACGCCGTTTAAATCTTAAGTTTACAAAAGTGAGTCATAACAAACCATTAACTGTAAATATACTCCACGTCCTAAATAATTAATAAAGATTCTGAAATATTTGTAGAATATATATGTAAAACTTAAGACATATATCCGAAAGTGTAAAAGGTAAGAAAAGTAATTGTTTTAATAGAAACATTTATAAGTAAGTCATTAACAACTAAAACTGAATAAAAAACACATAAATTATTTTAATGTGCAAGATTAAAAAAAATCCATAAAATAGCAATGATATCTTCATTTCTACCGGCTATAACAATAGGGGGTAAGCGCGTTGTTAATAACACACCGGTCTAAACGACTAATTATAATTTCCATATAAATTCCAAATAATATGCTAATTTGTAACTCCAAGGAATATTAATGTTTCTGTTGTTAGCATCTTGTTTAATGTAAATGATAAAAGCTGTCACATTATTTTACTTTTATTCTGAATATTTTCTTGATATTCCACAACTTATAATAAGAAATATCTTTCCCGCATGTCTGAATTTGACAGTGCTGTAAATTATTACAAATCACATATGGAAATTCAATTATTACTAAACATTCATGTACTCAGATCGATGCGGTTAACCGATACGGGTCCGCGAAATGTATTCTATGTGCAGTACATCTACGAGTATTTTATGTTCTCAAATATAATACATTTTGAGCAGCCATCAAAAATAATCATTCCACTTGTGCTTAGATCGATATAAATATTATTAAACTACTGCAAAGAGAAGATGTTGGATGTTTGTTTATGGAGTTATATATAATAAAGAGCACATTATTACAAAACAGAAATATATGAGATTGTTTCTATATCTATATTTGTAATAATTTATACAGTAATTCATTTTGATATCTAATTTACAATACTAATTAAGCTATTAAGCATTGCTGTTAGGAAGCCAACTCTGTAATTAGTAATATTTATACGCTTGTACTTTAAATTTATGATATAATTGCGGGTTTTGATGAAATAACCAAATTATAAATTCAATTGCGAATACTCTTGCAGTACATTGACTGCTTGCTAGTAACAGGTAAACGGCTTCCTTTTTTGATGATAACTATTAAGAAAAAAGGTATATTAATTAAACATTAGGGACTTATTTTCTCAAATGTGATATGAATGTTAATATGTTTTTATGAAACAAGTGCTACTTTTGTTTTGACATAATAAAGTTTATTCCAAAGCGTATTTCATTTTATTGTTAGGATTTGCGTGATGCGATAGATTTATAGCTTTGCAAATTGTAAGCTATTATATTAAAACGCTTGGCGCAAATCAATAAAGTACAGTCAATTAACAAAATAAAATAAGGAAAGGAACTGTAACAAATAGTTTATTAATAATAACATTATATATTACTTACGATATGTAATGTTATTTATATTTCTAATATAGCTAGACTTTCTAATATAGTATAAGTGGGAACAGCTAAAGCCCCTGTGATGAATTAGTAGATCACCTGGTATTATAAAAATAAAACCATGAATATGTTTTTTTTATTGTTATATCAAGTAGAAAGCCAAGTCCTCAGTGTCTAGAACATACAACCCACTTCTTTCCATAATTTTTTTTTTAAAGGTTTTTTATCTTGGTTCTTTATAACAATGTGTCAAGTTCAATTTAATTTAGAATGGTGCAACTTATTCACAGAACACCCGAGGGCCGATTAAAGCAATGCCACATGGAAAAATATTAAATGTTTAACCCCTGACCCAAAAAGAGGGGTGTTATAAGTTTGACGTGTATATCTGTCGCTCTGTTCAGTTGTGTGTCTATCTGTGGCATCGTAGCAGCCAAACGAATGAATGGATTTGAATGCCGTTTGTTTTAAATCGAGAGCCTGGTCCGTCGAGATGGTTCTTAGCTATATTTGGTTGAAATAAAATCAGTCGTCTCCAAGGTATGGAGCTTTTTTTGGTGTTGGTGAAGGGTCGTATGGCAATATTGGTAGTTAAAACCTAAACAAGTGAATTCGTGAGTTCGTAGGTTTATTAGTACAATATAGAATACAGTAACATATCTTTATCAAGCTAAAAAAATATATATTTTAAAACCCCCAATACAGAAAGACCTCTCAAAAGGATAAAACCTACCTTATGTACATACTTTTTTTTTGCGTTGCGTCGGGAGACCGCTAAATAAAGGAAGAAATCAAAACGCAAGTAAGTTACTAATGCTAATAACGAAATAACAATATCTAATCGTATAGTCCTTAGACTATACTTTTAGATATTGTTATTTAGATAAATAAGTACTTAACTTATTTAGTAAAATAGACAAAACGTACGTATAACGGTCCTCCGACGCACAGACTTCAATAAGTTCTTAATAATACCTGTAAATTTGTTTTAAGACAATTAAACACTTAATCAACTTGAGAGTATTATTAGCATCGAGCAGTACCTACCACTTTTAAAATTGTCTGGATCTGACAGCTGTCGGTTGTACTGAACCGAAGCATGATCGGTGTTCGTACGTGTCACTGTCATATTCAATGTACAATATTATGGTTGTGTTCTAAAATATATACTATATGTACTATATACTGCCCAGTGGTAATGACGTCACGAGTCTAAGACATATAGCACTAGTATCTGCCATATTGTACTGTTAAGACAACTGTGACTACGGTATCCATCTTTTTTCAAAAGTGAAGTTAAATAAATATTGACTGAATATATATTATTTAGTAATATTATTGTACTTGTGGCAATATTAATTTAATTTCGAGCCCGAACATTTTTCTGGAGTTTTCACGATATACCAACAGAATATTTTCATAATCGTCAGAAACACTGGATAAGACTAATTGTGTTTCAAACACGACTTATTATGGTAATAGCTAAAAATTTCATTGTATAGGAAAAGTTCATGATTTTATGTTATATAATATAATAAAATCAAAATACACCCGTCGAAAACAAACACGTAGTCGCAGACTAATAAGTATTAAGTGATAACTTAATCCAGTTTTGTAATAATAGGTACACGAAGTACTCTGTGATACGTTCTAACCAATGGTGTCGGTTTATAATTATGTTACGCTGGCCATCATAGTAAGAAACGTATTACTGGTATGGCGTCAATATTTGAAGGCATTACCACTGGCCAGTACACTGGTATATATATATATATATACTGGTACTGGCCAGTACACTGGTATATATATATTTAGGAACATATCAATACTCATTTAACTACTATTCATTTAGTAGATATTATATTTTATTTTCGACTTGCATTCTTTCCAAACGTCATAACCTTGGCGTAATAAAAACAGAAAAATAAGGATGTCATTATAATTGCATACTTATTGAATTAAATATGTGTATTCATTTAATATTTATGATTTCGTCAATAGAAATAGTAAGTTTTTTTGTTTTATTCCAACAGAATTGTAAACGCTTACGACAGATGATGCCAATACTAAAATGGTCTGATTCTGACGTGACTCAGTTGCGGTAAACCGATGTGCCGTCGTGACGTCACATGCAGACAATATCCTACGTTCTCCACATTTAGTAAATTTAACATTTATCTGCGAAACGCATTTACTAATATTATACAATTAAAATAATAATCATTTATTTGCCTTTCAAAGAATTGTTATTTCTGTCTTAAATACAAACTAATTCTTCGAAATAAAACGTCATATTCATTAAAATTAATTAAAAAATTATATTAAATAGTAAGTCGAAATGGTGTTATGAGGGTTCATACATTCTTTTGTTAAGATAAATGTATCATAGCACATAAAGTAGCTAATAAGTAATGATACCCAAACCAGTAAAGTACATGCCAACTGACGGATAAATGTGTTTAGGACGTGACGTCGTTCGTACACTCGGTACTCCTTCATAATATCACATATACGAAGACTTGTAGGAAATAAGCAACAGCTATATAAATCTTAAGTTATAAAGTAATACTATTTCAACTAAATCTCTTGTACCTTTAAATCTGCAAAGAACTGTCTATATAGACTCCGGATGTTCAACGTAACATAATACAATGGGATGTCATATTAGACTTGATAATATATATATTTATATATACTAGCGGATCCGACAGACGTTGTCTTGTACACACGTCTTTAATTTAATAAATACAAACATTAAAAAAAATATTAAAAAATTATCACAATATCTAACGTCATTACATGTACATTTATCATAATTCGACCAATCGATACCATATGAATATGTAAATAGAGATTTTTTTGTTTGAATAAATGAATTTGTTGCAATATTTTTTTTTGATTTCACTTTTTACGTAGCGAAGCACGTATCGGGCCGCTAGTACTAAAATATTTTTATTATTTCTATCGCAACGCCAACTGTCAGGGCAGACTATAATTAAAATATAATATTATTTAATATTTGACATTGCCATGGAAACGCAGTCCTTCGGAACCAATGTGAAACATTCCAAAATTACCACCTACTTACACATTAAAAATTAATCAAAAAACTATTTTCCAGTGGACCAAATTGTGAATCTAAACAATTCTCAAGTCCCCTTGAACACACACAAAGAATTTCATAAAAATCGGTCCAGTCGTTTAGGAGGAGTTCAGTGACATACACACGCACACAAGAAATATATATATAAAGATATTGTAAATATTGCATATGGAAACGTAAAGTTTGTTGTTCATATAATAAATTTGTCCTCTTAAACTAGTTGTAACACCTATTATTTTTTTACTTAAATCGAATTAATTAATATTAATTAATGTATTCAAATCAATAAATAGTTTAAATACAATAAAATAAGTTAAAGTATAATCTAATTGTAAGGTGAGGTTCACAATTGGATCGGTACATACCTCCTATAACCAGTTAAATAAATAACCGCAAAATTCAATTCAACAGACCGTTATAAAATAAGCTGAAGGCAACAAAGTCAAATCGTTTTGCGCGGTTAACCGCAGCGCTTTCTGTCAGGTAACCCATGTATTTGAAAGTTTACGCTCAAAGTCGAAGGTTTCAATGCTTCAATATTTCAAATTGTGCATCAGAGAGTATATTTTTAAGTTACTATTTGCATACCTGTTGATCTTTGGTTGTAACACATTCGGTCGAGCGCGTGAATGCTCTAACAATTTTTGTTTCGTATTTCTTTCTTTCCACCTTTTGAACACGGTTTTCGTAAAAAGTGTCAGTAGTTTTTCCTTTGCGTTGTAAATTTTCAACTTCTGAAAACACTTGTAGACTTAGTATTTGTTTATTAAGATATTTAGTTTGTTTCAATGTACGAACTGTTAACGTATTTAAATGAATTATTTACAACAAAAAAATCTAATTTTAAAGAGAGTAAGGAATTGAAATATGATGTGATTATTATCCATTAGGGCCGTCGAAAAATGTAACAAACAAAGAAATAAGTTAGAATAATAATAGTATTTGATAAAGATCTCTGCATAATGAACCTCGAGTTAATATACAAGGGTCTGAAATGCAACTTCTTGCACCCACTTTGTCATTCTCCCCGATTTAAATCTATTCCATCTTATGAATAATGTAATATCTAACTAAATATATTTTTATGTTTTATGCATTTTGCTAAATATGTATTCTGTTAATATATTCACCTCGTTTTAATTACAAAAGAAAACATTGGATCGAATCATTAATAAACAAATCTACGACCGTTCGTTACAACTGTTTAACTAAAGTTTGTATTTTTATTTTGATTCGATTTTCCTTTTATGAAATCTAAGACATCTTGGCCCTAATTTGTAACTCAATATTTTATCTGTATATTTTATGAAGAGATTTTTCTTTTATTTCTATCTAAGCATTTAGCACCCATGGTCGAACTGGCATAGTAAGAGATTTTATTGAAAAAGGAGCAGTTTAAAAGATTTATCACAACTACATAAATGTATATACCTACGATATATTATGATTACTTTATTCATTGTTTATATTTAAACTGTAAATGTTAAGTAAGTTAAATAAACAAAGATTATAGAGTTGTACGTGTTGTAACCTTAATAAAAGTGCAAACTGAAAATTACAATTTAATGTAGGTCATCTCATTCCACCAATGTTTATAAATGTCTCCCGCTTCATAATCATGTCATAACTTTTTATACTCATATTTTGATACTGGATCAAATGGATATAGCTATATTGTATATCTGTACATTCCTTTGTATGTTTATCTAGTACAGTCTGTCGCCTTGTAACAAAAAGCGACATTTAAATTATCGTGCAATGCGCTATTCTTCAAAAACCCCACGGCTATCCCTAATACCCGACGAAACCAATTTGAATTCAATTTAGCTTTTTTCGAACAAGCTTTTGTTGCCTCTCAGTTGTGTTTACCTTATTCGATTTCTGTAATTTCATTCATAACAAACTGGATTTGGGGTTCAGAAAGCCCATCGGGGTTGACAGGGGCGTTTGAAATAATATTCTCTTTGATAAGAGCCGGTTTGGTTCTACATAAGTGGTAGGGTCCGCAATCACCATAGATGTTAAGCGAGATTTGTCAATGTGAAGTGACAAAAACTAATTATGGTTCACAATGATCCTTTGGGGACGATGTTATTGTGAGTGGATCAAGTCAGATTAATATTAAGAATAATTTTATTTACTATTTTTTTTTATGTCCCTACCAGAAAATGGCCAGACCTTATTATTCTGACAATATATTTTTATACCGAACATACTCTGTTTATTGTGACATCTAGGCAAAATTCACAATTCTATATTTAGTCTTAAGGCAATAAGTCTAGAAATAAATTAATAGTAGGGTAAACAGACTGACCTCTATAAACAAACAGACCTCTATAACTTGATAACAACAAACATGTCAACTAAGTTAGCTCTCGACACAAGCTGGTAGAGCATATTTCTTTGTTTTCGGATGCGCTGATCTAATTTTTATCTTGGTGCTTGTGGCAAGTCTAGAATTTTGGTAATTATTTATTATTGTTATCACTTTTTTATACACTTCATCACAATTTAATGATAATGTTAACGATTTTTGAGAATTATATATAAGTGTTTTAAGTCAAATTCAAATTTTAAGCGGAACCAAAAACTATACTTTACAGATGAACGTTATTTATTTAGTTAGTTATTAATTTTTTCCTTTTTTTTCAGATATGTCCAGAAATGTCAAAAGGAACACCACTGAAGTAGTAGTTGGCAGCCACAGAATACCAGCGTCGAAGACGTCTTTGACATTAGCTGAGTGGCTTTCCATTTTGGATGACATATATACATTTTTATTTACTGTGTTTTCTATTTTATTTTATTATTTATTTTATACCTTATTTAAAGTAACTTTTAATTATTTTTTTGCTCTTTTTGTGTTTTTTATTTTTATTTTTTTCTCTTTGTATTTTTTTTTTTGTATATTTTTAATTAATGTTTTGGTTATTGTTATTATTATTTTTTTAATGTATGTTGTCCAAATAAAGTTGTTTGATTTGATTTGATTTAAAGTATCTTAATATATCTTTACTTTGTTAAGAATAGCTTTAAAATGAATATGTCCAATATGAACAAGGAAGAAGCTGGATTTCGAGTCACTGAAATATATTCCTTGGCATCAAGTGTTTTCTCTGATCAAGAGTTTCTTCTACCATTATGGTTGGCACGACGCACAGACCAACATTAAAAATTAAAACTGTTCAATGTTTTAAGATATTAGAATAGTCGATACTCATTTGATGTAGACTTAGTACAAGGTTTGAGTTGATTAAGATTGATTTCACATATATTTTTAAAATAAAAATGTCACTTGCTATATTCTCTTTTATTTATTTAAACGAAAATTCTTCTTCGTCAGGGTAGTGGCGTTCAAACCTGTTTTTTTTAAAGCATTAGATTTTATGTTAAATTATTGATAAATAATAATTATACACTTTATTAATACTCATAATTATAAAACAACGAGTATTATAAATAATACAGGATTTTTCCTTCGTCTTCATTATTCAAAATAAACTTTTTCATAGCTTAGACGTTTTACAACAAGAGACAATTATAGTTAGTTAGTTAAATTTAAAGCGTCAGCCACCTAGCAACAGTCATTATAAATGTAAAGACCACTAATAAATTATATTGCTAGAAATGATTTATCTACTCAATTATTATTTACGGCACCAACATTGGACCAAAATTACTAAGGCATTTTGTAATATCGTGATTATTGGCCATGTTATTATAACCGCTTTTTTTAATTTGTGTACTGGTTATAAATCTCTGTTTTGAATTAAAATAGAATTAATGGAGATATATTTAAATTTATGATCCACTCAATATGACTTCAAAATGAGTTTGTACGACCTAACCATAAATGAACAGTAGTCAGAACTATTCGGACACAAAACTTCGATATTTTGCATAACAGAACTGTCTAACCTGAGAGTGAACAAGCATTTTCGTCAATTTGTTAATATACAAACGGCACCCAGCTGGGCGGTACAAGACAAACAACATCAGAGCACCCCGCTGTTACTTATTGTCTCTCAGCGATTATATCTCATCCTTGCGCTAATAGACCCTTGACGGCAACTCTTTGCCCTTAATTGAACGTTATTTATTAATACGTTATCATATTTTAATACTTAGGGCATTTGGGGCTTATATTTACATTTTTTTTTTAAAGTTTATACATAAATAAATAAAATATTATCCTTTAAAGTATTGTTAAGTACACAAAAACTAATGTAGATTCTTTTAATTTATAATTTTGAAAACAGAATATTGTAAGATATAACAAATTAGAACCAAGAGGCAATCAATTTCTAATATTTGTTCTTTAAATTTAAAAGTAAAAATAAAACAAAATATCTTACCAATATATCACGGGCCGCGCTCATTGCGAGTTGTTCTTTTGTACAACGCGTATCACACAAATTGGTTTTTTAATTGCCCGGGCATTCCTTTTATTCCTCATTCGTCTAATTTAGGACTAATCCGACCTTAGTGGGCAAATGCCCTGCAGTCGCCCTTGCTATTGTACTCTTCGTAATTAAAGACCCCAGTATTAGCCCCTTGAATACAAAAGGGTTGAACGTTCTTATAAATATTAAAAATAACTCTCCCTCAAACAGTTACATGATTACAGCTTGCGGTGAATAAAGATTTTCTTTTCAAAATTTAAATAACGTTTTGTAAATAATATTTTTAATAAATAATTATTTTATTAAATACTTCAGTATCAGGTCAATGAACTATTTTTAATAACTTATTATGTGTTTTTCTTTTCTGGACCGACCGATAAGAATTTTAAAATACGTAGTTTAATTGTGACTCTGTGAAATGTTACAACAATTACTGTACCTTGAAGGGAAGAAGCACTTATCAATGAAGTATTTCTTTAGTATATTATAACTATTATAAGAAAATAACGAATGCCATAAGTTATACAGTAGACATTTTAAATTCAAGTTTAATAATGGTTATAAATATATCTTTAACGTATATTGATCTGAATATCTCTATCAAATTTAAATGGGGCTGGCCCATTAAAAGCAAACATTATAAATCAAATGAAAATAATTGTATTCAATCTCGCCCGGGGTCATTGGAATCAGACATCTTTTTAATTCTAGCTGCACATTGAAAGTCTATGGACTTCTACTTCTATATATTACATTATTTAAATATATTATGAATTATTATATATTATATATATTGATATATTAGGTACTTTCAAATATCGGTTGTAATTTGTTTTTGATTTATTACTTTTGTAATGTTATATTACAAGTTTTAAGTAGGTACAAATCTTACCTGAACAAGGGTTAAAGTTTAAAATTTGCGATCTATTATTGTATATATGGATAGATAGGAAAAAAAACATAACTACATACATTATATTTCAGGCTAACGTGGTCATTTAAAACTATTTTAGGTAATGTTATTTAATGTATTTTTATTAGTTTTAAATTATAACAAATTACACATTGCGAAGCCAAAGATAAACAGTTTTAATTTAAATTAGTGTTTTCTAGTTACGTTACATTAATTCCATCTAATCCGACAACTTGATCGACGTTATTCAGAGTTAAATTTATAATCTCATTTTATACGTAAGTTGCACTTAACCCGTACGTAGCAGTACGGCGTTGTAGTAATATCAACGCACTTGTGAAATGCCAATGACGTCATAGTAATTACCAATTACAACAAGAACATCCTATTTGCAAGAGCAGGGAGGGATTTGAAGGAGGAAAAATATGATTTTTGGTTTAGTTTTTTCTTAATAAAACATATGACTTGGTCTTTATAGGTTTATTACTACCCTGTTCAATAATACCCCTTCACCGAGCATAATTTTACTTACGTATTTAATGATTTTGTAACCCCTTATTATAAATAGATTAGATAGTAATATGACAATAACGACAATCGTAGGCTACAATTAAGGTTTGAGGGATCTAAAGCATTTTTATTTTTAGCTAGCTTATATGTTGTGTCATTAACGGGACAATAATCAAGACATTTTCGATTTTTTTTTCAAATTTCGAAATAAATGACATTAGCTAAATGATACGTCAAATAACATGTTGTGTCATTAACGGGATAAAAATCAAGACATTTTAGAGTTCTCTTTTCAAATTTCGAAATAAACCTATTTTGATATTTGTATAAGAAGTCTTTAATTAGTACAACAAGGCAAACTAAATGTTTGTGATTCGAAACTTATCAAGAATTCTATAAACAAAGTTCAATAAATGACTTCAAGTAGGTTTGCTTTGTAAGGCGACGCTCGTGATGTGGGTGTTAGTTAATGTATCTCTAAGCGAATAACTAGAAATTTATTTAGAGATAGCTTAACAAATTGATAAAATTTATTCTTATTACTGTTTAAGTTTTTTCTTTAATAATATATTATTAGTATTGATATCTAAAATATTCAAATCACGTAATGTAAATTATCTATGTCACTAGTACCCAAATGAACTCCTTAACTATGTAACATAACTCACGTAAGCTATTTTATAAACATAAATCCCCCCCTTCCCCTCACCTTAGATTACAAGTTTCGCACATACACAACTGCACAGACCAACAAACGGCAGTCCAAATGTCGCTTTATTTCACTTAACACCAGGTTAATTGGCTATAAATTAAGTGGTGACTTCAGGCTTCGAGCCCACCGTGTTCCTTAGTTGGCATTTAGGTACAAAGTTAATTTAAAAAACAGCGCTGTGCCCTAATTACGTATTTTCTTTTCTTGTTTCTTTTGTCATTGCGGTTTAGTCAGTAATAAAACTTTTTACAAGATTTTAGGATTTTTGAGTAGAATAATTTAGTATAATAACCGTGTAAGTAAGTAAGTAAATTTAATTCATCAGGATTCAAATTCAATATCTTTATTGAAAATATTTTTTTACAAGTCAAAGTTACCACCAGCTCTGAAAAATAATTCCCACAGACCTGAGAAGAGCTGGTGACAGAAAGAAAACGGGATTGTCAAGTTTTTTTTTTTAAATTTTAAGTGAAACTTAATTTTTATATTACATACCTTACAATAATCGGCATGGTAAATACCCTGAAAAAGGTAGACAGCAGCGATCGCTTGATATCATACTGCATTATCCTCTTAATATTCGGAAACATTGTAGTATTCTTTCTTAAATGTGTTAAATGGTAATACTTGAACGTTGGATTTTGTTGTAGATTTGTAGGTAACGCGCGCTGTTATTCCTTGTATGTTTACTGTGTATATACCTACTGCGCTTAATAAAGTTATCACTTTGATTTTCAAAAGTATTCTGACCGGCGACCGTAAGTACATTATTAATATGCTTAAACTTATCTCGTAAAGAATCTCTTGGGCCCAGATTGTAACTGTAAATTGTAAGGAGAGCTCTCTTTTGTAAAATTAAATCAATTATCAGAATCAGAATATACGAGTATTCAACAATATTTTGAGTCGTAGATAATTATTGTAAATGAACAATAACGATAGCTACTTTAATTATAACCTTACTATAATGGCACATACATATAATCTCGACAGAATGAATTAGATTCTCGGAGGCAATGTGTCTCCTTATCTCGCTGCACCTGTCTCAAAACTCTACTACTTTAATTAAGTCTGACGACTGTCTGGGGTTCATTTATAATATTACCTATTTAATGATGTACTATAAAATATATTATAGAAAATTTTAATACAGAATTGCAAACAGATATTTCAATAAAAAATCTTAAATATTTCATTCTTTTAAGTACTTGTTAATGTTTTTTTTTAATAATATTTGTAGCCATGTTTCGAGGAATTTCAGTTTATAAGATAAATTAAATTATTAGTAGCATTGAGTTTAATTTTGTTATATTTATTTTGTTATATTATGTTACCAATACCTTATTTAAATTAGCTAATGTTTTTTAATACATAAGGAGGTTTTAAATAAAGTTTTATACGAGAAATTGAGATACTGTCTTTAATTAGTTGACTAGATACGACAATATCCTGGTCACGAGCTAACTAAAGCTGACTAATTTAAGAAGACTCTGATTAAAATAAGGGTATTATCTTGATTGACCCGAGAACATTTGTACAGTTTTGTCTAATTGTGAAACTAATTAATTTACATTTTGTACTAAATTTTATGTTGAATAGAATGAATAAAAAGCATACTACAAATTAATATATTAAAAAAATGCAACTAAACATTATTGCATTGGAATTATTTGTCTTGAGAAAATTTAAATAATAAGAACCTAAATAATATATTTAACAAGCATTTAACAAAATTCGCTCTTTTCTGTTATTAAGAATACGCGACAAAAAAAAAGATATTTTACCAAACGCATCTTAAAGGTACTAAAATGTTTAATACAGTATCTATTTTATTTCAAAGATATACCAACAAAGATCTTGCGTTATAAACAACACATCAGCAATCTTACCACATGGCCTGTCTGTACGTCACCTTTAATTACGATATTAAATCGATTGTTGTAGATTTAAAAGTACTTCATTAACTTTTGACTTCTAGCGGCAAACAGTATCACCGTGACTCAGCACTATGTACCCCAGCTATAACAGACTGATTACTATAAAAATTATCAACACTCTGCTAATTTATTAATTACACAATAAGTTTAAGCATTGTAGGTAAAATATTTTATGATTGTTTTTTTTATATATTTAGCAAAATCGATTTATATATATTAATAATCATTTAAAGATAATGAAATACTCGTATTCAATGTTTTAATTGAACCAGAAACATCAATAAGGATTTATCAGTATAATAATTATAAGCTATCCTTGTACTGGACTATTTAAAAAAAATATATAAAACACAAATATATTTTATTGTTATATATATATATATATTTGTAGCTTGTGAAATAATTTACGCTACCTAACCACTGTACCCAAAAAATGTATATGAATCATGTGACATCTGTTAACAATACAACTTTCTCTTATGTCATCTTGTAGGCGTCTAGATTGCAATATAAGATTGATAATACACTTATAAGAAATTATTACAACTTCTTGCATGACTATATGATGTATGTAATGAATGTAAATCAAAATGTTAAGGTTATTTTGGCCATGAGTTCAGCTGGCCCATTGATTAGTCACCCACACAATTGGTGCCATAGATTTGATTCCCATACGGAACACTATGAGCCATGGCCAGACCACAGTTGGAGTGTGGGCTTCCTATGTGACATATGGATTATTCCCTACTATAATTGTTTCAAAACGCAATTTTATTGAAAAACGTATAACTATCTAATCTAACGTGAACAGGATCAAAAGTTTTATCACATACCTTTAAATCTACGCCTTTATTTATATATAAGTTTTTAATTTTTATTTTTATTCTTTACAATAAAAGCCGACTCACAAACCTACGTACCAAGTGTACTTAAAATAGACCACAAGTTTTTACACGAAAAAATAAGGAAATAAGAACTGTTCAAATGTGTCTTAAATATAATATTCAAATTATACTTCCTTTAATTATACTTGGCATTTATAGTTTTATCTCTCCCACACAATCGCCAGAGATCCAAAATGCAGCGACACATCGCGTTTGACGTTCAAGATTCAAAACAATAATATGATGTTTTTTTCTGATAAATTATTCATATCATAATCCGAATGATGGGAGCGATAGTAGAACCGCGTTCCGTCGACTCATCCGACAGGTCTAATTTAATGCGCGCATTTATTATTGGTAATGGAATTAACTGTGGCCGATTATCATATGATTTGATGGACGCGCTATCTCCCGATCATGCTTACGAGCCGCCCACTGCACTTAAAAAAACAGACGCTAGCCCCACGATGTGGTCATTACGACTAATTATTGTTATCTTTATGGTAGCAATCGGCTTGCCTGGTTCATTTAGTGCCGTCTCTGATAAAGCGCTACTTTAAGACGCAATTTCTTTGTCATTTTCTGTCCCCGAAAACTTCCTACCATCTTTTTTCATTGGTCGTAGTTTTTTGGTATAATAACAGAGCGGCGCCCGGTGACTGCTCGATTTGATTACGCTTCTTGGGTTGCCTTCATTATTTGCGATGATACGGTTATTTTTATCTTTTTTGTTTTAAACTTGTTTCATATCCTGTCTTCACACTAATTTAATTATATAGAAATTACATTTGTTCGTAATACTTCATCTATGACATGTGCTTTTTGTTCCAAGAAAAGAGAATGGCAATGTCCAATCTTAGTTTGTTGTTTTATGCAACTAGCGGCCATATTTCATTTTAAATGTACAGCGTTTCGAATGTAGCCACACAAAATAAATTTCTGCAATTCTACCGTTCAAATTAGTGCCTCGTGCTTGTACAGTCACGTTCCTTTTTTGTATCGTAAGATAAGCTTTAAGCGTGTTTCTTACCCACGTGCAATCAGTCAAATGTCTCGACAAAATAATATTTTTTTGCTAAATCTCGCGTCTAGTTTTATATGTTCGTTCAAAAAATATTTTTACCTTTTTTATACTTAATATTTATGTCTTGGTATGACGTTAAATCACGTAAGGTATATATAGTATTAAAAAGTAAATTAAAAATTAAAAAAAATATTATGTACTTATTGAAGTCGTTGCGTCGGGGGACCGTTGTAAGTACGTTGATAGTGTATATATTACGAAGTTAATCATTGAGGACTTAGACTATACGATTCGATATCGTAATTTCTTTATTTGCCTTGTTAACTTACTTGAATTTTAATTTCTTCCTTAATTAAACGGTTCCCCGACTCAACAAATTCAATAAGTACATAATAATATTATTTTTATTTTTTTAGAGGTATTTTTGCATCGGGGGTTTTTTAAATTTTTAATATATTTTTTTTCTGCTTTTTAAAGTTATGTTACTGGTTTCTGGATTGTACTAAATGAACCTACAGACACACAAAATTTTCAATTATTTAAGTATATCTATTAATCTATCCTAATATTATAAAGGAAAAAGACTAGTTTGTTTGTTTGAATTGAATAGGCTCCGAAACTACTGGACCGATTTTTAAAAAGATTTTTAGCATTAGAATCCTACATTATGATGTACAAAGGGTATATTTTATACGAGAAATATATATATTATATTTATTAAAATAAGGATCCACGTGTTAGTTCCGACACTGTAATAAATTATAAATGTATTAAGTAATATGATTCAAGACTTTTTCATGTAGGTATATACGAATATTAATAAATATAAACATTTAGAGTTAAAATGATTTACAATCACTAATAACACTATGATGAAGGGATTTATATTATCAATACCTGTGGCCCGTGATTCTTTATGACTACGATCATAAGCCATATAAATATATTTTTACAGTCTACGTAGACGCAGTCACGGGCCACAGCTATCCCTAACAAAGTACTTTATCTCAGTTAGTAAGTGTAAAAACCTTTTGGCCTTCATAACAAGGCTTTTTTTTCTATATAGCGCGGGCGAAGCCGCTGGGAACAGCTAATTATTGCATAAGAACCTCTCCCCCACACGAATAAAACGTCAATATCTTGGAGACGACTATTTCTATTTCAATCAAACATGGATAAGAACCATCTCGTCCAACATAGCTTCCGATTAAAAAAACTTCATTTAAATCCGTCCAAGCGTTTGACTTCAAATTTGCCACTGACAGACACACAGATACACAGATCGACAAGTTAAACTTATAACCTCTTTTCAGTCCGAGAAAATAACATGGAATGTTTAAAATATTACAATTGGCTAATATGCTAGTTTAGTTTTAGTTTTGAAAATACTAGAAGAAAACAATAACACTGTCCAACAATAAAATATTATCCCACTTACTAGGAATTTCGAAAAGTGTGAAGTGATTAATCGTCGATCTGAGAACACATGCGGGGTGTTCTGTAAGAATGTACGGAACGTGCTTCCACTGACCCCCTGCGAGTTACAAATCTCTTCATGGGACTGAGGTAACCATGGATTATGTTGCAGACACGAAACCATAAAATTATTAATAAGTAAGTTTTTAACATCAGCTTAACTGGTCTTATTTTGGACAAATTATTTAATCAAATATGTAACAATGTAAATGTAGCTACAGCCTTCTACAGCTATCACATCTATCACAACAATTTCTATTTCTTTTAATTTAGTTGATTTTAGTTTTTTAATATAATTACAAAAAAAAAGTTATTTTCATCACTTATTTTAGACGATCCTTGGTCTCACTAGGATATGATTTAATGGTCACTCTACACAAAACAGATATCGGCAATTTGTTGCCTCATATTTAAATTTTGTTGGTGTCTCAATTTTGTAAAATGTATTGCCCTGGTGGAGGTGCTAATAATGTCAAAATTTATTATTTATTTGAATAACTTATTTACAAATTGGTAAGTTATTTACTTCATAGCGATTGTAATGATTTCTTAAATTGTTTTTCTTAGATATGTAATAAAATATTCGATAATTTAAAAAAAAAACTAAAAACTGAACTGAATAGTGCTGTCAGGAATACGAAAATGTTATAGGTATAGTCAATAGTCATTTATTCATAAATATGCAATACACGTCAAACAGTTTTGAATAGTATAGGTAGATATTAGTAATTATAATTATTTACATATCACAATTCCAGATATAACTGTGTTGTTATTAATATTGTTTACATGTCAAGGATATTATTTATTATATTATGTCAAAATATCTATAAAATAATTAAAATAGGTGTATTTTTTGGTTACTATAAAAAAACGTTATCTATTTAACAATGCAAAATATATGATAAGAAATATGTCCAACGTATAGGTAATTTAATGCATTACATACTAATCAACCGAAAACAAAGAAAAATTAAGTCTAACGAAGGACATATATTCTACCATAATTATAATTTTAGTCTGCTATTTTGTTCAGAGTCCCTCACCTTACCTTATTTTGAAAAGCTCGTTATTTTTATTTTGGGGGAAATTTCGTCCATTCATATTTTTCGTCCTCAAGCAGATTTGAGGAAACAGGAAACCATTACAGTTTCATATGCATTGTGTTATATGGAATTTTGGTTATATATGTTATCACTACCTTAAAGAATTTTTTTTTTTTATATATGTAGATAAGAGTTAGGTTCTTTTAGATCTCCACATCTAGACCATGTCAATCGTTTTAGTATCTACATTAAATATATTTAAAAATTACACAAAGTGAGGTTCATTTTTTAAATAAATAGCTTTACTTTATAAATATGCTGCTATAGCATATTATAGCATATTTATTAAAGTTATTTTTCCAAAGAAAATATTTATGAAATTTACATTTAATTTGATGAAACACATAGTAATAAGAAATTAATTGAATTGAAACAATTAATTGTTTAAGTTTGAAACTTAAAGCAATGTATATTGATATTGTTATCAATTATGGCTGGTATTCTATTTTTATATTTACCGACAATGTTTAAATATGCCTGAGAACCATAAATCTATCCAAAAAAATCTTTATAACGTCTTTGTAATTTTTATGGCTACAGTCAACCGTTCTCCGCCAGTCTATCGTTCTCCGGTGTCTAATGAATTTCTAGTGAGGTCTTAAATAAATTCTGTCATCATGTCAGATGTTTCATATAAATCGCCTTCTTAACGACGTCGGCACTTAATAAAAAATATTTTTATTTAGTTTATTGGTCTTGATT
The DNA here is from genome assembly GCA_959347405.1 of Napeogenes sylphis. Taxonomy (NCBI): domain Eukaryota; kingdom Metazoa; phylum Arthropoda; class Insecta; order Lepidoptera; family Nymphalidae; genus Napeogenes; species Napeogenes sylphis. The sequence continues at coordinate 19,104,235 of OY365777.1, forward strand.
TGCCTTTTGGATATTTTCATTTGGCTATTTTAAGAAACGTAATCATGCTGTACAATAATAGTAAAATTGGGGAGTTTTGTTTACAATTCATGTTTCGTAGTACGAGGACTTGATGTTTTTAAATAATATTATTCATAAATGTATGTTGTGTATTTATGAATATTGTAAAAACATAAAGATAAATTACTTCGCCATACAGAGCTTACGCACTTATCTTACATTCCTAATATAATTTTTTTTTTTATTTGATTTAATTTATATATATACATTAATTTTCAAATAAAAAAAAATCACTCGAAACTTCAGTATAAGCAACAATATTTAATGGAAAGTACAATATCTTTCCGCAACAGTATTTCCGGTTTGACCTAAATTTAAATATTTTATAAACCCCACAGGCCATATCGAGCAGTACTTCCGGTAACGCACAATGGCGGAATAATTACTCATTATTATAGCATAACCCTTCGAAATTATGCTATTCATGTTATTGTTGAGATACCTAATTATTTTTTACATGACACTACTGGAGAGATAATGAATATCAATACATAATATATAAGTGTGTTTAACAGTTTGCAGGCAGAGAGAGTAGCAGGCGAAATTAGTAAAAAATAAAAAACCACTCAAATAGTACGAAAATCATCATCAGTACTAAATAACATATATTTCAAATTGTCACTCAAAAACCTTGAAGTGCATGACCAAGAATATGAAAATCTCCAACAATTGAAATCGTTGTCGTGTCGTATGTTAGAGTTTTATCGTCGACTATAAAAATCTTTATCGTAGCGAAGAAACGCCCTTCCGTGACCAATCGTGACGGATAAGACTAATTTATCACACCGTGCTTCAATTCTATAATAACTTGCAGGTTGCGTGTGTGACAGAATATTCTATTAGTACTACCTCAATTAATCTTCGGCCGTAGGTTATTACAGTATAAGCTGGATTAATGATTATTTGTTAAGTGATATCATCTAAGGCGTACTTAATCCTTTTAGTTCAACAATATTTTACGAATATCTAGCATATCTACGATATCGGTTTTATTAACGGCGATTATTACTTTGGATGAAGAGGTAAAACGGTAGTAAAGTAATAATTTCGTAGCAAATATTTTTATTCCCTCTTTCGACTTGTTGTGTATACAATTTTAATAATCATATTTTTGTTTTTAATAAAAAAATATATTTTAATGAAGATTTCTAAAAAGAAGAACTAAACTAAAGTCTCAGTTATTTTTACAAATTTATACCTACTTTTAAAAAGAGTATTGCTAATTCACTACTTAGATATATAAACACATAAGCTCACAATCTAAAGAATCTTAAAATGTTGATTATAGGTTCCAGCATTCACTAAGATAATGTTTCCTCAATTCAATTCTTGAGTAGGTTTGTGAAAACTTCGTCGCTTTCGATATAAAAAATAACATTTTATACCGAAGACCCACATTATATACCTAACCGTCGAAGAAACTTGTACCAAAGTAATATCAAAGTAAGGTCTAATAAAATTACAACTTGCAAACCCAATAGTACCAACTATTAAGCCTCAAAATTATTCGTTTCTAATGTAGTTCCGTACACATTTATCCTTAATAACACCTAGCATTAACACTCTGAAGCCATAACCTTTATTGGGCTTGATATAAAGTTAGGGATAATACCAAAGCTAGAGAGCATTCTCCTCTATTTATTGCGCTAATAAATATTTATGTCATAATCCGAAGTAATGGCCCTGCGGAACTCTAAATCCGAGCATTTTCGACATAAAAACAACACCTGAGATCTTCATATATTTTAAGTTTTTTATTACATTTAAAGCTCATAACGTAAGGAAGCCCTCAAAGATAATATTTTGAAATTTACTTACATAAAACCGTTATTGTCCATTACATATATACTAAGAAAGATTATTTAAATTTAAATTGATTGTTTGTTAGCAGTGGTATATAATACTGTAAAATACATTTAAATGGACTGGCTCCCTCCCATACTTGGTATAAAGCACATGATTTTATTTCTCATGTCACTATATAAACCTGAATCGCACTTCATATTTCTATTCCTCTTCAAAATCGGTTCTATTCCTCTTCAAAATCGGTTCAATATTCATATTTCGTAGCGATTTATCGACCGCTAACGAGTTTGTCAATAAATTTGTCTACTAAGTTTCTAAACGCATCCAATCTATTTTACGTTTTTTTATGATAACTATTTGAGTACTTTATTACAGAGAAAGTTGTTGGATCCGATGATTCTTGTAATAATATCGAGAGTAACAAAAAACAAGTCACTGTAGTTGTATGTAGTTATTAAAAAAGGTAAATAAGAAAATATAATATTATAAACATTATATACTATATTTATTGCGAACTATTTCTATCTCTCTATTTCATACTTGATTCTATATCTTTGTCTACTTGCCACGTAATCTATAGCTTCTGCTGTTTGAAACTATGAAATTCTTTATCACCTTCCTAATTATATGAAATTAAGAACATACAGCATCAAGTATGCTGTATGTTTATCTCTTACTTGTACTATTTCAATGTCTTTGTTACTGAACCAAAATGATATGTATTTTAGCAAAACACTATATATCTACACATAACAATAATTGAAAGAAATCATCCGACAGGAAAATACTTTCCATTTGCCTCACTAATTTATTTTTAGCCAAGACATGCCACTTACAGTTCTTGTTTAGAGATTTATTTAAAAAATAAACAATAAGCTTTTTATATTCAGATTTATTTCATTCGATTTCGATGGATTCAGATTCATTAACTACAAATAATTTAAATTTATATGTAGTATTCATATTTAAATCGTCCATTATTGTCGAAGTCAGTTTCAAACCTTGTATATATGTGTAAAATCTGAATCTAGTTGCAAAGGGTAGTTTCACGACACCGGCAGAATCAACAAGAAAGTCCATGGATACTATTTAACTTATTTATCAATTTTTTTTTAGTTTAATACTAAAAAACTTATTTTCTCCACATAAAAGTAAATTAAACTCCCCAAAAGAGCGCGGTTCACTTTTTTGGGATTTTAAAACAGACTAGAATAACTAACCACTTTTAATTCTATAATGCGCTCATATTTACATCTATTCTAACCTTAATCATTCCAGATAATAGTAATCATGCAATGCAATAATTTTGAACTCACAATCCTAATAGACAATGACTTGTAAATGTTTGAAGGGCAGAATTGTTAACAAGTAGATTATTGCCAGGCCTGTCGCTATCGTCAACTTTGTTCTTTATTTTTTTTTAACATTCGAAACAAGAACGCGATGTCAGTTTATTTTTTTTTATCCGACAGGTTACTTATAACATGTCGATCACTTACAGCAATTTATTGTAAAAACGAGTTCCATTGCTTCAAAATATTTTTTTGTTTCCGGGCGTCGAAGTTTAGAAAAATAATTTTATGATTACGTTTGAAAACTTTTTATTTTCTTAAATCTAAAATGAAAGAAGTCAACAATTAAATAAAGGCCTACTTCAAGAAATAAAAAGAAAACATTTTTTTTATTGTTAGGGAAACGTTTTGTTATTGTTTGGGAAAGAGTTATTTGTCGCAAATCATGAAGAAAGGTTCACTAAGCTATCGTTTACATATAAACATGAGTCACAGAGTTCACAGTCATTTTCTAAAATACTTTTATTTTAATTTGAATGTAATTTGATTATAATAATAATTATGAATTGTCTTATGTCTATTATTATATCTGTGTTTATTTTGTATATGCATCTTTCAAATTACGAGTCGGGGAAGAAGTCTTTTTGCATATAATATAAGCTTAACTTGTAATAAAAAATTCTTTGACAGTACTATTTGTATCTGGCAGGTTTTAATGACATTGAAACGCGGTTACATTTTCAAAAAGGAAACAATTAAGTAAAATGTTGTCGCTCGCTATTTTTCATTTGTTATTCTTTCTGTGAAAATGAGTGAATGTAATGAAAAAATTCGATACATTTTTAAGTTTTATTACAGAAAAGGAATAAATGCGACGCTAACCGTGAAAAAAAAGTGACTTATGGACCTCGTGCAGTGTCAATAAGACTAGCACAAAGTTGGTTTAAGCGTTTTCAATCCGGGAATTTTGATGTCAAAGATGCACCTCGCTGTGGTCGCCATGTTAAAAATAAAATAGACGCATTTTTTTTTAAAGTGGACCAAGATCGGCTTGTCAGTAGTTAGGACGTAGCAAATAGTTTTGATCCATTTGAAAAAAGCTGGAAAAAAGCAGAAAAGCTCGATATTTGTGTGCAAAAGGAGCTCACTTGAGTCGGAATTGATCTCGATAACGCTACATCATACAAATATTTAGCCACTTAGCAAAAGTAAGGAGAGTTTGGCTACGAGACATTAATGCATCAACCTTATAGCCCTAACCTTGCACCTTCAGGTTGCCACCTGTTTCGGTCTCTACAGAATTATTTATTTCTGTCAGATTAACATCAAGAGAGGACTGCCAATACTACTCCTCTCGTTTTTTGACAAATTCTCAAAATGTTTATAGCAATAGGATTATGTCACTAGTTACAAGATGGCAAAAAGTTATCGAACAAAATGGTACCTATATACTATTAATAAATGTAAATAAACTTTGAAAAAAATGTTTTGACTTTTTACATAAAATTTCGAAGAAACTTTTTCCCCCTCCTCTTTATAATATATGTGTTTCCATTTCTTCTGATTTATATTCTTGTCTAGAAATTCTTACCTTATTAAACTGTTTTTAAAGTCTCTGCACATCACAAGGTTGACTGTTAGGGAATGCTATTCAGCATTTAGTCCGCCTATTGTAGCATTTTTTGTTGGAATATAAAGATATTATAAATAAATAAGTTTTTTCGGTTTCTTTTAAAAATAGGCGATGTATTATCGGTGAAAAACATTGCTTAACATCGATTAGTCATCAAATAGGGAATGGAATCAATATGAGGTAAGAACATGCAAGTATCAAGTAAGAACGCTCATTTTTAATAAAGTAAATAATTAATGTAATCAACATCATATAAACTAACTTCGAGTGTTCTATTTGATAGATACAAGCTTACAAGATCAGCATCCGGTTAAGTAAAATTTTTGTAATTAAACTTTCTTGAACCATGATGACTATTAAATATGTATTTATCCGGCCGTAGTCACGTAATTTAATCGGAATTTGTCTGATTAGTTATGAATCCATTCGGAGTTCCCATGCATGAGCTTGGCGCGTCGCGACGGTGGTGGTAAGTTGGGGTGAAAAAGTAGTGTCATCTTCAGGATTACAGAAGTGCAACAGCGTCCCTACGATCTCACCATAAGCGGGATGAAGACACACTCCAGGGGTTTTAGTCGGTGCGAGTCCGACATATCCATAACGGATTTTCCCTAGGTCAACAAATAAATAAATAAGAAGGCCTTTGTCTAGCTTCGTCGTAACTAATTGTTAGTGTCGTTTGTAGAGTTAATTGTTAGGTTCCAGGCTGTAGGTAGCATCGTAGTAGCAGGACATCTAGTTTGCTTTTGTCATTAGTAACATTGAGCGCAACTTACAATGTGCACGAAAGATTTTCTTAACATTATATTTACGACGTAATAAGTACCCTATCCCATCAGTGACTCTTTCATGCCCTGCCCTGCCTCTACCTTAGGATTATAAGTTCTTCCATTTACGATTCTTAGGCTTTGACGCCAATTGTATTCTTTGCTGTTTAATACCTTTCTGTTATGATTAAGTTTCTCATGCAAGCATTTAGGGTCGCACAATTGTTAAGCTATATTTATTAAGATACGAGGCAACGCTGCTAAGTGAGTCGGATGGTTTGTGTGTGTAGGTTTTCTATACACCTTAGACACTACTGTTTGACGTTCTTTCCGTAGTTCCTTTTACCATCACGCCCAGGAATTCTAAACTACCATCTAATTCTTTTCCACCGTGAACTTCACCTTTTTATGGTAATCTTTAAGGTCATTATAGTGAAACAACAATACAAAATTGGAATAACAATAATAATATCAATGCCCGCATTTTGTAATAAATTATTCAAACTATAAATTTAATTGTTATCATTTTTATACAATGAACGATCTCAAAGAATAGAAAAAAAATTAGATACCGAACATGAAAAGCTCGTATGAATATATTTAGTAATTTAAATATCCTTTAATATCGTCCAGTTTAGTTTTATCAACGCTTTTTATTACGTACTTGAATAATTATTTATGTGTCTGGAAATGTTCAGTAAAAGTATTGTAAATGTTCCCTACAATTTAATTTAAATTGTCATTTTTATATTCTGTATTTATTATATTTTTATAATTAAAATATATAAAATTGTTTCAAAACCAGCGCCTTAATTATCAGTATAAATTACTCATTCTTGACATGATTTTTAACAAAAAACCGATTTCTCTAGCACAATTAAAAGGAAATATCCGTCACAAAATAGAAGTCATCATCGAGAATCACTTGCGAGCCATCATAAGCAATTTCAATGATCGCAACGGCTTATATTTGGAAGATGTGGTGTTTAAAAAATAAAATACCAAACAGTATATTTTAATAAGTAAAAAACTTTTTTTTCACTTCAATCTATACTTTTAAAAATAAATATTTTTTAAATGTGTATTTTCTTTTCAGACACCTTGCATTTAGTCTAAAAACGCTTATTCTGGGATATTCAAAAGATGAGGTTATGCAAATGAAAACCGTAAAAAGATATGTCAGTCAAAGTATTTATAAAATGTAGAATAATAATTTAAAAATATAATCGTCGTTACTGAAAAACTTAAAATATGTAAAATTATAATTTTTTTTTTAAATATATTTTTCTCAAATGCTGACTGGTCGTCGGACTGGTGGTCGGACATAATATCTAATAACAAAATTTGATATTGTCAGTACACAAAACCTATTATGAATCTATTTGTTCATCTGATTGCTTTTGTAACATTCATTAAAACAAACACACTGTAAATATTGTATTTAAGTAAACACGTCATAAATAGTGTAGCTACAGTTTCCACTTATTATAATAATAAGTTTTGTTCATTATTCTATTTTTTGTTAACCAATGAATTTAACAATAATACATCATCCAAAATTACCAATACTACATATTATTACAATGCTTACAAAAAAGTTTTTAAAGCCTATATGCTAAATGTATTAGCTTCCACTATCATATAAAAAATCAGTAGTTTAAACCCAGGGCCTTAAATTAAATGACAAGCCCCACTCTTCCAGATAAGCGTCGGTTTGACAAATTTAATTAAATTAAATCGTAACCAAAATTTAATCAGAGTAAAGATTATGAATTCATAATTATATGTCTATTTTTATTGAATTATGTTTTTTATATAACTATTGAAAGCTCGGTTAAACTAAAGTTCGGCCATCTCATTCGAAATCCCGATTTAACAGTGGTTTTATTTAAATTATAGTTGTAACGTAACAATCGTAAATGAACTATGAAGATAGATTAGCGTATTCTATGCTTGTATTTACACTGATTTTTATAACTCAATAGAAAATTGATGCTCAAAATACACTTCTACTACTACTACTACTTCTACTTCTACTACTTCCCCAGTTTAAATCATTAAACTAATTAAGATATTTGTCCCGTAAAAAGTATTAATTCATAATTATTATTCAAAACAAGTAATGCGCGTTGCTTGATTGATTTGATTTATTTGGTATGAAATTATTACAAATAAAAATCATTTATTACCATTTTTATGTCAGTCTTGTGTCATGACATAAAAAGACTACAATTAGCATTTTGAGCAGACAAAGCGCCGATAAATTGTATTCAAATTTCGCGTGACGCCTTCCCCGTTGACAGTGTGACATGACATGTCACTGAACTGAATAGGGGTTATAAAAGGTAACCAACACAGTTGCGACTTCGTAACTACTTTCAATTCTAATAATTTGAAATCGCAACTTAAAATTTCTATTACACTTCTAGCATTCGAAAACAGTTTGAATGTGATCAGGATTTTGTAGCGGAGCAAAAAGGTAATATATTATGAGATTATTAACAAATTTTACAACCATAAATGTAATATAATAAATACTTTTGTTTCACCACAGACCATTTATAAATTTCATAATTATTTTAAAAGCATCAAGAATGTCTCGTTGATTTCGCTTGTATTTACCCTTATTTTAGATAAGTGACACAATGAGTCATCGTAACCCAAGCGTAGCATCGTAAATACGTGTTTCTGTGACAACTCCACTTTTTGATTGATCGATGCCGCAAATTTTTCACAGGGGCTGATCTGTCTAAATACAATTGTATGAGGGGATCAAATCCGAGTTTCAAATAACAATTGTAAATTATTGAAAATCAAAACAGCTCTGTTCCTTACCATTTATTTTCTTCGTTATTCACTAAATAAATTATATTTCAACGTTGAGAGCTTTAAAACATGTTAAATGTTTCGCTGTTAAAATTAGTGGCTTTCGAATTAACGGAATTACTGATGCAAGTTATATCTCAAATTAGAGGCTATATACTCGTCATGATGTCGTTCAAAATAAAGGTCTCTTTAGACACATGACTTGTATAACTTGATATTACATCATTTTATAGTTAAGTATGCCTTTTAATTGATTTACACAGTGAAAATCTATAATTAATATTGATTTTTACGACCAAAAATATACATAAGATGTTATTAATTATTACAATTCTCCTATCAGCATGTTAACCACGTTAAGAGTAATATTATTTAAATAATAATAAAATGAAAACTTAATCGATACGATCAGAATTCCAACCTGCTACCTTAGGGAAACAGTTCCGGTCAGCCAATTGATCTATCTATCGACCTAGGGGTTTTTTCAATTTTTTCAAAGATGGAAGTGACATCTATTTTAAACGGTAGCTTAATTGACAGAACAACGAGACGATTTCCCAAAACTCACAAAAAAATATGGTTATAGAAGCCTTCAAGAAATAATAATGTACCAATTATTTCATAAAGATTTATACTATGAGGGTGCTCAATGATACGGAAAATACTTATGAATAAATTTTACACGCCGGTTACATTCATATAGATAACATATGAGAAACAAATACGATATGGGTTAAATATTTAGACACGAAAAGTATGATTTATAAAAAATATTTGTGTTTCAAAAATATGCTAAATATAACTATTTTTACGGATTTAACTCGCGTATATTGAATTAAATTTTAAATTTACATTTTAAATCTAACCCGACGTTTCGAATGCTTTGCAGCAATCGTGTTCACGGAAAGACGAGATGGAGGTGTCTGTCAGTAAGTCAGTTAATTAGTCATGTGAGTGTTTCAGAGAGCACAACACATCTGTGACGCTGAACACCTAGAGGACGAGCTGCAGCATGTCAAGCATGCCTTGTTCAACAACCACCTGCCCGTACCTCGCCAGCGTCGCAGAAACCACATCAAGCCACCCACAGTTGAGCGTCAACCGGCCCTACTACCATATGTGAAAGGAGTTACTGACAGAATCGGCAACATCTTAAAAAAGGTTTCTATTAAAACTATCTACAAACCTCAAAGGAAAGTGAGCCAATTCTTGAGACCTATCAAAAGTAATATTCCTTTACAATGTGCTGGAGTATATAAACTTGACTGCGATTGTGGCTTGTCATACATAGGTCAAACAAAGAGGAGCATCGGTAAAAGAGTTAAGGAACATATATCGGATATCAAGCATAGGCGTACATCGAAGTCTGCAGTGTGTGAACATACCATAGACAAGCCCAATCATTATATAAGATTTGATAAACCTAAAATCCTCGCTAAAGAACAACGTTACATTCCAAGAATGGTTCGTGAGGCTATTGAAATTAAAAAACATCCTAATTTTAATAGAGAAGATGGTTGGGGATTATCTAACACCTGGGACCCACTTTTGAAAAATATAAAATCCCATGTCTGTGACCGCACTGTAAGACCTCAAGATACTGTTAGTGCGTTTTGTGTGAATCCTGAACTGTATGCCCGGAAGCTTAGAAACCGTTGGAGGTAGATGACTAATTAACTGACTTACTGACAGACACCTCCATCTCGTCTTTCCGTGAACACGATTGCTGCAAAGCATTCGAAACGTCGGGTTAGATTTAAAATGTAAATTTAAAATTTAATTCAATATACGCGAGTTAAATCCGTAAAAATAGTTTTATTTCAATGTGTAGTACTCGTGAAAACCTTAGAAAACACTATATACTAAATATAGTTATTAATAATACCAGCGAAGTACAGAATATAATTATGTATTTAATCCACAACGTTCTAGATAACGCAGCTTATAACTAAATAATGTGGGTTGCAACACACCCTACTTCAGTGCAGGTAGATAGCTAATCTTAACTGGGATTTTGCGGAGCAATATCAAACTTCGCTACCTCCAGCGAGCGATCCAACCGTGGGTGAACCTTAGAACAAAATTCGATACGGTCTCTCGTAAATACGAGGCAGCGACGTAAGTAGCGAAGTGAAAATAAAGAAACAGAATGTATAAAACATTAACAAGCGTATGCTTCAATGTACGTGTGTTATTTTATTTACTCTCTACTCAGTAAACTCTATTACCCATGATGGTTTTGATTCTTAGAAGTCAATGTTTGAATTCAATGTCAACTTGTCACAGTTGTAATAATATTTTAGTTTGCGCTTCATTCGCTGTGAGAAAGTTTATGTACGTTCGGTATTGTTTGTTCAACTCTTCATCGGGTCATTGGATGTATCTTCTTAAACACACAATCAATACTGTGTTCTGAGAATGGACATTTTATTTATGTTATATTATATTATTTACTATTTATGCTGTAACTGTATTTATTAAAACAAAAAGTAAGTACTTACTTTTGATAACATTTTAAAGTAATAATAGTTAAAAAACTGAACATTAAAACTGACTATTAAGTGTTTTATTAAGGTATTAGGTTTAATGGTTCTTTCTACCATTAGCGTAAAATTACAATACTCTAAAGAGAAGACAATGGAGCAATTTGAACAATTTGTATCTTTATCGACATTCTTATTCCCAGCACTATTCTTCAAGCAAGATTCTTGGATCCTAACAGCTAATGGCCGCCGTTATTACTACCTATCTCAACGAAAAAATGCATTAGTGTAGCGTAAGTAGGATAAAACTATTTCAATATACAGCTTAATTAAAGTGAGTTGGTTGTACTCGGCCACTTACGATTCGCCTCATTTTCTATAAGTACTATATTTAATTCACATTGGTTTTCAACTGCTCTGTACGAAATAAACGAATCGGAGTACATTAATATTGAAATTCAATTTGAAAATCGAACACTGTTTTTAATAACGCTGGCAACGGTTCTGTTATCTATAATTATCGAATTATAAGTTTATTTATGATTCTGAATTTGGTTGCTATAATTGATGGAATCGAAACAAAGCATTTGAGAACTAATGAAGACAAAATAAAAAAAATGTTTAATTGATAATATTTTTATTTTATTTCATAATGTTTTTAACATTTGTGTAATCCCTTCATTCTTATCGTGGTTTATAGTCACCTCGAGAGCCACTCTCGGAGTTTGTAAGAGAAAAAAATCTGCGTCTGTATATTAAAGTTAACGTTTCTAGACGAATTGGCCTATCTTTGTTTGTTTGTTCTTTCCCCCGGAGCGTAACTAATTTGATAAATTTAATATGTATAATAAAATTTTTAAAAAATAATGTATTATTATATGTATTTCTAATTTTCTATTTATAAATTATATAATGTAAATTTAAAAAATGAGTTATTTGGTAGTTACATACCTTTTCGCCTTACAAGATCATTAATGATTTTTGTTTCACAATATGAGAATAAATAATACATTGCTAGAATGTTCCTGTAAGTGTAAAGCATATTTTAGTCCGTACCATAAAACTCTGGGAGTGACAAAGGTCGTTAAGTTTTATGTCATGTACTAAGTCTCAGCTCAATTACAATAACAAATTATTACGAATTTTCAACGGAGCCAACAAGAGTCTTAATGCATTACAAACTAAAACTATATAATGTTTACAATTTATTTAAGGATTTAAAAAAAAAAAAATACAGTTTTAATATAAAAAATGTTCCTAATATATGTGATTTGTAAGTCATAGTTATTCGTGTTAGTGATAAAGCCTTTAGCAATATCTAGTCTTGCGTTTTGTCCTACTATTAAGGATTGTCTCGAAGTACCTCAACCACATGCGTGTCCTATACTCTGTAATTTGCGACATCGTTCAGATTGCTACGTTATGATATAAAGCTATGTACCTATGAAGGAACATTAGTCATTATAAACCCATTATGTAAAAAAACAGTTCCTTCATAAAAAGTTTTATTCACATCGCTCTAAAAAAAGATAGAAAATTATCAATCAATATTTTTTTATAATAGGACAATATTTATTAATTCTAAATCCGATTGGATTAAAAAAAGATATTCAATTATTTGCAGACATCTTGTAATGTCTTCACAACACTATGGAAATACAAATAATATAATATGAAAGATATAAAGAAATCTTTTTTAAAGCGCCAGATATATATGCAAGGCTTTATTTACATACAAGAAAAGCACAAGGGAACAAACGAAGAGTGTGTTATTATAGATTTTTGATGTAAGCCTTACCTCAATACCTCAAGTGAATGTTAGTGTTTCGCTTCGTTTAATTGGTGTCCAGGGTACTCTAGGTTAATGACGCTTTTGCTAATAACTTTTAAATAGATATTTCCTTTGATACTTTTACTGTCTTTCAACTTAACCACTAAGTACTGGTGAAATTGTTTTAATATTAGACAAGTGTATTATGTATTGAATCTGAGTACCAAAATATCTAACGGTTCTGATCCTGATACTGTCTCGTTTCCTTGATATATATATATATCAAGGAAACCGTTCCGTGGTCTCCCAGAGTTCGCAGGTTCGAATCCCTGCCCGTATCGGTTTATTTTTCGTTCTATATTTATTTAAATTTAAATAAGATTAATTATATATGTTTAAAGACATTTTCAAACATATCAGTTTTAAACAAAACATAAGGCAATAATCAGTTATTTAAATGTTTTTTTTAAATGGTAATTTAAATGTAGTTTGGGTGCTCCCTAGCGAAGTTTCATAAACCTAACTAAATACTAAACAGCGTACAATTAGTATAATGTAATAATTTAGATTGTGACATAAAAACTTTGTAGGTTAGATATTAAAATTAAAAAAAATAACACTTTTCTTAAAAAAATCAGTTTTAGGAATTGTAATTAAATATGCAGTAGTTATGCAACAGTACGGTAATGCCCCGTACAAAATAAATGCTACAGGAGTACGGTCGGAGCGCACATAAAATTTATTTATTATTGTGCAAGCGGCACGCACGTCTATTTCGTGAGCAAATTTATTGTATGCCGATTCAGCATTGTTTCGTGGTAGGGTTCGCAGCAATGTTTCAGTCAAATCAGCTTTTATAATTAATTATTTTACATTCAACGAACGTGAGACTACACCGCGTTTTACAGTAAGTTATGGGATTGCGATTCGGCTAGATATCAACAATGGTATTTCTTCATTTATTATTGTTTTCTCTTGTAATTGATTGGTAATATATTATTTAAAAATTCTTCTTTATATGAAAAAAAAAAAAATACCAACCAATAGCACTGCACCCTCGGAGACAGTGTTGGTGTTCTAGAATATATTTCAAATAAATTCAAACTCGATCTACAATCTTTTGAAAATAAAGAGGGATGTGCCTCGTAAACCTCAGTGATACACACAGACGTCTGGCAATAAAGCGAAATATGAAATGTGTTGTTATCGAAAAGTTTCAAAAACGATGCATTTTCTCTTACACAACGAACGAATTGTGCTAGAAATTGTATGATGTTATTTCAGTTCCCTATAAAGTTAAATATGATAGAGGTAACATTTTTAGATTAAACCTGTTAGAATTGACTTTAGCCCTAACTTGTTTTGTTTCTTGTCTTGTTTTATTTTTTGTCCTTCTATATTTCTTTTACTATGTTTTAGGTTCACGACAATATTTTGCTGTTCTTCCTATAAATATTCGAATACGTTTCGTGTAGGTATATACTATGTAGGTAATGAATGAATCATATATATTTTTCTAAAATTTAGGTTTTCATAAATAGAACCTATCTATACAACCATGTAATTTAAAATATTTTTTGTGACCTGCAGCCCTTAAGACAGATGCTGATCTTGACAGATAATTTAACAATGAAAAGGGAAGTAAAATGAAAACAACATCTTAAGCGTAACCCAACAGTGTCGCAAAAAAAATGTATTAACCGACGAACTTAATAACAGTAAAAGGTACCACCCATCTATAACATACAGGAAATTGACTACCTACTTTGAATAGAATTCATAGCTCTGAGACAGATAATATCTGTCTTTCTTCTACCTCCGCTTACAGATTTGTTGTACATTCACGGAATGTTAGTATATATATATAAATATATATATACGACATACTTAGCCACTAAAATAAAGCAATAGTAAATAACCAGGAACATAAACTTGTTAAAGTTATCCTGAGAAAATATTTAAGCAGTCACTTTTTGAGGTATGAGGTTAAAAGTTTTTGTAAGGGACATTGATAATTGACAAAATAATAAACACAATGTCTTCTTTCATTTAGATAAGCTATTATTAACAATCTAAACTCACGCACGCCACTGCAGGGGCGGTAATGTTGTGAAATCAATAATCATTTTCCATTATCAATTTTCTATCAGTAATTATTTCAAACATCGAATCAAAACCGATCGATCGATTTTTTTTTAAAAGGACATTTTTTATTTATTTATCAAATTCGAATATCGAATATTTAATTAGGAATTCGCTATACCAATGCAACTAAAGAGGCCTAGCTAGTTGATAGCTAACACCATTAACAGATATATCATATATAATATATATACTAAATATATGTGGATATTTTTATTACTTTTAAATTTGGACAAGTATTACACTTATTATTTTTCTATTGCGGATGTTAAACCTTAAATTAAGTAAAATATTCAAATAAAGAACAGAAATCAAAACACTGCTAACAGTGTCAATTTGGAACACAAATTCATGTTTCTATATGCAATTAAGTATAATGTTGCCAGTTCTCAGTATCAAAGGCTACCAAATGGTAAATATCTCTTGCTAATGCTTAGAAAGACAAGCTTCTAAGCTCACTTAGTTCCCATTTAGCGAGCCTTAGGCGAGGTCGAGGTTGGCTTCTTAATTACCCATCGCTCGCAGCTGACCGCCAGTGAGACATTCTGAATTCATGTATCAGTACGAGTATTCTAATTTCGACCTTACCCCATTGTGATAAGAGCGATGCCACTGATTTATTGCTAAGAAAAAATTGGTTTTCTTACCCAACTACGATTTTAAATTTGTCTTACTTTTTATTTCACTAATAATTGCTGATAGGACCTTCCAAATATTTGTCTGTATGAAATTTACTTTATTTAACTTTATTATCGTGGTTGATTTCCAAAAATTGCGACGATTGCAAAAACGATTGCAAAAAATTAAAATTTAAGAAATCGTATTTTTATGAAAAAAATAAAGAAAACATTGGAATAATATAATGTCCTTGTTATTTTTATATCAATGCAGACAAAATTCATAAATATTAAATATATAATAAACTCTTAAACTAAAACTGCTATGAATTATAATAAAATGCATTTGACTTAGTGAAGTAGATAATTACTTGTTTACATATTCTAGTGGTTTTCTTTCTCGCAGGCGAGACGTAATTATTAAACAAAGCGAATGAAATTTACACGCCGACTAAATCTCTATGAAATACGACGTGTAGTCAAGAGCAAATAAATACTACTATTATCCTAAGCCTAAGTGATTTAGTACCATTGTTTAATATTATTTTCAATAAAAGGAAAATTCTAATGTTTAGAATAAAATAATTTATATGACCATAGAAATTACTGCTAATAATATCTGCTAAGTACACTTGCTAGGAATTACGCCTAAAACAATAAAGAAAATGTTATTCCTTTTTTATATTGAGTTTTAAGAAGTAATTAATAATTTTATTAAAGATAGACTTAAAAAAATATTTTGATTTAAAACATTGTATACATACGCTTTAATTTATAAGTTTAAATCTTGGCTTTTAAAAAAATATGATTCGTGTTAGAAAAAACTTTGTTTATTATTCAGAAAACATTATTTTGTACGTCATAATAAATAGTTATAAACCTAAAATCAAAACACCGATGCCGGGGAATATTTTCAACCTTAAAACAAGGCAAAGGTTCCAAAATATCAGACTATAATATATTTAACAAGTAACAAAGCAATAAGAAGTAGTCGGTAACCAATAACAATCTAATATTCGTAAGCCCACCAACATACATGTTATGTCATTAACGCCATAAAACCATGTTATTATTTCGGTAAAAACTGATCCGTGTATATGCAGCATCAATCATTTTTTTCAAGGAAAATGAATTATGCTCTAAGTGTACACGGTCTCGCTTGAAAAAGTGTGTGAAAAATTGCCTCAATTACCTCTAATGACGGAATGACGCCACGTAGTGTATTTTCAGAAGCCTCAAGCCATAACATAAATTGATATTACTTTTATCATATTCATTAACTCACATAAGAATTCTTTTTTAATCTTTTAATGTTGGTACCCTTTGGAACAGGACACGAGGGACAGTAGTCCATCACGTGTGAAACATATCCTTTTATTATAAAGCACTTTGATATATCGATATCTTATTATTTAAAATGGCTGCCATTACTTTAATGGAACCTTAAAGCGCTCTGTCCGTACCTAATTAGCCATGAGTGAACCGGATTTGTTATAGTAGCAATACTAATAAACAAGAAACAAGATGAAAGGGCGGTCTATAAAGCCTTTGAATAAATATTGGATCGTACTAATTATCATAAAAGTACCTGTTTGCGTTAGTCGTGAGTCCATTACCGAATAGCTGTCATTAGGGATGGTACTCGATAAAGGCAGAGTGCAAGCCACCCACGACGCTGGCCCTCTGTATGCTATATACAAACAGGAATCATACCGCTAAAACATTGAAACCTTATCTTATCAGATAACCCATGAATAGGTTTTAGCTAATTAGTAGCTCGATTATTACTCTATATAACAGTCAACTTTTTTTTTTTTTTTTTTTTTTTTTATACAAAACTAGGTTAATGCTTGACTACATTACACCTGATGGAAAGTGAAATGTAGTCTTAGGTGGTAAAGCGCATTAACCTAGCAGCCTATTCACTCTCCTCTTGAAGACACCCACATTATATTTTGCCGGAAATACCGACGCAGGCAGATTGTTCCAGTCCTTCGCTGTACGCACTAAAAAAGATGAAGCATAGCGCTTCGTTCGGACAGGTGGAGTGTCCACAACGTAGGGATGGATACCCGCCGTGCGTCGGGACGTCCGGCAAAGGAACGGGGATGGGGGAATTAGGTCGTGCAATTCCTGCGCACACTCACCAAAATGTATCCTATAGAATACTGAGAGGCTAGCAATTCTACGCCTGTGTTCAAGGCTGTGGAGTTTGGCGTCAACCAATTTAGGGTCGCCAATAAGCCTCTTTGCTCGCCTCTCAATTGAGTCCAGAACCGCAAGATGAGTCTTTGCGGCACCAGCAAATATATGGCCACAGTACTCTACACACGACCGGATCTGTGCTTTGTATAATACAAGAAGCTGTCCCGGTGTAAAGTACTGTCGCACCTTCGCAAGTACAGCAAGCTTTCCCGCAGCTGCTCTTGCTCTGGACTCAATGAACCGACCAAAGTTGAGGTTCGAGGAGATCTCTAAGCCTAACAACTGAAGCCAGTCACTGTATTCCAAGGATACATTCTGGAAAGTAGGAGCCAAGGTGAAGGGGCTCCTTTTGGCGGTGAACAAACACGTCTGCGTTTTGGTGGCGTTGAATTTGACAAGATTGGCATTGCCCCATGCGGAGACTGCCTGAAGTTTGTCATTCAAACGTTGCACCATGGCTTCTCTTTCAGACTGTACTTCATCTCTACTAGCCCGAGAACTTGGCAGATATCTTTCTACAACTGTGCTGTCGTCTGCATACCCATAGATACCGGGCTTCAGCAGATCGTTAATGTGCAGCAGAAAAAGAGTTGCAGAAAGAACGGACCCCTGAGGTACTCCGGCATTTATTGTCAAGGGTTCCGAAGAACACCCGTCGACAACAACACGCAGAGATCTCTGGCTCAAAAAGTCCGTTATCCAGCCAATCAGACCAGGAGATATACCGTAAGCTGAAAGCTTGCTTAAAAGGCTCACATGCCAGACCCTGTCAAAAGCCTTCGAGACGTCCAGAGAGACGGCGACCGCTTCTCCGTTCCTCTCGATGGCTTCGCCTAAAATGTGTGTTGCGTACGCTAGAAGGTCCCCAGTGGACCTATTTCGGCGAAATCCGTACTGTCGGTCACTGAGGAGATCGTTACCTTCTACGTACGCTAGAAGCCGCGAGTTCAATACACGCTCCATAATCTTGCAGAGTATGGAGGTGATTGAAATGGGCCTATAATTGGCAGGATCGGCACGGCTGCCTTTTTTGGGCACGGGTTGCACGTTGGCAAGCTTCCAGGATTCCGGCACTTTTCCAGTCTTGAAAGAGAGGCGATACAGACGTGTCAATACAGGAGACAACTCACCTGCGCATGTCTTGAGCAGAATGGCTGGTATACCATCAGGACCACTGGCTTTATTCACATCTAAACGACACAATGTTCTCCATACCTCTTTGTTTGTGATGCGGATTTCAGGCATCGAAATACCGCAGTGAGGAAGATGTTCTGGAGAAGCATTGCCAGTGTCTAGATGCGAATTCTCAGCAAACAGAGAAGCAAATACATTCGCTTTCTCTGTTGCTGTGTGGGCCAGGGATCCATCAGGCTTCAGCAGAGCAGGCAGTGAGGGTTGGCAGAAGTTCGACTCGATCGCTTTGGCAAGAGACCAGAAAGCTCGACTGCCAGTTGGTCTGACAGAGAGCTTTTCGCCATTCTTAACGATCCGATCAAGACGAGCCTTCCGCAATGCCTTTTTATAGGACTTGGCAGCTTGGTTAAAGGCTCTCTTCTTTGTACTTACATCCGGAGTTTTGCGGCTTCGAGCATCAGCCCAAATGAGGTATGCCGAATGTTTACGGTCATGTGCATGACGACATTCGGCATTAAACCATGGGCGAGCTTTGCCACCGATGGGTACGTCAGCAAAAGGAATAAAATACTCCATTGCCTGATGCACCACATCGGTTATAGCATCCGCGCAACTCGACGGATCCAAAGAAGAGAAGCAGACCTGCCGCCAAGGATAAGACGCAAAAAAGTGCCGCATCTCATCCCAATCTGCTGACTTGTATTTCCATACTCGCCTAACACCATGTGGTTCGAAAGCTGGTGGGGAATATGTAAATACAGATTTCACCAGACAGTGATCGGAGGTTCCCAAGGGGGACGTGACCTCTACACGATACCTATCCGGATCAGTTGTCAGCAGAAGGTCCAGGCAATTGGCTGTATGGCCTACCACATCTGGTACCCTTGTCGCTTGCCTCACCAGCTGAAAGAGGTCCAAGGACAACGCAAAGTTCCGCGCTTCTCTTCCAGCATGGTCGGTCTTCTGGTACGGGAACAGCCAGTCCTGATGACAGGCATTAAAGTCCCCCAGAAAGACGAGCTGCGCCGAAGGGTACTGATACAGAGCCATATCTGCAGCCTCACTGAGATACTCAAATAAACGAGTTGTCTCCTGGTCACCGCTGTGCGAACGGTAGACACAGGAATACAGGATTTTTTCGTTTCCTGTGTCCACTAAAACCCATAGGGAAGAAAAAGTGGGGTCTTCAAGGTGACGGAGACGCTGAACACAGAGGTCGTTCCGCGCGTACACACTGACTCCGGCCCGTGAGCGAAAGTTGTGCTCTGACGAGTAACCGGGATAATCCAAGTATGCAGCGCTCAAAGGACATTGTATCTGCGTCTCCGTCAAAAAGAGCAAGTGCGGCTGCTCTGTCTCCAGGTGGTGGTGGACAGCTAAAAGATTTGAGTGCAAACCCCTGATATTAGTAAGGTGCACTTTATATGAGGAGGAGTGCAACCGCTGTGTAAACTTGTTCTTTTTTCTTAACTTTTTCATAAAAAAAATAAATAAATATAAAAGTGAATAGGGATGGGAAATGGCAGTTGAACGAGACGGTACGTATCGAACCCGACGTCGAAATTGGTGATGTCTTGCCACTGGGAGGCTAGTCTGGAGACTGCGGGGACGCCCGAACCCCCCCAGGGATCGCCATCGGGCCTCCTCGTCTGGTCGCCAACCAGCACGATGGAGCCACCCTGGGATTTTTCACAGCTGGCGGGGCAGCCTTTCGTGGTTGGCTATCCCACTAATTGGGCCCCCAACTATCTGCGGGCGGCCAGCGGAAAGCCGTCGCTTCGGATCCCGCTACCCTCCTCGACTAGACACCCGACAAAACAAACACCAACCCGACGTCAGACCGGTTTGCCAACGCACCGCAACTGTTCAGACCCATTTCCCATAAACGGCTTCATCGAGCAACGTGCCGGAACACGACTAGGTCGTTTTGCGGCACGACTCTGCCCGATGGGTGGTAACTTTGCCGGCGACCGGATGTTATGGTCTACCACCAAGAAACTTTATCTTGTCTTAACTTAGTGTTAATTTGGCTTGCAGTCTCTGCTGCTTAAATCGTCTTTTTGAAAGGCTTAGATTACAAAGTGACCGATAAGAAACCTAATGTGCAAAAGTTTGAACATAAATTTCGGTCAGAACGTCTGTTTCCTCTCACCCGATTGGAACAGTCAGATTATTCTTTCGACAGTTCTCTCGAATT
Organism: Napeogenes sylphis; assembly: GCA_959347405.1. NCBI lineage: Eukaryota > Metazoa > Arthropoda > Insecta > Lepidoptera > Nymphalidae > Napeogenes > Napeogenes sylphis. The sequence goes on from OY365777.1 coordinate 19,125,168, forward strand.
GGTAATATATCTTTAACGAATCGATAAAATAGGATTGAATTTGTTTTATCTTAAGTCATAATTGTTGTTATAAACTCTGAGAACTCTATAATAATATTATATTTATTACAATTACTATATAGTAAAATCGGTAAAGTAAATTAAGTTTTTTTACCGTTCTGTAATAATATCGTTACGATAAAATCAATTGCAGATATAGCTCATCTCAGGAGCTTGGTAATAATTGTTATTATCATTCCGTGGCCTTTGATAATATCTTGACCTTATTCTGAATGTAACGGAAGTATTTAATATAATAAACTACTTAACAACCAGTCGATGCTCCAAACTCAATAGCGTTCATAATTTAAAATTATTCACTACTGTTATTGATATATATATTAAGTATTTTAAATTATTATGAATATTCTCATATAATTAATTAATTTATTTATTTCATGTCATATAATTAGTTACAAAAATTATAATAATAACAAAGCCGTATACATAGGATGAACTTATCTCTTCAAAGAGATCTCTTCCAGCTTCCCAAGAGTGTTGGAGACAAGGTTATAGAGGCCATAGATAGGTACATAGACATTATAAATTATACATATAACAATAAAAATGGTAAATAAAAAACATACTTATATATAATGTATGAATACAAATACAAAATACATATAATTACAATATATATATATATATACAAATATATACATAACAATAAATATAACTTTGTATTACAAATAAAAATAAATAACACATTGCATTAAATTTCTAGAACGCTTTGCGATTCAAAACATATTCTACAAGAATACAAAAAGTGATAATTCAATAAGTAATAAATATTTAGTTTTCGTTCGATACCAACGCTACTATGTAGTATTTCTCCTTACAATATTTTTCTTTTTTCCAACATAACATATATTTTAAATATTTGAATTTAGAATTTAAGTATTGTTTAAAATAAAATTTAAACATTTCTATTCTTTGTAAAATGCAACATTCTTAGCGAGTTGTATAAAACGTATGGGTTCTTAAACCAACTTTACGATCTCCGTTATTTGACACCTAATTACTTACATTTTATTCGTATTCTTAAAACTGTTGTCTGTGTATTTTTATTTTATTATCCATGTGACCTCCCGCCGTCTTATTTGCTATAAAATGCTTTAATAAAGTATATTTTTGTCTTTATTATAATTATTTAAGAAATAAACATTAAATTTATGTTTTTGTCTCTACAGGAAATTTATGGAATGTTCACGTATAGAATGTTCTTGTAAATATGAATCTGTATAGATTATTTTTATATTAAAACAAAGTTAAGACCAAAAACATTTAACATTATTTAAAAAATTCTTTCTTTTAAAAACCCCTGGAAGATATTTCTTAATGTAACATCTGAAGCCAAAATTAAAATGACATCAAAAAATAATCTATGCACAAATTTGTATGTATAAAATTATGAGCCATGTAAGGTGTTTTTTATTTCTCTGTATAAAATTAAAAGACATAACGACAATTACAGGCAAATCAGCAGCTTATATATAATTATTGGTACCGTTGGAGAGTCTAAAGACTATTTTAGTCGAATCAAAATACAGTAGATGGGCGTGAGTGTATAATTTAATCTGATTTATGTATTTCATATCTACGGAACAGTCCTGCCTCATTACACCTTGACGTTGAATGATGATCAGTGGTGAGAGAAAAATACTGTATTTAACCTCTTGCAGTTTACGGTTTAATTTCTATTAGTAAAAAGTGCAACGAATCGAACCGGTATGACTGCGGCTGAGGTGGCCGGTGGTAGCGTTCCTCATCACAAATTATAAGTCATCAAAAGTTTTGGAACACATTATGAAAATTAAAAATGATTAAAAATTATTTCCACAATAATTTATTTTATATAATTTAATTAAAAGAAAACATGTTTTGAATTATATTTTATTGATATATATATAATATCTTATATTATTGTGTAACACATATAATATATGTTTTTTCTTAATAAGAAATATATTTCGATATTCTATAGATAAAAATTCTTATGTATTAAAATCAAATTATAAGTTTAATAAAACCCCCATACAAATAGACCTCCGAAAAGGACAAAAATAATATTATTATGTACTTATTGAAGTCTGAAGTCTTTTATGTATGTTATATGGGATTACAAAATGTTAATTACAATATTAAACAATTCATAACTATATATGTACAACAGTTTAATTATTATATACGAGTATATATTTATTAAATTTGACATAGTAATTAAATTTTTAGAAATAGGTATGCAGTTAGTTTTTTTATACAACATATAAAGAGATGTTGTTTTAAATGTTTTGTTATTATATCTTATTTAAATACAGGTTTTTGTTATGAGTTGGCATCTTAATTACATGCCAATTGCACAAAAAAGTCGTAAAAACTTCTGATCTGCAAAACCTGTTTCATCTCATATAACCCACAGCAGGTTCGTGAGACCGATACATATTAAATGTGTTTAAATTGAATACCAAAACAATGTAGACGTCAGAGCTGTTAACCGATCTTCGAAAAAGGAAGTTGTGTTAAGGATCATGCGTGGTCAGTTGTGAAATAGGAATAACCGAAACCAATCTTTCAGACTAAAAAGTTCAACTAGAGGTGGTTTATAATGCTGCCTGTTTTATTTTTTTTATAACAGCGCTTTCACAGATGCACTTTAATAATTAAAGAAATTAGAAGTGAAGAGATTTAGGTATCTAACATTTTTTACTTCCATAGTAAATATTTTTAATCCATAATATACTTTTCTTTTGGAGGATTTTGCAAATTTATCTTTTTAAACCTTGTCAGGACAAACGAGGAAGGTCGAGATTTTCTCATGTTTTTTTACGGCAATTGATAAGTGTTGTCAGGTTATTGTTGTTTGTATGTATAACGACTTACTTTATCTATACTAATATGATAGTGATAAACGCAATAAAAAAAATGATTTTCTTAATCCGTGTAACTTCTAGTCCATTCTTCTACGAATACATACTTTTTATTTTTACAACTTTCAGAAATGCATTGTAGGTAATTTTAATTACTAATTACCATTAGCATTTTTGACTACCAAAATCATTTCTATGGAAGAATAATAATATTGTTTTTCGTTGTATTTAATTTACACTATGTATGCATACCGCAGTTATTCAAAATAAAACCATCGACAGATGAGGGCATGTATGATACTGAGATGAGACATAAAAAATTCCAAGTAGCGCCGCGGATCTCTTTGAATTAAAACTAACTCCATAACATAACCCAAACACGAATCAAGAACAATTCACGTGACTTTTTTTTAGAAATAAATGAGCTTTCAACGCTGTCCCAGTCTATTGTCTCACTGAATTTTTTTGTTAATCTCAATCTTAAATTTAATCAGAATTGATTATTTTTTTCTATAACCAACTTTATTTAAATAAAACATTTATTCAGTATTATTTATAAGTGTATATTATTTTTTTATATGACTGGGTAGCAATAGACAGAGAGTCCACGTAATGCTATTGACAATGGACATCTACAAAAAATATATATAAATGCATTGCAATCTATGAGGACTGGGAAAAGAGCGTAAACATTCGATCAGTCGATCGAGACATACTTATAGGAAAAAACAAGGTTTAGCTAAAATACCTACTTTTCGTTGATATTCTTGAAGGTACTCGTAGTACTTCGGTCGAGTCAACTCGTATGCGAGCTGGGATGAGCGAGTACAGGTGGGCTCGACTACCTATATATATGATTATTTTTTTTTACTGTTCTATAGTTACTTACCTACTTTTTTCAAGATCTGCATATAAGCTTAGCAAGTTCTAGACAATCACTACTCTATGTATAGAAATTTCAATACTTGACAGAAGAATAAAAATGAGACAGATAGCGCTTAAACGTTTTCATCTATCTCGTCATATCACGGCTTACTCTCACAGGTCACGTATTAAATGAGAATATTCGGGCGAGCCTCTGACTTATTTATCATTCTACTCAGACCTACACTCCATGAATTTTATACAAGATTGAACGATTTAGTAAGTAAAATTGATGAAACATCCATCGGGTAATGTCGGCACTCGATTGAACAATACGTAATGAAATGTACGTAAATCGGACTTTATTCAAATAGTTGTAAGATATTAAATAACTAATATGCAAAACTATGATAGATTTAAATAGATGTGTTATGTGGTAACATTGTTTGGAACACGTAAACTGATTTACTATTGATAATAACAAAAACATAATGTTCAGGCGTTATACTAATCAAACAGATATGAATCTTCCATTCCTATTTTTATAAAAGAATCTCATTTACATTTTACCAAGACATGTCATTTTGACAGCGTGCTGTTTATTCAATAAAACAAACTAACCTATAAGAAGAGATGAGCATCGCTCCTCACCTGTCAAGAGGGTTCGCATAAATATAAAAGTGAATGATGTACCCGTTGAGGCTGTCAGTGCTCAGAGTTGAGCAATTAATTACAATTTTAATTGAACCCGTCGACTGGCACGAAATGAGGACTCCTAACTTATGCACTAAAGCCCTAACAAGTTGGCATGAATGACAAACCGATTTATCTTAGGGATAGCATAAATTGACATCAGTGTTCCTTTCAATTCATTTATTGTATTACTTTAGTTAAATAAATAGTAGGTATATATATAATTTGAAATTCAATGCATTGGTCATTAAAAAGCTATATTTTGTTTTATTTAAAAAAATGGTTTTATTAATCCATCAACCGTATTGTTTTAAATTAGAAATAAGTAAAAGAAAATTGCATTCGTAAGATATCAATAGAATATTTTATTAATGTTTGCCTTAATTTTTATTTAAAATAGGTACCAAGTATAATTTTGTATTGTTGAATTTTGTAATTTCCTTTGCCGATATGTAACATGAATATATATTGAAATCTAAATTAAACTAGTTATTCATTAAGTGAAGATATAAAATCTAAATATTTAAGAGCCTACACTAACGTCTTAAACGCTGTCATTGACAAATAGTAATTGATCGTAATTTGAAAGTAGATTTAATTTTAATATAGTCACTTGTTAAGCCGGCAGTCATTCGTAAAATGTTCTCCACGGGCTATTATTCAAACGTTATCTTTATTACACTCTCTGTGAAAGAACTTAATTGATGCCACATGTTTCAAATGTGGTGACGTCTCTGTCGTCAACTGTGGTTACATGTGGCACCGAAATGTCAACGGAAAGAATTTAAAAAAAGAATAAAAAAGTATCTCAATGAGTCTATTGTGATTGATTTCTTATTGTTTAATATATATTTCTGTGCCATAAACAATAAACATACACTACGCACACACGCACACACACATGCACACACACACACACACACACACACACACACACACACACACACACACACACACACACACACGCACACACACAATCTCGCACACACCCACACACGCACGACACGACACGCAACTTGAAAGGGGTTTTAGGCCTTAGTTTATGTAAAATGTAATTTTTATAAAAGAAATAAAGATTATTATTATTATTATTATTTCTTGATCAAAAAATATATAGTTTATAATTCGGCCATTTTAAAAATACATGATTTTAAACTTCAATGTTTGGTCAGCTTTCGATCACATCAAATGTTCCGGGTTGTATTTCAGGACATTGTTCCAAAAAAAGAGCAGTTAATTTTTTATCACCGAAATTTATAGCCAAAGTAAAGGAAGTTTGAAGTGTAAAGGAAATTGAAATAAATCTACCACAGATGCTCAGAGTCATTCACAGATAGTAAAAAATGTCCGAAAGGGTTATAAAAATCTTAACTCCCTATATACTGAAATAGATTCGATGTAATAGCACATATCTATTAATAATAGGCGTTCATTAACTTTCAGTCCGATAACTACAGCTTGAATATAAAGCGATAGTCTTAAAATGTTCTACTGAATTTATATAACTTTTACTTACCTATGTGTTACAGATATGATTGATATATGATATGTAAGATTGTTTTATATGTTAAATAATAGTTTTGTTATTATTGGATTTTAAGATATGGATATGGAAATGAAACATTCTAAAAACATAAAAATCTTTGATCAAACTATGGCTAAGGAACATATAAAATATATTACTAAGAATAACTTGTTCGAAGTTCAATCAACACTTTTCACTATAAATTTATAACAAATATTAAGCAGGAGTTTGAGTGGTTTAATTATACGTTCTTAATATATTAATAGCGAACCGTTAATATATTAATTGTGACTTGTTCTCAGAATTAAACGATCTATATTTTGTAATGAACACTAACAATGTCATTTTATCCTATTCAGATTCTGTCATTCTCATAACTGTACTCTTCATTCTATAGCATGTTTCATATTACAATCCAGAGATCAAAGAATTATTAGTTTGTATAATATAATTAGTTTAGATTTAAATCTACAATATTACGTTATTGTTATAATAAATAAATATTTAGGTATATAGTTACTGCTAAGAATATGACTCAATGACAACATAAATTACACTATTCACAAAACAAAGTTATTTTTATAAAAAACTATTGAATTTATTTGAATACAGAAAAAACTATTATAAAACAAATCACCGTCAGAATAATAACAGAAAGGTTTCACTCAATATTTAAAAGTGCTTTATTTTGCCAAAATAACAAAATCCACAAAGAAAAATAAGTAATTATTTGTTTCTAATACACTTTGCTCGGCTAAATACAATATATAACAAATATATTTATTATTTAAATTTGTTTTATATAGTTTTATTGTATACTATTTCTATTTGTTTATATATGCTTATATAAGTTACATATTCTACTATTAATATTTATTTATACTACTAGTAATATTTATAATATATAAAGTCCACTAAGAGTATTTATAACTTAATAAAGTAGTAAATTCATATAAAGGTCATTAAAATAATCGGGTCAGGTAAACCAAGCTGTTCATTTGGGAAAGACTTGACCTAAATTATAATAAATCATTTATTTTTATCGTATTCTTAAATATAAAATATTTTTTGAAGGTTACCTTTTTAAATATTGTCCATATACTCATATGTATAAGTATGCATATATATCATCATTACATAGTATAAAGCAAAGTCGCTTTCCGCGTCTGTCCCTATGTCTGTATGTATGCTTAGATCTTTGAAACTACACAACGGATTTTGATGCAGTTTTTAATAGATAGAGTGATTCAAGAACAATGTTTATATGTATAATTACATGCTTAATAGATTAGAGAACCACTGATAATTCCAAGATTTCTAATGCGAAGTCGTAAACAAGCACATTGTTTTGCGCTTACATTGCAAACGCTGGCTGAACTTTACGAAATAGATCAAAATAATGTACTAAGTAAGTTGTATACTCTAAAAAGTTCTACAAGAAAGTCCGAGATGGTATATGTTTATCTCTTAGGGATAACCCACAATAGCCAATTTTATCTAAAATAACGTTGATTGTGTAGCTCAGAATTCCTCAAGTTTACATGGTCATATTTTGATTATTTTCAATCAAAATCTATAAGTGTGAAATATGGTTAGAATGGTTATTAAGTACTCTGTTTAAAAAGTACTATTTTAAATGAATGTTTAAGTAAAAACAAGAGAAGTATTAAAAAATACAGTATCTAATATTGTATCCTTATTAAAAACTTTAAATAGATTTTTGACAGTGAGCGATATCTGATTGTATCACTTAAAACAAGTTTTATAGAATCCAATACAAAAAAGGGAAAGGGGAATTGTTTTACTACTAATATAAGGCGTGCGAAGCCGCAGGCAAAAGCTAGTTTAATATAAAGTAGGTAGTTTTTGAATTTATGTAAAACTGTTTTAAAGTATTCAACTCGCGTATAATTAAATTTTTAAATTTACTTTTTAAATTTAACAAGAATTTTAGATTTGACCAGAATTTGACTTCTATAAATTTAAAATCCGTTCCAAGACATTTAAAATAAAGATTAAGACAAAGGCGATATTCTCTGGCAATATTTTTTATTTTTTTGCACAAAAACCTTCCATCACATTATCATAGCGAAGTGAATAATAATGTTAGTAATTCATTACAACTGGCATTCTGATGTTGTAATAAAATACAAAGAATTATAAGTACATAGATTGAAACTGAACTCTATGAAAACCAATGAAATGTTTTAAGTTAAAGAACTAGAGCGTTTTATTGTTGTAAGTGTTTACAAACCCCAAGTTCGATACATCATTATTTTATGAAAACGTTATATTATAACTATATTATATATTGTGGTGATTTCAACATACTTTTATTAGATAATTCGTCTACCACTATTAGATGCAGATCTTGTTAAAATCATATACACTTTTTAATTTATTCTTATAGGCCACTAGAATTACTGATTCAACTTCTACCTGCATTGGTAGTAATTGCAAATATTATTATTTTAAAAGGTAAGAAAGTAATTGATAAATTAATTTATGACCATTGTGGACTGTGAAATAATATAATTTAATTACAAATTCGGCCCTAACGAAAAACAAAAATGTGTTTGTTCCTCTAACTTTGAGGCGCATGGAAAAGTTTACAAAAAATATATATTTTCGCAAATGCCCATATTTAGATTGTATTAAAAATCCTTCACCGCTGTATCATAAATTTGTTTAACTAATTACTAATGAGTTAAAGGAAACAAACTGCGCTTTGAGCAATCAACTTTCGTTTAATGAATGGGTGCCCACGGGAATTCATAAGATCAGACAAAAAACTGTTTGACCTCTACAGTGAGATAGAGTTCAATCTCAGTGACTCGTTTACTCAGTACGTTAGAAATTATGCAACCTTATTGCGCCTTACTTAACGACCACTTAAAATTACTGTATTTCCTGTTTGGTGTTTCTATTTTTTTTAAAAGTTACTTAACAATCAACGGTTCGGTTTTACAAGAGGTCGCTCTACTATTGACACCTGAGAATTCTGTGATCTATCTTAAAGGTACAATTTTTTAAAATTGTACAATTATGGCATTAAGATCATTGATTTCTTACTTGAACTTATAGAATTCAGAGGGTCTATCTCTAAATTTGGTGAATGGAAAGAGATTGGCTGGGGTTCCGATTGATATAAAGGTATCCTAAGGTACAATATTAGGCCCATTTCTCTTCTTTGTTCCACATAAATTATCTTCCTACTTTTGTATCTAAAAATGATGTAAAAAGTATCATAAGTAAAATTGTTTTGCTAATGATACTATTTTAATAATTAAATTGAAACGGCACCAGGTACCATACCACTTCGTATGACAATTCAAAAAATGCTTTCTCTGTAGTAGTACATTGGTTTACTGTTAACAACCTGTCGCTTAATTATAAGAATCCGAAACTTCTTATATTTTCGACTTCACATAATTAACACGTGCAAAACTAATGTGCTTTTCAATGAGGAAATGATAGATGTGGCGGACTCCACAGTCTTTCGAGGAATTACTGTTAATGCTAAGTTACAAAATTTAGCTTAAACTCAGTTCTGATGCGTACTCTGTTAAAAAAATAAGATCCTTGACTGACTACTGCTAAATTAGTTTATTATAGTTACTTAGTTTGGACAATGAAAAAATGTTTTGTATAAATCTTGTTATCAATAAAGATTTTTTAATTTTATATGGTAGATTAACATGGAAAAAAAGAAAGTCTGTGATATATATTAGGGTTTAAACTTAAGTTTCTTGGGAAGTCTTAAATTGGCTTGATGTCTTAATATCAATAAATTATAAATAAATCATAGGTTCATATATCATATCATATTACACCATACAAGTATAACTCGTAGTTGTCTAAACTAATATCCAACATAAATGTATGATTTCTGTTTCAGATGTTTCAATTAGCACAACCATGTGCCGCTTTTTGTATGAAGACATATTTAATAATGCGGCTTCTATACAAATCATACTTAATTGTACATAATTATTCGGTGCGTACGTCGGTTGGTAAAGATATGCAAGGTGCATAGGTAATTACAAGACCTACTCATAATTAAGTCATAATTTATCGCTGTGGTAGTTTTGTCATCTGGCAGAACATAACAATGAAAATTTCTACCTATATGACTCGTTCATTAAAATTTTTGTACACGTCAATTAAATTTTCTTTTTGTTGTAGAGAGACAGTACATAGAATTTTGACATTATTTTTAGGGTCGTAGGTTTTTGCGCATTAAATAAATAAATGAAAAATAACTCATCCTAAACGGTATATTCGGGCCATAATAGACATCGCAACTGTCTCTTTTGTAAGACATTTGTTACCATGTACAACATTAATCACTGTTGCGTTGCTAGAGTTCCTACCTGTTTCCTTCATGTGTCACTTCCTTCACTTGGCTCTTTCCTTCTATTTAAAATATACTGAAGTCCTTTATTAGTCGAAAAACGCTTTTTCCATTTTATTATTATTATAGTCTTTCATCTAATTCATTCATTTTAGCAACTTAATATTGATATTAGAGAATTCAACTAAGCCGGGGAAGAACACATCGCTCAAAGTTGATTCATATATAATTTTCAATAGATAAAATCGAATATCGTTATTATCAGGGGTTACCACATTGCAAACACAATGACTAATAAAACTTATTTCGTTTCATAAATTTGTCGCACTTCATCAATTAATCCGACGGTTGATTTATGATCGGGCGCGTCCTCTTCTTAACAGATTCGATATAATTTGTTAGCCAAATAATCCTGGATTTCAATGCAGACCCCACAATGCTATAAATAAAACCGTTTGTAATAAAAGCAGTGGAAAGATTACCGAAAGTCGAACGAGCTAAATTTCACCCACATTATAGCAAATAATATCAAACAGTAGGCATTGCGCCACCCCACAACGCGCTTTACCAATACGTTACACCCGAATCCCCTTTATACTCCTGCCTAAACGCATAACGGAAATTCACAAAAAATCTTTGCACAGAAGCATTAGGGCAGATCCTAGAAAGTAATAATGTGAATATTTATATCCGAGGCACGTGCTGACTCGTCGTAATGGTTACATAAAATACAAATATTGATAATTACGTTTGGAGAGAAACTTATTTCTGTTTACATATAATAAGACGCTTTGAAGGAAAGTTATATTTTACATATTTGCGCATATGTTTAGTATAAGCTTCCTGAATATATTAAACAAGTTTAAAGCAATTTTGGGTCTCTATATAAAATGAGTAATAAATATGAATGTTGAATTTAATCATATTATTCATTGGAATTTTTACCTTAAGTTTTTTGATTGTGTAATTAGTACGTATTTTTAATAAATCATCTGGAACTTTTCATTAAAATACTATTTATTTTTCAATAAATACGTCTTATTCTTACGATCTACAAATTCATTTTTAATGTAAATAAATACTATATTTAAAGCAATAACAAAATTAAACTATGACGCGAAACAGGACTTTAATGATTAGGATATTTAAAAAAATTTAGACATGCTATTAAGTTTAAAGATGTCTATTACAGACAATAGTCGATCCACAAAGAAGCTAATCCAATATTCGGGGTAGATTTAGCGTAGGGTGCTGTGGGGATGCGCCTCAAGGGAACATCTCTACTGTCTACGAGTCTACTAAAAAGACTGCAATCTCCCATGGCCTAGGGGAATGGTGCTCAATGGTAATGGCAGAAAGACATTGCTTGTAAAAAAAATCACCAAAGACGAACCAAAATCTTATTTGGTTCATTTTAAATATCTATTTATAATTTAATTAATAATAGTTTAAATTAATTAATAATTTAATTAACATTCGTAGTTTAAATTTAACTTTATCACTAAACACCATACCTTTTCTGACAGCGACTTCGGAACTGTGATAAAAAATATGAAATTAAAACTAACCTATTTCTATATATAGTTTGATAGAAGAAGTTAACAATGTTAAAATATCTGTATGATTAGAATGTGGTAAATAATATATAATAATAATAAATGTTAAAATATAACTGAAATTTAAATAAGATTTTTTATATCTATTGAGTAATAAATATTGAACTAAGTAAAAAACGAATCTGTGTAATAGGTTTCATTTTTATAAATAAATATAAACTGACAAGTTGATCAAAAATTACTCTAACCTTTGACCTCTAAAAAGCTTTCTAATAATCGGTAAATAGATGTGGTGTTCTTTTGGTCTCTTTTAATAATAATAAATATCTCCATTATAAAACTGTAAAAATATTATAGGTGGGCCTAACAGATGTAGGGCCATTCTATCCCCAGGGGACGTAGGGGACGATATAACATTGTTAGGGAAGTTCAAGCGAAGAGGGCCGTCGCAAATTGTGACCGTAGGGTCACTATTTACCCGACCAAATTACTAAAGGTAAATATAACCTACGTTATTATATAAAAAAGCAAATAGTGCCATTTGCTTTGACTTTAATTCAAACAAAAGGACAGCAGACAGTTATAGATGTCATAACCGCATGCACCATTAACGGGGTAAGTTATGTCGTAGCATAGAAACCGCCTTATTGTAGAAATGACTTGTTATTCCAGGCTGGTGTTGCATCGTTATTGATTTAGACTGCCCGCTATAGTAATTAGAGTGGCATGATGTATGATTGCTAAATCCATCTACCATGGCGTTCACATTTGTTGCATTGCGTATTGAATAATTTGCTTAGTGTAAATCAAGAGAGAAAAGCTGTCACTACAGATTTTAATACTATATTAACCCATGGGTAATATAAGATAGAATACAAATTCGAAATAACAATTCGAAACCAATCAAAACTACAATCAACTTGATATATGAAGCTTACACAAAATTTATCTCCCGCAAATAACAATAGGTATTTCCTTCAGCATCTTTTGTTACCAAAAAAAAACACGTCTATTTAGTTTCCTATCATTTTCCTCGATAAAGTTAATAAAGTTCACATTTTCATTCGATACATTCGACAAACCAAGAACAATGCCTTCGGAAGACATCGGTTGGCTGGTTCCGTATCTCTTTCAACCCTCGATTATGTTCTATTTTCAATTTAAAAAGAAAACCTGAATTAAAAAGTACCATTTAGCTGTGTATTAGTGTATTGTTTTAGGGTTAATGTTAGTGTATAGAACTAGTGTAGTTTTGTACGGATGCCAATACCTCCAGTCTACGTCTATAATTATTTATTGACGTGAAGTATTTTATTATGATAAACATATTCTATGGATATATTAAAAACATAAATAAAAAACGTAAAATAATATAAGATATATTGTAATTATTACGGGTGTTATTCTAGACTACTATAGCTAGTCTAATATTACGTACAATATGCAACACATATCCAGGTTTGCTAAATCCTAGCTGGTACATAGTTTATTTTGGCTTTACTAGTAAAACCAAAATTAATCAGGTAAATGCCACTCACGGTAACTGTCCTTGTAAATACACTAATTTACTTTCAGTCCAAAATGTCGGTTATTTGAACAAAATTCAAGTCTAAAATTAACAAACGGCCGATTTTAATTTGCAGCCGCCAATTTATTCGATTAAATTGTCATACATGCGATCACTGAATGGATAAAATCGAACTCTAATAGAACAATGTCTATTACGATTATACAATGAAGACATGAAGCGACGGACGTGAAATAGAGCACTTTTTTTTTATATCAAACGCGTCCTTGTGCAGTAACAGATGGCATTAGGTTAATCTTGTTATATTGTAAACAATGTTAATACGCCACTTATCCCCTCAGGCGAGAGCCGTATGTCACAGCAAAAGCCTATCATTCACAAACATTACTGGCATTTAGTGGACGTGGACTATCGCAGATATTAAACAAAGCGAACTAGCAAGACATTTAACAGGACATCCAACAGGCGAAGCCCACACAGTTAGGCTCAATTTTAAACAATTACTGTTGAACGAAGGGTAAATGTTTATTCGTGTTAGGGCTATCACAGACTAAGATGTTAATTATAACTTCTACCTCTAAACGTAAACTAGTTTTAGTAATTTTATACCATGTTACTATTAATAGCTTAGCAAAAGGTATAATTTCAGACTTATGTAGTTTAAGTTGATATAATCTGATTTATCGATTCTGGTTAAGATGTATTTTTTTTTACATTATATTATGAATACTATACAAATTTCAAATTTTGCGCGTGATGGCTATACAATTTTATAGCTAGGTACAAGGTATTATTTCACACAACTTATCCTTGCAGAATAAGTTGTCTAAAGTCTAAAGACAGCTTTAAGTCCAGAGATTCGCCCACACGCGCGCCTGACAGGTATTCATTACACTCACGTTGCACGACTGAAGTATGGTGGATTTTTAATTTTCGAATTTCGTTCACGACTCATAAGTGATTCCCAGTGCATTCGTTTGCAATGCGGTTGCGCTTTTTGGTTTATTTATCAAGTTTGTAATTATTAAATATTTACCTAAAGCATATTTTTCATATTCTACTAAATGAATAAGTGACTTTTAATTTGTTTTGGCTGTTAGCGCTGTTATCGTTATCGTTATAAAAATATATTAGTGTTTTGAAGTGCTCTCCATTTCCATGTCAATATTCTACACTTAAATTAGTGCAACGATGTCGAACAACAAAGCGCTTGCTTTGTTTGTAATGTACGTCAGTTTAATTTTCACTTAAGCACACTTAGCTCTATTCTATAAGATATTATTTTTAGCTGTTTATCTGACAAACTGAAAATAACATATAATAACTATGGCAATGAATCTGGAAACTTTCATGATGTCGGTTGTGATGAAGGTTTTTATATTTTATTAGTGATTGAGTTGTCAAAAAAAAATATTTTCAGCATGTTTATTTAATTGTTTTTGTCCTTCTCAGATATATGAATATTAAAAATATCATTGAAATAATAACATATCGCCCTCAAAAAATGGATTATTTTTATAAATAAATAAAATAATTAAAGTGCAATCAAATATTATGTTAAAAAATAAACGAAAGACAATGCTACCTTAATTTGTAGCTAGTTTATGACGCCCACGCTTCACTTTTGTTTATTAATCTCATCCTACGCACTGATACACCTCTAACTTACCTATTTGTTTAAAATTCGACTACCATATAAGCTGATTTAAAAATAATTAAACTTAAATGAAAGTACATTAAAAGCATTCAACTCTACAAAATTGTAACAAAGAATTTTCATCGTAAAGTTTAAACTAAAATGTTATTTTACAAGGTGCAAAAAGTACTTAAAATTCTACAACAGACTTATTAAAATTATAATCCGGCAAAATTGGACACCCATGACTAGGTATGAACTAGATTACACCACCGGAAGCATCAAAAATGAGACGTGTGTGTCTATGGACCCCCGGGATTAACATTCCTTGCAACCCCTACTTCGTCTCCATAAAGAAATAAGGCCCTTACTTTGGAAATTCGATACGCCATCGTGATTTATTAAAATATCTTAAACATCTTAGTGTTATAAATGGCACTTAGGGGAGATAAAACCTCTCTAGCTCTCGTCTTATAAATAATAAATCATCGTCATCCGGTAGAAAGCGATATTTAAGTTTAAGTTACTTTTATAAGGTTTACTTAAATTTCGGGTGTAATGTTGTGAACTTATAAACTACAAACTGCAACTACAAATTGATATCAAAATTACTCAGATTAAGACTTTGTTCTTGGACAAAATGCCACTGTAATAGAAAGGTATAAATAATGTAAATAATATTAACTATAAAAATACTACACAGCTATAACAAAGTATAATATTAAATAATTAATATTTTCTTTATAAATCTAATTATTTGTAATCCTGAAAGACAATCGGGTTGTTATGAAAAGGTATCATTAGTAATATGTAATGTTCTAAAATATGTTTAAGAATTAAATTTTCTATTCCATTTAATTTTTACTTTTTTAAAAAGCTTATAATTTTTTTTCTCATAAATCTAAGTATAATGAAGAAAGCTGTTGATATCAAATTATTATTAGATGGCAAGAAATTTTATTGTTCATTCCATTAATAAATTTAATGCTTTAATATCTACTGTAATAAATTAACTTATAAAGTTTTAAACGCAATATCGGTTTTTAAGTAAAATGCTGATTTATTTACGTTATTTAATGTATGGTTTAATTACTTGGTATCTGAGCTTTAAAGTATTGAGAATAATGGCTGCAGTTAAAAGTCTTTACAACGGCTAATAAAATATAAAACCGCTTTCCATGCCTAATTTGGTTATCGTGTGTTGCGTTTGGATAGCCATGTAACTCGTGCAAAACTGAGGTGCTAATTATAATAGATAATTTGAAACATTTTTTGTGTGTTTTTTATTAGCTTTGTATGTAGGACGAGGATCTACGGACACAGCACGCCGTGATCTCACATAATTACGACCCTATCGCGCGAACCCGCACCTACTTTGCATATTTTGTTTGCGCAAACACCACCACTGTTTGACTGAATCAAGTCTCTTGGTTTCCAACTTTAAGGAAAGAGTGGGGATTGGTCACTCATGTATAACACGTGTTCAATAGATATATTTTGAAGACTTATCGACGAATTTATGCCTTTTTTTATCGATTTTCCATTCCTTTTACCAATATGTAAAAGAAAATTTTAATACATACATAAAAAGGAATTTATGTATTGTCTCATTTATTTCAATAAATGAATTGTTATCCGTATATGTTATTAAAGTTATATATATGTTATAAGAAAACATATAAAATAATGATACATTACGACATCACAAATAAAATGAAATTCCATATTTTGTTCTTACATTCACGATATTACATTTATAAAGCAAATACGAAAATGTGGAATTCTTAGAGAATAATGGAACAAAAATAGTGCGTCTTTGTGGGAGTGTCACAATCTTACAAAAGATTTTCATTTGCTAAGCGACAAAAATATTACGGGATTTTGTATATTCTTTTACGAATCACATATTGGTCAATCGTATCCTTTTATTGCTCTGCCCTTTCGTGGACATAAAAGGATTCGGAGTCTTTGTTGGGATGGTTTTTAGAGTTTGAGTCTGAGGATTATACATAAGAAATATTTTTAAAGATATTTGATATAATTCATAAGAAGCTAAAAGTAACAATAACATTAGCATAAAATTTTTAATTTTTTTAAATAGCTTACACCTTGGAATCTGTTTAAACAGTATAAATATTAAATATTTAAAGATTTTTCAGATATATTAATAAAAAGATGTACAGACGTAGCCCTCTAACCTAACCCTACACAGGTTAAAACTAAGTACACATTACAAAAATGGGGCAGTATTCAAAAGATCGCATATAAAATTAAAAGGAAACATTATTATCACTATAAATGTTTTTCTGTTACATTCAAGTCGCGGCCACCGTTTATGGGGCTTTTAACCCCCATAGCGATGCGTAATGTTTAGTGATTTATTATTTGAGTATGTATTACTTACATTTTAAGGACCTCTAACTTAGGGTAGATAACATAAACGTTTCTATGCTTATACAAGTTCTTTCTTATCTAGAGAAATTTATTATTATTTGAGACTTAAGTTCGCAAACCTTACTTTCATACAATTAGTAAATCTTTCTTAACTTGATACATATATATATATATATAACTTTTCTGCATATCTTAGTAGTTGTAGATTAAAGATTTACCTATTTGTTTTCGTTGATTATTCTAATATACATTGATTTATTATTCTGTTGATAATTCTATTGATACTATTATATATAAAAACTTTTAAAATTAAATAAAATTAATCAAATAAAAATAAATAAATTTCGATATGGCTTCATATCGACTAATTAATTTTACTGATACTCCGGTATAATACAGGGCAGTAATATTTTAACTAAAACAAATATTTGTCGAACATCATTTTAGAATGCATGCATGTATAACCACACAATAATAACTACGCTATTTTCATCGTTATCTGAACCGTACGCCTATTATAATCGTAAAATAACATTCAGGGGCAATGTTTGTACTAGTGTTGCTAAATCAGACAGTAAACTTTTATACGTTATTTTAACGTGCAAATGGTCATTTTATGATTATATTTTTTTTAACAAATAAGAATCATATGTATTAAAAAATGTACTATACATATACAGCAGATACAAACACATATTTAATTATAGGCTCTTGTAAGGCTTTGATTGCTCAAAGCTCAGAAAACTAAAGGAAAGGCCAGATTATTTATTTGCAATCCCTTAGGAGGTACTTTGTAAATACAATTAATTGATAATGGAAAAGAATTTTATTTAAAACACACTTAAAGCGCACACACATGAACAAAATTATCGTCTTGTAGAAACCTTCACCAAGGATATAAAGTAAAGAGTGATTTAACTTGATGCAAATTATCGTATACTTTTTTCCCTTATTAATGTTATAGTGCAAGATAACCGAATTAAACGATACTGTCTTTATTGCAATATAAAACAAACATATCATAATCTGTCCACTGTTCCGATAAAAGACGATCACATGTAGAATGCTTAATTCACCGAAACGGACAGCGATACAGTAGCTCAATCCGTAGAGCGACGGGGCGGTTTCCCAGAGGCCGCGGGTTTGAGTCCCTGCCCGTATCGGTTTATTTTTCTTTGTATATATATATATATTTAAACAAGTTTAACATGACTATACATGTTTATAGATATATTCAAACAAAAATCCTTTAAGATATATGATTTTTCAAAGCCTTACAAACTGCAAATCACACAAGTCTGTTAAATCAGATCAAATTGTGTCCATACTGTGCTATTGTTATTAATTTATGTACACGAGAACTTATCTCATTCAAATCATTGGAGTCGCTATTGTTACATAAAATTACTATACACATTATCAAGAGCGCATTTCCCTAGGGTAAGACCGACTATTAACGCCAACTGTTCACATCTGACTAACTATATATTGTACAACTGGTGGTAAGTTTGCTGACTTATGATTTATATGCTTTTATTTGTGGCTTACACTCATCGGATTTGTTGTTTTAGGTCCTCAACAAATATTGACGATGTCGTTCAGTGATAGTTTTTACAGGACGTCTTTGTGATATCCGATACGGGATTAAATGACATAACACGGTTTACTTCCTGTTAACGTTATAGTTATAGCTCTTCAAGATCTACCGGTTATAAATAGTTTGGGTGCATCATATTTTTCGGAATCTATAACTATAAACCAACGTTACCAAATTTATATATATTTTTTATTGTTACAGTGTGGTAAAGGCTCAGCAAGTCACTAAAGGCAAGTGATAACCGCTGCCTATATACATCTGCAACATAACGAGAGTGATAAAAGAGATACAAAAACTACCTTCAGGTAAGGAGGAAGGAAAAGGAGCAAGATGTACATAGGAAAATTAAAAGAGGGGATTCGATCAACATTGTAAAGTACTTAATAAAAGTACTAGGTAATACAATTTAAACAAAAAAAAAATATAGCTGATGATAAGAATAATTAATTTAATATATACATTACAGATAACAATCAATAAATATTTTCATAATAAATCAGTTTTATTTCGTTCTATCGAATCTATAAAAAGACAGTTATCATAAAATGATTAATTAAATCGCTTCATGAAGACAAAAGGTCTCTTACTTTTTATCGTTTATTCCGCATACTCAAGCTTCATTAGCGTCATGCAAATATTCACTTAAGAGTGCTGATAAAAAAAACCACTGACCTAAATACATTTCAATTTAATCATTCTAACAAACGATTATTTTATTATTACCTCTATCTAGCAGCCCTAAGGCTAATAATAATAAACGATACTACGAAACATATCAAAGGAGTAATGACATTAAAACCCGACTAGTTGTTCTTGTAGTATTATATATATACTAATTAATAAAATATATTTAAGATTTTATTATAGTTTTTGGTAAACGCCCTTTCATAAATTCTGTTTGACTATATGTCAACTGGTATCAGAATGTTTTCTTTAAATTTGTTGACTTTCTTGCAGGAGCTAAGTTCCAGCTCAGTTGAGATCTAGGTTGAGATAGAAATGTCATCTCACGTCAGTGCAAACGAGCTATTAGCTTCAACGTTTTCACACCTTGCCTTTGAATAATCTTGTGATCTCCTGCAATTCATACCCAAGATGTGCCCGTAGCGTCTTTCTTACAAATTTCGGGAAGTCGTGATGATAGTGCAAAAAAAGCAAAAAAAGGCAATTGAATGTTATAAGTAGGATGTATTTATATTATGTTGAACATTCATAATTAAAAAAAATACATTTTTTTCTCTTCGTTTCTGATTGTAATTTGTTACTTACGCAATAATTAAAATACATAAAAAATATGTTATTATTATTTATTCGACTTATATCAAATACATTAGTTGCTAGATATTTCATTAGATTAGATTATTAAATACTTCTAGTTCATAATCAAACATCATATGAGACACAATAACAAAATTCGTATTTTTTGTGTCATATTATTTTTAATTATATAATAAAATACGAGCGCTATGTATAGAGTCCTAAAATAAAAATGAAAGCTTTTGTGTAACACGCAACAATATCCGAATAAAAAATATAAGTAAGTATAAAAATATAATTCAGATATTATAACAACACATTTATAAAGATATTTATGATATAAAATAAGGTATGAATAGTGGAACTTCTGATATGAGATCTAATGGACATAACTCAGATGACGATGTACTGATTGAGATACAGGTTTTAGTAGTTAGGCGTGATGCGGCAGTAAATGTTAATGGCCCTATAAAACCTTATTTATTAACATCCTTATGATTCTAACACTATCATATCTTTATTATATCACAAAGAAGGTTATAAGAATTAATTTGTAGATGCTTAATAGTTAACATAGTTGACGCTATATTTTTATCTTACTTTCTTATTACTAACAAATGTATATTAACTGATTTTCTTGTATAATATAAAATGAAATTTATTAACAATTTTATCTTAAAGTAAACTAAGATTCTTCACTCTTTCCTTTTAATAAAAATATAAAACCTATTTCTGCAACAGTAACCTAAAAAAAGATTATCAATAAAATCATTTTGAAAAGGTAAGATCCACTTTAAGTAAGTCAATCACTCTTTATACTTTAATATTCACTCACTATAAGTACTTGAACTAAACCAAAATCCAATAGTCCAAAATGAGGCTTCTATCTTAAGATAAATAAATAAAAAATAGTAATATTGTTTGAAAATATCTATAAACATTTATAGCCATGTTAAACTTATTTAAATTTGTATAAATAAAGAATGAAAAATAAACCGATACGGGCAGGGATTAGAACCCGTGACTAATAGGAAACCGTCCCGTCGCTCTACCTGCGCGGCGGTCGGTTATTTTTCATTCTATATTTATATCAATTTAAATAGTAATATTGGTTTCAAAATGTTTCTTAAAATAAGCTTTTTTAGTGGTTAAATCTAGTTTTCCCAAGACTCAAGACTCACTATTGAAACGAGGAGGTTCCTTGATTGAATTAAAGATTCTTTCTCGAAACTAAATTCCCATCAAAGGGATGGCTCGGGGCTACCTTTAAGAAATTCGTGTGTCAGCGAAATCTCTTGTGGCAAGATCCTCTAAGCAGTTAGTTTCTTAAAATATCTTGTATTTTCTTGGAAATAAAAATATATATTTTACAGTCCTCGCTGTCGTCGTATAAATTTAAAGAAATGGAGTAAAACTTTTAAAAATAGATATATATTTTTTAATTTCTTACACTACTCCTTCAATACTTTATGTAGTCATATATTTGTTTAAGGATATCTTTAAACATTTGTAGCGATATTATAATAATAAAATATTTATAATAATAATATTTATAAAAAAATGACATATATTGCATTGAATAAGATATGATTTTTGTTTTTGCTATTTTGTAAATTAATTTATTCAAAAATATATAATTTAAAGTAAATAAATCTGTTAGGTATATGACGCCAATAATTCCACAATACAAATAGCCTTACATAAAACATTCCACAATACAAATAGTAATGTAAAATCTTATTGAATAACATAAATAAATAGAACCCTGCAGCATTATATTTCTACAATTTTAGCTTTAAAATGCATAAAATAGTTTTCATATAAATAAATGGTCATTATGTTTGACACAGCAACATTAAACTGCAGTGTAATAAAATTTCGCAGTGAAGCGTAATAACAGGCAAAATAGTAACTTGCAGAAGCACGATATGATATGGTAATACGCTTTAAAAAGTTGGTAATAAACCAACTAGAATGATAAAGTGAAGCAAAGTGAGCCCATTCATTTTCAACTGCAGGAAAATGCCGCCTTCTCTAACAAGGGCGGTAGAAATCAGCAACACAGCACTGTTGCGAGTCAATAAAACATATTAGGCATGCTTTTAAATCAAGATTACTAATTATTATTTACTAGCGACTCGCCCTATTTCCTCGTAGTACAATATTGCTATGACGTATGCAATAAAGTTGACAGTTTGGTATAGCAAAACGAAAAGATATGTGGTAATTACGATCTAGCTATATTGCAGAGAGAAATATGGTATAATTAAAGTTAAGCTTATTTAAATTAATATAAATATAGAATGAAAAATAAACAGATATGAACAGGGATTTAAACCCGCGACCTCTGGGAAACCGTCCCGTCGCATAGCAGTTGAGCCACCTGTCCGTCTCGGTGAATTAAGCATTATATATAAGATCGTCTTTATCGGGACGGTAGTGACATCTATTAGACTTTTTTTTATATAAATATCGAATGAAAAAATACCGTACGGTAGCTCAGTTAGTAGAGCGACGGGACGGTTTCCCAGTAGTCGTGGATTCGAATCCCAGCCTGTGTTGGTTTATTTTTCAATCTATATTTATATAAATTTAAATAAGCTTAACATGGCTATACATGTTTATAGATATTTTCAAACATCTATTAGACTTCTTTTGAAAATCCTAACCAATGTTTCTAACTTTTGCAGTATTGATATAACAATATTCTTAATAGGAAATAAATTTAATTAAAAACTTTCTCTTGGGATACTTGATTAAATCGATTGTTACTACCCACAATGATAAAATAGCAAATTTTTATATAAGATGAAACATAAGCGGCAAAAACATGGCAACATCTGGCTCTAACGACATCACGCGAGAAAGCAATATATTGGCATAGGAGACGCCGTTCTGCTTCCATACTTGTTAGCTATTAGATACGGATTGATTAATGTACAACTTGGATTCTTTTACCTTCTAGTTCTTTATAAAAATAGCACTGTATTTTTATGATTTTATTGTTTTATATTAGATTTATATATCTACTAATAAACAAAAAAGTTAAACAACTGATGTATTTAATTATTTAAAATTCATGTTGTTTGTTTTATAAATACAAAATTGACGAAAAAGAATTCTTAGAGGCTTCAGAAGTTTGAAACGGGTCCGAGAGCAAATTTTAGTCCTAAAATCAAATTCAAAGTGAAAAATTCTTTATGATATTAAAATGTTTAAGATTTATTTGGACTTCTTATAATGAAACAAATATTGCAAATATTTAAAAAATAAATAACAAATTTGACTTGTGAAATCCCGTTCGATAAGTTAGGCTCACTTCATTGATTCAGAAGGTCACTCTTCTCAATTGCCAATATGATTGTCACAGAGTTTTTTTGAGTTAGGCTCTACAATAGTTTAGTCAAAGGCGTTTTTATCATTTATAAGAAATGTAGGCCTTACCTTGCAATTTCTGCTGTACATACAAGTTGAATTTCTGCGGGGATTTATTATAAGAATGGACAAATGATTTATGAATCTTTGCCAGCCTGGTGAGGATTGGAACAAGTTTGTCTTTATTTCTTGTATTTACAGAGTGCACAACAATATTCTTTTTAATGTTTTAAATATTTTTGTGAACACGATATAGGTAGATCAAAATGATCAAATATATATTTTTCACGGTAAAGTGAGAGTTAAAATTTCTTAAATATTTTTCTCAAGAAGTGCTTTCTAGATAGATTGTAGATTACCCGAGTAGTATTTTTTTGCAAAATGATAATAATTAGAATATCAGCTGCGTATCCCCATATCAGTAAACAATAAACCATTACGCTGTGGAAGTTGCTTAAATAAACAAGCCGCGCTGTAACTTTATCTGTTCGCAGGCGTATTTTCTTAACTGCTAAAGCTACTGAACTAGGTCTAATCACTAGTTTAATAATATGTAAATCATTGAAAATGTTCATTAATCTTTTTATTGACTCTAATACTAAA
Source organism: Napeogenes sylphis (assembly GCA_959347405.1). Taxonomy (NCBI): domain Eukaryota; kingdom Metazoa; phylum Arthropoda; class Insecta; order Lepidoptera; family Nymphalidae; genus Napeogenes; species Napeogenes sylphis. Next base: position 19,149,456 of record OY365777.1, read on the forward strand.
ATTTAAAGATAATAATATTATATAGGTCATTTACTTCTAAATTAATGTTGAAAAAAAAAACATAATAAATCTTATTTTATCCTATTAATATACTTATTCCATTTTATACTCAGTTTGAATATAATTGTTACTACATTTGGTATAAACAAGGATAAAAAAACAAGCTTAAAGCATACCCTTCAAGACTGGTTATCGAGATTGTTAGCCAACTATCAAATCGCTTCCTATACGATTTCATCCCGTACATTTAGCTCGAAAGCACAGTGTACTAGTCCATAATTAATTTGAACATTCCATGACGATCACTGTTTACGATAGCATGTTAAACAGGTACATACGTGATTTGCGGCAGGCGACTGTCAAAACAATGCAGCCGCAAACAATTTCCGCTCTACTGACGCGAATATAACTTAAACAACTTCATCTTCTATTTATTTATATTTCACTGAAAATAATATTAGATAATCCAATCCAATTTTTATTGTTCACCTGGTAAATATATCACGAGAAATTTATATTATATTTGGAGACTTATGTATGTTTGTGACCGAGCTATCAGTGTCTAAACTACTAGAGTTGGAAACTTAACTTTTATTTTGTATGTATAACTGTATTACGAGGGCTTTTACTAGAACATTTTTGCCAAGGAGCTATCCAAATCTAGAAGATATAATACAGATAAAACAGATTTTATTCAAATCTAAATATACCAACATATCTCAACCTTAGTATATATCAATAATAGTCCTCTTTAAACAGCATCTTTACCTGACATACCTCGACGTACTTAATATCAATGGTAGTTTCGAGTGACTGTAACCCAACATTAATTTAACTTGTACTTTAACCTAATGGCATCGGTTTCTCTAATTGCACGTTAGAATAATTATATTGTGCCACGTGTACACGCGTTCTCGTTTTAATGGATCCACGCATTAATATTGGCGAGAATCACGTACTATTTTAATTGGATTTACCTAAAAGTAATGTAACGGTAATTAGGAATACAATAAATTAAAAAGAGATGTATATATAATAAATTTGTTGTTTAGAGATATTAATATAAAGCATCGTTAATATAAAGAAATGGATATGACTAAGGTGGACAAAAATATCTTTTACTATAACGTATCTTTTTATTGATCAAATAATATTGGATTCGGATATAAACGATTATTGCCATTATAGAATAAGATTATGGAATTCATATATTTTGGACTGGGAAGTAAGTATATTAGTAAATATTATATTAGCTTAATATTATATTTAACGAGCTACTATGTAATTAATATGTCACCTTTAAGGTAGTCGTTATGGACACGTCGCCTGTGCACTTTTCGCATTTAGTCTGTATTTGGCAGATTAATCGTTGATTTTTAAGATAACATACTTAAAAAGAGTCTATTAGTACACGTATCTTAAAAAAACTATATTAGTAAGGTAAGTCCTTTGCACAGCAATTACATATACATATATAAATATATATACATTGTTCTTTTTTTAAATGTTATATATGTTATAAATAAAATATATTAAGATTTAAGAATATTTTGTTTTCCTAGGCCTATTATAAAATAATTAATATTTTAGATTTTTTCTTCTTAGACTTATTTCTTATATGGGATAAAACTAATAGCCCGCTTATTTATTTTCGCAGCAGAGTTTTATGAAAAATACCAGCTCATTATTACTTAAGAATAGGATTCAAGATGGAGAAAAAATAATAGGTCTTATAATGGTGAGTACTTACACTACTTCGTAGTTTTTAAAACAATTCTAATGAGCATTAAAAATTCTTTAGCTTAATATTCTTAAGTTTTATGATCTTTATTATATAGTCGCTATAAAATAATTGTAGATATAAATAATACAATAGGACGTTCATTAGACTTATCTCGTCTTTCTTTTCGTCAATATATTTCTCTGTAGTTATATTTTTGAACTAATTGTTAAACTGTTTAGGTAAAACTTTTGAACTAATCGGTTAGATAGTTTATAATCTATAGAAACTATAAATTCGTATTTTTGTGGTGAGTTAAAAATAAACGTTTAATCTGTTTACATTTTTATTAACAATGCAGCAAGACTCGATACAATTTGAAAAGCAAAATAATTAAGTAAAACTTGTATCAATTGCATTAAGTTGAATGAATAAAATGAGCCAATTATTCAAATGAAAGTGCGCTGAATCGAAGTCGGTATCGATGAATACTTAAATATTTTATATTCAAGTATTAAAAAATTAAATGACGTAAGATGTCATACGTATGTCATTAATAAGTTAAGTCTCATTACAATAATCAAGTCTAAGTCAATCAAAAACTAAAGTGAACAATAAGTAGCAGTATTTCTATATAATATAATCACGAAATAATAAAATCCAATTACAGTGAACACCAACAATTGTATGTAAATTCCAAGTATTTTTTTATGTCCAATAGACGTATATATGTATGACAAAGTATTGCACTTGAAGCGTCAGACTCTATTTACACAGTTCCAAAGAGTGATTCCCTCAGGATAATAACTAAAGCATAGAAGGAGCTTCATATGTTTAAATCGTACAGTGCTGTAGACAACAGATTTTTTTTATCTCTATGCTCGTACCCACCGTTTTTAAAAGGACAAATTGTGCCATAAGACTGTTTTTTTTATAATTTGTAAACCAGTTAAAAAAACACAAATAGTTTTATTGTAACGAAGAAAAATGTAAAAAAATACCATGTTAGATTACTTACCCATGGAAGGATACTTTTGAACTCAAACATGCTATTAGGTTATATTTTCTTTCAACGAAACGGAGAAAAATTGTAAATAACTATATGAATTCGTAAGTAAAACTGAACAGGAACAAACCACTGATAGCCGACATCAAACACAATCAAAATATGTAAACGTTGTCCACACCCAATAAGTCAAATATGAATTATACTTTCCAATTTACCATCATAATGACATAATGGTGACCAAAATGGTCACATTTATAAGTGTACATTTTGCTGTTCTGACAACTTTATATTTGTTTTCTTTCATTATTATGTTTTCACAGTATGAAAAAAGAGGACAACTGTTACGCACAATTACGTCTTCAAATTTGGTCTACTTCCATGCTTTAGTTATTGTTCTCAGGTGATTCCATAGAGAACCTACTGGCAAAAAACTGCATGGAAATATTATAATATAATAATAGTAATAATGGATACTCTTTTTTGCATACATATAAACAGAAAATATAAAACAATATTATGGAGACAATTTCTGCCAGGCAACCTTTATGATGAGGATATGCAGTGATAAGAAAAAAAAATAAAAAATATATAATAACAGTTGGGGGGTGCAAAAATACTAATAAATAAATTAGTAATTACCTACTCCTAAATTTATATATGGTTGCAGCAGAGAGTGTAAAAGAAAATAAAACATACTTAAAATTAATTTATTTTATAATTGAATTACATTCGCAATCGATAGGCCGAATAAATTAAATACTTTGCCAGCATCAATATACGCTGGTAAGATTCCATGAATTTGATTCTTATGAGCACTAGCATGTAACACACATTATACTAATAAGAAACTAAATATACACATAATCATTTATTAATATGCTGGTAAGGCATTAATTATATAAATAAATATTCATAGCAATTATTAAGAAAATATCAATGATTATTGTTACTAAAAAAAAAAAAAAAATTTATACTAGTTTTTGTGGATTACTACTATCAAGCACATTTTATTAAGTGACTAGATGACTGATGGCTCTTTTTGAATTAACACTTATTAAAGCTACCTATATTCATGCTGTGGCCATGTGGTGGAATAAATGTGTCCAGTAAATTTTCAAAAGCTGATAAAAAGTCTAAAGTAAGGCTAGGACTGTAGTATACCCCTAACAATAAGTTAGTGTTCCAAATAATACTTGAACAAAAAGGTCCTCTGCTCCACCGGTCTGGGTTTGGGGAAAAAAATAATCTTAGGACATGAGAGCGAAGGTAAATAGCTATACAACTGTCTAGTGATCCAATCCTATCGAATTAAAACCAGGAAGTAAAAATAAGATTGATGAAAAACATCGCTTTAACCTAGACTCTGAAACTAAAATTGAATGAATATTTCGATTTCTTCTAATATTAGAAGATAACATATCAGGATAATGTGCAGGCCTACTCTGCGCATTAATGTTAACAACATTGACATTTTTCTAGAACGCTATACAAATAGGAAAGCAAGAAAACCAACATGTCACTGCTCTCATTTCACTGATCTATATAAATAAAATATTATGTGGTAATACATGTCCACAATTTACCATACGTATATATAAATTTATGTATAATGACTTAATACGTAAATAATATAAAATAATAAATAGAAATATAGTTTAAAAAACTAAAAAAACACACCAAGCTATCTAATTATTAATCCTGGAGATCCTAATCAGGAGAAAGACATAATTTTATCGAATTATTAATTGACTATCAATCCTTGATATGTGAACAAAGTTTGAACAAAATCGGTCCGTGTAAAATGAGACAAAATCGTATTCGAAAAAGTCGGTTACAAGCAAACATACACGTGAAACTAATAAAAACGTGTTAAAAAAGCAAAAATTATACTGCAGTTATGCGATGGGTTTAATTGGTATATAATAGATAGTGCACATGAGAAACAACTCTGGCTGTCATATCAGTCTCAACGGAAGGGTGCATATCAAATCGGTCACTCTGTCAGCTGCCGCGGAAGCATTCGCAGATTGCATGATGCAAGATTAATCATACTTGTTAGCTTATTATACAAAGCTGTATGTATTTAATATGAAGACTAATTAGGCAATTCACTATGTGTATGTATGTGTATAGATGGTTAATGTCGATTTGATGCATTGTTTTATTTCTTACTTTTGGATAAGAATGAAGAATATAGAAAAAGAATCTTAATATTTCATTATGATATTGCTCATTACTTTAAAAATATATATCTTAACAAAAGAGGACTTCATATAAGTATATAAATAATAATCAAATAAACATTGAACGTGTTATTCTCCGAGTGCAATTTATAAATAAATGGTACTGTTCTTAATAATTATTTAATTTAACAACTTACATAAGCGGGCAAAGCAGATCGGTAATTGAACCGAGAGCTGGCTGACGTCACTGTTGCTCTCGCGAGAACCCTCTATAATATTTCTGTTCTACTTTGGAAGCAAGTCTACGTTTCAAACATTCTTTAATACATTTAAAATTCAGATCCTATTTCTATTCCAGGCGTACATCTTTTATTTGTAGAATGTTCGTGAAACTATAGAAGTATAGTAACTTTTAGAAGTATATGCTCGGTAAAATAATGTTTACTCATAAATAATTAATTAAATATTGATTTATTTTCAAAACAAAATTACAAAAAATATATACATTTACAATAGAATTTTTTTGAATTGATTGATATTGGTGGCAACACTGACAACTAGTCGTCAGAAAATTTCTCTGTACATTTTAATTAATATTAAATTACTTTATGTATATTTATTAAGTGCAATTATCTCATTTTGTATTTAAAAATACCATTTTACTATAGTGCTATTGTTTGTACTTTGTCTTCGTGCTTAATTTCATAAGAACAAAGAAATATACTGAGCTGTCAACCAACGGATGTCGAATTCAAATTTCTTCAATCCCGGGGAGTATTTTATTTTAATTTTATTATAATTACACTTACATTAAACTAACAACTACTCATTTTATAGTGAGTTACGTCCATCCACACACTCTGGCACCGTTATTGACTCTCTTTACTTGACTAGTTGGAAGTAAAGTTGAAGACAAAAACATTGGCCTCATACAAAACTATTACTTTTACTTTACCTTACTTATATACATAAAACAAGCATTTTGAAACTCCCATTTGTCCCAACTTCGTCTAGTGTACGTTTATTAAATTTGTTTAAATCTTTTAACTTACTGAACGTCTTTTTTGAACCTACTCGTATTACTAGTATTTCCGCGACTTGTATTGATAATGTGTTCTGTCGCTGTAACATTTATGAAGAAACAGTAATGACGAATTTAAGTTCAGACCACTGTGGTCTAAAATTTTCTCTATTAATTAATCACGAAAGTGAAAAGCCCCAAAAGTTTACTTGTAGACCAATTACAAAAAACCGGGTCCTAACATTTAAGAATACTGTTCAGCAAAAAGTGGGTAAAGTAGACATGAGCAATGATAATCCAAATAATTTATATAATAACATTTTCGGTTTTTTGTTACAAGAATTTAATAATGTTTTTAAGCCAAAAACTATGACTAAATACCTAAAACTTAAATTTAGTGATTGGGCTACCGTGGCAATATATAAAAGTAGAGATAAGTTATATGATTTATATAGTGAGAGGCAATGGAATCAAGATCCGGTATTCTTGAATAAAGTTAGGATTTTTTCTAAAATATTTAAGACCGTTTGCATACAAGCTAAGTCGATTTACATAAGAAATAAAATCTTAAACTCAGAAAATAAAATAAAGGCAACTTGGGATGTTTTATCTAGTGTTTCTGGGAAAAATAGGGCTGCTAATGGACCTATTAAGTTAAAAATTGATAATATTGAAATAAATTCAAATTCAACCGTAGCGGCTATTTTTGAGACATTGTTTAACGAAATTCCTTTAACAATCACGCGTAATTTAAATTCTTCACCATGTGATGCAATCGTCGAATTGACGAATAACGTAAGAGTCAGTAATAAATGTTTTGTTTTTAAACCTGTTACATCATATGAAATTGTTAAAACTTTTAGAAATCTAAATATGAAAAAAACCGGTGATCTTTGGGGTATGTCAGTAAAATTACTAATAAGTATTATAAATGATATAGCTCCACAATTATCCTTAATTTTTAACAAATATATTGAAACCGGTACTTTCCCAGATTTAATGAAAAATAGTAAAGTAGTTCCTTTGTTCAAAAGTGGCGATAGACTAGAACCCGGAAATTATAGACCTATCTCTATTTTACCTATTTTAAGTAAAATCTTCGAAAAAATTATACTAAACCAAATGTCAGAATTTGTTTGTAGCAATGAAATCATGCATAGTGAACAGTATGGTTTCACCAAAGGCAAATCAACAACTGATGCGGGTGCCGCGCTTCTTAAGCACATTTACGACGCATGGGAAAAGTCACAGAATGCAATCGGAGTGTTTTGTGATTTATCTAAAGCCTTTGATTGCGTGGACCATCAAACATTACTTTGCAAACTTAATCACTATGGTGTGCGTAGTGCTGCGCTTGATCTTATTGCCTCTTACTTGAATCAAAGAGTTCAGACGGTTGATGTAAATAATTGTAAATCGGTTGGATCTCACCTAAAAATGGGTGTTCCACAAGGATCTATTCTAGGCCCTTTCTTATTTTTACTTTATATTAATGATTTGCCTTTTTACGTAAAAGGACTATGTGACATTGTACTTTTTGCTGATGATACCTCACTTATTTTTAAAGTTGATCGTAATAATGCTAATTTTGACAAAGTTAACTGTGCTCTGTCACGTGTTCTTCATTGGTTTGAAATTAATAATTTGGTATTAAATACTAAGAAAACTAAATGCATGGAATTTACACTTCCTAATGTAAAAAGTCAAGATTGTAGTTTATTCCTTAACAATGAAGTGTTAGAACTGACTGACTCGACAACTTTCTTAGGATTAACTTTAGATAAAAAGCTCCAGTGGAACCCCCATCTCTCGACACTTGCAAGCAAACTTAGCTCAGCCGTCTTTGCAATTAAAAAAGTAAGACAATTAACAGACGTTAATACGGCTCGACTCGTTTATTTTAGTTATTTTCATAGTATATTGTCTTACGGTATCTTACTATGGGGCAGCGCTGCCGAAATTAATTCTATATTTATTTTACAAAAACGAGCTATACGGGCTATTTGTAACTTAAAAGCTAGAGACTCCCTAAGAGAAGTTTTTAAAGAAATCGGTATTCTTACGGTCGCTTCTCAATACATTTTTAATAACTTACTATATATACGCCAAAATTTAAATGACTATAAAAAAAACAGCGACAGACATACAATCAATACAAGAAATAAAAATAGGCTCGTAACGCCTAAATTTCGACTTCAAAAAGTTAAGAAATCCTTCATGGGCTTGAGTGTACGCATACATAATAAGGTTCCACAAGATATCTTAGATCTTCCTTTTATTGGTTTCAAATCTAAAATTAAAGGTATATTACTAAATAAATCTTACTATAACATTCAAGAGTTTTTGGTTGATCGAAATGTGTGGAACTTGGATCATTGACTCATTTGCAGGGTTGATGTTATAATTTATAAGTCAAACATTGTTAAATTTTATTTAAAAAGAGCAACTGTTGAGTTTCTGGCCAGCTCTTCTCAGCAGAACAGCATTCCGAACTGGTGGTAGCTTACTCACAGACTGACTATACTGACCAATTTAATGTAATTGACGATTCAAAAGTGCGTGTAAATGCCTACTTGAATAAAGATATTTTGAATTTGAATTTGAATTTGAATAGAATCTCGCAGCTGATTACGAGAACAGCACGAATGGGTTGATTCGACCGATTACAAATCATCTATCCCCACCTCCCACCCTCTTTTGAATATCAAAGCAGTTCTAAATATAATTTTACCCCAGGAGTGTACTGACTGTATTGTAGGTGGGGAAAACCCGCTTCAGGAGACTTCCCTCAGGACGCCTTTCATATTCTGGGGAAGAAAAGAACCCTTTTTTGCTATGGGAAAACGAGGCATTTGCTCTTCAGTACCCCGGTCCACATAAATGTTGCACCATTAGGAATTAACCATAAAAACATTTCATAAACTTAACGTAGTCGTCGTCGTCGTCCCGCTTAAGACAGCGAAGCCGGCCTTTATATTTCTAACGGAGATGCAGCAATCCTTGGTTGATGCAGTGGTTACGATAAATCCTACCTAATCTGAAATCTAACTCCACCGACGAACGGGGTTCCGTCTCGGACAGATATTTTTTGTATGCTCTCAAAAGTGGAGATTTTAGCATTTTAAGCCTGCCATCGCTCCCAACCGTTGCACTTGGCAAATGAAACCCTGGTCCATACGGCAAAAGAGAATGCCGATATTCATGGCACTCTCTTTTTTAATTTGAATGACGATGAACATACACCGTCCTCTATCCTGCGGTTCAGAGTTCATTCCTTACTTACTTACTACAAACCTATGGCCATTTTTTATATTGCCCTTCTCCCTAAAATAAAGGAGTATATTATCAACACTCAAAGAAGAAGTTGCATATTTGATGTGGTAAACCTATAACACCCATCCCACCCCAAAAAAATAAAATAAAATAATAATAGTTTAATGTAGAAATTGTAATTTAATTCTATAGCCAGTGATAAACAGATGTTGTGTATGTAACTTGTTTTCGCTAACTGTCAGACCAGGTAACGAACTCATATTTGAATTATTTTCGTTGTTATTCCTTTTTTACAATAAATATAATCAACTCCGTGAAATTTAACAGTTATTTATTTCATTTAATAAATTTACTTACTAAGTCACGCTAGGCGGATAACCAACTCCAAATGACTCTTCTGGAACTAAAGGCATCGAAACAAGAATGTTATCAACTTTTAAAAGAAAGGGATGAAAATAAAAATAAATTCATAGAATTAATTAGTAAAAATACTCCATTTTAAAATGAAATGGGTACTTTGTATTCATAATATAATCTTATTTATACAAATATTTATGAACTTGTATCTGTAGTCAAAAGGTTTAAAGTGTAGTGCTGAATATGAATAAGCACTTAGGGTTGCTGATGTGCTGAAGGTAAACCTCCAAGAGTCCTAAGATCTAACAACAAATCAAACCCAAAGCCTCTTTGGTGAATTGGTTGAGAATGGTATTACATCAGTTTTAACATTCTTATATATCACCTGCAGAACAAATAATAGTACCATTGGCTTGACTGGTGATGATTATGTGAGCTAACTCTATTTAGAAAAAGTCCTAACAATATGTAAAAATAAATAAAACCAAAAGATAAACACAACACCTACAATGATAAATATTCTTAACTTAAGATAGAGAAGAGGAAGTGTAACAGAACTAGTTTAATTGAATTATTTAATAGAAAATCGGAATTAAATATTAAAAAACATATTCTCTTTACTGATGCCAATAGGTTTTCCTAAAGAAAATAACATTACATTTTCTTTAAATGATTTGTTATACACTTATACACATGACAGTTATATTAATAATACATTTTCTAAGAAAACTCATGTAATAGACAATAATTGTATTACAATATATGTATTAACTTTCGTAATATCACGTCTGATAGTATCAGTATTATAATTCAAAACTGATAGCCAAACTGTTTGATATCTACAATCAAAGTGATTCGTTTGCTCAACTTAATAGAAAATTTTCTAAATTATTTAATAGAGTTTATTTACAAGCCAGGACATTAATTATTAGAAAACTAATTAGTAATTCCTTGGATAAAATTAAAATGGCCTTGAATATTATAAAGCGCAAGCTAATATAAGCAAAGCTCGCAACTCCGAATTTTCTCTTTACATAGATAATCAAATAATAAAATCAGATTATAAAATTACTTCTGATTTTTTTAAATTCAGCTTCTACCACTTCTTCTTTAATGTCTTCGTCTGTAGTCGCTGAGTCATTTCTACAAATGACAATTAAAAATGTAATATTGATTTTAAATTAAAGAAAATTGAATCTAATATTAAAAATATTTTCGACTTATACGGAATATCTGTTAAGGTGATAGACTCAATAGTAAATCTCGTTGCGCTTTAAGTTATGCGACCACTTTTAATGACAGTATCTTTTATGGGGTGTTTCTTGACTTAATGAAACATATCAAAGTATTCTTAAGTTCAGGCAATGATTAAAATCTTTCTAATTACAGACCAATATCAGTATTATCTTCATTTAGTAAAATATTTGAAAAAAATATGGTCAATTCGGTTTTACTAGAGTTCGCTCTACTACCGACGCCAGCGTTTTTCTTATAAATCATATATTTGAAACCTTATCCTATAAGTCACGGGATGTTTATGAAAAATTCTGTGATCTATCTAAAGCATTGAATTGTGTTGAGCATGAAACATTGTTCAGGAAATTGTTTTGTAATTTGAAATTTGGTTTGAAATTGAAACTTTCTTCAAAGCATAACCAAAATACCAAAAATCTTCCATTGGGGGTTTATATTCCAAATTTATACGCTAAAAGCACCTTGAAAAATACTTACCTACTTCTTCCTCAGACACAGGCATCGGTGAAAGAATCAAAGCTCCTCAAAGAGCAGTGAAATGAGCGAATTTATTGTTATAATATTATTTTCATACTAAATAACCATCAGAACTTTCAATACCAACAAAACTAACAACAATAACTATACGTATTTTACGGTCAATGAAAATCAGTATCATTTTATAATTCTTTTATTATAAGGTATCTCTTATTTTATATTATGCTTCGTTCGTAATTGAATTGCTAGCTAGCTAGCGTCGGCACGTGCCGGCCCGAGAGACCGTCCCGACAATATTTTGTTTTATGTATTTTTAACGACAACAGCAGGGTTAATCATCAGATTGAACGATTCTCATATATTTTTTTCTCTTCACGCGATACATACATAACATTTAATGCAATATTTTCCAATAAAAAAATTGAAATTACTTATTACTATACAATAAAATACTGATGTATATTTTTTCTTTACTTTCATTCTATTTTCTTCATAAAAATAGGTAGGTACTATTAAATGGAAACTTTTGAATAATTAACATATTTTTTTAATATAACAATTTTATGAGACATTTATACTTAATTAGTGGGTTAATGAGAATTAATGTGACCTGTAACTTATTACAATCAAGATTTAATATCCCTGAAAAAAACTACATACAATACCAACCATAGACTATAGACAATAAATCTGTTATTGCATAAAGCATGTTCATGAATAAAGACTATCGGAATATCGTCAACTTGTCGAAACGTTAAAGTTACGACCCAGTTCGACCTACCTTTTGACAATAGATGACATAACAAATTGTAAAGCCTGTCATTACCAATACACGGCTGGCCCGCTGCCAGGACGCCATAATTTAGATTGTTTCGTGTATCATTTCAGTATCGAAAGCGATAAAATTTTACGGTTATAGCGTGCCATATGGCGGGTGTGGATGAGCGATCCCATGTCCCTGATGCTACCCCTGGATACCTTCCAGGTTTAACGATCCTTATATTAAATGAATAAATAATTTCTCATAAAAATTTAAGTGGCTCAACTTATCGGAATGTCTTTAAAGTCTTTTTATTTTTATAACACTTGTCCTATGTAATAAGGAAGACCATTTCCCACCATTATTTTATTTTATTTTAAATGTGCTCTTAGTTAATATAGATGTTTTTTTATAATTTTGTTATCAACTAAGTTTTAAAGAACTTTAGTCTAAGAGCCGCTCTTACGAAAAAGTGACGTCATTTAAAAACATTGGCATAATACAAATCTGAAGTGTTTGAACAGATAATCGTAATTCATATTACAAGAACAAGTAAAACTCTCTGTGGGTAGGCACTAGCAGGTAATAACTATTCGTGGTCGTAACTTCAACAGAGAGAAGACAAATATTGAATCAAACTAAGTTTCTTAGACAAGACAAGCCTCGCGAGGTTATAATTAACTAACACTTGAATATGTTTAATAAGTATGACGTTTCACTTACAAAATACCTTTATACTAATATGCGTGTATTATTTTGATGACGATTCTTAAAATCTAAGATATATAAATCATTTTTTTGTAGAAACGATATGCCACAAATATATGTGTTTCATATTTACAAGATAAACTTTGGTCACATCATCTGGTGCACCGTCAAAGTAACACCGCGTACCCAGAATTATTTTTGCGAGGACGCGTTGCGCAGTGTTAAGTAAAATTTGCATAGTTCGACAGAGATCTCGCTGCAAAGTTGTACATCAATGTCCCATGAGAGACTGTTTATTTTTTTTTTAATATGCTGCAATATAACATATAGATTATGCCTAGTTCGTTATTTTTTTCCCTATATACGGAATAAAGACACCGATTTTGTAAGGTCTTCATAACGTTAAATATTTTTGTCATATTCCAGGTACTTTAAGTTATTAATAACAAGTGACATATTATGTAATATAAAATATAAAGAAAATAATAAATTCTCATTAATAAATTAATAAAAACCTTATACTTAAAATATATTTTCAACAAAAAATGATGACTAGACCAGAATTAAGGTTCAAATTTATCTAAAAAAAACAGTTCAATGCTTAACCCATAATGAATAAAGACAATTACAGTTGTCTCTTTAACGTAAAGGAGTGATTAATATTGTAACTTTATCTTTCTTTTTTGTCTGACAGTTTTAACATTGATTTGTTAACTAATCAAAGAAGACATAAGCTACTCCTTACCATACAAATGTTTTCATGCTTAAAATACTTAGCTGCCAGCTATGATTACTGTTTCTGAAGTATTATTTTTTTACCGAGGCTAACATAAGTCTATATAGTTAATAATTTCAAAAGTGCTACATTTTTTATAGTAGCTACACGTTTTAATAAGAAAAGATATTAATAAAAATATTATAAGTAAGTATATTGAATGTTTTCTTTTTGCTATGTAAGTTAAGTGGATAATAAACCAGAGGGTTGCTTTCATTAGTCTGATATAAAACAAAGTAAAGCAGAGCGAGATCTAAATGTAACCTTCGTTTTTATGACAGGCATAAAACTTAAAATTTTCCTCCTCACTTTGTAATAAAATTATGTATAAAATAATATAAAAAACTGACATAATTAATAACAGGTACAATATACGAAAAATATTTAAAGTTTTATCGATAATATAAAAAGAAATGAATACCCTAAAAGAAATTATAGATGTCAAAATTTATTTAGTTTCATACTTATAGAATTGTAGTGCAACTATAAAGTTATTGAACATTAATGTCTTCTTAAAACAACAACACTTACCATTCATTTCGTAATAAATCTTTGTACTCTGTAGGAGATCAAGTTTTTTTTTTTGCAAGTACAGTAAATCATTCTTATACGTTTATAACACTAACAAAACTTCATCCCGGCTGTCCTATCGCTAAACGCAACTTTTTTATTGAACGCACCAATAATTCAAGATATGATGTGAAAGTTTTTATAGCCGAAATGTCCCTTACTGATATTAGTTTATGGTTATTTTCTATGGAATGAATTATTACCTTATTTTTGGAGAAATCGTTACAATATGTGCCAAAGCAGAAAATAACAAACTTCACATGAAATCATGATTATACCAAAAAACATATTTTGTTGTATCGACTATGTATTGCTTTTATAACAAACAGAACGCAATAGAATAAGTATAATTAAATGTGTTATTGTTATTTTACAACAGGTAATCGATGGTAATGTTCTTTATGTAGGTAATCATGGATCCTAGATACGTAGGGTAAGTACTAACACTGGGGGTAATTAATAAACATCCCGGTATTGCTTATGTAGGGTAAGTACTAACACTGGGGGTAATTAATAAACATCCCGGTATTGCTTATGTAGGGTCGTCGCATGCCACGTCAGACATGCGGTGACCGACGCGATGGTCGCTACGTTGTTCCACCGCACAATCAAAACCTCTGTCTAAGACATAAGCAACATACACTAACACTTTGATTTATAAAACTAAATCTCCATCATTATATTTTGTTCTAAACAGATTGCGTTCATTCTATATTTGCATTCTATATTATAATCGTCTTTATCGGGACGATGGTGACATCTATTAGGCTTCTTTCGAAAATTCTAACCAATGTTTCTAACTTTTGCAGTATAGAATCACGTATAGAGCGCTTAATTCACCTAGACGGACAGCGATACGGTAGCTCAATTCGTAGAGCGACGGGACGTTTTCCCAGGGGTCACTTTTTCAAATCCCTGACCGTATCGGTTTAGTTTTCATTCTATATTTATATAAGTTGAAATAAGCTTAACATGGCTATACATGTTTATAAATATTTTCAAACTATAAAGTAACGTTTTAAAATACTAATTTGGTGCAGACTTTCAAAGAAAAAGTTAATGCCTAAATAAAACTGAAATAAGCTAAATAACGAGGTTATTTAGGCCCAATTTTATAATGTTATTGCAAAGATATAATAAAACTTCATTGCTTAAGAAATTGATTTAAGCTTGTTACTTGAGCCTCCGTTTCCCTAAATGCGAGGGCGTGAGCGCACCCAATGTATCACCAGATTATATGTGTGCAGAGACCGAGATATATGTGTTGTGGTAGCAACAAATGTGCCTATATAGCTTCATAGATTGAACCGGTGGGGTTTGTACCAGTTCCATTGATCTAACCTCAACGCTATGCTGGCTTGGTTTTCATTCAACCAATTCCAGCTCAGCTTAACTGAGATTAGTGAATCGCAGTCGTTGTAATTAAATCCGGCTTACTGTCAAATGCTTTCTGCCTTTCATAATATTAATTCGTATATATTTTCCATATTGCCATTTGTAATTAGATTTTCTACTATTTTTTTTTTATAATAAATTTATTTTTTAATGAAAACCAGTATAATATGCAAAAAGTTATAGTAATTTGGTTCACGTAGTTTTACTTAGTTGCGGTTAACGTATTAATATAGTTAATCAAACTCACTATATTAGTAGGTATAATTAAATTAAGAGGTAATTAAATTACGAACTACCTAATTAGTTAAAATTACGTTAATAGTCTTAATAGAAGGTTATCCTATTATGGTGGATGTATTAAAAGTAAAATCCATAATTTAAAAAACCATTTTTAATACAGAACTCTATAATCTGTAGGGTATTATAAAGTGCCGTATTATACATGGAAATCAACATTTTTGTACACGTTTGAAAAACCCAATTCGTTTTACAATCTGGCTGAGTCGATAATTGCTTGTGATAATTGCATTTTCAGTCATAAAAATGTAAAGAGCAATGCGTACACCCTTTGCCAAGCGTATAGGGGTTTTGCTTATTTATATGCAAATGTGTCTCCCGTAGAAATGTCCCAAATAAGGTGTTGCTCCCCACTATAAGTACAACATTTTCATAGAATTTTCTGCATTGAAATTGAGCTAAATTTCTCTTCGTTTCAGCGTTGCACCTCTATGAAGGTTATTTAGAGAGTGCGCAAACGAGCAGCCGTTTGTATAAATATTAACTTTGAAAGCAAAATACTGAGACACGTGTTTAAAATATGTTTGTAATTCTATTTAACAACCTACTTCATTTTAAGCTTTGTAGTATATATTAAAATATATTTAAGATAAATCTACAGTTACGTAGTTGTTCCTTTCAATATTATTTTCTAGTATAATGATATTTGTTATTTAAATATTTCCACGCAATGAGGTGTTTATATCGGAAACATAAATGTGAAGTAATAGCAAGAAATAGAGAAAATGTGGCAAATAATTTCAAACTCAGCAGGCAAGTAGTAAAATCACCATGACTTTTGTCCGACACATTTGTATGTAGATGTAGACATATACATTTTATCTCGAACGCGTTACATTAAACATTATCCCTAGTTCTATTTGTAGCTGTTTCTCCCTCACATTAGTATTCATAGGAGTCAGTCGATTGAGAAAAGAATTTTCACGCGGCCGATCTTGACGGAATGGACGCTGAGTGGTACCATTTCCTCTCTTTTATTTTGCTCCAACGACTTAATGGAATCTTAAAAATGGACCATAAAATTGGTTTATTTATTAGCGTTTTCAAGCATGAAATAATATAAAAGGATTAAATAAAATAAATGAACATTTAAATATAAAATAATAATTCCGAAATAAACATGAAATGCTTGAAACATTGTATTTATAAAAGAAATGTTATGGCAATCTTGTCATTGGGATGTTCATGTCCAGGCAGAATGATATGCAATAAAAATAGTTAGTCAAAAATATAACGTTCAGGAAAAATCTAATTTATATGTACTCGTATACTCGTACGAGTATACGAGTACTTACAGATTAATAAAAAACTGTAATTACTGAGAGTCAGGTTTAATAACAATGGTTATCATTGTTTAAGTTCAAACTTTAATTTCTTCTTTTTCTCTATTTCAGAGGGAGGTAAGCAAAATTGACTTTTAATTAATTATAAAATTGACTTTGAATTAATTGATTTTTTAATTTTTTTTCTTTTATATAAAACTCGAAAGTGTATGGTACGATACAGTCAAACTGTTATATATTTTATTAATATTTTCTCAAAGACGTAGATTGAAGGCGAATGAAAACAATACTATGAAATTCATGAGACTATCCAGACGAAGAAAGAAGAAGGTAAGAAATATGCCAATGTGTAACTCCAACTAAACATTAGTTCGTGACGCTAGAAGGCAAGAATGTTTGGAAAGCAAATTTCATTGTTAAATTTTGAGAATACGTGAACAGAACTCGCAAAGACAAATTTCCATTGACTTGATTAAATTTGTCAGTTTAAATGCAAAATGCATAATTCACAACCTGCAAGTATCGTACATTCAGTTTGATTATTAGATTCATCACTAGATTGATGTCAACGGAGCAAACTGGTTGAAATATTTAAAAGAGTTATTAGGAGATACCGTCCTTTCTATATTAAAATACAATTTTTTTTTTGAAATTGAAATGGTTGAGAATAAGCTCTATTTAGAGCTTTTTCATTTTATAGGAAGCTTTCACCATTAGAATTAGTTTTTGTTGTAGTAGTAGTATTCGTTTTTTAGAAGATTACACTAACGCTATCTGTTTTGCAAGTTTAGTGAAAATCACACTTTTATATAACTAGGTAGTAAACCTAGGCTGTTGTATCACTTGACTCCGAGCTATTACCTACCACTCTTTACTAAAGATCGGCGTAAATAAGATATTATAGCTAGGTTTCATTCAGTAAGTGAGGGATTCAAAACCATCCCCTTCCTCTCCATAAGTCCTCCTGTCCTTCATCAACCTCCATTTTTCATGGGTGGCAACGTATTTATAAATTTTAATTTTGTTGATAATTATTAGCCTTTGTTATGTTGTTTTTTACTCTGAAGTACCCAAGTAAGTTCTCTGTTCATGAACTTTCCAGACGAGAAATTAAACAACACTTACCTTAAGAATGTGCATATAACTTCAAGGAAAACTTGCGAAAGCAAGAAAGTTTTGTTATTGATTGTTGTTGTAGGAGAATGTAACAGAACTGGGAGTAACTGTTTACTTTATAGTTTCTTAACCATTACTTCGAGTTGTTGAAAACAATAACTATTGAAAGATCAATTTTATTAAACCTATTTTTATTCGAATTAATTTAACTTTAATTTGTTTACCTAATATTATTTAATTAATCTATTTTTTTTATGTAAATATAAAATGATAAATAAACCGTTACGGAGAGGGATTCGAACCCGCGATGTCTAGGAAACCATCCCGTCGCTCTACCAATTGAGCTATCGTATGGTGGTTTATTCACCGAGTATTTTACCGATACGGTAGCTTAATTGGTATTCGGGTTTGAATCCCTGGCCGGAATTCGGATTCAGAATCGGTTTGTTTTTTACTCCATATTTATAAAAAAATAAATAAGCTTCACATGGCTATACATGTTTATAAATATTTTCAAACATTAATCTAATATATATATTTTTTATATATTATATTACCCGATATTAGCCTCACCCTCAAAGTAAAATAACCACTATCACAAGACAAAATAACTGAAAGAACATACGTTGCTCGCTTGTGAATCCAAACGAATGTACATCGTTGATTGCAGTCACGTTGCAATAACGAAGCAATTGAGTGACAGACCCTACACTGCAAGACCTATAATAATGTTACCAGCCCCCCTCTGAATGACTATTTTACTATTTTAACACCTATCACTATGAACTTAAGAATCAAAATAGAACAATGGTAGCCCAGTCGGAATTTATTGCATTGTACGCATCCCCTATCTCAGTGTAAATATTGAGGTATAGGTAGTACCTGTATCTATATCTATCTATATCTCAATATTTATATTAATTCTCTATAAAGTTTTCAATAGTTTTATTTCTAAATGATACGTAATTGAAAAATAAACTTAAGTTTTCATTTTATTTTCATGTGACTAATATATAACCGCATATTAAATGTAAAAAAGGTTTTATTTTTATTATTAATTACAAAATATATAGAAATGGTTGACATGGGAACATACAATGTACCTATATGGAAAATATTACAACAAACAAATGTACGAATCGACTCATCCAAAATTCCCTATTTGTCAAGGGAAGGGAGAAGTAGAAATAGAAAACAGGAGTAGTACTTAGTCCAAACACTACAATACTACTAAATACAATAACTACTAAAATGATTTTCATAAAAATATCACGATTTACAATCCCTTCCATGTCATTAAGAGCTTCTAAAATTTACAGCAAGTAGCATTATAATATATTTATGTGCGTATATTTTATGTTTTTAATAATGGTAAAAAAAAACTAAAATCTAATTTTATAATATAGATATGATCAAGGTCCCCCGCAGACTATTCGTTGGCAGTCACAATATTGCGAGTTGATTGCAAGCTGGCTGAACGGCTGTTTGAGTGACGGCGTGACTGCACTCCCAAAATATTTCAATTGCTACTCATAATTGTTTCGAATAATGAATGTTAATATTTAACGTCATATTTTTTAACTGTAATCCTCAATTACATTGTTTTAGAATTTTGTTGAAAATAAAAGTTTTGTCATGAATTATTTCTAAAATAATGAATATGTTGATAACACATTATAAAATTAACAACTGACTTTAAAATTTAAAACAAAGAACGTGTCAATAGAAAATTAATTAATCTTTAATTTTCATTTCTCTCAAAATTTACAAAAAGGAGACATATTAGCAAAATCTTTACGTTGTCGGCTATCAAAATTTATCTTTAAACTAAATTGCATAACATTTAAAAAAATAGCTCATGGTATTTTACTAAATATTATTTAAAAAATATGTCGCTTTTTGTTTCTAGTAACTACTTAAATTCCAATTTGTCAAATCGAGTAGATACCTACTTTAATCATTACATATAATAAAATTTTTACAAGCATATTTTTTTATTGGTTTAATTATCCATCTTCTTGATGACTTACACAGGCAGTTTTTTCAAGGTCGAAATAAGCTCAATACTTTTTGTCCAAATCTAACCTTAAAAGTTAGTTGCCTTACGTGTTTGTATTAGTATAGTATTGCTTCATTATTTCATTGCAAAAATCCACTCTGTATATTCATTATTATTACGGCGTCTTGGTAAAAAATAATAAAAAAAAAATATAGGTAAATATAAATTATTGAAAATAGTGTCCTAACTTTTTTTACTTCGCATAAGAAAATTACAATTACAATGAGAAATTTATTAAAATTGAAAGTTTATTCATAAAATAAAAAGTTAGTAATGTAATGGAGGCAAGACGTAAATTAAAGAAAAACGCAAGTTAGCAGTTCTAAGGCTTAATTATTCTTTAAGTATTGCCTGTCCCAGATTACTGCAACTTCTTACTAGTTGTATTTATGTTCTAATTAATTTCGAGAACAGTTTTATACTTACTGCTTTTATTTACGTTAAAAAATATACATAGATAAATATTTATTTTGTTCATAAAATTTCTTTGCTACGTTCAAAATGAATCATATTTTTTGTAAATATAAATATCTATATCAAATAAATTATTTGTCTAGTAAATTAGATAATGAATTAGAGTAATTACTTATTTGTCTAGTCGAAGAAGATAGAATTTGTGTCCTAAAAATATAAGTAAATCGAATTAATGAACGCTCTATCTGCTGATTAAGAGTGCAGAAGCGGAACGTAGGGGGTCAACTTTAATTGGCCGGCTGTATTTTAGATGTGCGATAGTGGCCGGGGTTAACAAATGGTCCATGGACATATGTTATTGTTGTTCAAATGCAGTTTTGTTTTGTAATTACATTTCATCGCATCATGTCCTAACCATACTCAGATGTTTTAGTTGCTTTTTAATATTACGACGATATTTATTTAATACATACCCCTATATTTTGATAAATGTCCATAATTTTTTAAATAAATAAAAGCTAAAATGACCCAGATTTAGAATATTTTCTGAGCAGTAATTACGTATCTTAAAATTTACAATAACATTTTAATAGGTAGGTTTCTTTCTTTCGCTAACTATAATAGACACATTTTTGTACTTTTTGTAGAGCCGATTTTGTAATCCCGGTAAACCAGGAGCGAGTGTGAAATTATAGCGTACAATTTGCAGTTTAAAACCCAAAAAGCAAATAACAAAAAGACAGTAATTTGTGGCGCAAATTAAATTTTAACTGAAAACAGTCGAAACGAGTACCTACGTTTCCCGTCGGCTTGTGTATTTAACGCGGATGTGAATTTCTCCGCATCCGCCCAAAAATAAATGAGCTTTCTTCCGCTTACTTAATTTACAGCTATGCCCGTAGTCTGAATAAATTAAAATTAATATTTAGCGCGTTTAATGTCGCTCTGTTTGTTTGACTCCGTGTTGATTGCAAAGGATTTCGCTACACTGTTACACCTTCAACGTTTGCTTGTACTACATAACAATATTTGAGTCTCTTATGAAAATATATTATCCTAAAATTATTCAGCAATCAAACCTTATAAAATGTTGCAGTATATTTCATGTGCTCTAATCATGATGTAAAACGGTTTTTTAAAAATTCATATTATATCATCACACACATAATATTTTGCAATGACTTTAACCCAAATCCAATTAATCTTTATCAGACAATGTAAGTAAAATAAATACGATAAATCATAACATTCAATAAATTGGTAATACAATAATTGTGATTCGTTATCGTGATGTAATAACGGTCATTAATTCGAGTCAGTAGAGAGTGGTGCCTTCATTGAAACTATAATATGTTACACGTACATATTTGAAACTTTTCCACTTACTACACATTTATATTTTTTAATAGTATATCATTTTATCTTACCGTTTATCTTCGAGTGTTATGAATGATTTGATAGTGTTGTTCTTGTACTTTCTCTTTATGTCAAAAAACAATCTGCCGGAAAGTCCATCTTTAGCAAATATGCAACGTTCTTTTTTACTTAATAATAAAAATGTTTTATATAACACATTTAAATATAAATATTGGTCGTTTATTACATTCATTCATTTGTAATGTTTGCTTGTACAATGGATAACAAATAATAAGTATACTTAATAATCAGATAAATAACGATTTAAAAAGATTATATATCAGATACTATAACGGAGTTTATTTCATATCTGCGAGAGACACACAAGTATTAAAATCAATGAACTATTACGAAACAATGCTCCAATTAAGGTTATCTCCCGCGCCGATGGGATATTGCTCGTAAATTAATGAGTGCCGCTGTAAGACAAATGTTCAGCGGCCGGACGAACTGTGCTACTAAATGTGCTCTCTTAAAAAATATAGATATCCTCAATATAAGATATAGTTGAGTATAAATTATTTAGCTTTTGAAATGCAGATCAGTTAATGTTCCTCTTAATATAGGACAATATAATCAATTTATAAATACACAAGAGAAAATAATAAATGCCGTATTCGACACTTTTAGGCCGCATCAGCGAGACTATTGGATAACAATATATTTTATTTATTCCATTAAATTAAAATATTATTTTGGGTTTATTTGCACCGGCACTATAGTGGAAATATCAAAACTGTAAATTATATTTTATTGCGCTCCGCTGACATTATCTGGTTTATTATAAATAGTCATATTTCATCAACCCATTCAGTAATCAATTTCTGTATCGAGTGGACTGGAGCAAGTTTTAATTAAGGCAAATATCTCGCACGGGATTGCAATGTGGACATTCCCTAATAGCGTTTAGTTGAGGATAATGAAAATTGTGTTACATCTTGTTGCACAGATTAATTATAAATCGACTGCAATTATAAAACAAACTGACTTCCACAGCTTCCGCACTATATTCGAACTTGTTTATAGTGATGTTTTACTTTCAATTGAGTTTTAGATTGACTTTTCTTAGATTTTCTTATTAAATGTTTATTTTGCTAAAAATGTCTGCCAATAGTTTGTCTTCTGCTTGATTTGGTTCGATATATTGAGCGAGGTAACACGTAATCAAAACCAAAAATTTATAAAAAATATCAAATTAATGAAACTTGACTATATAGAGAAATATATAAAATTCATTATTTTAATAAATTCCTACATAAAATGCATATAAAAATTATCCAGACCGCAGAAAAATAAGATCACAGATTTCCCTAATACTATACCTACTAGGGTATCAAAACCTCGACAACTGCCTTCATAGATGATATTAGAACACTGAATCACTTATTTATGTCGTTCTAATATTCGTACTGACTAAACAGATAGCTAAAATAGAAACTTTCCTTAAATATACCTCAAACAAATAAAATTGTACCAACAAATATTTTTTTATCAAAATTATTCAAATTGTTTTGTGCTAGTTTTCTTATAAGTTACTGAATGTCTAGCAAATAATAACTTTAAACATTCCTTATGCTTAGATTTTCCCCCTTATATTCGCGTTATCCCCACCCCTCGTCATTAGAAGCGGGCACGCAAAGGGAAATTATCCTCACTTAACCCTGGAGGCGTTAACTGGCACCTCACAGGAGAGCTCTCGTCGACGATTACTTTATTATACGGATTGGAAAAAAAATCTTTCGGAAATATATTTTAAATGCCAGGAATCCCTCGCCGGGAAAGAAAGTAATCCGTTTTATCAAATGATTTATTTAATGAAGGTTCTTCTTTCTTTTGTACTATTAATTAAAATATAAAATATTCTTAATTTGTACCAAATATTTTCGTCTTTGTAGAGTCATATACAAATACGAAAATAATGAAAGCTTTCAAACTAAGCTTTAAATCGTAAGAATTAAAATCATTGTTGTTCAGCACAATTCATTATGGTGAAACAGAGAATCCAGAAGAAAGCAATATTTTTTTCTATATAAGGTCGATTTAATAAAAGATTTTCGCTGTCTTTAAATCCTAAATCACCATGAACTGTAACAAACCTTTAATTTAGTCCCTTCTATTCACGAACTGTGCGTATAATTGTTTTTCCAAATGAACGAACGAAAATAATAAATTGGTTTGTCGCCAACCCTCGCCGCTTCGAGTGTTAATGCAACAGTTATTTTTTTATGTTAGCAAGTTATTAATTGCTTATTTCCTATAATCATTTCCTGGAAAAATACACACTCTAGTGGACCTGGTTTGAATTCATGGATAGAATTTAAATAATTTAAAGAGGTATTTATTCTCCTTACCATTTTTTTTCAAATACCCTTTTTTCAAAATGATCACTACAAATAACAATCGTAGATGCATTATTATTTTGAGTAACTTTTATTCCATCTTACTATGTAAATTATTTATTAATGTTATTCCGGAAGCAAAAAAATCAGCAACATAATACCATATATCTAATTACTTCGCTTATTAAGTCTGATCACGTACAGAGTAAACATTCTAGTTGAGAAGCTAAAATCATGCATGGCGGCATTGAGTGCGGTTTTGTCATTACGCCAATGTTAATATTTGCATGCCAGCGCACAAATCGATTGTTATGTTACGCGCAATAACGAATACCGCTATTTCGTGATTATGATGCCTAATTTTACCAATGGAATTCCATTTGTGACGTCATAAAGTGGCTTCGTTTGATTAGCGACTTCGTGTTGTGTTTAAAATGATAATTAAAAAAAAAATTAAACTGAGAAAGCCATGTAGTTTTTGTTTTTGTTTGTTGTTCTCCTAATCGTTCATACGGTTCTTAAAAGTGGAGGAAACGTTTCTATGACAAAAAGAAATAATAATAAGGGTGACACGACGAAGTACGAAGTAACAATAAACATTGAAGTGACTTCACTTCCTAAAGTTATATTACGTACTTTCAATACACTCCCGTCTCTTAGGACGTCACTGTTCTGTTGTTCTCATTTTTGTTCATTCGTCACGTGTAACGTATCAGTACTTCCCTCACGTACGCCATCTTAGAAACTTTTATTACCTTACAAAGTAATTGTACTTTTCAATATAAACTAAAGCAATTACATAAATTGTTGTGAATTTGTCATATATGTAAGTTTTGCTGTAATTCTATTCAACTACTCTGATTTTATGTCGGTTAAAAAAAAAAGGACTTAAAAGCAAAGGAATTAAAGAATGTTTCAGTTGTCACAGTAAGTGTATTTTAATGTTTATTTTATTATAAAATTAAAATCGATTATATTAAATAGTTAAATCGATTTACATTTCCATGACCTTTGATCATCAATCAATCGAGTCCAAATGGGGCTACTATGTTGTAAAACACTGAGAATTAGCAAATTACAATAAAGTATAAGAGTTTTAGTCAACGTGACCCCTTGTTACTTGACAAAAATCCGTACCTCCCTCCGTATTCCTTGCGATAAGGTAATAATCATAATGTTTTAAACAAACATGTAGAGCCATGTTTTTTTTAATTTTAATTAGATATAAAGTAAAAATAAATCACTACGGGCAGAAATTCGAACCTGTTATATGTTTCTAATATTTTTAAACATTAATTTCTATTGTGGCATCCCTACTACTGCAAAGTGAGAAAAACATTTTAGCTGTAAGTTCATTAGAACAAAGTATTAGCAAATTGAAGTGTATTACTGCTTTATCTCTCGTAAAATATTGAATCTTAATTACTCCTTTGTTAATTATGTCCTAGCATCTGAACAATTACCAGTACTGACAAACAAAAGCAAGTAATTCTATACTGTGATGGTAGCTCTGGTATTTTTGCCTACTTTTTTACATGGACTTTTACTTCTTTGGAAACTCGGGTGTACTGTTTAAGGATTAATAAGCGCTATTAATATATGGTTACTTAAAATAAGAAATTCACTTTGAGTCTTAATTAAAGTGAAACTACAGCCAGGAATTCTTCCTGGAAACCTTAAGAGAACCTTCTTTAAACTTTCAGTCTTTACTTATAATTACTAAAGTTAGAGAGTTTCGTTTTAGCTACAATAACTTAACCGAAATTTGAAATAACACTGGGAATTTAATTTCCATTTATCAACAACGTTATATATTCTCTGTAGCATAATAACAGTACGTCAACGGTTCGTTTGAGCGAAGGCATACTCTTCCGAATAAGATGGCAAGTAATTTTGTGAAAACGCGTTCTAAAATAAATTATTCATTGGCGACGAAATGCCTGAAGCCGTATTCATTTCATTTCTCAATCTGAATTCTACTTTTCTCTAACGTCTTTTTCTTTATCGAGCCTTTCGATAAATTTTAGATAAGTGCACGAATTAAACTCAGTTGTGTAAGTGGATTTCATTTTGAGTTTTTTTTATTGTTCTTTTATCATAAATTGGGGTTCAGTATTTTCGCGCGACTTTCGCTTTTAACGTTCAAATATAAAGACTATAATAGCGACCCCGTTTCAACTTTATTATTCAAAAGCTTAGTAGCGCTATATAAAATAAGTACCTTAAAGATTTATGACGTGAATTAGCTCAAAACCGTTAAACGCAACGTAAATTAGTCATTTCTAACATATATAGTATTCGGTTCAGAATTATATATATAGTGTATCAACTTAAGTCATAAGCGTTATCAGTGGTTTCTGATAGCTATTGATCTGTTCTGAAACTAAAGTTGTTCGTATCGTCACGAAATATGAAGTCCTGAACGTTGGATAAGATAACACCATGAGTTATGTAAATCGCTGTTTTGAATAGCTTTTATATGCCGATGGCTTCAGAAACATATCGTTGAATTCAGAACTCAAAATTTATATTGGTTCCTACTGAACTATGAACTTATTCAACTTAGTTATACTAACAATTAACGTTTTGTACGCGACTTCACAAGTTTTTTTTAAGGTTTTTCAAGTTATTTCTTAAAAAGAATCATATGAATTTAATTTTTTTATTATTCCATTAATTCAACGCTGCACTTTTCCCGATCCGACCAATGAAGTGCCGTCGATCGATCGGTCGAATGAAAGTAGGGTCTTGGCCCGAAGCACATATACATACCGAAGGTATGTATATGTGCGTGTGTATGTGTATGAACAAGGTTGCTGCTTCTGCATAAGATGGCTAATCGTGGTCCAAATCCCTCATTACTGTGCCGAAAAGGCAGGTGGAGACCCCAGTCCTTCTGCTGACTAAGACAGCTGGGGTGATGCTGAAGGACAAAATCTTTAAAACTAATGGTCATTGGAAACTGTTCAGAATTAGTTATGGACGGGATTGAATGTACACCCTCTTGGAGAAAGGGTGTCCCGAAGAATATCACTTCGGTAAGTTAAGCACGAGAGCACTCCCTCCTAGGAGATGGGGTATCCCGAAGCATATCGCTTCGGTGAATTAAGCACTTTATATGTTCATATTTATCGGGACGGGATGGGTGGTAACATAGACATCTATTAGGATTGTTTCGAAAATCGTAGATCGAATTATGGTTTCTTAGGTATCGGGTTTAAATTCCTGCGAGTATAGGTTTATTTTTCATTCTATATTTATTTTAACATTAGTATTATTCCACAATGTGTACTAAAATAAAATAATAATTAGATATATAAAAAACGTATTTGAACTATTTTTCTAAGTACCTACATTTTGGACATCACTAGTGCACACGCTCAGCTCAACGCTCAGTCAAGTATGTTTTCTTATATTATATATGCAAATTCTGCAGACATCCTAATATGTTAGTTTTTGGGTTAATTATACTTTCACATCTAAATAACTCATGCGATTCAAGATCACAATAAGCCCTATCAAAATTAAGAATGTGACGCGGTGGCAAGCCACTCGCATTGCCATTTTTTTTTGTCGCTATTTTTATATACATTTTTTGTTACGGTAATTTTACATATAAGACTTTTTTGGTGATAAAGAAAAATAATATTATTTTGTTTCGATTTTATCTAAAATATCTGTAGTGTTTCTATGAAAACCGGTTGTTTCTTACAAGGCCTATGAAAAATTTGACGATTGGCCTTGCTTACATAGGTCTTACTAGGAACATTTACAAATCTTGTAAATATGAACACTTAGTTTATAGTTATAAATAAGAACCGGAAATTTTGGAACAATATTTCAGATTTATAACATTATTATTAATAAAAGTTATTCAATCGAACAAAGAACGAACCCATAAGAATTGTGGGTTTATCTCATTCTAAAACATTCTGTAGATTTAGTAAAAGTGATTTTTTTAATTATTGCAACTCTAGTTTTAAGTTGAAAGACTGATTTATGATATTAGCCTTGTATGAAACCCTGTTCCTTGCACGGCTATCTGGGAGAGCTTAATAAAAGTTAATTTTAATGAATAGTCATTATAACTAGACAAAAAAATGTTTAAATGATACACAATAAAACAAAAGTAGTCATTTAAAATTTGTTTCTTTCATTTACGCAGTAATTGGACTCATAAAAACTGACTCTTTGTTACAGTTACCATCCACAGTCCACCCACAAAAGAAAAAAAAAAAAAAACCACCTTACACTTACTTGATGTTTAAGTAGATGAAGTAAAGTAAATTTGATTTTATATTATTGATATATTTTAATTAAGGAGATCGTCTCATCACAATACTTATGAAGCCTAAAACAAGTATAATTGTGCTGCCAATAATTACTTTACGTGATTTAATTACTAATTTGCACCAACACGCGCTACCCGCACTATAACTCAACGTGACGCTGCCTCGTGCTGCCAAATATATATGCACATTAATTTGACGATGACGTCTTTATTTAAACATATGTATATACTTTATAATTTACCAAATGAATAGTTGTTTAAAATAAAATGTAATGAGCGTAACTAAAGTTAACTAGTCAACTATATTAAAACGTATCTAAATATCTTAATATACCTCTGAACTAAAATGTAGTTATTGTTCAGGTCGTGACGTCACTAAAGTAAGTATGTGTGTCCCGCGATAACTTCGTTAACTCAAAATGGCCCTCCAATAGCTAAAGTTAAATTAGGGTAAAACTAAATTCCTTCCTGGCCAACGGGTATCCGTATTATTCCAACGCAAAAAAATAAATAAAAACAAAATGGCGCTGAGAAGTTACTGTTTATAATGTTTATACTCTCCGCTCTTTTACAACACAATTTTAATAATAGATAGTTCCTATTCATTCCTTTGAGAGTAAGTAACCTGGTTTTATTGGTTTGTTTTTGTTTGTTATTATGAATATTGAAACGTGAATAATCAAGTACATATTATTTATTAATAGAGATGCCCCAAACATCGTTATAGATAAATCTCATGCTATTTTTACATATATTTAAGACACACATACAGTGCCTACATATAATATATCCTCTGAAACTGAGAAAAGTCAAATTCTTAAAATTTGGATTTTCTTAACATTCGTTTACATTTTATGTATTTTTTTTATAAAAAAATCTAATATTATTATTTTTTTTGTAAGAAAGATATATTTCATGTTTAATTATTTATTTTACATTTCTCACGTTTTATAGATCTATCTATCAAATATTTGGTTCTTACTCCTTTGTAAAAAAATAAACTTGTTTTTTTATTTAGAATAAAACATTGTTAAATCAAATTCAAGTTACAGGAAGTATATTTTTTACCTTCCTCTTAATAGTATTTTATATGTAAGTACTTCTATTCACCTATCTTTTCATACCACTAAGACTTATACAATATGGACATAGACAAATATGTAGATAGTATGAGTGGAGGAGTTCCTTGAGAAACGGAGTAGATAAGAGGAGAGTAGAGGGGAAAGTCGAATATTACACTCATTCTCTCTCCATACAAAACGCGGTTATAAAAGCTACTTTACGATGATCTTCTCTGAGAGAGTGAGAGAGTGAGAGAGTGAGAGAGTGAGTACCACACCGGTCAAAACCGTGTAAGAACAGTAATCAATATGTTTCTGATAGCCCTAACTCTGTCATTAATTAGGTGGATAGTTTTACCTAATTTGTAATCAATCATTA
This sequence comes from Napeogenes sylphis, assembly GCA_959347405.1. Lineage (NCBI taxonomy): Eukaryota > Metazoa > Arthropoda > Insecta > Lepidoptera > Nymphalidae > Napeogenes > Napeogenes sylphis. The sequence goes on from OY365777.1 coordinate 19,179,613, forward strand.
TTTTAACATGAATATTGACAACTGAATAAAAAATGAAGTAGATTTTTAAAATAATAACAAGTGAATACATTATTAGGCATCAATTTTGGAAGTCGTTCATATATAATGAATTAAGTGCAAACACCAATCAATCATTATGTTATTATGTACAATAAAGTATATCGCGTGAGTTGCGTGTCACCAGCGTTTAGCGTCGCTCGCTGTACAAACCCACTGTAGCATTGGTTAATGTTAAAAACCTGCAGCTCTCGAATATATGAATATACCATTGATTATGCAGATTGTACTGGTACAGTTCTGGATATAAAAACATGTGAGTGGCATTCACGCAATACTTTCTGACGTGTTACATTACAAAAAAATACTAATTAGGCCGTCTTACAAAAATGAAAAATGCTTGCTTAGCATTTCCATTTGTTATGACATATGTGATTTTATTGTAAAAAGAAATTCTTTTACATAATTTTGTATATTTAAGACCAGGTTGTGTTAAATTGGTTCTTGACTAAATGAATTGCTTCGTAAGATAATAAGTGTAAAACATATTGTCTATTAATCAGTTAGATAAAAATATCATATAAAAAGTTAACCTAAAAAATATTTTCTATTGAAAGTTTACTAAAAGTAACCACTTTTCGATACGTTGACAGCTCACACTTTATAGCTTTTTATTGATTCATATATTTTTTACAATTATAAAAAAAGTCAATTTCCAAATATTGACAGCTAAACAATTAAAGTCGTCAATACAAAAATGTCATACGTTTTTGGAACTTTTTGTTATATTATATTTGACGACTGATTGCCGCATTGGTCGTGTCTTCGACTATCGCACCGGGGATTGTGTGCTCGATCCACAATAGAAAAATATTTGTATATGTAATCAAATACTTATTTTTCTAGGATCTGCGTGTTATTTATAAATATAAAGTGTATGTATTTAGGAATGAAAAATAGTTTTGGTATGTTTATTAATTGTCTAGCGCCCGTAATAAGTTAGTTTTAAATAATGCAAATTTTATTTTGATGAATATTTATAAGAGATGTGTATATTAAAACAATTTTAAAAATGATAAACGCTTCATTAATTATATAATTTACCTGATTAAATCTGTAGGTTAATCCTTACCCGGTATACTTGGGAAGGGTTTCAAATAAATATTCTATCGAGGTTGGACTAATCGGTTCCCGTTGGATTCGACAGCGTCCGGGTGCTGCGGTACGCCACGTAATTTATTTGTGTTCAACCATTGACTTATTTATCCCTTATTTATTACGTACGAGTCGAGAAAATAATCTAAAACAGTTTCAGACCAATTGGGAGCTCGTTCAACTGTAAAATTGTAATAACTTATAGAATTGTAAACATAAAAAAAAAATAAGCTTGCATTTGAAATATGATATTAATAATCCTATCTATTCCGTTTTGCATTTAGAACGCAAAAGTATTAAATTGTTCTTGTATATTTCCTCGTTGCAAATTTTAGATTCATTTTCACTTATTTACCAACGCTTTTGCTCAGTCGGATCCCGAATCGTATCCAAGCGAGCCAGTTATTCTCAACTTTGCGTTTTCGTTGAAAAACTCCGGCTATAACCGTAAATATCAATTTGTGTGAAACTAGGGGGTGGATTTGTATCCCCCATTTACGAGCACAAATTGAAATTGCTACTTAAAACAATGTTTGGCAAAATAATTTAAATTAATATATCTTAGCTTAATTAACTTTTCTAATAATATTGTCATAACGGGTTCATCGACAAAAAACAGACAATAATGTGACCCAACTATATTGAAGATACTATTTTTAAATATTATATGAAATACTATTTTATTTGTTAGACATATTATATAGATATATTTTATCGTTCTGTTCATCAAAACCAGTTGGTTCAAGGTTTATAAAATAATAGCCCATAAGGTATATAATTAAATACAGAATAACTATAGGTATTATTAATAAATGTTTTGTTTAATTAATGGTTAACAATAACTCAAATATTATTAAAGTTCTATATTCAAGTTGTGAAGTGGAATTCAATTCCTTTGTCACACTAACTTTTTGGGAGCTACCCTCGTCAAATAAGTTTAAGCAGTATTAATAAAAGCATACCACGAGTCAGAATAGTTTAATTGCATTTTTTTAATTAGAGTATAGAATCTTATTAAAACTAAAGGGAGTTGAAAAATTATTTATAAAGAATTATTACGACACATACACAGACACATACGCCTTTTTATTTTTTCTTTCCGTCTTCTAAGGTCGTGTCTATCTTTGTTCTAATTTGAATCAAATATTACTTTAAGGTTTTCCTGGAAATTTCTTATTTTTATTACTGCTTTTATATGAAAGCTTTTACTATTCTGAAATGCAATATCATTGGTAGATATTATTTGGCAAGGACGAAATTTATTATTTTTACGTTTATATTTTATTTAACCAATTCTTTCGCATAATTAAATTGGCAGGACATGAAATGTTATAGAGGCATTTTTTATTTTAGTAGGATTTTTATGAGGAAAAAGTATTATAAATCATGTTTCTAGTTAATTCATTTTATACATAGTATTTTGACTTTACCAATAACTTGTAACTTGTATGTTAAATTTTAAAAGTTTAAGAAAATCGATAGGTTATGAAAAAGAATCCTAAATTATTAAGGATAACTAAATCTTTCATTTGATTATTTGGATATTACAAAAATTCTATGATATAAAAATTGTAATATCTTAATATTATACTATTTAAGGGTAGATAACAAACATTGATCTTTACGCAGACAACTTCCCAATTTAATTTAAGTTTCATACTTAAATTGTACGTAACTGCGACTTTTAAGACTTCAAAAAAGAATTAACAATGCTCGTTTTGAGAGGTCTTTTCTTCCATTTTTTTTTGTCTGAAATTGTAGGAAATTAAGTGTACAAATTCGTAAATACGCTTTATATACACTCACAAAGTATACAATCTGTAGTTACGTTGGATTAACAACTCAATGTTTCATTTCTTTTATGATTAAAACATAATATAAATTTTATATAAATATAAAACTTATTTATATAAAATATTTTAATTTTAAAAGAAATGAAACATATATTTTTTAAATGCCGTAAGCTCAATAGTATAATAAAGAACGAGATTGCCAAGTTTAATTACGAAGTTAATTAGGTCGGTCTGATGAAAAATTTTAATCCTCACTCAAGTTAATTTCCTCTCAATCTCGAATCCATTTTCGTACCTAAGGATAAATTTAATTGAACTTCAGATTCTCAGATATATTTAGATCACTTAAGACCTTCATGGCATTAATTTATTTAACCATTATTTTTAGTTTTCTCTTTTTTAAATGTTGCTATTATTGGTCGATATTATTTCAATAATAAATTATGTCGGCATACTATCATGTTAACGCATTTGATCTTGTATTTAGCATATAAATGAGCAGTCGATGGTTCATGAATTGTAGGGAAAGGCCCTTATATTCCATTTAAATGTCTGATTTGGTCTTTATGACTTAAACAATAAATGCTATATTTTTTACTGTAACGACTGAAATGTGCATACTCAAATATTAAAAGTAAATTTTGATTTTCTACAGACGAAGCAGCTTAAAACTTGTAGAATAGGGTTTTGTAAAAACTCCTAGAACACTTTTGACATCCTATTAACGATTTTCTTAAGATATATTTTTTTCTATTCAACCTATGGTATTAATTCTCACTACAGCTCATATCAGTTCAATGCAACGACTTCTTTATGAGCTGTGGGTCAGTTTGGGACGTGAATACAACAATAAATCTGTCACGAACTTTAATGCCTGGTAACAAATTGTTATTTAGTGTCACGTGATCGTGTCCTAATTATTTATTATAATTCATAATTATACCAAAATAAACTATAATGATTGTAATGCATTTAACATTATTATTTTTACAAATTCATATACTTAAGTAAAAATATATATACATAAAAACGATTATGATGAAGTACTGTTTCCTTATTTAATGCAAAAAAATATATAAGATTATAAATTAATAATAATAAACAACAGTTTACAATGTTAAAAACAATAATTTGATGAAGAAAAGCTACTTATTTAACCATTATAAAAACTTTAATGAAAAAAAATATACTACTAAAAATACTACAGTTACTACTAAAAGTACTAAAAAAAATTTAATTAAAAATTTAAAAAACGCCCGAAACAAAAAGGTCTCTAAAAAGAATAGAAATAATATTATTATGTAGTTATTGAATTAGTTGCGTCGGGGGACTGTTTAAGATAGGAAGAAATTAAAATGCAAGTAAGTTAACAAGGCAAATAAAGAATGCACGAATACAACGTCAATATCTTGGAGACGACTATTTCTATTTCAATCAAACATAGATAAGAACCATCTCGACGAGCATAGCTTTCGATTAAAAAAACAGTATTCAAATCCGTCCACGCGTTTGGCCGTAAATTTGCCACAGACAGATACACAGATACACAGATCGATAGGTCAAACTAATAACACCCCTTTTTTTAGTCGGGGGTTAAAAATATAGATTGTTTTTATATTACAAAATAGTTAATTTATTACAATAAACGCATATTTTCTGGTTCAAGTTCAATATATATTAAACACAGTTATGAACTTATTGTTTGAGAATAAGAAAAGAAACAAACTTATAGTGTATATAATGCCTTTTTATCGAATTATTCTCAAAAAGGAACTATTAATTATACAAAACTGTCTTCACATGCCGTACTAATAATAACTTATATGTATGCCCTTGTATTATCCAGTTGTTGTCCTAAAGGAAGATTTAATGAATTTTATTGTATTGGATTTATTTACATTCGACTATCAAATGTATCTTTCTTTTTGTCAAATAACACTATTATGTCCTTATTGAAGTCGATGCGTTGGGAGACTGTTGTACCTACTTTGAGGATAGTATCCATTTTACAAAATTTTCAAAGCTAATGCATGAGGACTTAGACTATACAAATTGATATTGTTATTTCGTTATTTTCCTTGGTAACTTACTTGCATTTTGAATTCTTTACTTAGCGGTCCCCCGAAGCAACGACTTAAATAAGTACATAATAATATTAATTCTACCTTTTTAGGCGTATTTTTGCATCAGAGGTTTCTAATTTTTTTCTGCTTTTTAAATATTTTTTTTTTCTATGTGGTACTAAATAAACCTACGAACACACTAATTTCACTTGTTTAAGTTTTTACTATCGATATTGTATAAAAATCTTGCACCAGTTGCATAAACGCTCCATATCTTTGAAACGACAGCTTCTATTTCGAACAAACATAGCTATGAACCATTTCTACGAACCAAGCTATCGATTAAAAAAAACCGCATCCAAATCGCATCCACGCTTTCGGATGCTACGTTGCCACAGACAGACACACAGATACACAGGTCAAATTTACAACACCCCTCTTTTTGGGTCGGGGGTTAAAAAATTAAAATTACCATTCTTATAATGGTAGTTTTAATTTTTAAAGGGAATAATCCCTTGAGAAAAGAATTTCTGAAAATGATAACATAAATATTTTATAGATCTTTTATATAAACCTAGTTTATAATAATCTGTTAAATGTAGACGCATTTCAAATACGAATAGTATTACTTCAAACAATATAACAGAGTTCTAATTAGAAAGTAACACTGCTACAATCACATTTTGCAATCATTCAGAAACATTTGCCACAAGTCCAGACTTGTAGTTTGTCAACTTCAATATTGAACTTGTTCGTTGCAGTTGCAAAGTTTCCCCTATCAGGAACACAATGGTGGTGAATTGTCCACATTTTATTGAACTTCAAGTCTGCGACTTTTAGAATATTATATTCTTTTCAACTTCATTCCTAGATCTACAGTTCTGTTCCAACCTTCTAAATAGAGTCATAGTCTTTTGTCATACTTTTTGTAAAATCAACCCATCCTTATAGAATTATCATCAAATTGATATAAGGGATTTTATAATTACAAGCACAGATTTTTTTATATATATACTTCTCAAAATAATGTTTAATATCCAATAACTTTTCCAATTAGAATATCTAAAAATTCTTTTAGTTTCCAGTATCTCTCAAAAACAAACAACCCAATATAAAATTGTGAGATAAAAATTGTGTTTTTCTCTCTTAATAATAATTTTTTGTTTGTTTCAACGATAAAGTCATTGTCCTGTACAAGTACGTTAGTTGTTAAAGAGACGTAAAGCTCCATTCATGTAGAAATCAATTCACAGAAGCCCTACGATCCCTCGACATCTAATAACCTCTCAAGAGAACCAAAGCTTCAATTCTTCCATGGACATATAATCTGAAAGAGTTTAAAATGTATAAAAATATTTAGATTTTCGTATTAACTGTTAATTTATTTTTACAATTGAGATATTTTAAACCATATATCATCACTGCATAATCAATATGTATAATCACTCATTTAAGCAAATAAATGATTACTTTTCTTTAAGGGTTTTTAACCCTTAAAGAAAAGTAATCACAAATAAGTTTAACAATGACTTGCGTAATTCAATCAACATTAGAATCGTTATTCATATAACGATTCTAATCGAATTCAAATAAGAGTAACGCATTAATTGAAATAATCACAATAAATAAGGACGGAGAAAAATTCAATACCTTATTTAGCAAGTTGATATCAATGCCGATATTACTTTGCTATTGTTTCCTTAGAAGTTCATTCCATGCCTTTGTTTCATAGTAAGAATGGGAGCATTTAAACAAAAGAGTATCGATTTTCATCTAGGTATGTTATGATAAAAATATACAAACAATCCTAGCTTCTCCTTCTTATCTCATCTCGCATTAATATTATATATGAGGCTATTATCCAAACTCACGATTGAGACTACACGCGGGGCGCGAAAATAACACTAACAATTATGGTAAATCTTCCGAGAATTGTTTTCCGGGCTAAGAAGTAAGGGTTTGTTTATATTTGCATGGCTTGATATTTAGGATCAACCCTTATTACGACTTGTGTTACAGAAATTAACTGAATTGGTAAAATTTAATACAAGAAATAATGATGATAATAATGATGATAATGATTCAATTCAATTAGAATCCAACAACATTATTTTTTCTCGAAGGTCAAATGTATATAAAAATCAATTCATTCTGTATACGATCAGAGTGAATCAGCACTCCATTTCCCCAGGGTCTTCGTTTCCTATCGCGGAAGCACTTACCTCCGTCGTTTATAATCGCAAATGAAAATTGCACGACATAATTGAAAAAAGTTCAGGGTAGACATTTCCTCTGAAATGTGTAGGTATATTTTAGTTCTTTATAGTAGGTACATGGTAGTATCTACATGGTGGAGCTAAATAGTAATATAAAGAGTTAGTTTAGTACAAAAGTATCTAAGAAACTATTGAATTGATTGTAATTGTTCTACAATATTTCTATTAACTGACAATTGTAGTACAAAAACCATTGTAATCATGAACAAAAAAATGTTTACCCCATCGATTAATAACATAATCGATAATCGAAATACCCCATCGATTAATAACATAATCGATAAATAACATCGATTAATTCTGGATATTTTGTCGTCAAGATATTAACAAAACATGTTAGGCTTCTAGTCCGTCACTGGCGACGGGACTTGGTAAGAGAAGACCCGATGTTACAGATTAAAATTGAAGAATGAATGCCATTAATAATTATTAGATAAGTGTTTAACAATAAAGAAACGACAAATTTGATCACTATAAATCTCGATAGGTGGATTTAATCGAATCTTCTATAAAACATGTTAGTAATTCAGAATTTAAAAGTTGGTTCAGTAGTCAGTGACCTTTCCTAGAACAGATTATAACATCGGAAAATACACTTAGATAATAAACATTTTATGGAAAATATATTTTATCCTAAAAAAGAAATAAAGGCCGTAAATTCATAAATTATTACGATATACCTCCGTATAATATTACTATTGAATTGATACGAACCTATCTAAGACAAGGTCTATTCATTCTTTATCTTTAACTACCCAATTTCGTCAGCATAAAAAGCGCTTTCTTGGTATTTGGCGCTGTTTTCATCCTTTTTTACCTCAAAACCGTAGCTATAACACCTCTCTAGGGTGCGGTAATATTTGCATTTAGAGCGAACGACTGATATTCTGACCTTATCGGAGGAAGATTGTATTTGGGGGACGAATTTGGATGACGCCAGAACAGAGAATAACTTTAAATGAGAATAATATAACTACTTTTGTAGAATCTGTAATAATACAAAATGAAAGTTTTAAACATAATAACAGAAATATATCATATAAATACTTAAAGATATACGTGTATATAGAAAGTATTGTATTGTATTGTCTTATGTATTTAAATTTTTCTTCTCTAAATATATGGAAGTTCACTTTTGTATTAAGTATTCTCGTAACAAAGGGGAAAAATGACAAAAATCTGAAAGCAAATTTCTAGCAACAAAAACACGCATACAAATTAACCACGAAACAGGATGCTCGTTACGGAGAAACAAAAAACAAAAAACAAAAATATAACAGGTGAGGGAAATTTGAAGCGAAATATAATAATACATTTTTGTGCATTATATTTGTAAGAAAAATACACAAGCACTATGTACCATTTACAACTATTAAAATAGTTTGCTTAAGTAAAAAAATACGATAAATATTATAAACATAAGCGAAATAAAATATTTGATTGAAATATGTATAGAACAAATGTTGTTGGGATTGATTTAGAGAGGCTGCCTGAAAGAGGTAGTCAATTAAATACAAATAACTCTGTATATAAAATTATATAAATAAAAATGTAATGTTATTTTACTCAATATCTAAGCTGTACCAAGTATAGACGGACCTTATAAACATTTCGAAACTAATTTTGAGTTTGTAATACTGTTACGAAGCCTGCAAGATACTTAAAGGCTTATTAATGTGATACGCCCAGTAATAAATATTACATTGTCTTCTATTTAGTCTTTGAATAGCGTTAGTTGGTTCAAACTTTCCAACGTCCTTGAATGATTTTAATAAATTCGTGTATCAAAATAAAAAAATCTAATTATCTTAACATAGCTAGCAATTAATCGCTTAAGAAAATACCTTATCAAAATAGTAATACCATATAGCACTACTTACGTTGGTTATATTGGGTTATTTAATTAACATTAATATACATTTAATAATATTTGAATAGAATAATCAGATTTTTCCACGTGTGTAGCGACGAATGGTAATAAAAAAATAATTTTGACAAACACATTTTGATTGTCTTATAAAATGTTTTATAAGTTATTCAATCAACTTAATTCAATAAAAGAGAAATGACTACAAATTTTACCAATCAAAAAAAATCTAAAATTAATATAAGGTGCATATATGACATACTCGCATAACAATTCTTAATTGTATTTTATTTAATTAGAGTGAGTGCCGATAGTGAATATATGCAAATGATTCCCGACAGGTACACAGCCGCCAATCAAATTAAGCGACTGCAAAAAGACTACCAAATAACGTGTTAAAATGCAACAAACAATATTGGTTTTTGGATAGAAAATGGTATTTCAATTTTATAAAACGTTCAAAAACTCTCCGAGCATGTTAAAGCGTTATCAATCGTTAAACAGTTAATATTTTTCATTTACATTTTATGTCTTCGATTATTGTATACACTTTTTAAAACTTATATATTTCTGAAGCTGTCAAAATAACGCAAATTGAGTAAAACAATCCTACGTATCTAACCTAAAAATAAAATTTAAAGGTGATATTCAGAAAACATACGAACATACGAACTCGCTGGCAACAGCTTTAGGTAAATAACATTATTAACTATGACAAAAAAGTAGTTCCGTGTTCATTTCATTTTTTTTCTTTTAACTTTTATCCACGGACACATCGCCCGTTCACTTTTAATATTTTGTGTGTATTTGTCATATCATACATTGAAATTATAAAATTAAAATAACATGCTCAAAAAGGAGTCAGTTAGTAACATAGTTTTTAAGAACTATGTTAGCGAATGTTTTGCACAGTTTTTGTTTTTTTTTTATTATTTTGTTTTTTTCATTTTTATTTTTTTTATATGTATTATTTACTATAATATTAAATATTATAGTTTCCTACTAAAACACTATTGTAGCGGCCTACTGTTCTTTATATTTTATAAAAACGGCGCCGAAAGTAAGTCAGCTTCGTCAGCTTCGTGTATGGTTAGGATACTCGACCGTTCGTCTGATCTAAAACAATCGTTAGACAAGGTTGTGGTCTCTTCTTGGATGTGTACTAAGTAGAGGGTATTAGGTTGGGATCGGGGTATTTTCGATCCTGTGTAATTAAGCATTGTTGAGGACTGCACTAGTTTGGGTTTTTTTTTCTTCAATAACCCAATTGTCAGATGATACGGTTTCCTAGAGGTCGAGGTTTCCAATCCCGACACGTATCAATTTATTATTTATATATATTTCTTTAAAATTTATTATTTTATACATAGTTACAAGGTAAATGTATTTTTATATCCAACTACACCCCTTTTAGATTTACTGATATGTAATACAAATCAGTAAGTATGTTTGAATGATAATATTTAAGTAGATACTAGAATACTCTAATACATACAAAATACTTGAGATTATTTAAATAATTAATGTTTTTGATTGTTTGATTTTAATATGACTATAACGGGTTTAATCAATCAATCATGTACCTTATATAATATCTACCTATTAAAAATAAAACATATTTTTATCCGATTTAAAGATTTAAATAGCGTATGTCATGTTTTAGCTTAATATTATTATATCGGATAAATATATAGGAACTTACATGTATCACATATTATGTAATAACCAAATTTCTCGATCTTTTGGGTGACGTTCAACAAATGTATAGTTCCCGAAAATCAACATAATATGGTATTTTATCATATAATTAATTTCAAATTAGTTGCCTTCTTTAAAAGTAGAATTACTCCTAAAGGCATTTTATTATTTTTTTTAATCCTATTTTATTGAGATGCATACGGAAATAAATGGATAAATTTTATAAAATATCAAAATCTCGAAAATCCTAAATGGCCTCACGTAGGTAACATACGAAATCTGGTAATAGTTCATTACATATTCCTCGCACGACGCTAAGAAATTTATCGGTGGAATTTGATATGCAACTTACGAATATTTAACTAAATATAATATACATAGTACTTCAAAATATTAATAGTAACAGGGCCTAATAGAATGCCATTTATTTAATATATATATATATATATATATTAGATTACTTAAAGAGAGATATCGTTTGAAATATCGTGTTTATCGGTTAACGAATGTAGAGAATGCTGTAAAATGTTCAACTCATCACAAAGTAGGTACTACGATATTGTCCAATTAATATAATTCTCGCGAATGACTTAATTTATTATGAAAATGAAGCTTTATGGCAGATATTCAAAATTCGAATGATGCATTAAAAACCGCGATGAAAATTCATTTTAATAAATTTAATTTCATAATGATTCCATGAAAGTATTATTATTATTGTATTGGTTAATTTGTATTCATGAACGACCCCATTAAGAAAGTTGTTCGAGCTTATTATTTCATTTTTAATTCTTAATTGCAATAAAAAAGTGAGACAAATAACAGACTTTAATTTTGTCTTACGGTATTTTAATATGTGCCGTCGGAATTAATTCTATATTTAATTTACAAAAAATAGCTTTACGGGCATTAAAGTAAAACTTAAAAGTAAGATATTCCCTGCTCAATGTTTTAAAAAAAATCTGTATTCATAACATAACATAATATTAATTTAATAATATGGCGTATAGCCACATTTTAATACATATATAAAAACAGTGACTGACACACTATAATTACAAAAAATCCAGAAAAAATCAAAATATATTTATTCAAGTAGGCATTTACACGCATTCTTGAATCGTCAATTACATTAAATTGGTCAGTATAGTCAGTCTGTGAGTAAGCTACCACCAGCTCGGAATGCTGTTCTGCTGAGAAGAGCGTGCCAGAAACTCAAATGTTGCTCTTTTTAAATGAAATTTAGCAATGTTTGACTTATACATTATAACATCAGTCCTGCAGATGAGTCAATGACCCAAGAACCACACATTTCGATCAACTAAAAATTCTTGAATGTTATAATAAGATTTGTTTAATAATATACTTTTAATTTTAGATTTAAAGCTAAGAAAAGGAAGATCTAAGATATCTTGTGTAACTTTATTATATATGCGTATGCTGAAACCCATGAGGGATTTGTTAACTTTTCGAAGTCGAAATTTCGGCGTTACGAGCCTATTTTTATTTCTTGTATTGATCGTATGTCTGTCGCTATTTTAATTATAAGGATTTTAATTTTGGCAAAGGACTTACTGTACTGACCTTTTCAATGTAATAATTGAATTTAGAAATAATTGTATGTAGTTTTAAATAAAAAAAAAATTTGAAGTAGTCTTATTGTAAGTTACAATTAAGAGTTTTCAAAATACGCTATAAATACTATTCTAATATAATGTACATTGAATTCCTAAAAATATAATATTTGAGTATAACTGTAAATTCTTTATTATTTGAAATAGGCCGTAGACTAAATTAAAGTGAGACCGCTTTTCCCTCCCTGGGCAAATTACGGAATCGCAAATTCTATCGAAAACAAATAGACGAGTTCGCTGGAAGTGTTATTTTAATTTATATACAGCGATATTTTAGGATTGGACATTTAAGGATTTAACAGTATAGGATAGGACAGGATAGGATTTTAACGTTTTAGGATTTCGTAACCAAAGGGTAAAAGAGGAATCCTATTACTAAGTACCCGCTGTCCGTCAGTCCGTCTGTCCATCGGTTTGTCTGTCTATTTTCAGGCTGTATCTTATGAACAGTGATAGCTAAACATTTTATTCTTTTACAGATTATTTACTTCTGATGCCACTATAACAAGAAATACTGAAAACAAAATAAAATAAATATTTAAAAATCCCATACAACAAAAGTGTTTTTTTCCCGTTTTTATTATGGCAATAGCAAGACGCTTAATATATTCTCATAATATTTAGTTATGTAACTACTTTAAAAATAACTAAGTATTTAAGGAAGGCTCCCACAAACACACATACAACAAACAGTATGGTGTAAGTTTGTTTTTTTAGCCATTTTGATATATAATGAAACCTAATCCTTTTTGCGCTAAACCGACTCACACTTGGTCGGTTTTTTTTGTTAATTGTCTGAAACGTTTATAATTGCTTTTTTTTGTTAGTTGAATCACATACCCGACAACATAGATCTCTTTTTTAAAAATATTGTTATTATTGCATAGTGCTTCCTGTTTTCCTATATCTAGTTTTATTCCATCACGATCCTCGGACGTCTGCTTGTCTCAATTCAATGCGGCTCACATGCAAATTGTGGTGAATTGTTGATTGTCGTTTGGACCGACAAATAATCTTCCAAACTAAATGACAAGATAAATGACAGAAATAACTTGAAAGCGCAAGTAATTTTGAGCTTGAGAACATAAGTTTTAGAAACCGTTTAGGGTTTTTTTTTATAATATCACGTACAAAATAATTTGAAGCATGAATTTTGAAAATGAGACTATTGCCAATATTATTGGAAAATTAAAATTATCTGTGTCGAGTCAACATGAATTTAACTTAAGAAAAATTTCGTGCAATGATTTTTTTATAACTTTTGATGTCATTTTAGTCAACAACAAAGTTATGCTAGACATGATTGGCCTTTCATGATGAGGCACTGTCTTTAGTCACTGTTTACAACTAGTTTAATGAGTCTAGACGTACTATTCTCACCGATGATCTACATGAAGGACGTTCTTCTACAGCGACGACTGAACATATCATCACTGTTGTGTGGCGTATGATAGAAACTGAAAAAAAAGAGTGACCTATCAACAGATTCGAATAAGCTCAGCATATGAGTCTAGTGCACAAAATCCTCCATGAACATTTAGTCAGAAAGGTCAAAAATCAAGTTGACTTGATTGTCGCCTTGGAATGCTTCAATAATTTAACGGAGGGGACTCATATGCTGTGTTCGGCATACTTACGGGTGATGAAAGCTGGATTTACAGCTATGATCCGGAAATGAGTTTCTGGCCAGATCTTATCAACAGAACAGCATTTCGAGCTGGCCATAGCTTAGTCACAGACTGACTATACCGACCAATTTAATGTAATTGACGATTTAAAAGTGCGTGTAAATACCTACTTGAATAAAAATATTTTGAATTAGAATTTGAATTCAGCTCAGTAGGTGTTTCCTTCCGAGGAGTTACCAACCAAAGTGAAAAGAGGAAAAAGAGATCGGAGTGTAGGAAAAAAGATGGTGGCATTGTTCTTCAAAACGATAGGTCATTAGTTTCAAGGTGCATCTTTTTATAGGTTTTCTTGACAAAATTAATTAAGAATAATTTGCTTTAAGATCTCTTACAAGTCAATGTAAATATTAGATATTCTTTTTAGTAGGTGTAAGAATACGATACCCTTTACATTTTTATACTGATTACAGTATAAAAAAAACAAAAAATATCATTACATAATATGAAGATAAGGATATTTTGTTTGTTATTATAACAATAATAATGGACAAATACATGATAAAAAATGTATATAGAAAGTAAACAGAAAAAAAACTAATTCCTATCAAACGGAATTTAATCGTACTACTGAAAATAGCGAGTATAACCTACCTACTGAGTAATGCACAACAACTTACTCGTAAGTCCCAACATGCTTGTTTGCGACACGTATCTCTTATGAAAAGGATCAAAATTTCCGGCGGTCCAAGTGAGTAACGGTATATCGTTAAGAAACTATTTAAATACCAATGCCGAACTTTTCGCTTCTGATTACTCCATCTTATTAATTTTTAAAATCTTAATATTTTCCATTTGAAGCATATATTTTATTTACATTTTTAATTTTGCTGAGAGAATTCTGACAATATTGAATTTAATAGAATTCACAGCAATCATATCGCTTGTATTTCAATACACCTAATATAAAGTTAAATAGCGTTACATTTTAAATTAGTTATTATTAACATAGAGTAAAGGATTAAAATTAACACTAGTGTTTCAAAAGTGTCAAACTTACACCATACTGAAGGGAATTCAGCTTAAAACAAGCTTAACAACCCTGTATTGTTGTTTATCTCATTACTCTTCATAGAATTCAAAAGCTTATTAAAGTCTTTAGAAAAATAGTTAAATTCATTCATAACCAATTTTCATAGTAGTTTATATTATTAAGAATCGAAAATTTTACGCCAGTTATTACTTTCTTAAATTTTCTTATATATATTGCTTTTGCTTTCTTAAATTTTCTCGAGTACAAATGGTTTTATATTTAACATTATACACTTTAAATTCAATTCAACAATGTTTAGAGAAGACGAGATTTAGGTATCTTTCAGTGAGTCAGTTAATTAGTCATCTACCTCCATCGATTTCTAAGATTAGAGTTAAGAACATAGAGTTAAGGAAGCGCTCAACAAGTATGGGATCAGGACATTTATTATGAATGGGTCCTATATGTTAAACAAACTTCTACTATCTCCTCTATTAAAATTAGGATGTGTTTTAATAACAATAGCCTGGCGAATCATTCTAGGTATATAACGGTATCTCTTAGCAAGAATATGTGGTTTATCAAATCCAATGTGATGATTAGTCTTATCTGTGTGCTCCTTAAGTTTTGTACCTATGCTTCGCTTAGTTTCAATTTTGTAAGATACATATATACACATATATATACATATATGTGTGTAATATATATATATAAATATATATGTGTGTGTGTGATATATATATGTTACAGCCAAAGTAATAAATCCGGATATTATGTATATTATCTAGCTGTTATTTATAATGTCTACTCAATTTGGATAAAGTGATAATTGACACAAAATTAATCACTTTAACTAGCAATTTTACATAATATCTTCGAACACTTGGATAATGTAATAAGATAAGTAGATACAGCTAAAGATTATAAAAGTATATTTCAATTTGCCTGAAGCATGCCTAAGTATATGTGTAGCAATATTATGCTGTTATTTGGAAAGTAATATCTAATGAAATGTTTATTTTCAGAATTAAAATAAAACTTTCATAAATAATAATTGTACGTTAATGAACGTTGTTGTAATAATGTTAAACTTTAATTTACAGAGTAAATTGTAAGTTATAACACAAAATAAACGCATAGACCAATACAAGTATTTGGTCTCGCTCTATAAAGACTACAATAATAAAATATTTTATATGAACTGATATGACTTAACTGGGTCATACCTAAATATTATTTATTCTTACAAGAAAGGTTCTTGTGACATTTTGAGTTACACACGAGGTTCAACTTTTTACATTTGCATCTATTAGACACGCATTCTCCAGTACAGTTGCAATGCTGAAACCCTTGGCGGCCATTATGTGACTCTTTTTTGATCATTCTCTAGTGGTTCATCTTGTGGAACGATATCAATCGATATCAACTGTAATAAACCTTTCCTTACAAACAGTGAGCTGATTTCTTGCGTAAAGTTTTTTTAGAATACCATGCTTAGTTACTAACTTATACATTCCTTCTGTCTCCTGAAAAATTATAACAGCCATAATGTTTCTATCATCGGCTTTGTCGCGGTCTACATCAGGAATTGTTACAACTACATTATCACCTGTATTAGCAGCAGGATATTTTACCGAAGATAGAGCTAACATTTTATCTACTTGCTTTTTCAGAGCATCCAGCAATGTACAAAGGATTTTTCTACATCTTGATTAGCCCTTTCAACAGAGCCTTGTGACTGAGATTGTCGGGGTTTAGCATGTTCGATTTTAAATTCCGGCCACATCACACAGACTTCTTTTACCACTTTGTTAGCAAATTCTCTACCATTATAGCTTTGAAAAATACTAGGTGCTCCGAATATGGTAAAAACGTCTAGTAATTGATACGCTATATCTTCTGCTCGCTTGCTTTTCAAAATATGCAGCTGCACGAATTTTGTTAGTGATCTTGGTACACCATGATAAATGTATAATAACCATCACCTTGTGATTGCATATCTATAAGATCAACTTGGCACCTTGAATTAAGCTCGTTGCTGATAATTGGTTTTATAACAAGACCTTTTTTTTGGCAAACTTTTCTTTTTCTGACAAGATTCACACAGATTCAAATATACTGTGACGAGTTCGGCGGTAACGTTTTTATATTTTAATTTTAACTCTTTCATTATTCTGACCCTACTGCTGTATCCAATACTAATATGACAGTCGTGGATTATTTGAAAAGTTTCGTCTAAATGATCTTGGTACATAATGGGATCAACTTTGTTTTTCACCGGAATTATTAGTTATTTCTAATGCTCTAATTTTTACGACATCGTATCTTGCAAGGTGCTGGTAATCTTCATGTGTTTTCTTAGTGATTTTGTTCTTTGATTCCTTTACTTTTAAAATTAAAGACAAATATATCATATTAGTAGATAGTATGATACCTAGAAATGTTTTTTAATTACATCTGCCATCATCAAACAATGATACGAAAGTAAAAACTCGTGGAAATTGTAGCACAGACATCGCGACCTCTCATTACAAAACGACAGCAAACACTATTTAATATCGTCAGCAACGATATCGAAGGATGAAGAGCGAGAGGGGTAACAAGTCAGTTAGCCCGATTATTATTACTTTGGCTATATTTGAAACGATATTATGAATAATATCTGGATAAAGTGATTAATTTATCACATTGTCTAGTAATATTTTCTATTATATATAATGACCAGTCATTATGTATAATAGCTATTTAATCACAATGACTGTAACATATATATTTAAAACTCCTGGAAATATGTAAATGATGTCATTATGATGAATCTATTAAAATACTTAATTGGCGATTCTCAAGCATATTTGACTGTAGAATTTAGTTCATAATTGAACTCAGTCAGGGCTTCGCTAACGAGGTCCATGCATGCCAAAACACGAGGTAAATTTTGTAGAAATTTTGAGAGTGAATGCAAATATGACTTGTTATATAAGAGACCTATTAAGAATCCTCTCATCCTTTGAAGACTCGATTTCTTCACAAATAGGGACTGATATGTGAAATTCATATACTTCATGGTTTATTTCTAAAGATCTTTTTGTATAATTATATCATTCATTTAGCTTAACTTTCAGGTATGAGAAAGCATTTTCTTATTTTAAATTGCATTTAAATTCTTTGTAGGATTTAATTTAGTGGCGAAAAAATAGAAGACACTTTTCTCTTCAAGTCTCATAAAGTGAAAATCGAATATTTCATCCACTTGCAGCCGTCAAAAAATATTTAATAGGCTTAAGACCGTTACCTAAAAATGGTAAAAAAACCACTGCATTCATCCGCAGTCCGGGCTTAGCCTAGTTAGCTTTGAGTGGTTTAACTTTAATCTAGTTTAAGTCGAGATCAACCTGGATCGCCTTTATTTTTTATTTCAATTTTCTTTTACAGCTCAGTTATTAGCCTTTTGGTCTAGAAAGAATTACTTTTACTCTTCGCGCTCCAGGCGATACTTGAGGCAGATAAGCTTCGAGAAACTTTTCTAATTTTCTAGTGCTATTATGTTGTATACTGGGACTTGTTTACATTATAATTATGTTACTTTTACTTTGGAATAGTTAATAAAATTAAAATACTTGGGTTACTCAGCATTCTATACAACAAATATATAGATATAGTAACAAAACAATGATAAATAATTAAAAAGATACAATTTTAAAATAGTATATCATCTAATTACAGACAAAAAAGTAATTATCTATATGAAAAAAGCAAATAAGTTTTGCAAAGTTAGCCTTCATTAAGACGTTAAGCGAAGTCGAAACTTGGGTCAGGAAATTGAGCAATTTCGGCATTATGTAGCGTGCCCTCTGATAGCATTTACGAGCAAAAACAAATCGTTTTAATATAATTATAACACAAAGGAAAATATTTGATTATTCTATTTTATTTATTGTTGCTCATTAACATATAGTCTTTTAAAATCATATTATAATTAATGTGTCATTGTTTTACATTGAAATGAGTTATGGTATTTAATTTTATAGTTATGACAGAGATTTTCAAAACTCAATATTAGATACCTTTTATGCAGAAATCATTAGATTATCTAAGTACCTGAACCTTAGTCTAAAATTTTACAAATCATACTTAACATTTTTGAATCATTTCTCAGCTTAAATTCAACACTGACGGAAACAATAGAACCATTTATCTTGTTAAAATACTTAAAGTATTACAGTACCATGATACTAGCATAATAAATGTATTCATTAATGAACTATTAATGTGAATGTATTCATTAATATAACCACTAATAAACTGAATGACTTCGGATAAAGAGAATATGATATCAGACAGACACTAAGAAGATATTATAATGAAGTAGACGACTAAAGTAACAAAACAAAGGTCATGACTATTTGACAGAAATTAAAGCACTTGAAGTCATTGTCAGACCCTCGTCAGTTAACTTTGAAGCGATCACGAACCAAGTATTTGTGGTTTAAATAATACTATGAAAAATTGTTTTAATGTTAACTACAATAACATTTAAATATAATAACTAAAAAAAGTTTTGAAAAATCACAGAAATATCTTTTATAAGTTAATTCATACTAATATGATAATTCGAAAGTGACTCTGCCTGTCTGTCGGTTACGCTTTCACGCTTAAACTACTGCACCGATTTTGATAAAACTTGGAATAAATATAGACAAGACATTGAGAAAAGACATAGGCTACTTTTTTCCACGGGAAAATATCTCATTCCCACGTGAACGACGTAAATCGCTGGCGCATGCACTAGCGCCATAGTAGGTAATAACTTGTTACAATATTCTTCTTAAGTGTTTTCTTAACTATTGCGTTTTTTTTTAATAATAATACGTGTTTATGGGTGCTTCTCCTTCGGTTTATAAAAAAAAATAATGTTAAGGCCTAAATAAGGTATTTTCATAATCGAATGTTCTTTCTTATTTTAATTCCTTTTAGTCTGTAAGTACAAGTAAAGTGTAAATGGTTACAACAGCTGTTTAAAATCTAGTATTGAATAATCTCATAATTGTAATAATAAGAATATTAATTAGAACATTCATGAAAATATAAACAAGGGGATACAAAGTTACAATTATATCTACTCTGCTCTCAGCCTACTCCTGTTTACAATTTGTTAACGGAATGAAATTTTAAAACGGAATTTCTGAGCTGAAAATGTAATGTAAATCTTCGTGACATCTGTTTTAAGTTTATTTCTTAAGAATTTGTTATGAACAATTATTTTAAAATTTTGTGTATATTTAGTTATTATTTTTATTAACATAAAATTATAAGGACCCAAGTTTCTTTGCAGTGATAATGGTTGAAAAAATATGACACTAGGAATCTTTAAAAAAAATATTTGAAAAAGATCTTGTGTTGATGTTATTTCACAGTAAAGAAACATACATAGCTGCAGGCACCGTTGCGGAAACGAACCATTGACTTGACATAATAATAAGAATCCATACATCATCTACATACATAGACACGGACCTATAGCTAATATAGGATATCATATTTTGGTCTGTGTGCTTTACGTACGGTACTTGCACATGGTAGTCCCATATGTGGTATCTGCGATACCTGTAGTACCTTGCTTATTGAACCGAAGATCTGACTCAGTAGTGAGTAGTTTTTTTGTAACAATGTAGTTATACAAAATCAATAACGATTTGTGTAAGGTGGCAAATACTGAACGAATCCGAAGTTATAAACGTACGTTTTCCTATTTCAACGTCTCGCTTAAACTACTTTTTACTGAGACGTTTTCAATTAAGGGGACAACAAAAGTGATGGCGGGAGTATTTCGACCGGCGATAGGTCGTTAAAAGTTTTTCTGAAAGCTACACACTTTCAGTTTCTAAACTAAATTGTAACTTGTCTAGTGTATTTGTAAGATAAATATTTTATAACTCTCTTAACTTTATTAGTTTTTCGTGACTTGTTTTTTGTTGGTATTTAAATAAAGTTAATTAATTTTAAAACATTATTTATTTATCCCTGTATCAATAGCAAATATCTAAGTAAAATGAAATTACAATGCCAGAATTTTATACTAGTTTTACATATTAGTACTAGTTTTATCTATTGTTATTTATTGCTTAATTTACACTCTAAACTCTCTATAATTTAGGTTATTTTATGCTCATGATCTGTAAACTTTTTTTTTGAGTTGAGTGGGTTCAATATTTAGAAATTTTCTTTTTTCTTGCTAAAAAATCAATTGTATGTGTGTGACCTATTCTTTTCTTAAATTGTTAAAATTCTTAAAAATTATTCTTCATAAAACTGTAAAAGTTTTATTAAGATTATGGCATTACCTCCTTTGAAGGCTGACCTTATGATACGGAAGCACATTTCTTAATTGGTCACAGTATGACCACGCTTCTTAATTGGTCACAGTATAAATAGGCTTCTTATTTCGTAACAGCATAACCACACTTCTTATTTTGTAACAGTATAAAAACACCTCTTCAATTAGTAAAAGTCTCACTTGCGGTTATCGATGACTAGACATACGAGATATCGTTTTTTATAGCCTAACTTCATAACCTGCACATTTTTTGTAATATCTGAGAAAGACATCAAAAATTGTGCAATCCATGAAATCGAAAATGTAATTTTTTGAGGATGGAATTTCTAGACTTTATCATCACTTTAATTGATTTTTTTTTCTTTAATCTCTATTAGCAATATCTCACCTTCTACTTACACATTCCCAATAACTTGGCCGAAACTACATATAATCATTAATCCTAAAATTCTTAACCCTACTACTCTTAGCGAATTGCGTTCTATCTTTATTTTATTACCTTTTTTTTCCGTTGGAAAAAATGCGATTCCGCATCGTCACACCAGCCAGGAAGGCGATGGCCGGGTAGTATGTGTGGCACCCGGCAACTGCCATTTTTAAGGCACCCTACTAAAAAACCAACGGTTGCCCTCATCGCTACAATGAGACGCCACGGGATCGCGTAAGCATTCACCGCGACGCCTCAGCGGAACCCACCTGATAAGGGTACCCCGGGCAACCGGAGTACCCCTACGTCATATAAAAAAAAAGCAACAGTATGTATAAGATAACTTTCTACCCATGTTCATAATAACATTTTTTATCTGGGTTCCAATCTGGATTTCATCCTCGCCACACTAACACTTTCTTCTTACTGTTGTGGAATATTTCCAAGATGCCATGGACGGTGATCAGTTAACCATTTTAGTCCTTATTGATTTCCGTAATGCTTTTGACTCGTTTGAACATGACATTCTTGTTGGTCTCATTTCACACCTTAATGTTTCTTCCAAGAAACTAAGTAGGCTCTTAACCTATCTTCGTGATCTCCAGCAAGCGTAGGCCGATACCTGCATTTACAAACATAGTAAGCCTCACGACACCATTAATACAATTACTCCTTCAATAACACCTTGAAACATATACCCGTTAAAATGTCAAGCAATTATATTCGACAGGCAATTTGCAATTTGTCCTGTGATATTAAAGTGAATCTATAGATTTAATGTAATGCCATTGGTGAATGACAGTAATCTTATGACGACACAAACATTCTTTTTTTAACTGCTGTAAGCCGTCTAGGCCTCAAAATTTACACTTCGTTATGTTGGAATATTCACCTTAAAATATTATGGATATTTGTATAGCTATGCTGTCTTTAGTCTTTAGTCATTTTATGGTTACAAAAATGTTCTACCCTAAACTACTGTACTGTACTGACTAAAACTGTGAGTGCAATCACTAATGTTCACTCTCTTGTACTAAGGTGATGACTGCTGCTCTAACACCTCTAATGCGACCTAAATAAATTAAACCGTCATCTAAACAACTGCATTCGCTTTGTTTTTAATCTTCTCCAATATGACCATATATCTCCTTCAAAGCTAAAGTGGCTTCCAAATAATACATTATTGTTATTAATTAAAATTATTCCGATACGAGAGCGAAGATCTTTAAGATATGTGTGTCAATTATTCACTATTATTACGTGATCCACCATGTATAAACCCTCATCAACTTACTTGCATTTGATTTTTTTTTTATTTGTGTATATTATACATATTTTTGTAGGATTATTGTTTTATTACTAATAAGTACCTATTATTTAACTTTACTTTGTGCGTTTCAATTTCGAAGTTATTAAAGCAAAGATATAAAATAAAATATCTACAAAGTCTAAAATAACTGGACTTAAGGTTGACATACTATGTAATATATCTTCATATGGGTCTTAAAATTTTTCACCCGAACATTTTACACATTTTAAAATTCGCCATGGAAAGTACATAAATTCCCAACTTTTTACAAGATTAAAAGGTTTCATACATTATTCACGGCAGGAAAGGATTTTATTTCTAAGAGGATATTACGGTTGGTACCTTCTGAGTCCGGCCAATTACTTAAACTAATTAATTGCTTGTTTTCCTCTAACATCAGCATACTTTTTGCTTAATTAACCGAGCAACAGACCACGTTCACTTGTAAGTCAGGGGTGAGACGAAATTTAATTAACACAATTCATACACATATAATATTTTATAAAATTTATGATCAAAACTTCTTAAATATATCAAAGCGTGTCGGATAATGACTTATTGAATTTTAGTAAGTTATTTTAATTGAAGATAAAATTAGCAGCCCTAGGAACGCAATCACCAAAATGAGTCTTTCCCACACGGGTCCACTGTTTTTCTTTACTTTATGTAGAAAATCTTATGATTCGCCCTATTTGGCAATACTGAATAGAAGATGCCTCTGCCAAATCCATTTCGAACGTCTATATGTAAATTAAGTGAGGGAACCAGCGTAGGATTTCAATATCCTGTAAACAATAGACGCAAAATAAAATGTATGAGTTCATTCGGATGAATAGGAAGACTTTGCTTAAAATATTTAATACAAAATTAAAAGAAAACGGAAAATAAAAGAGTAATGCATTGACAATATCTTGTATTGTACAAAAAATGCAATATAAATTTTTAAATCTTTTATATAATAATAATAATAATAATAATATCAGGACAAATTACACACATTGATCTAACCCCTAAGTAAGCAAATTATTTGCTTGTGTTAAGGGTGTTAGACAACGATACAAATACATAGCAATACACATATAAATACTGAAAATATATATAATAAACGACCAAACCCAGAAACACAGACATCTATGCACATCACATAAATGACTGTCTCCGCCGGGAATCGAACCCGAGCTCCATTGCGCCGTGACACGTTAGGCGTCTGCGCTAACCACTCGACCAACGGGGCGGTAGAAATATATATAAATTTATATAAATCTGTCTACTCATAATAAACTAATCCAATAAGTTATAAATCTCCATACAAAATATTTAAAGCACTATCAACACTGTGAAATTGAGAAACGCACGTAATTAAAATTTAAATCCAAATCAGAGATGTCTCCACCTTCTATGACAGTTTTAAAACAAATTAGTAATGAGGTCTAACCCAAGGACGAATGCAGACCACCATGAAATTAACAAAGCTACACAGCTCTCGTTTCACCGGACAGTGTTTAACGGTTGATGACAGCCTATGGGCGAGGCTTTCAAACAAAAGACCACTGTAAGCTGGACCACAAGGGATGTGGTCCAAACATTAATGTGTTAGGAATGTTGTGAGTATGCGGGCCCTCGTGAGGTGAACAACCCGCGGTTTTGTTGCAGGTGGTTTTTACAGTTCCGTACCCAATGGGTAAAAATGGAAGCCTAATAATAAGACTTCGCTGTACTTCTATCTATCTGTATCTCTTGAATCGTGTTAGCTAGACTGTTGAACATTTTACAGATGATGTATTTCTGTTGTTGTTATAGCAACAACAAATACCTAGTTAAATATTTATTAAGTTATATAATCACTTTTGAAAGAAATAACTAAATCAATAAATAAATTATTAATCTCCAAGGTACAGAAATCAAGATAATTACTATATTTAGTACAATATACTAACAACGTTTAAAATCCCAAAACTGAATCATTTCAGACCGTAGAGTATATTTGTATGCATTGAAAACAGAGTTATGATGCCTATAATTTCTATATAATTATATATTTTTTTAATTTCCGCTCAATCTTTTCACTTAACTGCATTTTAAACCACAATGACGTAGCCACACCTGCTAAACAATACCGTGGCCATAAAAAGTTCAAATTTGTTCATTAAATTACAGTGTATATTATATAAATACTTTCGAATACATTTGTTTAATTAGTTCTATATCTGAAGTCTATATCAAATGACATAAATCTTCGCGATAATGTGTAAAACAGATCCTTAATGAATACTACACTTATGTAGTTACATACATTCTTAAATGTACTAACATCGCTTTTCCACTGCATTTTATTTGTCATATATTAATTTAAATTTTAATTTTAAATTGTATTTAATATAGGTCAAATGAAACTCATTAATTACAGTGTCATAATGGCGATTAAATTACACGGATGAGAACGTCGAGTTGGCTCGTAAATACATCAGCGGTACGCCACGACTCACAAACTCATGTGGAATACACTATAAAATTTATAATATCAAACATATTTATTGTAGTTATATATATGTTTAGTTTGTCATTCTGTCCATACATATTTATACTCGGGTTATCTTTTCTTCAAAGTATAACTATCTTTTATGTATTATATTTATATTCTTTTTTTAATATACGCTTGTGTAATGATATTGAGATTAGTTTCTGTACTGTATTGTTGAATATAGCTCTAAAACATTTTACGCATTGAGGTCGGTGACAGTTTAAGCAAGAACAGAACTGACTTTTGAATAGTAGAGCTTAAGGAAGTATACTGAACTACATAACTCATAGGAAATAAACCAACTATTTATACATAGATATTTAAAACGTGCTTTAATATTAATATTATTGTACTTTCTTTTGAATTAATTAATTTATTTAACAAATAGGAATTGTAATTGTTGGAACATTTTCTTTGCTAATGCCTTCAGAAAGAAAAGTAATTTAGAACTGAAATGTTGCTCCACAAGGAGATAAATTTAAAATCGATCCAAGTTTCCGTCTTATAATCAATTTTTCTAAAAGAAATGAAAACCTCATGTATACTTTTTGTTTGTTGTTTTATGACAGTTCCCAAAATGGCTAATTTTTATTTATTTTTAATTCAATCTCTAAATTTCTCAGAAATAGTTTAAGATAGTTTTCTAATTAAAGTATATTTTATTGTTGTCGAAGTTGGTAATTAAAATATATATAGTTTTTATCGATAATATTCCATCAAATCGAATCTCATAATTCAGCATGTTGATAGTATCTTCTTATATGCTATTCAAAATATTAATATTCTCGTTGAGATAATCGTATTGACAAAACTTAATTAAAAAATATATTATATTTACTTTTTAAAAATATACACTTCGTTTGTTATAACAGTAAAGGTTTTTTTCTTTCCATAATATTTAATATTATAAGCAATAAAAAAATCGAGGCCATAAAGTTTATAGACCTTCACATTTTAATAGCCAAATAAAATATAGTATAAGGAGAATTAAACTTCAATACTTGTTTACGATCTCACTGAAGTGTACTTAAGCACGTATTATTGGCAAAGCAGGTGGCAGCCTGGTTATTCAAAGTACTATTGTGCCTCTATTGGTAATCGAGAAACATTTCGTAACGTATCGTATTTATTACAAGTTTCCAAAAGCTATCCTTGAATAAATATTTATTTTATTCAAATATCATGAACAATAATAGAAATCAATGTCGTCAATTATATTGCACTTCTTAATTGCCATAACCTTCTTAGTCTCTACAATTGCACATATAATTATTTAATCTAAATAAGTTAAACTTAGTACAGTAAACTAAACACATAAGAATTATTATTTTAAGCAATATAGTAAAAAATAAGCTTTATTTCGAAGTACGGCTAAAGCTATAAATATTGACACAGGATAAAATATATAATATGTTGCAACCCGTTTTGTGTGCATAACCTAACGACTACGTTTGTGCTTTAAATTAATATATTTTTATAGCCAGCTTTTCCTATGTTGCTGAGCTTTTAAAGCAACGTTGTGCTTTCGTTACGGAATTTAGGATCGAATGCACACAATAGTTATATTAACTCAGAAACCGCATTGTACCTACAGTAATACACACATATTGTTCTGCCTACTTCATTTAGATATAAATAGTTTTGTGTTACTATTTAATATATATCGTGAGCACTATAACATTGTGCTTATAGTACATCAACTATTTAAGGAATGTCATTGTTATATTGTCTAAAATAAGTTTAATTTTATTTACTTAGCACTGTACCTATAGTAGGGGCTTACAAAAGAGCTTAAGTTACGTAGCGACGGTAAGGATGTTAATTGGTGTTTCTTCGTTCTAAGGTAATTGAGTTGCCACGAGACAATGCGAAATGCAAAACATTAGCATATATAGCACGGTTCAGTTGTTATAAATGCTATAAGTTTATTATTTGTCGCGATACTCCAAAAAATAACGTCAAGTAGCTATTAAAATTATAGTTCTAAATATTCAAATAAGAAAACTAATACGTTGCAACTATATTATGGTAATTTTTAGATTATCATTTCTATAAACACATAACAGCTAAATTAATTAAAAAGCAATTATAAATGAACACTTTTTTTTAATAAGTAAATAAATAAACCATACTTACTTATAAGTCATTATTATGATAATATTGTCACAAATTCATAGCGAAACTGAATAAGTAAGGAAAGTTGTATGATATAGTTATTATATAATATAGTTGTTAAATGTTGCACCAATAACACAGAGTAAACATATTAATTATCTTTACATATAACTGAATCGTAACGAGAAGTGAGATCTTGTAACCTTTTTGTCTGAAAACAAAAGAGAAAAGAGAGGATCTCTTTTGCTTTTAGTCTTTATTAACACCATGTTCTCTTAATTGACTTCCTTATACTCCTCGTAGCTCCTAGTCTCAACCATTTGCCCGTTACTATTTTGAAGGTCAATTAATATTTGCATATTCTTACAATGAAGCAAATTAAAACATTAAAAAAGTTAAAACATTAAAAAGGCTGGTTATTATTATTGGTAGTTTCAAGCTAATGACAAGTATGTCAGAATATCAACGATCGTCGCCTAAATTTAAATTTGAATTTATTATTCTTTATAAAGGCGAATTTAAAAATCTTGTAGCACACTTCAATCAAACTTTATATTGGATTCCACAAATTAGTAAGCCGGGACGATAGACGTTGGCAGCTATGGAACCTTGAAAGAAAATACGTAATTTTCTACCAATAGAGTATCACCAATTTTAGACTGATGTTTTCTATCCTTAACCTTATAAACTTGAGCGCTTTGTTTTTTTATAATTAAGTATACGTATTTGAGCTTCGCAAATATTCACCATATTTCCCAATTTCGCAAAAAGTTCAAGTGACTTCCGTTTTGGTATCGCAAGAATATTCACACTTACACACACTTACTATTTTTAATACTGTACCTGCTTCAAGTGCAGTACATGAATAACGAAATTATAACATATTGCCCGTGTGGACATTCTCGACGGATTTCGCTCAGAAGGTTTTGAACGAAGATATTCTGGAAAGCTACTGTCCCCAACACTATTTCTTCTACATAACAATGATATTTATTCAATTAAACTTCCGTGAACCATAATCATTCTTAAATATATATATTTACCCGGCTATATACTTATGTAGAATTTTGCGCGACCATTTTTTGCGTAAACATTTCATGCTTCGAGCTCATGAGTAGAATCCTACTACCGATAATACCACTGAGAATGCGAGTCATACCAGCGGAACAGGACTCTAACAGAACTCAGGAGAACATCAAGAGAACTCAGGAGAACATCGAAGAGTGCCGACGAAAACTTGTATCTTCTGTTGAAAATTTCCCAAGGAAACTACATAAACTAACAAACTACAGATATATTTATGTTGAAACATAACTTGTCATTCTGTAACTTTGTATTATATTTTATGAATTATAAATATAATTCAATGTTGTATTGTCAACGTGAACTTATAATTTTTTGTCAGGTACAACAAATCAGAGTATATTTTATGTGAACTGAAATTAGGCAAAACTGCACAGTACAGTTTCATGTAATCACAATAATATACTTCTTTATTTGCCAGAACATAATCGTAAGCGTTTAGATATATATTTTTTATTTGTTTCCTTTTGCACACTTTCCGGGTGTGCAAATGTTATTATAATTTAAAAAATCTACAAGCACTATTAAAATTATTACATAACATCTTTATTTACTACAAAACAAATGTGAAACAGATATTTACAATTTATAAGTAAGTATTATTCGTCTATAAGTAACAACAATAAACTAAATAAAAAAAGAATTTGTTTCATTCAATAAATCATTGACATTATAAGATTGACATTTATTAGAGGAAGTAAAGAAGCTATTTTTTTTAATATAATAGTTTTTTTTTAATATCTAGTGGCAATTTTTTTAAACATTAATAATAATAATAATAATAATATCAGGACAAATTACACACATTGATCTAACCCCTAAGTAAGCAAATTATTTGCTTGTTTTAAGGGTGTTAGACAACGATACAAATACATAGAAATACACATATAAATACTGAGAATATATTTAATAAACGACCAAACCCAGAAACACAGACATCTATGCTCATCACATAAATGCCTGTCTCCGCCGGGAATCGAACCCGAGACCCATAGCGCCGTGAAATGTTAGGCGTCTGCGCTAACCACTCGACCAACATTATAAGGTATTTTATTATATATATGGATTGACATATAAATGTCTATTGACTATCGATTATTAAGTAGAAATTAAAAGTAAAAAGTAAAAGAAAACGGCGACAATGCATAATTCACATGTTATTCAAACTGATGTGATAAAATATTTCTTTAAGGTAAATAAAAATACAATCATAATAATAAAAAATATTAATTATTAATGTCCATAGTACTTAAAACAATATTGAATTATTATAAAAAAATGTTAAATAAAAATAAATACAGTTGGATTTTCAACATTCGGACACTGACGGTGCCTCGTTTACTTGACCATTATGGAGACAGGAAAAGAGGGCACATGGTTTCATAACCACTTCAAACTGATCTACTGTGAGAGTTCGATACAGGTATGCTTTCCTAATAAATAATCTGTTAAATAAGCAATAAATTATAATTGACCACATAATTTGTACATTATACAATCCAACTTCATGGTTCTCAAAGAATAATCCTTCAAAAACCACAGGAATGTTTTATCAACATGAAACTCAGCGAACTATGTACAGAGTTGTAAACGGGACAAAAATAAAATATGAACCACAAAGCGTTCTTGCGGTGGCTTTGTATCGTTTTCAATCTACGTTATGAAAGCATGTTACGAGCCTTTCAAAGTAATATCGCTGAAAGCTTAATAAGTATTAAGTAGTCTGACCGATGTTTTACATAAATCGCTGTGGACCTATGTCGTGATGCGTTATGGTTGATTGGTTTCACTGATAGAACGTCCATTATACGCCAACTTATTACATACATTTATTAATATTGTATTTCATACGTATTTATAATTTGTCGCTTTGGATTATATACCTTTATTAATAAATAATGAATATTTAAAAGTTTATAATACCAAACGTGCACGTAGCCAGCAATGATAGTTATAGCAACAAATGTAATTACAGGTTTTAATCGTAAAAGTTTGATCTAAACTATCCATTTACAGTCTCTTTGTTTGCAGAAAATGTTGTCGGAGTGGCGCTGTCTGTTGTTCACTACTTGGATATGCCACGTCATTACAGTACATTTTAATATCACCAGAAATGTTCAAAAATAACTACAAATAACTATTGAATTGGTACCGAAATATATTGGAAGTAGAAATTTGACACTATAAAAAACTATTCAGAACAATTCATTTTAGCAAAAGATGATTCTTTTTATGTGAAACCAGTAGAAATGGTCATGCTAATATACTTTTTACTTTCTTTTCAGTTAGGTATTTTAAATCTTACGCCAAAATCTGCCTGCCTCGTTCCTACATCACACATACCCATACTTAATTTTAAGGCATATAATGTTGTTTTTTAGAACACAGGAGCTAAGTAAAAATATGAAACGCAAGATTAACAAGCAGCTTCAAAGCAGGATATCTCTTTGTACTCCGACTGTTTTACGACTGCAAGATTTTTGTAATAATAATAAAATTATATATTATACAGCGATATCCAATAATAAAATTGTAATTTACATAACATACATTACCAAATCCATGGAATGTATATGTCCTCGTCGTATATAAATAAAAAATATATAAAACCTTTTTAAATACGTACCCTTACAATGTAAATTATAAAAAATTGTTGCGAACATTTAATGATATATTAGCCCGCGCCGAGTTCAAACTTTTAAGACGCGTTTTCTCGTTATGACTTTCCGAGGGTGAAGGGGTGAAGAGTGAGGGGCGAGGGGACATCAAAGTGAATTAGCGAATGTTGTCTAGGGGCATCCGTTTGTAAGCCGCTTTGAAGTTGGACTACCTGCAGGGAACTCCCATGAAATGGGCTAAAGCGTACGGCGTTTTATTTTGATACCACTAGGGAAGAGTGTTTGGAAAAGAGATTTTTTTGGCTCAAACTATACAAATAAATTTATACGACTTCATACAGTTATCATATTTGCACTGATATAAGCTTAAAAAACTTGCATTAATATTTGAAAATATCTTTAAACATGTATAGCCATGTTAAGCTTATTTAAATTTATATAAATATAGAATGAAAAATATACTGATACGGGCAGGGATTCAAACCCGCGACTACTGGGAAACCGACCCGTCGCTCTACCAAGTGAGCTACCGTATCGCTGTCCGCCTCGGTGAATTATGCACATTAAAGACGATCACATATAGAATGCTTAATTCACCGAGGCGGACAG
Source organism: Napeogenes sylphis (assembly GCA_959347405.1). Taxonomy (NCBI): domain Eukaryota; kingdom Metazoa; phylum Arthropoda; class Insecta; order Lepidoptera; family Nymphalidae; genus Napeogenes; species Napeogenes sylphis. The sequence continues at coordinate 19,211,770 of OY365777.1, forward strand.
CGATACGGTAGCTCAGTTGGTAGAGCGACGGGTCGGTTTCCCAGTAGTCGCGGTTTCGAATCCCTGCCCGTATCGGTTTATTTTTCATTCTATATTTATATAAATTTAACTTGCATTAAGCCTGGAATCTTATTCCAGGCCATAATAAAAAAGGTGGAAGACAAAGTAAAAGTAAAAAAAACAATATTTTGTCGTGTTTTATGTTTTATTTAATGCAAAATATTTAATTAAAACAAGGAGAACAGAAAGGGAGAATCGTATAATATAGCGATCTTTAATATGTATAAATACAAAAAAAAACTTTACTAAACCTACAGCGAAAGTTTTTTACTTGTTTTTGAAATAGGATTATTTTATCAAAAGTAATGATGTTATAAAGATACCTTTTGTCTCAAATTCTACTTTCATAAAAAAGTATGATATAAATGGAGTGCAAAATGTTTCAGATAAAAGTCATGAATTGATATTAAAAATGTTTTAAAACTTAAAACCTTGTCTCATTCAAGCTCGCATCTCGAGTCAGATAACGTCTGAAGCTACAGGCTCTTTAAATGTATATCCTATTGCAACAAAAATCAATTTACGCCGTTAAAGTCGCATTGATGACAACTCCCGGCATATTATAATTAAAAGTCATTTACAATACTTTCTAAAAAACATGCAAGAATAAAAGGGATTGCGTTTTTTTAAATCTAATTGTAACAAATAGTTTATTGGTGTAAACGGCTGAAAGGTTTAAATATATAAATATATTTATTATATTCGAATAATCTATTATATCTAATTTAAGTGACTATAAAAAACCAAAACTATAATGATACGGAAAGGGATATTATAAAGTAATTTTTGATTTAAACCACTTTTTTAAGTTAAAAATTATTTTTAAAATATAATATAGATATTATGTAAAATATTGTTTTTTTTTTTTAACAATAATTTTGGTTTGTTACTTGACATCACGCGAGATTTCAAATGTCTTTAGGTTAGTTTGCGGTTTCATAAACGAGCAAAAGCTCTCAACTTTGAATAGACCTAATAATTATTTTCAGTTCTGTGAATCCATGAGATGAAAATTTTATAGTACTACTATATATACTTATATATAGTAATATTATATTGTATCTATATTCATAATTAAAACACTAAGAACAAATATTTCTGGCTTCTGCGATGTTTCATTATATGTTGTAGCCATTCAGTTAACCTAGAAATACAACTCTCTAACAGCAGATCGGAGTGAAGAACCTATTATAAATGTGTTTCTTGTCTACAATCTACAAGAAACACATTTATAATAGGTCAGAGAAGACTTAGTCCTACTTACCTGAAATAGTCTTAAATATTACTTACATACCAGCAATAAAAAAAACAATCTAGACCATTGTTTATGCAATCTTTTATAAAGCGAGACAAAAACATTAATTAAGAGATACTGATTTCAAGGAAATGAAGACAATAGTTCTCTGTGGCCAAGCCGAGCGCGATCCAAATGATGAGAACGCTGCGGTGTCTAAATTAAAATCTTACGCCCGTCTTCTGTTTAATGAAAATTCTGATCATTAATGCAGCAGCATTAACATTCAACTGACAATATGAATTATAATCTTTGACATGCCTTTTGCAATTAAGTAAATATGACACTGCACACCCTCACTTTATTTACTTTATTTATTTACTCCCTTTCTTACTTTATTTAACTACGAATATATTTTTTTTGTTTATTATTTGAAGAAAATATATTACAACAATATTCAATTCGACCTTAATTAAAACTTTTGTTTGTACCTAAAATAGAACCAATTGTAATGTTGTTTATTTCTCCCAATTAGAGAAGATTTATTTTTTATTTAATAAGCAATGTGAATTGATTTGAACATTAGAACAAATATAAAACAGTATTGCGCCTGAAGAGTCTTGATGTTTATGTAACACTTAAACTCTTGAAGTTTTCGTATTCATCTACATCTTTACGACACCTAGATATTCTGAAAATTGTCATTATAGTATTGTATCACAGACTTCTTCTGATTTTCTTACAATGCTTTCTTGAATAACATTTAAGAAAATGTAAGGTTTGGTTAGATACATGTGTTTAATTCTGTAATTTTTATTGTCATATTTTAAATCAACTACCGTTTGCATTTCGATATTTGTTGATTTTTATTTTTATTATAGTTATATGAATCTTTACAATCAAAGTTAAAATTGAAACCTAATAGCCCAAACCCGTGTACAGTATTTAATAACACAAGAAATGTAAATTAAATACCTGTTAAATAGACCAATATGTTTAAGACTAAGAAATAAAAGACTTATTTTTCTTATTTTATTTTATTTTTATGGTCAAATATATAAATAACTAATTTCATTTAACGTTAATGGTTTATATTAAAAATATATTTAGAACTTGCAGAAGGTAAGCATTTATATTTAGCCGGGACCCGAGGTATTGATATGGAAATAACAAGCGTCTGTAGACCTTCAGAAAAGTCCTCTTAATACACAGTCGTTATCATTATTAAGTTTTATTCTATTATTCAATAGGTACATAAATTATTATTAATTTACATTTTTTATGGGGATTGTTAATCAATGAATATAAGGTGATCGTTGATAGAATTTATATGTATAGGTTTTATATATCCTATTACTACCCTACTATTTTATATACCCTGATTCAGTACTCGATCAAACAGGAATTAGTTTTAATTAAAGATTTTGAAACCATTCTTTAGTTTTTAGGAATTTCATTTTATTATTTCATAGAACTGCTACTGTGGATTATATATAGATAATTGTTATATAGTACCTATTATCATTCTGTGTTATATAAATTACAATATATTTTCATTTAAATCGACCTTTACCCTTGTCTTGTAATTTAAGTGAGTCAACTAATTTGTTATACATGGTGCTTGTATAACAAATAAATTGAGTTGTGTTGTATTTCTTTTTGTTTTCAGGTTAATTTGGTACAAAATAAATGATAAATAGAGAGTTAAAAATAATCTATATCTTACACCAACACATAACCACTTTCCTAATTTTGAATATTCACATCACATGTTGCATCTCTCTTTGGAATGATCACACACACACAGACAAACCACTACGGTTGTTTGATAAATTGAATGATTTATCTTAAAACCAAACCGCACGTATTGGAGAGAGAAACATGGGACTATCTGCTACATACTTTGTGTACTGATTTACTTATAACAATTGTGTTTAGTATCTACGTTATTTAATATTTGATATTAAGTCTTCCGATATTCGATATTTATATATTTTGGAAGTTGGAATAATATATAATAATAATGTTACTTCTTGTTGGACGATGCTCGCGTCGGTATAATTGGAAATCCTTCAACCTCCATTATCGACAAGTTGAAATCATTAAAAGTTTTTGAACCAATGAAGCGACAATGTTTAATATCTTTTACCATATTGTACTATTTGTTATTATGCAACATAGAATTCTAAAATTTATATATTATTGAAAACAAATCTCGTTAACAAAACAAATATGTTTTTAATATCACAGATATGACAACATAGATTTCTCGATCGGAATAAGGCTAGTATGGTTACAAAAACAAATAAAGCAACAAACATAAAACGATTTTAATTGAAGAGTCCGATAATTAAGCATGAATGCTTAAATTAATTAATGAATTTCGTGGAATCGACGCTTTGAGTACTGCGATCGGTTGTAGAGCTCGCAAATAACATTCTTAATTAATGTGAACAAGAACGAACGTTTTGCTATTGTGGATGTTCAAAATTGTTCGCCTTTTAAGTTGTTTAAAACGACCATTGATTAAATTAATTGGGATGAAATAATAGGAAGGAATATAATATTTTACAAGCCAATGGTTGGCTATGTTACTCTGGAATATCGTAAATATAAACAGAAATGAAATGTTCACATAACAGCGTTCAATTTTATGTTTTTATTACAGGAAAAACAAATATTGAAATACAGTGTTACTACAAAATTATTTATATACATTTTCGAAGCGAGTGAAAAAGAGAAAGTAATTTTGTCGGATATGCGTCAGCTGGACAACATTAGTCAGACGATGCGAGAAAATTTAATAAAAGCACTGCTTATCGCTTTGTAGACTAAACTGGGCCCATTGCCATCTGTTATAGGGTTCCGTACACAAGTAATAACTTAGTATTTTATAAAATTTTCCCCAACAAACGCAGATTAAACAATTAGTCCAGATCCAGATCATTTTATAATAGTACCGTAAACAAAATTCGAGCAAAACATTTGAATCTGCATATTTACAGTAAAAAAAATTAATGCGTGTAATATATTATTTGAAGATGTTTTATTTATAAACTAACAAAATAATTTAAATATACTACTTGGGTATTCAATTTCTACAATTCAACTTGCCGATTGCTATAATTGCTATAATATGAAGCACAACCGAGTCGATACGGTTAAGACACCTAAAGTCACATGAAGACTGTAAAAGTTTAACTAAGATGAGCAATAAATATATTTTTTATAAAAGCGTGTTTTTTTACATTATTTATTTTTTCTTAATAATATTTTTTTCTTAATATTGGATTGTCATCGGTAAATGATAAGAATGAAAAAAATCGACTTTTCAAAGTTTATCAGAATCATGTTCAAGTTGCCATTACAAACATTTACACACACAAGTTACATCCGAAGCTAATAAAAGCATATTAAGAATACTAATTACTAAATATTTTACCCATATATTTTAGTGAAGCTTTCAATATTTATTAAAAGAAACAAGATATTTACTTTCATAACATAATTCCCAGCTGTAGGTACAAGATGATCCAGATGATTTTAATATTGTTAATATGTAGGGATCTCCAATAACAACATTTTCATGCAAATTAATTCACATGTTAGAGGACGAGAATGCGTTCTTTTATATTAGCCTAAAAATTAAGTCAGTACCTTATCTCAAGGGAATGTGAATAATAATCCTAACCTTGACTTCCATTCGGTAGAGACATGTTTACCTCGACTTAATATTTGCTTTCCTAAATAAAAATAATATAGTTGGCAGGTATAAAACTATGCATACCAGGGTATTGAATTCTGATATCATTGTGCTTATAAATTAAATAAAGAATTTTATGATTGTCAATACACAACTCCGTAAAATTAGTTGGATAATGAAGTTAAATAAGCGGTTGACGTTATAAAAATGTGGACTTGTTATTCAAATACACCTGACTGTAGCATATTATGCAAATCTTTAACGTCTTAAATACTAACAGCTTTTTGTATCAGTAATTACACTTTACGTTGTTTTATTATTATTCTATAGTGCCAGAGCCGTTGTCGCCTGTGAGTGCAGCCAGTCATTAGTATTCAAAATGCAAATTGCTCGCTCCCAGGGCGATGCACCCGTCTCAGATCTTACTTTCCCAGAAATTATTTCATTAACTACTGCATACATATCAGACGTACGAAGATGTATGACATTTTATGATGATGATGTAACGTAATTGTTTATGATTTTAAATAGGAAGATGTCTCAAACCTCTAAACCTAGAGTACAACATTATTTCTTCAAAATTTCTATATTATTTTAAACTTATATAACTCATCCTCACTGACAGATGAAAGGTCAGTCTAAACTTGTGTTATATTTTCTTTCTAATAGGTTCCTTCATGAGTAAAGATATTTTAGCATGTTAAAGAACAATTGACTTAACTGACATCGAGTCACTAAAATTAGTAACTTAGCTTTAATAAGTCATCTATATATAGAATTAGTAGTTCATAATAATTTTCTACATTAAAAAAATAAAAAAATACTTTGAAAACAAGTCAAAGATAATTATTAAATAAAAAAAAAACAAAATGTTAATACAATAGAATAACGAAATGTTCCATTCAGCCTATTTTAGTTGTTCATTAAGTATTTCATGAATTCAATTTCGCATTCAAAGTTTGCGAAAGAGAATACTTAAACTGTTTATCTGAATCCTTCGGGAAAGCATCCCTTTCGTTATATCGAGCAATTCAGGCGATGTTGTTCCAGTCCACTCAAAATATTTGTCGAGAGTTCACTTGAGCGGAATTAATACACTTTTCAATGTCGCAATGTGCTTTCTAAACAATGAGACCCCTTGTCGCGATGCCTAATGGTTATATATATAGTCCTTTCATCGAGTAGCATTCTCCCTATAGATACTGATAACAGCCCTCCTTAAGTGTTTATAGAAACTTGACGTTTTATTATTTACTAGCTGTGCTTGTGACTTCGTACGCGTAGATTTCGATTTCGATAAAACGTATCCTTTGTACATACCAATGTATGTAAAAACTATAACCCGAGACCTCTGCAAAATCGTCCCGTCGCTCTACTAATTGAGCTACCGTGTCACTTACGGTAGCTCGAGACGGGACGGTTTTCCAGAGGTCTCGGGTTCGAATCCCTGCCCGTGTTGGGTTTTTGTTATTCTGTTTTTATATAAATTTAAATAAGCTTAACATGGCTATACATGTGTATAAATATTTTCAAACATACTATAACTAGTCATTCACCAACATGCCTAGATAATATGTTTACAGACAATTCTAGCGCAATTAAATATAAATGTGTAATAAATAATATAAATTCGAACCATCCTGATCAGTTGATACACTTTTTATTTTAAAAAAATATTCTCTTTAAAAGATTTTACAATAATCTAAAGTAGTAGTATTTTTGGGCAAGAGGTAGAAAGTACCTCTTGTGCAAGAATACATAAAACCAAATGTGTTATATAATAGGTTCTTCAACCTTATTAGAATAGAGTTTATTTTAATTCTTACAACTAAACAATTTCAGTTTCTAAACAAGCTTGATTTAGTGTAAGGACGAATGTAGGCATCCATAAAAATAAAAAAAACGGTTCTATGAATAATATGAACAAAGAACATTAAAAAGTAGTGACAGATTTGGAGATTATGTAAAGAAAAATTCAAAATTATTTAAAAAAGTTCGTAGAATGGCTACCGAGTGCGTGAAGTCACGTCCTAAACAAATTTATCCGTCAACTGGCATTTACTTTAATAGTTTCGGTATCATTGCTTATTAACTACTTTATACGCCATGATATTTTTATCTAAACAAAAGAATGTATGAACACTCTTATAACACCACTTTGACTTACTATTTAATAATATTTTAAATTAATTTCAATTAATGTGGCGTATTATTTCGAAGAATTAGTTTTTATTTAAGACAGAAATAACAATTCTTTGAAAGGAAAAATAAATGATTATTATTTTAAGTGTATAATATTATTAAATGAGTTTTGCAGATAAATGTTAAATTTACTAAATGTGGAGAACGTAGGATATTGTCTGCATGTGACGTCACGACGGCACATCGGTTTACCGCAACTGAGTCACGTCAGAATCAGACCATTTTAGTATTGGCATCATCTGTCGTAAGCGTTTACAATTCTGTTGGAAGGAAACAAAATAACTTACTATTTCTATTAGACGGAATCAAAAATATTATATCAATATACATTATATTTAATTCAATAATTATATAATTATAACAACGCCTAGTTTATGGCGTTTTTTAAAGAAGCTAATTGTTCGTTATCGCGCCAACAGCGATTTCGCAGCTGATTTATTTTGTACAGAATAATTATGCCTTGTAAACATCATAATTAGTAGTATTATGGTTAAAGATGACTTTTTTTTGCTCAAAAAAAATTCAAACTTTGATTACACCGCGTGGCTCTTTTAATATTGGAATAGGTTAGGTTAGTTTACTCTAGGTCGCCAATGTGAGGGCTTTTCTCCCCAGGAAAAAATATAATTTGAATTTAAATTTACCAAAGTAGTTTGTGGTAAAAAGTAGAATGTCCTAATGGGATTTGGAATAACTTAGTCCTCAATCAATCACGATCACAGCAAGGTATCAACTCATTACATTACACCTCTGATCTACGCCGGGAAGACACGCGAGCCACACATTCACCCGCAATCATTGTTCACACTACCAATATTATTAATACCTATTACTACATACATACCGAATATTATAAATAATTGTTAGTATGCAAATAATAATATAATAAACAAATGATTTTTAATAACATATTCCCGATAGAATATATTAATATATTCTAAATTACATCTTGTATTTTTAAACCCATTTGAATGTGTAATACAATTTTACTGCCGTTTAGATATTTATGGTTCCATATTACGGCTTTATACACGGTCGTGTAGAAACGGGATTAATTTTTGATTAAATTCGTATTATGCTCGTTTCAAACATGGCTACCTCTATTAAAAAACTTGCGGAAAGTAAAACGAAGCACTGAATAAGCTCAAGTCTTTAATTACTTTTACCAACATTATAAGTATTGTTACCAATTTTTTATTATGGGATAAAACTAAATATTTTAATAACTTAATATAGTGATATATACGAAAGAAATTCAATTAATAGTCTTAGGAAAAAATAGTATTATTGTATTTCAGCGGATAAATATATGATGAGCTGATTTATAAAGCATTGTTTGCTTACAAGGGTTTTCATTAAAGTCCAACGAACGAACTTTTACTAACATATATGGATATTTCATATATTTTTTATGCAATTGCCTTGCATTTAGTGAATGTTATTAATATACGGCAATTTATGTATGATAAAGTAAATATTTCGCTTGAACTAGTGACCTACTGCATATAGAATAGTTGTTGTAAATCAACATAACATTCAATTAAATTAAAAATATTTAAATGTATTTTGTAAAATGGTTAGTAATTTAAAATACTTATTTATTTAAGTATTCATAGAATAACCCAATGCTGTTAATATTTATTGTGGATGTTATGCAAACTTTTTGAATTATAAGCATTCATAACATTGTTTCAAAATAACTATAAACATGTGTAGCTTGTAAAGCTAAGGCCGGTGCCTCCAACACTAAAGAAGGCAAGAAGGCACTAAAGAGGGCTTCTTAGTAAATTACATACATTGCAACTATTGCTGAAGCGCTGAGGGCAATGCTGTTACGTCATTAGCACGCCATGTGACGTCATAACTCCTAGCTATCTTCCGGCTGTTAGCAATTACTACGATGGATGGAACACTTGCCCCCAATGTGCGTTATTTTATTTCGTCTTGCTATAACTGCGCCAAGTGCTTTCAATTAGCGACATTGGCTTGAAAATGCGCTCTGAAGATTTATTGTGTGAAAAATATTTAAGATCATAATTATAATACATAATACAACAAAATAAATATATCATTGTTCTTTTTGTGTGTAATGGACATTTAAAAAATTACATTTTAACGTAAATGGACAGATAAAAAAATTATAAATATATTCAAACATTTTGTTTACTTTGTATTGTAATGTTTAAACTGGAATACTGCAATATAACTTTTATATTAGTGTGCTGGTATAGTTATAACGTTGTCAATAATTTCGTTTCAGGATCATTACGCAGTTAGATAATAGGTATTTAATGTTTATCACGATATAAACAAAATGTTAATGTTTTTAACTATTACACATTGTTTAATTAACTATCACTTTAATTCTTACTTTAACTTATGATGCCATGTGTACATATAATAAAATTGTCACTCATTGATTTCTGTACATGGAAAATATTGAAAAAAACATAATGAGGGCCTTAATAAGAGTAAGAAAACTCAACACAATGATTTTTTATTTTGTCTGTTCGTCTGTATGTTTGTATGTCTGTATGTTTATGCACGATAATCTCAGAAACGGATAAACTTATTTGGATGAAGTTTTCGAGAATATATTGTCATCGGCTTCGCTTTACATTTAGTGTTTTTTTTATTTAAATCTGTTAAACAAATAAGAATGTTAATACTCTCTTATTTTCGTAGCATTGCAGTTAGACATTTTTTTTTAATTTAAATAGTAGTCCCCCCCAGGGAATAGAAATACAATTTCCAATAAAATATACGAAATTGAACTACCTTAGTATAAAAATATATCTGTGATTAAAAATAAAAAAATAAACTAGAAATACCATCTCCTACACGGAAAACTACTTGCCGGAGTTTGATGAAACTTTGACAAGGTGCGTGTTATCGAAATCAAAATCTATGCGTATAAAGTCGCAGGCACTGCTAGTTATAAATATATTTACCCCTTTACTTACCTTAAGTATATCATATCGGAGTGGGACTGAGAGCATGCATCGAGTCCGCCATGCTTCGAGCTAATGAGATCGAAAGTCTAGTCGAGTCTGGCAAAATCCAATATAATAAACGTAAGTACAGGTTACATCTGTTTAAAATTAAATTAAAAATTTAAAAAACCCCCGATACAAAAAGACCTCTAAAAAAAAAATAATATTATTATGTACTTATTAAAGTGGTTGCGTCGGGAGACCGTTGTACGTACATTGACGATGATGACTATTTCACGAAGTTAGTCATTGAGGACTTAGACTATATGGTTCAATATCGTAATTTCTTTATTTGCCTTGATATCTTACTTGCGTTTTAATTTCTTCCTTTACTAAGCATTAGCTTTCAAATCCGTCCACGCGTTTGGCCGCTAGATTGCCACAGACAGACACACAGATACACAGATCGACAAGTCAAACTTATGACACCCCTCTTTTTAGTCGGGGGTTAATAATAGTCACGGGGGTTAATAATAGTAATATGAATCACGAAAGTTTAATTACAAAGTATATAACATTTACAAAAAAAAAACAAATAACAATTTAATAGATTAATTATTTCCTCTACGTAATATTTCAACATTCTAAATAAAATTTGATAAATTCGATACACTATATACAAAAAAATCGAATTATACCAGAACTAAAACCATAGCAAGTAGAATGTGAATATAAAACGTTGTTTTGCGCTTATCGCCACACGTTATGTGGGACCATTATAAATCTACGGCGATGTCCACCTTCATGAATCACTCCGACGAAATGCCAGCTATCGTCCTCAGAATGAGTTAAGACATTTCGCATTTTAAAGTAAGAATTCCACAACATAAATGATAAAAATTCTACATAGTCTTCAAAAATGTGTAAATAAATCTGCAATAATGTAATACCATTTTGGAATATTGATGTGACGTATTGATATTTCTTTCATGCACTTAAGTGTTTGTATAATGGTTACAACACTACATGAAATGCGTAGGTGCTATCCAGTAGTGCATAAGTTCGAACCGCATGCATGCTAAGCCAGTAGAACAAAAAGATCAAGTGCTATGCGTTGCGTGCCTTAAAGACCCTTGCTTAAAATCGTTTCATGCTTCGTTTGCTTCATTCATGATATTTTGATAATGGCGTAAATTTATGCGGCAGTACCTCGAAATCCGAGACTGCATAATGACTTGGTGTCGGGCTTGTTTTATGCTAAGCGAAAATGAAAGAGGTTGGAAATGTATGCAGATCTCCAGCGTGGGAAGCAACAAGTGGCCAAGACTGATTCCTAAGGACAAACAAAAATTTGTTAGAAATTTGGTAACATTTTATAAAAGTGAGCAGATATGTAAATGAATATGATGTTAAAAATAATCTACATCACACGGCTATTTATACCGTTTATAAAATCAATTCTTGTTCGGTAAAGTGAATAAAATATAAATGAGAGTAATTTAGATAATTTTAAAATAAATCTCTTATCTACCTCGTAGATATATCCGATCTGAGATAAAATTTAAATGGATTACTATAAATCAAAATTTCCAAAAACATACAATCATTGATTAGAGCATAACACGCATTACAAAATGGAACATACATTAACCTGAAGGCGTGTCGTAGTGATATTATCACCGGCCCGGTAATTATACGCTGTACACTAAATTTCCACAAAACTCTCTTATCTGATCACTGTCAGTATGTTAATAGCACATATCCCGAAATCTTTTCCATTTTACGGCCCCTGTCGGACATTGTCTTTAATTGTTATGCAAATTAAAAGGAGATTGCTATTCGCAAAAATGTTGTATTGGGATTATTTCACAGCACAAAAATCTGCGAACTTTGTTTTGGTATTTGACTTAATACCATATATATTATATATAACTCGTTTTCGATTATTTAAACTTAGAATAGCACAGATAATACGGATCACCATAACAAACCTCTATGCTTCGCTTTTTAGAAATTAGTAAATGTAATTAACATTCATCAAAATGATACTCTGTCTAACTTTATAACCCAAATAGGGTCAATGAACTCAGAATAAGGACGTACTTGTATCCTAAATAAGGGCCACCCACAAAACATTTGATGCGACCCTTGCAGTTACATCAAAGCGTTGTGCGACGCGCGGCGGTCAAAACCCTCGTAGAAACCTCCTTTGAGTAGATATGACTACAGCCTTGTTAGTCTGTACTTCATCGTAAACGTGGCTTTGTTATATTTAACAAGTAACTGACGTAGAAAATAAGGTAATTTCAAGATAACATACGTAAGATTTATTTGAACAAACATAAATGTACTTTACTGTACTCCATACCGGTATGGTTTTTATTGGTAGAACACATAGTATGTCTCTATATTTTATATCTCTTTTAGCTGGGATATAGATATTAAAATATTTAATTAATATTCTCACGCTACAACTCTTGCAAGCTATCGACGGCTAAACTTCGCTAGATCACGCGAACGCGTCGCCATCTGCAACACGATCAGTGACTCGTTCAATAAATATTTTACTACTAAGTTATTGCCAGTCTCTAAACAAATAATGTATAATTGAGTTAATCTTTCAGATTTTATTGTGGATTTATACTGCTTGATTGAGTTCTCAATAAACGTTGAAATCAGGAGTGTTTTGATAACATTTAAGTTATCATAAACAAATATATTTTCGTACAATATGCGATTGTTTTTTAATTATTATTTTTCTACACCATACTTCCCAAAAACTCGATTCATTGACGTTAATCTAATAATGTAACACGAGAGACTTCAAACCAACTCGGTCAAGGCTTTATTTTATTTATCAAATTCCAACATATAAATAAAGGTAACAAAGGCGTAAATTAATATTCGATGAACGAGTAATTTGCAAAACATGGAATAATTTCCAACTGAGATAATTTGGGTTCTATTGTTTACAAGCTTTGTCTCGCTGCCAGGTGGTGACAAAACCAAAGTTTCAAACGAAGGTCATTTGCTAATTAATTTAAATTTTGTTCTTCTCAGGACCTTTTCATTTAAATTGTTTTTCATTTTCTAGTTAGGCTCATTGTAAATGTGAATTTTGTATCAACTCTAAGTACGGTTCCTAAATTTCGACCCACCAAAACGAAAAATATATTTTTTTATAATAAAATATGCTTATAGATATTATGAATATGGCTATACATTTTATAGATATTTTCAAACATTAATTTCGGTAGTGGCATTTTTTCAATGTTTATCTTTACTGCAAAATTAGAAACATTGATTAGGAATTTTGAAAGACGCTTAAAAGATGTGACCACCGTCCTGATTAAGATATATCATATATAGAATGTTCAATTCACCGAAACGGGTAGCTAAACGGTAGCTCAATTGATAGAGCGACTGGACGGTCTCCCAGGAATGTGGGTTCTCGAATCCTTGCCCGTATCGGTTTATTTTTAATTTTATATTTCTTTCAAATTTAATGTGTATGCTTATTTGAAATAAAAAAATCTAGAATGACTTTGACTTTATTGCTAGAGTTTTATCAATTTCCGTAAACAGAAAACTTGTAAAATTTTGGTAGAGCTTTTAAAGCACGAACGTCTGACTAACCTTAAATTATTGCAGGGTGAAATACATTTTCTTTTCTATTGACTACCAAATACGGGTATCTATATATAATACAATAAGAAATAAACAAATAATTGTTATATTTTTTTTTTTATTATTTTTTACAAAATATGAAAATATTATATACTAGCTGTACCTGCGACTTCGTACGCGTATATTTCTATTTTGATAAAACATACCGTTTCATCAAAGTTACGTACAATTTCGTCACACTCAATCAAGTAGTTTTTGCGTGTATAGTATTTGTAGTTTATTGATGTATTCGTTTTTATGTTTAATCACTGTCGAGCAGCAATGGTACGAAAATAAGAGATTATTAACTTCTTTATTTGTTAACCGATTATTAAAAAAACAACGTGTACAGCGAATCCCATGACAATATATTCCCGAAAACCGCTTCAAAACGATTTATCCGTTTCTGAGATTAGCGTACACAACCATGCAGACGAACAGACAAAATGCAAAAACATTGTTTTAGATTCTCTTGCTTAAATGTATAAAGGTCCTTCATTATGAATTTTTGAAAATATTTTCTATAGACAGACAGCGATCAGTTACAGTTTTATTATATGTATAAGGATAGATTTCTGGAGCACATACATCTTTTAAAGTTAAGCCGTTTCTGAGATTAGCGTGCACAACCATACAGACGAACAGACAAAATGAAAAATCACTCAATCAAAAGGTTCTCTTGCTTTTACTAAGACCATCATGATTTTTAAAATTTTTTTTAATTAGTTTTTGAGGTGTGTCAACGAAAATCATGAACAACATACAACTCGTTAGATATATTCAAGTGTTCGACTTGCATTTCCGCAATTGCTTCAAGGGTCAAAAACAATCACAGCGCCTACAGCTGCAAGTAGCTGTAATAACAGCTATTACTGACCACCCACAGCTGGGAAATTTATAGATATGTAATACTTTTGTTGTAAGATTTATCTTATTTGTAGCTATTGAACCAGTAATAAGATAACAAGCTGTCTAGTAAGCTACTAGCGAGGTAAGTTTAAATAAATAAAAGTTAAAAGATTAGATATCTTTATCTTTAAGAGTTTAAAATTAAACATAAAAATGTATTGCGCTTATTCCAAATGCAAAAAAATACGAAGCTAAAAAAATTTAGATCAGGAAGGATAAATTGATTAGCAAATAAAGTAAAGTATGTTTAAATGTTTTTTAATATTCCCCTATGCTTCGTTATGTCTAATTTATGTTTACTTTTCTTTTTTAGGTACAAGTATATTAATTTTATTGACTTTGACGCAAGTATTTAACATAAAAAATCTGTGATAAATATTATATTTCTTAACAGTAAGTGGTTTTTAATTAAATCAAGTAAGTAGTGCAACCGACAAGTCACTTAATTACGTAATCGTGTAATTTTACTTTTATATTTTAAGTAAGATTAATTAACGCTTAAAAGTCGATAAAATAATTAAAAATCTATAGTTTTATACGAAGACAATTTATTTTGGTTAACAGGATAATTTCTAAAAATGGATGAACGACAAACGAATGAAATTATTAGTAGTTAATTTTACTATATTCATTTAAATACTATAATTTTATATATTATTGAATACCTACTCATTATTTCTGTCTGCTAAAATAAAATGTAATGTTTTATAATAACTGTGAGGGTGTTAATTTTAATTTAAAAACAGGTATTTTTAGGATCAAAAATTTCAATTCATTGTAATAAATATCAATCATTGGAAATGTAATTATTCGATCATCAAATAGGGTTTTTGTTCTCAAGCAAAATGTATCACCGATCACCTCGTGACAAAGACTCGAAGTAACTATTAAAACGATATAGAGATAATTAATATTGTATAACCCAAAAAATATATTCTTGTATGTTTTTGTATCTTGTTTACTAATGTTATAAAATTGAGTTGCTCATTAAGCTTTCTTCCCGATTAGCCATTAGGTCATCAATCTTTGGACACCATGGTCCGTTGGCTAAGGGTCAATTAGACTAAATCGGTTTACGACGTACGACTTATAAGTATACTCTAATGACAGACCGACGCCTATCTTGTATTTTTTAATTTTGGCTTTGGTTATGTTTCAATGTTTAAAATATTCTCATTGATTTTTTTTACTAGTCCGTACATAATATATAGTAGTATAAAGAATATTAGTAAGTAATATATAGAATAGTCAAAAAATATACTTAATAAATATTCACTGGCCAGATGCTAACTACAAAAATGATTCATCATATAAATATTTTCCCAGGACCTGTCAATCGCTCGGAAACAGTAGTTTGTTGGTTTTGATCTATTAAATCTTTAAATGTAAATATCTATATTTTATGCCAGAATGTTTGATCATTACCAATAACTTTTCTTACATCTTAATTATCGGAATCTTTATGACATTTTAATCTTAGTAACTTCTGTGTTAATCTTACAAACTTTACACGTCTTGTCTAAAATAAGATAAAGAATAACTAGTAATCATTAGAACGATATTTTAGTAAAGTTTTATCGTAGAATGTTCCTATCGTATAGGACGATTAAATATCTTCAATATCCACTTAACAAACGAGTATTTTATATATTGATAAATTAAAAAAAGTTAATAATTACATAAAAAGTAAAAACGTTTCACGATAACCTTTATAAAAACTGGTAAATATATATGTACACAGATAAAGCAAACCGAATAAGAGCGTAATCATTCATTGCATGAATATTTATTGTTAATTTGTGAACTCGATCGCTGATAGTCCCAAGGCGGACTCACAAACGATATTTTATATATTTGATATCGTAATATGCTATATATCAGTGCTTAACGCTCTGGAAATTTTGCAAGTTACGATTATTTTTTAATTAAAGGTTGATATGCAATATAATTATTGTATATTTACTATAAAAATTATATTATAATATGCCTATTTTTGTAATATATAAAGTAAGAAAGGTGCGCCAGTTGGTGGTAAGGTGGAAAGGTGACCGATGTCCAAAAAAAATTTTACATAAAAGTGTATATATTAGCAAAAACTTTTTTCTTTTTTGGTTACACACACAGTTAGTCACAATTGTATTGGTGATTATATCATTGACCCACAAAAATTTGTAACATATAATTTTTTTAAAAGAAACTAAAACTACAGCAACATTATAAAATGAAACCGTTGCTACCTTCAAATGATAATGTTGGTTGAATCATTCTCCAATTTTGATACTTGGTACTTACGATACTTTGATACCAATCTATAGGTTGAGATCAAAGAGGTGTTTCCGCATGATAGCAATGACAGCAGGCAATCGTGACGTCATTAATAGATTAACGAGATCCTACTACGGAACTACTACTACGGAACAAGTTGAACAAATATACTTGTTAAAATTTAAGAAAAATAAACTTTAAGACTTCGACATTAAATAGAGATTATAATGATAAAAGAAAGGTTAGTAATTATTATAATATAACTCATCATATTTAATAATAAATATTCATTCCTTAATGATTACATTGGAATAACTGTTTATTAAAATTTTAAAATAAAGAATATATATGTTACATACATTGTAATATTGCTTTAAAATGTGTTTAAACATAATTCTTAAACTGTTTTATCACAGCGCTGACCATTAGCCCTTTGCTTGATAACATAAGCTGTACAAAACCTAATGCTTCTACTAAATCAGCATAGCTAATTACCCAGGATTACAAAGTCAGCATATGAGAACGTTATAATATATCAGCAGATCAATGAATCGTTCTGAACTCAATGTCCTGTAATTTACGATTTCGAATTGTAGATGCATTGTATAATTTAAGGAAAATTGACTGATGACTGGTAACTGTTTTTTTACATTAACATAATTAAAAGTTTAAGTAGGTATTTAGATCAGTTCAAAGCTACTGAATAGGAGATAACTGTTATTTTAACTTTTTGTGATCCTCATGTAGAAAAACATTTTTAAACATACTGTTAAGTCTTAAGGCAATAAGCGTGTGAAACTTAAAAATTATAAAACCATCAATCCCATGGGATCCTAGAATCTTTCTAGATTGGCTCTCAGTGTTTATTTGATGTAATTTATAAAACTGCTACCCTATTATTGCTGGGCGCAGAGTCCACGTTTTAACTTTTAAAAAAATTCAGATGATAATTTCTTTGATAATGGTGAAAACATTTAATTCCAGGATTTGTCTCTGAGACAGATACACATAAATTTCGACAATGCGCGTGGAAACGTTCTAAACATGTTGATAAAAATATTTGTCTAGTAACTTTTATTACACTTTTTTATTATGTGCCGAGAAAGAAAACATACAGCATTGCAGGAAGAAAGCATTGGAGGAAGTCCTTTCTGATGAAGACAAGGCACTATGATTTGCAAAATTATTTCATTCCCTATATTGCCTTGCTGTTAAATAAAAAGGCGCCATCTATTGGCATAAATTTCAACTACTATTTCTATAGTCTATGCAATCAATCGCGTATCTAGGGTTAAGTACACACTGCTTCTTCATAACATTGTTGAACGTTTTCTCTCTGGGCACATAATATTGGTTTTATTGTTGTGTAAAGCCGTTATATTATGGACAATTTGCTGTATAGATACGAATGATAGTATCATATCATATTTTAGTAGTTTATCTATTTTTATTAAATTATTTTATCAAATGGTTTTTTTTTTCCTTATATATTTTATAGAATTGATCGTTGCGTCCGTATGAGATCTGTCCATTTATTTAATTAGTTGCTCTTTTCCTGTTCATAATAACGCATAACCTAAGAGGTTTCATCTTTTTCTAGGGCTCCTATACTTTGTTGTGACACAGCATTTAGTATTTTAACAACGATTGTCTATACTTTATGTTCGTCTTATATTTTTGTAATTTTAATAGTAACTTTAATAGTTCTTTCAATTGTTTTTTTATTAAATTTAGTATATTAGTAAAATATTTATAATAGATATTGTTTTAATGGTATTGTTATAACATGTTTATATTGCTTTCTATTCTTAAAATGGTTTTATAAAATAAGATCAACATTAGTTATTTTTATATGTTACCAATACTTCTTCTTTAATGATTAGGTCTGTACTAATTATTTGCCAGCGGTATTTTATACCTACAATATAATTTGTATTGTAGTGTAATAAAAAAATAGCAATAAACAAGCTTGGTTTTTATTTCCGTTCAGATTATTACTAGGTATGTATTTTAAGAAAGATATTCCAAGCAAGTACGATATAAAATAATTTAGAAAATATATATATATAAAATAAGGAAAAAAAAGTTATCTATCGATTTTTCAAACATTAATTAAGAAATTATAATTTGTAACAATTACTTACTGCAATTTCATTCTAAGAAAGCAGTTGCGCAGGAGCATGCTCTAAAAAGAAAAACAATTATAAGTTAATACTGCTCTTACCATACGATACCAGAAATACATCTACTATTCCAATGTAGCCATTTATATAGTATGTACTTATTTAGGTATATAATAAGTACTTTATTAATCATTTTTTTTCCTCATGCATTCTTTACATGCCGTTTGTTTTTATATATGACATGCAAAGTAATTATTTATTAATTAATTACTAGATGAAAAAACTCAAACGCAGCCTTACACCGACCCATATTTTTTAATTGTTTTTATCTATTCTCTTAATATAAACTAAAACCATAATGTAATTAGTTGTAAGATTTAGAATTCTTATGAATTCTTGAAAAAATATTGAAGGAATAACGTTTTCAATGTATATAGGGATAAAAAGTAAATAATAACCTACATTATGATTAAAATTAAATACAAAGTTTTATCTAGAGCAACATGATAAATAAAAAGTTTCATATTATACAATCAAAACAACTCCCGTAACTTTTAACAAAAGTAATGCTGAAAGTTATTTAAAAACTTCTACAAATTGGAAATATGCGCTCAGATTTTCGTTATATTTGTTACGAAAGAAACAAATAAATATCATATATCAATAAATATCTATACCTCTCTCAACGTACCGCGTACATCTTTGATATTATGTTGATCGATAATTATTGTAACATAAACATGTACAAAAAGTTTTTAACCTACTTAAATAAATTATAAGATGTACATTCTTAAAAACAATCTTAATAAGGAAAATAGATTACTATCATAATATAGCAACCTTCACCTTTGACCCAATAGTTAGAGGAAAGTCGTCTATTTCCCACTGAATCGATTAGTTTCTAGATATGATCTAATTATATAAATGTTTCGTTAGCGGTAGTCGAGAGATTAATGATACAGAACTCGTTATTTGTAATGCCAGAAAAAACCAAGCATTGAATCAATATCAATGGCACGGTTGAATCACGAGTTGAATCAACCGTTAAGTGGATATTGTTTGATAGCTTACATACGCCAAATTAATATCAGTTTTATATTTCCTGTTTCGCTACGTATCTTTAAAGTCACACTGTTATATATACGCATTGTTTTAATATATTCTCCTATATAACTGGTTAAATTTAATAAGACATGTTTCAAAAAGCTACTACTAATTTTGTAGTAAACCAGAATCAGGTAACGGTAACTCAATTGACAGAGCGACGTGATGTCTGCCCTTAGTCGCTGGTTCGAATACTGCCCTACATCTATTTATTAATCTACATTTATTTATAATTTTAACATGACTGCACAGGTTGTGACATGTTTTTAATCTTTACTGCAAGGTTAGAAACATTAATAAGGATTTTCGAAAGCAATCTAATAGATGTCGCCTCAAATTCAATTTCAAAATATCTTTATTCAAGTGGGCATTTAGTTTCAAAAGTACGTGTTTTATGAATCTTCATTTATTACATTAAAAGGGTCAGTACAGTCAGTTCGTGAATAAACACCATCATCTTGGAATAAAATGTTCTACTAAAAAGAGCTGGCTAGGCTAACTCAACAAGTGCTCTTTTTAGCACCCGACGCAAAAACGAGGGTTGTTATAAGTATAACGTGTTTGTCTGTGTATACATATACATATATATTATTATATTAAATCGTATCTTATTGGTTGCACGAGGTTCACGAGGCTTGCGTGGTGCATTTTTCCTTTTTGTAATAAAACTTTAAAATGTATCCAATTTCTTCATTAGATTCACTCATTTTGAATAAAAGGAAATAAAAATGTCGGGAAAAAACATTTTACCTAATTGTGTCCTTTTTTAAAATGTAACCGTTTCAATGTCATTAAAAGCAACCATATACAAATAGTACAGCCAGAGATTTTTTATTACAGGTTCATACATACAATATGCGAAAAGAGTTTTCCCCGATCTATTATAATATTTTAGGATGTAAAAGTTTAGCTCTTGAACTAATAAAAGGAAACAGATTCTGATTAACAGCTTTATCCCGAGGGACAGCAGGTGACACTAACACTATCTCGTTAACATTTTTCGATCAAACATTGAAATTAATTTTAAAGTTTCGTCTGGACATCGAACTAACCGGTAACACGACGTTAAATATTGCAAACAAATTAAAGCTAATATATTAATTCAATTCGTCACCTTAATGTTCGTAATCAATACCGCACAATTCAATATCGAATAGGAATTGTAAGGACAACATCTAAGCATTTTTTGTAATATTTTCACTAAAAGCTTACATGAAAAACTTTTTTCTTATAACAACGATAGTATGTATAACAAAAATTGCGCTATCAATTTATAATTATTCTATTGTAACGATTCTAATAACCGTATCATTTACTAATAAAGAAAATAAAATGGCGTTTATATAAAAGTTGGCAAATAAAATGTCTGTTCAATATAGCCCGGATATACTGCTCGGACATCCGGCGGTAGTGTGCAATTCGCTTTTACGACTGATACTTGCAATTATTTTCAAAAACAACATTATTAAAATTGTCACGGCATTTTAATATAACTACAATGCAAAGATATTGGAAGTAACATTTTAATTTAGTACATAACTTTTATAAAAATCATTCGGAAACGTTATATTTAAATTAAATATATTAAATAACTATGTCTTTGTTTGTGTTATGTTTACGTTATACTTTTCTTTGTTAGAACTTCTAGTGATTATATTTTATTTGTAAAGTCATATTTGTCATCTTGAATACTTTTATATAAAAAGCGCACAACAAAGGAAAGTTCTTAAGTGCTCCAATCTAAGAAGCTGCAGTCCAGGGCATATATAAGTGAAATAAATGCCTTTTCTGAAAAGCTACAAAGTAGTAAACACCAGTTTTATTTCTTCAGTAATAAATTACCTTTAGTAGTAGTAGTACCCCAAGTAGTTTCGCTCAGGGATGACGCCGGCGGAAACCTGTTTACATTTGATCGAAACGATTATCTAGTAATTATGCTATATCGTGACCTAAATTAGTCTAATCAGCTGTTCTTAATATACATCACATAAAATACATAGTGAAAGAGTTTTCATACTAAGTATGTGTATACAAAGCAGAACAAAATAATATTATGTTTAAAATATACAAGTAATATCGGAACCACATGATGTAAATGTGTTTGTACAAATTTTAGTTCATAATTAACTCCTAAATCGTATACTCATACATCAAGCTACGAACGTAATATGAAGTCTCTTGTATGACGAAAATTGAATGGGGATTCAATTACACTGCCTACTTGGAAGTTAATTATAATAATATAGGTATGCTTTGGCTTCGCGTTATTTTGTAATAAATATGAATTCATTTATATATAAAATAATCACGCATCAGTTGTAAAATGCAGCTATCAGTTAATTATTAATAAACTATAATATGCTTACCAGATTTTTTATAATCCTAAACAAATTATGTACACAATTCATACTTGGATAACAAAAAAAAAAGTTTTGAAACACATTTTGATATAATGCTAAGTCAAAACTATTTATTTCGATAACCTATTCGAAACTAGAAACCTTTTCTTACTTGGCCCTTACAAAACTTAAGACCCTAAATGCACAGCCCAAAGGTCCCTAACCTAAGTCATGAAAAACCGGCAAAATATTCCACGGATACTATTTCATCTTATTTATAATATTACAATTATTCATAGTACTGAATTTTTCAGTCACATACATAATTACCATTCAGTCAAAATAAACACATTTAAAATAAGACATCTGTATTAAGAGTAAATAAATCGAGTAATAAATCAAGCGAAATCATGTGAGACATCATTCTAAAAGTCCAATATCACTTGCAAATAAGATTTGATATTTCTCATGTAGATTTTTCTAATTCACTCCAGCAGCAGGAGCGTAGTATGAAATTGTATTTTATTTTAACGCAGTCATAAATCTCGCTCGAACCATAAAATGGAAAGGAACCTTCATTCACGAGTAGGTGTGCGAAGATAAATATGGCACATAAATTTCACATTTTCAACAATATCACATTGTACGCATCTATTACAAGTTGATATATGCTGCAGATACAACAAAAATACACTAAAATAATCTAAATGATTATACAATATGCTGTATAATACAAATAGTATTATTCTGTAGCTTAATTAACATAACATTGATTAGATTCGAATTTCAAATATTTTCTTTTTTTTTTCATTTATAACACTTTCATTTATAACAATAAATTATATTTCTTTATGAAATATTGATAAAAATATTTATTGAATTACAAAACTATAAGTACTTACATGGGATTTGATGAATACAATATAAATATAATGTACACTTATAAGAGGTTATAACACAACAATTACTAGGTATATGGCAGGCGTAACAAAACGCTTCTGAGGTTTACGATATTTTTATGTTATCCATACATGATACGAAGAAATAGGCTTAATATAACTTACTCATACAAATCCTATATTATACAAATATTTCAGTACCAAAGACATTTTGTTGTTTGATTTAACTACTATTCAAAACACAGACAAGGTCAATACTATATGAATATATAATAAAAAATAAGAATTATTATAAAATAAATATAAAATTGAAAAATTAATAATAATAACGTAACGTAAACTATTCATTAAAATAATAAGTTTTTTTTAATATTTTATTCACCTGTCCTTATCTTAGAAGTCAGTCTAATCACAAATTTTCCTTTTTTTGACATATTGTATACTGTTTCAAGTAAAACTTGTTATATATACATACCTACATATGTTATATATTCAGTGTTTGTATATATAATATGTATGTACCTGTATATTTTTATAAAAGAATGATAAAAAAAAAATATCCAATGGTTTTTACACACGCTAGTGTTCAGTATGAACTTAAGCTATTGGACTTTTAATATATATATAATGCTCACCATGTTTTAAAATAATTTAGTAACATCTCATGTGTTAAAAGCAAACATATAATTATTAGTTTTATTTAAATACTTATTTCTTAAAATTAAGTTCTAGGGACAACGTATACTGTTGTGTGTGTATGTTTATTTAAAAAAACATTTTTGTTTTTTTTTCAACTATGGTTAACGTATTGTTTTAAGAATTTATAGTGATTTGAAAAAAGGTTTTCTGATATGTACATACGACTTAATTCACCAAATGGGCTTTTTTGTGGTAGATCTATGTTTGAAACATCTTTTACAATATTACATTTTTAATTCATATAAACATAACCTTAATTATTCATATAATATGTATATATTTACATGGCCCTACCGCCTTATTAAATAATAATTTAAATTTAAAAGTAACCAGTAAGTCTAAAATATATTGTTATAAAACGTTAATGGTAAAACTTTTATTGAAGATAATATAAAGCATTATTAAAAAAAATGAAATATTTAATTTAATTTTATAGCTACAAAACTGTATTCTACAGATTATGAATTCGAGAGTAGTAATCGCAATATGATGTATATTTTACCTTCAACATCAGATAAGATTCATATTCAGT
Organism: Napeogenes sylphis; assembly: GCA_959347405.1. Taxonomy (NCBI): domain Eukaryota; kingdom Metazoa; phylum Arthropoda; class Insecta; order Lepidoptera; family Nymphalidae; genus Napeogenes; species Napeogenes sylphis. Next base: position 19,236,438 of record OY365777.1, read on the forward strand.
ACCGAATGATATAAACCTTAATATGTTTCGAGTTGAAATTATCAGTTAGGAAAGGGGAGCTCTAAATTGAAGATCAACCGAAGCCGGCACCAAGGTGGATTGAAAGTAATCCAAGTTGAAAATTAATTCATGATTACATCCCACTCCTACCAATGATTCAAAAATAACAAAGACTTATCGTATTTAAATATAATTCCTTATAAATAAAATAAATGTTTTAAATTACTAATATTGTCATTAATATATGACGCACCTTAAAATAATTTACCTCAATTTATGTTTGTATGTTTAGATAAGATTAGAATTATCTTTTTTTTATATTATTATAATCACTTCTATATAATTTAATAATCTAAATATTTCCGTGTATAAAAACTAAATATTGTGACCCTCACATAAGATCCCCTTCTGAGTTAGACAAATTTGAAATATTTGTATAAACAAATTCCTTTACGAAACATTAATTTGTTCAGATAAAAAGTTTAACACTTCAAAAGCGTTCAATTAAGCGATAAACTTAGTTGTAATTGAGCAAATATAAAGAATTTTAAAAGCAATGAATGAATACTTAAAACAAAATTTTGCTATGCATTTAAAAGGCAGTTTTGACATATATTTACCCGATTCTTTATTTCTTTAAATTAAAAGTATGTAATTGATAAAAATACTCTCCTGGATCAATGCACTACGTAATGCAATGTACGTATCTTGAAATATCATTTGTGTCACGTGGCAATTTATATTTTCGTTGAAGGCCCCTCTCTAAAAGATCAATTTCGCGCTTGGACAAGTTTAATGTAAACTTAAGTGCCTAGGGGAGACACCAAATGAAAGCCGGCCCCACCGCGCTAACAAATGTCTTTGTTATTGAATTTTTCGTAGAATGTCTTAGGATGTTTTAAAATAATCTATCTACCTGACATACTTAATATATTTCTGTTATACTACCTGTTTAAATAATTTATATTTGAAATAATGTTATAAAGCTAACCTCATATTCAATGTAAATAATGATTGAAGTAAAATAAAAAATACAAATATTAAATATAAGAGCTTTATTAAACATAAGAATTTCTATTGACAATACTACAAAGAATCTAATAGAATTTTGCACTGCCTCTCCGTCGTTAGGGTTCCTAACGTCCAACCACAAAATATGTTGAATAAACTTAAAATTGTTTAAAGGTGTTTAAAAAAAGGAAGGAACAGTTATTACATAGGTAATTATTTTTTTTAATCCATTTAGTACGTAAGTTTGTCGATTATTAAATAAAGTCTTAATACCTTCAAAGCAACCAAATACCTAACAGCAATAACGAAAGGCTGTCGTTGATACAGCCACTATAATAAGATAACTATTATTGTCATACAGCTCAAGCTTTACTTGAATTAAGACTCCTTAGAATTCACCTTGGCCTCTACATTGAATGTGTGTTTATAGTACCTTAAAAAAAATTAAAGACATCAAGTATTTTATTTATTAATATATTTTGATGGTACATTTCGATCATCTGGTTCCATATTATCATAATAGCACCTGGCTGTAATTGACGTCTACTTCATTGTATATAGGGTTTTTATATTCATCTAGGTATTGATGTATACTAACATGGGACAGTTTAGGTAAGGTAAGTTTATATAACAATTAATTGGTCTAGGTAGGCGGACAGGCGACAGTCACAGTAGCTCAACTATACGAACAGAATTGACCGTTGATAGAAGTAAACAATATTTAAAGGTAAAAAGGTAACTTGGTAAAGATAAGCATATAAGCTATTTAATGAATCTAGCAATAAATCAGTTAGCTATTAATAAAGGTAATAAAATAAAAACAAAAAAATCTAATAAACATTTAAAGGTAAAAGGTAACCTAGAGGTAAATCTAAGTATATATAATTTATTTTTCTAGGTAACACTGAGACAATAAGTGTCTATAGAGGTAGTAAAACATAAAATAAGAAACATTTGAAGGTAAAAAGGTAAACTTAATGGTTAACACCCATATTACGACCATGCCGGTCTAGATTGATAACGATATTTTCAAAATCATTGATCATTATATTTATCTAGCCCAAGTGGTTTACTAGGTTTATCCAAATTCGTTCAATCGACGAATCCAATTTGGAAGGGCTTTGAATCTTTACAAAGTCTTTTCCCAAATACCACCAAGCCCTAAGACAAAGGAATACAATCAGTGCTTGGTACCAGTGATGACCTATGGATCCGAGACGTAGTCGCTGAGTACTAGAATAGTGCACAAGCTCAAAAATTCCCAGCGGGTTATGGAGAGGGTTATGCTTGGAATTCCGAAAAACCAGAAATCCGTAGAAAACCAAAGTCTGAAATATAACCTTCAAAATAAGCAGGCTAAAGTGGCAACGGGCTGGTCATACAGCTTGAAGAACCGATTATCGATGTGAAGCAATTTCTTTTTAGAAATTAATGTTGATTGGCCATTAAACTTAAGTTTGCTTTATATGGTGTTTCAAAAAGAATTTTTCCCACTGATGAAATACTATCAAATTAGTTTATTGTATGTTTCAGACCCGACGTGCTCGACATAGTACTCTTGAAGGGCGTGACACTCCAGTTACGTTCTATCGAGACGCTATCCGAGCTAGACTCTGACCATCGACCGGTCCTATTTCAGCTAGGACTTCCTCCCCTTAGGGAACCCGCGACCAAAACAATTATTAACTGGATGAAGCTTCGAGAGCAACTCCATTCCCCCGTACCAGCGCACCTCGACAAAATTCCTGACCAGCTTACATCGGTCGAGGACGCTGTCTCAGCCGCGACTAACTTCACAGAACATTTGGTAGACAGCATAGGAAAGTCCTCGAGGGAGGTCCGAGTGAACTTCGAGGGTTACCGAGCACTCCCTCCGGACATTAGACTTCTCATCACCCGTAAAAACGCCGCGATTAGAGCCCATGACCGATACCCGACAGATGACAACCGACGGAGGCTGCGCCGTCTTTGAGTGTGGTGACACTTTACAAAGCTTGCATACGTTCCGTCATGTCCTATGCGAGTCCCGCTTTTGCGCACGCTAATCTGAAACCCCTTCAGGTGATTCAGAACAGGTTTACACGGATTGCAACCGGGGCGCCGTGGTTCGTACGCAACATCGATCTCCATAGAGATTTAGACCTTCCGACCATCGCTCAGTACTTCAAGGGGCTTTCCCAAAAGTACTTTGAACGTGCTGAGCGACACCCGAACCCACTGGTGGCTGACGCCGCAGAGTATAGACCACGTAAGATTACTTTAGTCAGAAAAAGAAGACCCAAGTCGGTACTCGTTGACCCCGACGACGCGTTCACAGTAGGTAATAACGTGTACGCGTAGGCATAATTGACACCACACAACATACAGACACACACCGTCTGTACCGGTATAGACGAGGTCCCAACTGAGTAAGTGCTCCGTTGCTCCGGCGTTCTGCCGTCGGAGGACGCTAGTGTCCAAATTTCCTTAGCTTCCCTCCTGACTAACGACGCCCCGAGCCGAGGTCCGTGTCTCAATCTGAGACGCCCTCGGGACGTCGTTCCCCATGGGGGCCCATCTGGCCCCCCCTTTTTAAGGGTGGGTCTCCTGACCCACCCGTTCCCCCGGTGACGCTGTAATAGCCAACAGGGCTAACAGCATAGACAGACAAAAAAAAAAAAAAAAAAAAAAAATATTGTATGTTTTTTATATATCGTCTTTTGGTTTCGCTCTCTGGGGTAGCGTTTAAAATTGAATTAAATTCAATTTTTTGCTTTACAAAATAAATAGATATCTATAGCGTTCTCGGTTTTCGCAAAATCATAATGAGTAAATTTGAATACTTAAATCTATGAAATCATACAGCGGGTAGAGGATCATTGAAAATCGCATTGAATTACATACATAGCATATACTTGTATACGTCAGAAACGATACGTTAAAAATAATAACGCATACCTTAATATATTTCTTAGAAAGTTAGTTATCATATTTACTAGAAAAATATATACTTAATACCTTATAATTAATTGATAAAAGTATTTTATGAAATTTTATGACGCAGCTATAACAAACATTCGAAAATAACGTTGTTTCGCTGTTCAACACGTTTCAACGGATTAAACTTTTACGGAATGTTGTCATCGGATCAAAAAGGATACAAGGCTATTATAGGATCAGGAAGGAAACTGCTCAAGACATGTTAAGATTACTTTTAACGTACATGCTCAAACGTACGTAAGCTGATACAATTAAAATTTTCCCAACGCTAGTTTTCTGAGTTTTATCGAAAATGATGCAACAACGTAGTTAGATATAATACGAGTTGTTGAATAATTATGTGAGATTCATAATCATGTGCTTGTGTCTAAAAAGTAAAAAAACACAGGGATCAGAATAAACTATATACAAAAAGATAGACACAATAATAATAAAAAACATTATGTTGTACAAAATTAACGTAATATCAGATATTGAATCCCTTAATTTTAACTCAAGCACAACAATATATTGTTACAACAAATTCAAATTTATCTCCAGCCGAATAATCTAAACAGGTGCAAGCTGGAACATGACGTCATTTATTTTCCGTCAGTAAACTTCACCCCGTAACCCTAAAATCTAATTGGATTTAATTCCATTAGTAGAGGCCCAAATGGGACCTTTTAATTGTGCTGACCAACACCGGTTCATTAGGATCCCAACGCTCCAATGTTTGTACGGCGTATGATAGTGCCAAATATTCGCAACTGACATTAAAATTGTCTAATGTAATGTTTGCTACACCCTCATAACTTTAGGGTACTTTATTGCCGAAACAAACCTTGTTGTTAGTTTATTATATAGGAAAATATTTGTTGAGTACATGCATATATTTTATACATTGCAAACAAAACATATATTTTGTCGTGACAGAAATAACAGTTGAAAATCAATGTTTGAAAATATCTTTAAACATGTATAGCCATGTTAAGCTTATTTAAATTTATATAAATATAGAATGAAAAATAAACCGATACGGGCAGGGATTCGAACCCGCGACTACTGGGAAACCGTCCCGTCGCTCTACCAACTGAGCTACCGTATCGCTATGTATATGAGCGATATCGGTTTATTTTTCATTCTATATTTATATAAGTTGAAAATCATATTAGGTCTCTTGACTGAAAATCAAACATTAATATTGCTTACTTCCTTTTGATATACTCGAGAATGAGAAATTTTATTTTCTTATTATTTATATTTTTAATAATAAATAACTTTTTCAATAAAATTTAAAACCATAAATATTTTCAAATTTTAAGAAACTTTTGGGAACGCTCAATGTTATGGTCACTTAAAGACAAAAATAAATTGGACCTCCCGGGTGTATACAAAATTCCTTGTGAATGCGGTAAAAGTTATGTAGGGGAATTTCATTGAAACGTCAATATTAGAATGGCTGAATATATACGAAGTGTTAAAAGTCTGGACCACAATGGGTCAGCGATAACGGAACACGTCGATTCGAGAACGGGTCATTACATACGTTTTGACAAAGCGTCAGTTTTAGTTAGGGAAAAGATTTTAATACCGCGTAAAGTACGTGAAGCCATCGAAATCAGCCGTCTACCGAAGTTCATTAGGGATAGTGGTTGGATGCTGCCTACGGCCTGGGTACCGGTTATTAACACTACAAAATTATACAAATATAAATACATTTAATAGTGGTACTATAACTTATCCCCCCCCACCCTAACCACCACCGTCGCGACGCGCTCAGCGAGCTGCTGCACGCAGTTCACACCGCGAACCTGCCATGCTTCCAGCTCATGAATAGGAACCCCGAATGGGTTCGAAACTAGTCAGGCAAATTCCGATTAATACTACATGATTATAGCCGGGTAAATAAATATGCCATGATTCTTTATACATTCCTTCCGTTCTCTGAGGTAGTTAGTCATTTGTTAATCAAATTTATTTTGGACTTTCTTAGTCATGAAAGACATGACATGACACCACTTTTAAAGAAACTAGATTGTCATAGCTCCATTGTGATTTAATTTTCAAAGCACCTTGATGATTAAAACAATTATTTTTATTAATCACTGCTTTGAAAATCTTTCAGCGTAAAGTAATCATATTTTACTAAGAACTTTTATGAGATCGAGGATTATTTCCATAGAAACCATAAAACGAGTCTTAGCGAAAACGCTACATACACATATAGTTTTTAAAAACTAAAAAATTACTAACTATTGATCAATCCATCTCAACGTGGTTTATGTTTTAGCAAGGATTAATTGTTTAATTTTCTTTGCGACACATATGTTTTGCGATAATATTTTTAAACGATGCTTATAGGACGCCTGACTTGAAAGTTGGAACTATTTGCGCGACTTTATTTTTTTTAGGAAAAGTGCATAATAAGGGAAAATTATTAAATAAAATCATAAGGGGAATCCTCAACTAAGTCATATTTTTTTTACATCAAAAGAGATAATCTGTCTGGACCCTCACCTTTTTTTAGATTATATTTTTTTGCAGATAAAATCTTTAAGACTTTATCTGCATAATACTTTCAATATGCAAAGAATTATTATCATGAGGAAATTCGGAATGGAAATATGTCTTAATATACAGAACCGAAAGAAATAATTCCCATACGTCGTGCCCGTTAACTGCTATTTGAAAATTATAAGTCATATTCAAGAGCATACTATTAACCGATTTTTTACTGTTACCATAGGGTAACAGCAAAATGAGGAGTTCAGTTTTATGAATGTCATTTTTATGTTTTTGTCTAATCAACCTTTTATTTCTACATCTTACTTACCTACTATAGACTATAATAGTCTTACCTATATAAACTATCATAATTCCTAGGATTCTTATATGTTTGATAAAGAGCGTGAAATTAGGGTTTTCCTGCAATCATTTTATAAGATAAACCTACTACTACTACTGTACCTATTTGGAAGCTTTCTGTTATTGTTAAGAGTTATATAACGATATATTATTTCATAAAATATATTATAAGAAAGATCAACTACGTCGTCCATTTCAAGACCATTCGATATCCTCTTGATATTTTCTGTATTGCATTTGAAAAAGTTAAAATACTTATATTGTTTACCTTTAAGTCAGTCTTAATTATATTTTGTCTTATGCTGATTAATAAGGAATGAGCCTATCAATATGGACAAGTGGCTAAGGCGTTTTAATAGTGTGAATCAAATTAGATGAAGTGTTGGACAGTATTAAATCTAGCAACCTTATGTTTTTATTCCGAATATTATTAGATTTAAATTAAGAGGATAAGACGAAGCAAATAAGCTGGATTAGTTTAACAGTTTATTTTTTTCTTACGTATATATTTCCTTTTCTTATCCAGACAGATTGATATCTCTCTTTTTTTAAATTTTCTGGTATTTCCAAAAAAATTTTAAGGTGATAAGTAGAACATTTATTAAGTAAACAGTAGAAGAATCTCCAGGAATACCATGGAGTTAGAGTTCAATGGACCATGAGACTTAGTGTTTCTTGATGTTTTCTTGATATTATTGCGGTGACAAAAAGAGGGCAGGGTTAGCTAAATATACCGTTGTTGTTGCGATATAGGATCTAACTTAGCGAGTCTTCTTATCACGAATTCTATTTATTTTATCCGTAATATTTTTTAAAATATATTTATTTGATAGCGAAAATATTAAATCCAGGTAAGTTTAATTCCATAGTCCCCCTTCCTCCGAAATTTTGCAACTGGATTAATTCTAATGAACTTTAAATAATAGCCATTTCATCCAAAAAACCTTGATGTAATGACGTTGCATAAGTATATATAAAAAATAATTTGCTTATCACAATATTATCTTAACTAATCGAACAACAGATATACGAATATTTTTGATCGCAATAAGCTTAAGAATATTTTAAAAGTATGGCCGAACAATATTAGTTCTTTTATTTATAGAGGTTATATAATCTTTCTTTTCTATTTTTATCCTTAGATGTTACATTTAACAGATATTTTTTTTTTAGATTATTTCTCTGGAATATAACGTTATATGGATTTAAATAATAGTTTTGTAATGGCTGACTGATTGACGTTTTGCTTTCAAATCAATGATAAAAGATAAACGTTTAATGAATTGTATAGATTGTAGGTAAATAAATACATATTGATTACTCTATTCTCGTGATAATAATAATTGTTTACAGTTTTTTTGCTTCCACAGACTTTAATAGGAAAATACAGTATTTTTTTCTACTAGTAGGCAACACGAACAGTAACAAAAGCAAAATTTAAATTACTACTCTACTTACTACTATGTATAGCTACATATAAACAACGGTAACAAAGCAAATTGTGTACACATTTTTCCAAATATATATATTTTTTTAATTGGTACATGTTATAGATGTTTGAAAATATTTTTTAATATGTATAGCCATGTTAAGCTTATTTAAACCCCTAACAATTCGATATAAAATGTTTCTGTTTCGTTTTGTCTATGTTCATACATCTCCTAAAAACTACATGACGGGCCTTGACGAATTTGGTTGGAATGTTGACTTTTTATGTGAGAGAACATATCAGATTAAATTCATTTCGGAAAATTATCTCATTTTCACGGTAGACATAAAAACACACAGCGTGAAGGTGGTTCAGACCAGTATCATGGCAGAGTATAATTTTATCCGAGGCACGGGGCATTTCTGAACGCTGCACTCAATAGGGGACCCCATTGTGTCCTCGACTGTCACGAAATGTATAGCGCTTTACTGCCGACTACCTATTAGAAAGTAAAAAAAATAAGAAAGACGTTTTAAACAGTCAGTTCAAAATCATTCCGGCAGGTCCTGACCAAGTGCATGAACTTTCCCTTTCATACAATTTCCAACTGGGGCGATGCCCACCTGGTTAGGTTCAATGCAACCAGGACTCAGGCGTTTCTATTATCTGCTAAGAAGGGGCCATTGGATGTAGCTCCTGTATTGTGTAATGTATCTCTTCTCTCTGTTAGAAGTATGCAAAAGAAATGCAAAATTTATCACCATTCACATCTTGAAAATCTTTGTTCTTCTGTGACCGTCAATGTGGAGAATACCCTGGACTCCATTTGTAATTGAGATAAACAATTACTACTACATTTTCTATTTTTTTTTAAACTCATCTTCAGACTTTTTGTAAGTCGACGTCGTATTACATAAACTTTCTCTTCTGTACTATATTTATTCTGCGTTATCTTTCTGAAAAACTGGATATTTTATTTCTAATAGTACATATCTAAACAGTAAAATATTTAAAAATATATTGTTTAAATAAATATTCATGTTATTCTAGTAATCTAAATCAGACTTACAATCTGAATAACATTTATTATATAGGTATATTTTGAAGTCAAATACGTCGAAATTTATATTTTTCCCTTGTTAGTCTCTTTGATGAACGATGATGTGATATCACAATTATCATAAGTTGAAAAAATAATTAAAGCTTTATTGATGAATAGTAACAATTTTAATTCTTTAGCCGTAGTTACAGTATTTTATAAAATAGCAGTCTATCACACACCTAGGTTATATTATACACAAATACATATATCCTATATCACATAGACCTACACCATTGGTAACGAGACAAAATATATGTAACCTTTGTTGTTAAAATTTGGTTTTATTAAAAGAGTTATTTATTTATCTTGTACGTTCTAAAAATACGTGCTTATTTCCTATTAAAGAGATCAAGACGATAGAGAAGACACTTTTAATTTGAGATAAAATCTAAACTTAGCAGTCTCTTATAACATAATATTCCAAATATGGTATTCTGTATATAGTTTACAAGATTCCGTAGTGTCGCATTTATCAAAAGATACATTAGGCAGGTAACAATACTCTATTCCAGAATGTGCGTATCGAGGGCTATTACTCTTCTCTGTACTTTCCTTTAGTTTCAGATGCCATAAAGATAAGCTGCTCCTACACGAAATTGTAGTTATCTATTGTGATCATTTGCCCGTTTCTGAACGCGTTCGCTGGACATGTTTTCGGACGATAATATATTTTGACAAATTGGAAAAGTAAAGGTATAAAAAAAAATATTTTGGCTCATGTCGTTTAAACTTGAACAAACAATACTCTAATATTATTATTTTAAAGATTGAGGGAAATATTTTAAATGTAAGATTTGTATACTTTTTAGGACAGTTTACCGTTGGTAGAATATTAAGAACAGTCGTCAATCAATAAAATGTGAACACCCAGTAACCACTTAGTTCGGTTTTAGAAGTTAAAAATAGTTAATTGTAATTTAATTTCGTTGTGCCTAAAATGTTATATATTTAAAATATAGTTAAAATATTACAATTTTAAAACCACTGTTTTATCAGGTTACATTATTGTTAAACGACTATTTTATAATAAATCTTAATGTTTTAATTCGTAATGTTTTGATAGTCACTATATTGATTCATAAAAATTATTGAATTATTGATTTAACTTACATAAGAAGAACCAATAAGGTTTAATTATTTTAATCATTGTTTTATTAGTTTACGTAGAGGTATTTATAATTGTTATGTCAAGTAACTGTTATTTTCGTATACTTAAAGTAGTTGATTTGACTAAGATTATTATTGAATATATATACTTGAATAAGCTAGAAAAGAACCTTAAGACTTCATAATTAAAATCACTATTTAATTCCGTGTATACCGATACCTACAAGTGTTCATTTACGAGTAGTTATTATCTTTGTAAAAACGTATAAACGATATGATTTGACTATGATCATGGTTTGTGAAGAGAGGAGTTTATAAAGAAGGGTATATAAACTGCGTTGGGGCCGATATTCGAGAGAGAAGCCGCTGTATAGTAGTAAGAAAGATTTAAATACAAGTAATTAAAAGTGAAGTGTTAATAATAAAATCCGTGAAACATTTCAATACAATTTGGCCCTAACAGTTTGATTCGTATCCATCGATCAACCAATCATATGTTGTAAGTGATACAATTTTATCTACAGGAAGGTGGTATCTATACTATTAGATCTTGTTTCATCATTATCGTTATAGTTGGTTCTTAAGAATTTTTGGAACGTAGTTCCTTATTGCGCGTTGTGAAAGGGTGATAGACGGTAAAAATTCTTACGAAAAGTTGGCACGACATGTTTTGCTATCTCTCTCTCTCTCTCTCTCTTATAGAAAGCAAGCGAGATATTTTCATTTTTATCATTATTATTTTTTGTATTATATTAAATTGCTTAGTAGTTCTTTATTATTTATTTGATATTGGAGTTTGTTGCAATTTGTAATAACGCCTACTATTTATACCTTAGCGAAACATACCTACATCTGTTATATAAACATAGTGAAACCGCTAGGTGGCGTGACAATAACTCGCGGGTTTATTGATTACCACTTTTTAATTTAGTTATTTTTCTTTTATGTTTATAAAAAATATTAAAAGCTTTAAGGTAATTTTTTTATTACAATTCCTTCAATAATTAATCGAAAGGAACTTCGTTCCATCCGGGTGTCCCTTGACACCTCTTAGTTTTTTTTTCAGAGTGTTGACTTAAAGCTAACTAGTTAAATATATTGGACGATAATGTTATCGATATCGGTTAATATGAAATTTGTGTATCAGATGTTATCTATTATGACAATTAAAAATATAAATGATATATAATTTCCACTCTTTGATATCAGCCACAATCAAAAACATGTAATAAAAATATCCCTTTCATTTTTTGCGTCGCAATATTTAATCTTAGTCGTATTGAAAGATAGGGTGCTCAAAAGAATATAAGTCTGACTAAATACTATACTCGCATGTAATGAATAGTCCAGTTCTTATGCAATAATTAGCTGTTCCCAGCGGCTTCGCTCGCACTATATAGGAAAAAAGCCTTGTTATGAAGGCCAAAAGGTTTTTACACTAACTCAGGTAAAGTACTTTATTAGGGATAGCTGTTGCCCAAGACTGCGTCCACGTAGATTGTAAATAATATACTTATATGACTTATGATCGTAGTCATAAAGAATCACGGGCAACAGCTAGTGATAATATAAATCCCTTCATCATAGCGTTATTAGTGTTTGTAAATCATTTTAACTCTAAATGTTTATATTTATTAATATTCGTATATACTTACATGAAAAAGTCTTGAATCATGTTATTTAATACATTTATAATTTATTACATTGTCCAAATTTTCACGGGGATCCTTATTTTATTAAATATAATATATATATTTCTCGTATTAAATATAACTTTTGTACATCAGAGGGATAATGTAGAATTCTAATACTAAAATATTTTTTTTAATCGGTCCTGTAGTGTCAGAGCCTATTCAATTCAAACAAACAAACAAATCTTTCCTCTTTATAATATTAGGATAGATTAATATAAATATTTAAACAATTGAAAATTTTGTGTGTCTGTAGGTCCATTTAGTACAATTCAGGAACCAGTAACATAAATTTAAAAAGCAGAATAAAAAAATAAAAAACCTTCGATACAAGAACACGTCTAAAAAGAATAAAAATAATATTATTATGTACTTATTGAATTCGTTGTGTCGAGATAACTAGCTCGTCGATTACTTCGCTTACTATAGTCTTTTATTTTAGTAAAATTTACGTTTCTGTGAATTGTTCCATTGAGAGTTTTTTTTATGTTAGAGTTTGTATATATAAAGTTGACAAATTATTTTAGTTTCCTCATCAATTTTTGATATTAATGTTCGAAAGGGATAACCGAAGAGAATTTAAATTATTTTATTTTGTGCTGTTTGAATAATATCTAGTTTTGTATAATAGCCCAGACTTCAATGAAATATAGTAAGTGGGATTTAACAAGAGTGTTATAGATAGTATAGCGTAGTTCACACGGAATGCACCGCGCTAAGTTGCGACTTGAGCCAGTAATTGAAGCTATTTTTTTATTTATATGTTCTATTTGATTTTTCCAAGTTAAATTGTTATCTATCCTTAATACAAGGTATTTCTCACTGCGTTTTTGCTTTAATTGAACATTGTTTATTATTAAGAGTGCATGTGGCAGTATAACTTTATTTTTAGATTTAAAAATTAAGTAGCAAGTTTCAAGCATTAAGTGTCAAGAGATTGCATTGAGACCAGGTAGATAAGGCATTTAAAATTTCTTGAGTTTGACTGATAAGTGTATCACACTCAGACTGACGGAATTCCTAATTTTACTTTGAGTTAAAATATACTGAAATAACAGTCTATCCAGTTAGTGTGCATATACTGTTAATTATTTTCAGGACAATGAAATATACTGACGAAGTAAACTATAACTTCAATATATAAATGTTATAAGACTTAACAAATAAAACACTTATAAGAATGACTTATCTTTAATCTTGAATCAACAAAATATAAAAGTAATATACAATTTAAAATATATATTTCATAAAACATAATAGGATGGAAAATCTCTAAAAAACATGATACATTTAAAAACCCATAAGTAATGAGAATGATACATTTTAAATTGCTCTTATTATTATTAACAACCTAGATGTCTTATCTTAAGAACATCACGCAACTTTGAATTTAATAAAAGTTTTACGAAGCCTTTTTTCCCCTCTACAGTGCAAGGTGGACTCCTTTTATTTCATTCATAATTTAAATTCCTCCATAATCGTGTTGTGGATTTAAGTAATTAGAATGTTATTTTCATAATACATTTATTCTTGTTAACGTTTTTTATTAATACTAAGAAACAAGATAATATTTTACCTCCTACATGCACCAACTGTCTTGTCAAAGAAGGTAAAGATAGGAGTGATGATGCAAATCAGTGTAAAACAGCCGGTGAAAGCAATCAGTGCGTATGCGAACTCGGGAGTAGCCCAGGCTTTGAAGGACCCTTTATCAAATCCATAGCACAAAGAAATCGCGGCCATAACATAGGCAAGTACTCCGAACAAAATATGTGTAACCTTGGACAAATTTCCTGGTAAAAATTTACGTAACTCGAAAGCATACAATGACGTCACTCCGTTAAAGAAGCTCGCTACTGTGAAGACCATAGATACTAGTGCTGCAAATATACAGATAATTTAATACCTAGCCCAATCTAAACACAGACGTGTAAGATCTTTTTAAATAATATGTTATAATGTAATAACTTACCAAATTGACCATGTAAAGTATTCCAATTAACTGTTTTCACCATAATCATAATGAAACATCCGGCAAGACCAAGGGCTGAACCCACGATTTGCAAAATTGTATGTGCTCTCTTTTTATCTTGTAGACGTAGAAAACTAGACCATCCGTTGTGAGGACACAGAGCTAGGGTTGCTTCTGACATTAATAATTGGTACTAAAAGGAAATTCAAAAGTTCAAAACACTATAATAAAATGGGATTCATTTTCATATATAATATTTCTACTATTACTATAGCAAATGCCTTACTTCATACTTAATTCATACACAGGTTGATTTATATTATAAGATTGAAGGACAATTTATAAAATTAAACTTTTTAATTACAAATGCACTTTTCCTTCTGGTAAATCCACTAATCATATTGAACGTACTTAAGATAATAAATATTTACCTAAAATATCACTAAATGCATACTCACGCCGATTAAACACAACACAATGTGCAGACTCGTCGTTCCCAGAGGCAATCCTCTTCTAAATGCATAAATTATTGAAATACCAACCGTAACCCCTATTAATATATGTGATAGTAAATTAAGTGACGATCGAAAAATTTTCATATTATAATTCCCGTCATTATTTGAACCAAGCGCTGGCGTTTGGTTTACAAAATTTGATGCAGGCACTTTTCCCTCGGGATCTTCGTTTAAATGGGCATCGAGTGCTTTAGATGTCATTTTTATATAATATTATTTGCACTTGTTTTACTTGAACTGAATAACAAATAAGCATAAGATCTCGGTGCGGACTATATATATATTATACGATAGAGTAGATAATCATTGGTGGCTTATCACAAGTGATTGTAGACACGCTTTGTGTATGTCGGTAATCATGCCACATTTAACACTAGTTATTTTGGTGATCAAAGTTTTTTAATAATTATTTATGTTATTAAGTTTTCCATTCTCCCAACTTTTCTTTAAGGTTTCATCGTTATAAGCAATCAATTAACACAATACAAATAGTGTGGATATTATGCATATATTTAATATTTTCACAAAAATACATATAATTACATAAAAGATGAAAATGAGAATGCGAACTGCGGTTACGTACCATAGTCTATAAAAAATCACGTTTGTTTTATAGAGGGAACCCCCTTTAAATACTCATTTAATTTTATTAGTATTGTATCTTATATTTTATCTTTACTTCTACAGCAACGTTAAGACATAATGTAGACATAACATTTTTAGTATTTGTTGTTATAGTGGTAATAGAAATAAAACATATGTAAAAATTTTAACTGTCTTGGTATCACTATTCATGAGATACAGCCTGGTGATAGTCAGACAGATAGACGGTCATCGGAGTTTTATGGTGTATATTTATATTTACCCTAAAAACGAATAAACTATTATAAAATAAAATTAAAAGTAAACGTTTTAAAAACATGACAAAAAATCTAAGAAATATTCGAATAATACAAATAAATAATGTTTTGATATTAACAATTAGATTTAGATTATTTTCTCGTTTTATCAAATGTACATTGTACATCTGCGAATATGAAGAGTTGCAAACTCATTACTGTTTTTGAGGATTGATAAGGAATACATGAGACAAGGATCGAGGAAATTCTGACAGAATAAAAGAACTACGGGAAGATAACACCGCCGATGGTAGAACATAAAAACATGAAGCATTTAAGAGTAACTGGTCGAACACCTCAATAATCCTGCCGAGGGGGAAAGTTCAACCTT
Organism: Napeogenes sylphis; assembly: GCA_959347405.1. Taxonomy (NCBI): domain Eukaryota; kingdom Metazoa; phylum Arthropoda; class Insecta; order Lepidoptera; family Nymphalidae; genus Napeogenes; species Napeogenes sylphis. Next base: position 19,252,321 of record OY365777.1, read on the forward strand.
TTAAGACCTTAACAGCACTCTGATTCACTACCACCAAGGAAGTGTTGAAACGTATCAAATAGAAATGGTTAGCAGGGAAAAGAATTTTAAAAATTTACAAAAAAAGGTCTGATGCCTACTGCATCATTTAAGACCTCCATGATACTTCTGAAGAAATAAAATAATACTAAATCTTCCCATACACGAGCCTCCTAGAGCCAGGTCACGATTAGGATCTCCAAATTGGTTCGAAACTAATGATACATAATAGTCATCATCATTCACAAAATTTAAGATCCAATATAAAACAAAAAAAAAATACTAAATGTTCTAACCGTGATAAATAACTACTTTAGCAAGGTTATTTCATAAAATGCTTTAAGATTGTGAAATTAACACATGTTTTAAATATTTGTATTAGGGAAATCATTTGCGACATAAATATACACAAACAGTGAATCATTAAGAATAGTAGGGTCATAGTAATCTTAACAGGGTCATAGGTGTCAACACGGGGATTTACATTTACACATCGAGTATTGTTAACTTAAACTGCAACATTTTTTCCTAGAAATAAGTAACGACGAATAAGTATAGTTAACTACATAATAATATTAATTTGGTTATGAATATTATAAATTGTACATTGATTAAATTAGGTTTAAATAATAATAACATAATAATATTAATTTGGTTATGAATATTATAAGTTTGTATATTGATTAAATTAAATTTAAATACTTGGCTAGACATGTTTAAAGACAATTTGTAGTTACCTTATCGGACTAAGTGCTTTGATTTTAACATTTTAAGGTTTCTATTGCACCCTGAAGATTAAAGGCAACACAATCTAAGGTTTGGGTTGGAAATATGTGGTGCAAGTTATTATTCTATACTATATATATTACACAAACAAATAATGTTTATATACTAACATACCTCGGTTCCTTTAATGCTTAAGATAATTATAAAATTAAATTAATTCAAGGATTTGATTGCTATCAGAAATACTTTCAAAATATCTAATCATATCAAATAAGTCGAAACACTGATAGCAAAAATATTATATTAACACATATTTTAAGCAAGTCATATTTTTTAAAGTTTTTTTTTTGCACCTTAATACTGGGAAGTATATATTAAAATTCAGAGTATCTTTATTCAAGTAGGGATTTACACGCACTTTTGAATCGTCAATTACATTAAATTGGTCTATACTGACCAATTTAATGTAATTAACGATTCAAAAGTCAATCTGTGACTAAGCTGTAACTCGGAATTCTGTTCTGCTGAGAAAAGGTGGCCAAAATAGCAATGTTTGACACACGTTATTACCTCATCCATGCAAATGAGTCAATGACCCAAGTTCCAAACATTTCGATCAACCAAAAACTCTTGAATGTTATAGTAAGTTTTATTTAATAATATACTTTTAATTTTAGATTTAAAACTAAGAAAAGGAAGATCTAACATATCTTGTGGCACTACTCGTATATATGCGTACACTGAAACCCATGAAGGATTTGTTAACTTTTGAAGTCGAAATTTAGGCGTTACGAGCCTATTTTTATAATATTAGTTTTCTTAGTATTTAAGACCAAATTAATTTCGATCCAATGAAGAACACGTGACAGAACACTGTTTATTTTGTCAAAATTATCTTTATAATCTCAATTTTAAAAATAAGCGAGCGATATAGTACTTACAACCACCAATACACAGATTTAAAACTATATCAAGTACAAATATTATGACGTAGTAGATAAGAATATTAGTGATAAATAAAAAGAACTTAATTACACGACAGTATACTTTTAGCTTTATTATCTTATCTATACATATTATCAAATTGTCACTGATCCATTTCTATACATGGAAAATATTTTAAAAAAACATCAGAGGGGCCCTGTATAAGAGCAAGAGAACATAAAAAAAACAATGATTTTTCAGTTTGTCTGTATGTCTGTATGTTTGTGCTGGCTAATCTCAGGCTTAAGCAATTTGAATGCGGTTTCAGGAATTTATTATCACAGTCTTCACTTAACATTTAGTGTTTATTTAATCTAAATCGGTTAAGAAATAAAAAAGTTTTGTCAATTTATGTCCATCAAGTAATAGGTACCATGCAAATTTTATTCTATACATGTAATAAATCTGTAGAGGAGTAGTGTTTGTACATTGAAAATATTTTTAAAAATATACTAGGATGTGAAGTGATAACTAAAAAAATCTATTTTCAGCAGTTTTAAAATCTTTGTTTGTTTCTCTGTATGTATGTATCTTTGTCTGTAATTTTGTATGTCTGTACGTTTGCGCAAGCTCATCTCAAAAACGGATTAAACGATTTGGATGCAGTTTTCGGGAATACATTTTCATTGGATTCATTTTACATTTTGTTTTTTTCTTAACAATCGGTCGGTTAAATCGGTCAATAGGTCAATTTAACGATAAAAATATATTTTTTAAATTATTACTCTTTTAAAGTACCCTTATAGTGTATTGTAAAGCTATGGTATCAAAACATATAAGTAGTTTTCTTAATACTTTATCAGTTATCATGACTACGTGAGGAACACTATCTGTGATAAAATATGCGTGACTAGCTTCGAATATATCATATAGGTCCAGTTTTAACAACTAATATTCATATGAATATTTAAGTATCATTTAGATAGACTGCTGATAACTACAAAACGTACATACACCTGCAAGATTAAATTGAAACCTATGTTTATTTGTGTATTTTTTGGTGAAAGCATGTGACCGATACGCTCAAGAGTCAAGAATGGTACAATTGAAGAGTTACTTTATATAATTACAACCACTTTATCGGATATTGATAAGTGGTCTGATATCAGTGATGTAATATTACGAGACAAGTCTTATATCGGGGTTATTATTATTTTCCACTTGTATGCAATATCTACAAGGTTGCATAAATATTTGATTATTAAACATGTACCTGTTAAATTGTGTCAGATGTCAAATCTTTGTAATCTCGAAATATTTTATAAAAAAAATATTGTAGGAGAAGATCAAGAGACCAGAATAGTGGGTACTACAAGATAGGGCTTTTAATTTACCATTTACGATTTCAAAAACCTAGGTGATTAAAATAATCATTGCATTAAAAAATAACAACATTTATTTTTAAAAAGCTTATCATTATGTCTAAAGAAGTGTCTTTACTCATACTCAAACAATTATTCACAACTCATTCACATATACTTCGAACAAAAACATTGCAAAGCAGTTTTTTCTTGATATGATTTAAGCATGTCAAGATATATAGAAAGACGGAGGTAGTTAGAGATTACCTTTGCAAATAAAGATATATAGATACATTTTTTTTCTTTATAAAAGTAGATTACATTCTTGAGAGAAGTAATTGATTAAAAATTGCAATCAAAAGTTAAGGCTGTGAGGAAGGGTTCAATCCGTTTTAAAATCGATTAAAAAGAGCTTATGTTACCGATACTAAAAGAACCCGAACGGTTAAAAGAATGCATGTAATATCTTATAGTATAGCCACTTAATAACCTTATTGCATATTTACATATATTTAAATGAATAAAAAAATATTTTTTCCCATATAATTTTTTTAATCATAATCTCATCATACATCTTATAAAACAGGATATCATGATAAAACTCGTATAAAAAACTATAAAACCTATCAAAATAAATATAATAGTTGAACTAGCCCAGCTCTTAAACTGAGAAGTCAAGAGGCCACAACAAAGGCTTATTGAAGACAAAATGAATGTTGGAATTCCGAAGGTGGTGTGGAGCAATTTCAGATAACGCCCTTTAAACCAAGCACAAGGACCTGTTAGGAATGTAATACCAGCCAATAAAGCTGAAGCCAGACCTGAAACAAAAAAAAAACTTTTGAATACACACTGTATACATATTGCCTTAATGTTATGATTAGGAATATATTATAAAAATAAATAATCTCTCAAAGTTATTTTATAATAATTGATAATGCGATAAAAACTGTGATGTCAATGCCTGAAGTACGACTAGAAATATTTACTACGTATATTAAATATTTTTTAAAATAACAATTATATTTAATTTGTTAGATAGTACAACGATATCAATCAACTGTATAATCACAGTGCTAATTTAATTTTTTATCATTGAAGAATGTTACTATAAAAAATATCCGTTTTAAGTATACCTATCTATATCATCATATCTAAGTACCGTGTTCCGTGTGTAAATGAAAAAAAAGTTAATTACTTTGCATAAAATAGCTGTTATGAGTGCAAAATTTCATGAGCGAGAAATTCGGAAGCCTGATTCTTCCCTTTTCCCTACCTACTCCCTTTTTCTCTCTTGGTTCCTTCTGATGTTTATGAGCAAGTAACCATTTAACATGAATTTAACCGTCTGCTCGGTTGTCCTCTTTTTTTTATCAAAATATATAATTTAACAATTGGTAAAGACATAACACAATTAATCTTACCAGTAACCCCGTGAACACTCCCTGATAAACCCTTCGACGTCTTCGACGTCGTCACAAGTACCGTTCCAATCACGATACAAGTTATAGCACATACTTGCAGAAATACATGAGCCAATCTTCTATGTCGTAAACGCATAGGTGTAGACCATCCATTAGCGTAGTTCAGACTTAGTATTGCTTCAGCAGAGAAAAAATGATACTGAAATTATCAATAACTTATTCTTAGAACAACCTAAAAAAATGATACTGAAATTATCAATAACTTATTCTTAGAACAAGCTATAAAAATAATACGATTTTGACTAACTATATTTAAAGATTTGGCAGGAATTCAATTCTGATAGCAGTTATCTAGTCTTGAAGAAATAAATATACAAACAATTTGTTTTTGCATTGAACAGTTCAATGAAAAAATTGTTGTATATATGTTGCATACCTATAATATTTCCTTGGGGTCACTTTTACTATGTTAGAATTATACACTATGTTTATAAATATAATGATCTGATAAAACCATTTAAAAATTACATTACATAACATATATTTTCTTACTCCTAAAGTACATAAAGCAATATGGCAGTCGTCAAAATTTGTATGTAACAAATACATTATTATAACGGTTAGAGTGCCCCCAATGAACAGTTGAGAAAAACCGATTCCAATAGAACAAAACAATATTTTCCAATATTCACCACCGGGATCTAATATTATCGTTCTCATATTTGTGAATACTCTGTATAATTATAAATATCATAACTATTTACATTTTATATAAACAATAAACGTCAGCAAGACTTAAATGTGACATTATATAAGTTAAATTGCGAATTCTAGTGACCATGACGTTTAAATCTCCTACTTATGATGTCTGATAAAGTATAATCGTCCAACGTCTAAAGAGTCAACAAATAATGAAAGATAGTGTCAAATTATCAGCCAAGCGATACCCATCCAGTTGCACCACTTGATTAAATAACTTAGAGTAATGCTAAAAGTTAATAATAGTCAAAACGGTATAAAACAGTTCGATAAAATAAAAGTTTACTGAAAAATTTTCCATACTAATGCAGTGTATACGTGTAATATTAAAGTGGCAACCAAAACTTTTATAAAATTTGATGAGACAGGGTCTAAACCTCAGAACAATAACTAAGGCATAGAAAGAGCTTCATATTTTTAAGCGTACTCTGCCGTAGACAATAGGTTTTTTACTAGTGATGTGACATTGTGTAAACTTATTCACGATATTGATATCTCTATGGTAGTACCTACCGTTTTTAAAAGGCTGGTTAGGTGATCTCCATCATTTATTAAAACTAAATACATCGAAAGCTGCTATCGCCTCGAGTGTTTCGCTGTTTTTCGTTCTAGGAAATGACTTAGGTAGTGTTTAAGAATAATGGATACAATGAATATAATAAAAATAAAAATAATAATTACAAAAATATGTATTGAAATTAAGTAAAAAACTATTTTTGAAGGTTTACACATATTTTTTTATCTTTTATCCGCCACTTTAAGACCCTCTATATAAAAGATATTACAAAATAGTCGCCAGCAATTTTTGAAACTACTATTAAAACAATTTCATCACAAAAAAAAAATATTTTATAATAACTTGTTGGATAGAATTTATCTTCAAGGTAGTACCTATATAATTTTGTAGTATCCTTAGAATATCATTTATTTTTAATAATGCACTTATATTTGTGTATTTGTAAAATTTTTATGTGATCAGGGATCTTGTAAAAACAATAAATGTTTTGAACAAATTCGCTGGTGCTTCTTCCATTCCCAGTTTTTCTGTACAATCGTGTCAATCCATATCTGTCTGTTAACATCTGTGGGAAATCTAGAATAATAATCCGTGGATATATTACATAGAAGTCGCAGAATTTATTAGAAAAATACTGGATTAAATTATCGATGACTGTGCTTTTTGCAACACTATTACAAAAGTATATAGAAAACTTAAAATGCTCAAATATCACAATAACTATTAGTTTCTTTGTAATTTGTAAACTAGTTGAAAATGCACAAATAGTCATATTGTAACAAAAAAAGCGTAAAAAAGTGACATGTATCTAACATGTCTTACACTTACCGATGAAAGGTTACGGTTTCAGCTTTATTTTTTTATCGAGAAGAATCGGATTTCCATCCTCTTATAGTTTAGGACATTGGTTATGTGATTAGGTTATATTTTCTCTCAACGAAACGGAGAAAAAATGTAAATAACTATGTAAATTCGTTAATAAAACTAAACACGAACACGCCACTGACAGCCGACTTCAAACACGACCCATATTTGTGTAAACGTTGTCCATACACAATAAGTTAAATATGAAAAGAACTGTCCAATTTACCACCATAATGGTGACCAAAAGGTAACCAAACGTCTTTTATAAGTGTACATTTTGCTGTTCTGATAACGTTATATATGTTCCTTTCATCATTATGTATTCACCGTATGGAAAAAGGAGACGACTCTTACGCATCATTTAAGTCTTCAAATTTAGGGTACTTCTATGCTTTAGTTATTGTTCTAAGGTCTAAAGTTTAGACTCTAAACGTACACAAAATTACCGTAGTAAAAAATATATTACCCTCATTTATAAGTAATATTTATAATGATTAGGAAATCAAATCAATTTTTACACTGTTTATTTAATAAATCCTTTTTTAGGACCTGTAAGCTTACGTTAAAAGATAACTATAATCTTCAAATTAGAAGATTATAGTATTCTAAATTTTTAGTTACACCAAATCCGGTAAAAAATTCCAAAGTTTTTCCGTACTCACAATGAATTTTGAAGCGAAACCGAAAACTTTAGCACTTCTACCATGAATCTTGACTGAACTTTCAATCGATTTTAACGACATTACGAATACAAGAGGGTGGCAGAGACGGTCAATGGTACTGACCCTTGAAGTACATCGGCATAAAAACTCATTTAATCAAAAGTGTAGCCATCAATGACCACCTGTATTGACAGATCCCTCAAAAAGTCTCATATCCATGCACAGAAACCAGATGGCACGTCATAAGAGGAAGGCTTGCTTATAAAGCTTACGAGCCATGGTGAATTTGGATTTCTAACATTACCATCGTACTGATAGGAAACACTTAGGTATCGGTCTACTAGCATCTAAACTTGAAGATTCCTCAAACAGGTTTACTTTCTTTTCCGAAATGTGAGCCACTAATCCAAAAGGTTTCTGCATTGGAGGCAGCGAGTGGCGATAGAAGTATATTTCAACCACTTTAGACAGGGACCAGGATTACTTGCTATCCCCTAGGTATGAAACGAGTTTGGTTCCGGTTTGGCTAATACGGTCAGAACGAACCTTTTAAAACCTACTTGCAGGACTTGACGGCACTGTTAAAAGTTATTTTCTTATAGAGGACGTCCAACACCTTACGTTATCTTACTGCAACCCAGACTAGGTATGCCTTAAGTGTCTGCTCCTCAGCGCGTCCACACTCTAACCATTGGCTAGCTTTACAAGTAGATAACACGTCGTAAAATGGAATATAATATTCCGTTTCTTCCCATAACTTATCAATAACGGAATCTGCCCAAACACTAGAATCTCGAGAAGAAAAGCAAACATAAGCCAAGGATGCATGGAAGACCGCTACTCATGCAAATCGTCTAACTTGTATTGATCGCCGGGTTCCTATACGGCAGGGGTCAACCGTAAAGTAAACAAATACAGATTTCACCAGACTCTTGTAGGAATCACCTAACGGCGTTAAAGTCGGCAGAAGGTCCAAATACGTGTGTGAGAACATCTGGTATCCCTAGTAGTCTTCGAGGCTCTTTTATCAACTCAGTATGATTTAACGAGAGACAATCAGCATGGTTGGTGTTTTGATATGGATATAAGAAATTGTAATGATGGCCATTGAATTCCCCTAACAACATCAGTTGGACCTACTGGAACTTCCGTTTAACAACGTGCGCCGAGATAGTTATTAAGTTTTATTGTTACACCGGTGTGCAAACGGTAGAGATTTTTCTCAGTACCCGTATCATTGAAATGCTGGGGTTTTCTAATTTATAGAAACAAAGAAAAATATACCTTAACGCCTATACGTGCCTTAAGTTATGCTCCAGCATGTACCCTGGGTGTGATTAATACGACATGTGGGGAGGTCTTAAGACTTGGATCTGTAGGAGAAATAGGAATTGCAGTTCCTCCATCCCGAAGTGATGGTGGACAGAAGAGAGATATGAGTGCAGACCTCTCTTACTTTTAAAGAGAGAGTGTGAAATCTCTGTTTAAAATATTTCCTTGTTTTTTGTGCCTCATTTTTTTCAGAGTTTTTTATATGGAAATATTGCGGCAGAACAAGATGTTTACGTCGTAAACCCGCAATAAATCACATAACTACCACACAAACCGTTGAAGGACTGTTTATTTGCTAAAAAAAGACAACCCCGCTGATATGTTCCATTGGCTCTTGGTTACACCTAAATTTATCTGATATTATTGTGAGATCCTTAATTATATACTTTTCTATTTTTATGTATTTACAATTTGGTCTCGGATGGCTACCATAAAGCCTTCTATTTCTTTGTATTGATTTCCCCGGAGTAACCATGCATTGATGCTTCTTCGTCTATGTGTATTTGTTGATTAGAGTATTTTCCATGCCTAGATTTGGATCCCAATTGTTAATTTTGTGTATTTTTTTTGTGCGCGTGCTAATTGTCATTTAATTTTGAAGGTGTGCCTGATGTAGACAATAATGTAAGTGCATTCTGTATAGGACAATCTTTAGCTTTGCTTTTCATGTATACATGTATGTTGTATATTTGCTTCTTGGTAGCTATTATACCTATTTTTTCTATGTAGAGTAAGAGAGCTTAAGCCAAAACCTATACACTTCCTTTCCTAGCTTCTCTTATACCTCTCCGTTTTTCAAGGATGTATTTCAATATTTGAATCTAATTTTGTAGATGTCCATAGACGCTTACAAACCTGTGCTATAAAAACCTCTTTAGTAAAATGATGTAAACTTAAAAGATTATTAATGTATATAATTAGAAAATATGAATGTATATAATGTCCGTAATACATTTTAAATGTATGTATATATATTTGGTTTAATGTGTTAACACAGAGAATTGTCTAAACTTAAATTTTATAGAAAAAATTAATGCTTTTCTTATTACAAGTACAAGACTAATATAGGTCTACAAATAATAGAAAATAAAAAGTAGCTTACTTACTGCAAAAGTACATAATACAGCATGTATATCATTCTTAATCAACGAATAAAACAATACACTTATGACAGTTGCTCCTATTAGAATATGGGAAATACCATTACCAATAGCGCACCACACTGTCCTACAATACCGTCCACTAGGTTCTATGATGAGAATGCGTAAAGTCTGAAATTTAGATCGGTTTGATTTTGGCTTTTTTGCACTTTGGTTATCAGATGTGTCATTGGTTTTTCCAGCCATATTTAAATGTTTAAGATCATAGTAATTAGAAAAATATCACTTACTGGACATTTAATACATTAAAAACATTTAAAGTCAAACTGGCACAAAAAAACATTGTGTCAAAATGGCACATTTAAAGTCATTAATGTCTGCTTTTGGCACAGTTTATATTAAAGCTGAAAAATACAAACTCTTTTACTTCAACTCAATAATATTTAAGGAAATGATGCAAAAGTTCATTTTAATGGAAGAATAATATGGTTACTCAATGTCTTTCCAAGGCTACCAGTGTGTATGGATGGATGCATACCAAAAAGAAAATGTTAATTTCTAATTAATCATATTTAACAAATTCATGTACAACAAATGAACAGATGCTTGCTAGAAAGGCCAAGATCTTTAAGTAAATTATAGAAAAATTTTGCTGTTATACCCATGGGCATACCGAGAGAGTGGCAGGGGGGGCAGCTGCCCCCCCATTCCCCCCCTGGACATCGTATACCTCTTTATTACCTTTTATTGTAAATTAAAATTGGTATTTTACATTATAAAATAAAACCAATTAAGTTTAAAAAATTGAAGAAGGTATAGTAATGCTTTCTCAGGAAGGTTCGTTGGGGACGAGAAGAGTAGCTTTTCCGTTGTTATAGATCTATGTTTCACAAACAAATAAAATTCTCTAGTAAAACTTTTAGTAAACACTTTAAAGATCTAAAATCTTCATTAGAAGCGAGATCCGGCAAAGACAAATCACCAGCGCTTGCTCTGTAATTGTTAAACCATGCTCAGAAAATTTAAATGACAGCTCCAAAATTACAAAAATTTATCAATGAAATCTGGTTTGCCCCCCTCTTGCACAAAATCTGGGTACGCAAATGGTTATACCTGTCAGTCCCACTTCTAAGCTAAATATAAATTTATTCCTGGACATCTGTATTTACATTTTCGTGAACCATGATTATTATTAAATATATATTTACCGGCTATAGTCATGTAATTTTATTCTAGTTTAATTTCATCTAGTTTCGAACCCACTCGGGGTTTCTATTCATCAGTTCGAAGCATGGCGATAGATGTAGTATCTAATACTACATCTTCCTCCCCACCCTCACCACTACCGTCACGACGCGCTCACCGGGCTGCAGCAAGCAGTTCACGGAGCAAGTCCGCTATCCTATCAGACTCCTGTACATATATATATATATATATATATATACAGGAGTCTTAATTTTTAATAGAGTATAATATGCATACACACAAATACATAACAACATACAATAGAGAGCACGCAGGTTTCAGGTAAGGATTCCCAACATGTGACTACACTTGAACAAATTAAAAAAGTACCTAGAACATATCTACACATTCTATTTAAAGATTTTTTATATCAGGAAGGAAGGAAAGCAATATATGGATGTACAAGAGGATTTTTTTACATCTTCAAAAAAAAAATAAAACTTATCCGGATGCACATTTATTTCATCAAACTAATTGCCTTTTATAAAAATAAATGGTTTATAAATAACAACACAGGTATAGAAAATACAAAATAAACACAGACAATACAATATTTCTTCTAATGGAAGCCAATCTATGAAAGAATCATCAGTTATCCCACTAAGTAAACATGTCGATGATATTGCTATTGTCAATACACCTAAGATTTGATGAGCTAAAAGATATTTGTGTTTTCTCAAGCGATCGTTAGGTATCATTTTAAAAAATATTAATATTCCAACAACTGCACCTAATAATCCAAGAAGAATGGCGATAATGCCTGAAAAAAAAAATATTAGCAACTATATTAAAAAAAAAAAATTATTATATTATACAGAAAATAAAAACCAAAAACAAACCTAACAAAGAATGGATAGTAAAAAATGTGGGGTATCCTGCATAATAAGCAGCAACTGCTCCAAGTACGGCAGTTCCTAAGCCAAAGGTTTGCGATATTCCATGTTCAAACTTCCGATCTGGCAGTGTCATTGGTGCTGCAGCGCCATTTAAACTATTCATAGTTAGAACACCGGTCGGTAATAATAAATGAAGCTTAAACGAGAGAGAAAAAGTATCATAGTAATAGTACTGAGGAGAAATAAAATCTAATACTAATATGATGGGACTTTAGGAAAGGTGGTAAAAAAACATAACGATAAAAAAACCGATAGAGATGATCGTAGTAGTTATTGGCCCCAACTATTTTAAACTATTAAAGTACATGTTTAAGGTAAGTTGGTTTTTTATATCGGTAATATTCAGGAAGAATAATAATGTCTTACTTTACAATTACGTGAATGCTTTATGTAAAGAGAATAACAAAAGTGGCTCAAAATTAATTATTCCCTGATTTCTTACCCCCATGGTGCAGAAAAATATGTGCAATGCCTTCATAAAACTTTTTCTCTTGTAGGATAACGAATAAAATATTACAATACTGCATGTTATTGCTATGGCCATTTGAGCCAATACTATAATAGCAGCGCAACATACTTTATTTTTATAAGAATGCTTCGGCTGATCCACTAAAATAATTCTAACTGGTCCGACGAACTCGACAATTTCATCGTCCTCGTTCACTCCCTTTACACATTCTAAATTACATTCACGATTTGTCATTTTTTATTTGAAACCTATTATATTTAATAAAAATATATGAAAAAACGATAAAAAAATAATTGATAACTACGTTTTGAAGTGTTAGTGTCATTGTAACCACAGAATTTAAGATACACTATTTGAATACGTCAAACTGACAAAGTCCTTTTTTATCAGTTTATGAATAAAATGTCATATCATTAAAATCTGGAAATTTTTACGACATAATTTGTTTTATTCGGATGATCCGGATAGCCACATATGTACAGTTAATATATACAATATTCATATAACTGTCTATTCCCTTCTTCTTCTATTAATATAATACTTAATAATGTCGAGTGTGAAGTTTTTATTACATTATTTATCTAATAGGTATATAGCTATTACAAATTCATACTTATTTTACATTAACGCATTTTATTTATATTAGAATTACCGGCATATTATGATTCTTGGTGTTCAGACTCGGAACAATAACTAAAGCATTGAAGGAGCACCATATTTTTGAAGCGTACATTGCCGTAGAAAACTGATTTTATTGTATTGATGTGACAATGTGTAAATTCATTCACGATATCGATAGTGATCGTTATCTCTATGGTAGTACCTACCGTTTTTAAAAGGTTAGGTGCTTTCCATTACTTGCTAGAACGAGATATATCGAAGAATGCTATCACTTCGAGGATTTAGCCGCGTGCGATAACGTTTAGCTGTTTTTTGTTCTAGGAAATAGTAGTATTTAAAAATAATAATTACAACAAATAAAATAAAAATACAAAATCAAAAAAAAATATTGTGTGTTAAAAAAAGTCAGGTTTAGTTCGAGAACATCTATAAAAGAAATTACAAAGAAAGTACAGCCATATTTTTCTAAAATTCGATTTTCGATTCTTATAAAACAATCGATGTTACTAAAACATTGACGGCTAAAATGTTTTAAGAAATTTTTCGGAGATGACTCTTCCATTTCCAGTTTGTCTGTGCAATTGGGTCGATCCACATTTGTCGTCATTTAAGGTCTGTGGGAAATCTGGAAAAAAATCTGGAAAAAAATGGAATTACGAAATTTATGAATGAAAATTTACAATTTCAAAAAGTCATCATATACAGCAACAACTCATATACGGCAATATTTATCTACTAAATAAGCGTTAGAATTTGAGAGGCTATTGTCTTGTCTAGGCTAAATTATTCTGACGCCGTGATAAGACCAAGAGTATTTGCAAGTACATAGAATGATGCTTATCCAACGTGTTCTAACGCCTGTGCTAATTTTTGTTTTATCCAGCCGCGTACGTATATTACACATCTCCTTAATTCTGCAAATGAATTCTAAAAATGAATTATAGAAGACAATTACATCTGGAGTGACTGCTTTTTGGGGTTATAAGATATAAAATTCTAGCATTTTTATATAATAAGCTAAAATAGTTGAGTGACTATAACCCTATTGACATAACAAGAGCTTCTAATAACATGCTCTACATTCGTCTGCACAAAACTGCTGCATTTCTTTATTTATAGGTGTGGTTTTAAATATGCTGCCTCCAGTTGCTGGAAAAACCTTCCTTCCTCTTAGAGTGCCTCGAGAACACAAAGCACATTTGAATCAAATTATAAAAAATATCTGCTAAATATGCAAAAGTAGTAGTTTAGTTTGCAGATATTGTCATCCTCTAATCTTTGTTACTTAGAACTTACGAACACACTGATTTTCTCTTGTTTAGGTTTTTAGTATCAATATGAGTATATATGTATACATATACAGTTTAAAATAATTTAATATTTTCTGAATATCGTTTAAATCATATTTTATGTGTTGTAATATAAATGTTGTGATATTGTTTTAGCTAGTTTTAAAGCTAAATAAGAATTGTTTATAATACAGAAACAAGATCATAAGTTCACGAAATTGAGTTTGTTAACCTTCAATCGTTAACTTATAAAGAACTACATACAAAAACTCCCTTTTTCATACAAAAAATTAATATTTCCAGAAAGAATTGACGTCATCGAACTTCTTTAAATAAGTAACACAGAAACTTCTTTTGCATTCATATTTTAATAAAAAATAATATCAATCATTTTATTAGAGAATAAATAATTATAATAGCACATATTTTTAATAATCAAACAATTTCTATTTAAAGCGTATATAATATGAGTGAGCAATAAAAGTCATTACCACTGCAAAACCGACCTAGTCGTAAATCTCTAAAAATATAGCGCATATTAAATTGTTTTAAAATTATTGATATCTCAAAGGAATCAATTTCAGAAACAGTATCATAAAATACTAAACCGAAGAAATTAATTCGATTGGCAAAGCAATTACGAGCAGTCACGACGCCTACTGATTCATGACGTTTATTTCAACATGAATCATCTGACGAAGATGTGTGAATTTACATAGCGATGCATTTGAGCCCTGATCGACAAAATACGCAAAGTTTATAATAAAATTATGTATGAATGAGGATCTTATTTTTTTAATTTATAAACGGAAATTATATCTATTAATACTACTACCATTAGCAATAGTGTAAACTATGTTTTTTTTTACAAGATATGTTTTAAAATTATATTTTTACTATATTATTTATAATACCTAATAAAGCTTACTAGAACTAGGCAGTACCAGAAGTATTCATATTTTTTATAGTAGCTCTTTTATATTATTCTCTTTTATAGTATTATTATACTATCTGTTAGATATTTATGACAAAGAAAGCAAACCATCGAAAAAGTACCAAAATGTTCACGAAACCAGACAAAATACTAACAACTCTTATTGAAAGGGGTGCATATTTATAATTTAGTCGAAATGAAACTTTGTAAAAATCCCCACATACTGCGAGTAATGTAAAATATGAGCTATGGACCCTCCTACAATCGCTTAAAAGCATTGTCTTGTATTTCTCGCAAAATGAGATGTTCAGAGCACAGTCTTTGAGTATTTCTTGTTAGAATTCACTGTTTTGTAGCTCTTGTGCCGTATACGAACTTTTGCACTCACACATTCACGTACTTTCAACTTTAAAGTGTTTCGTAATGTAAATAATAGACGCTTGAATTCTTTATTGATATTTATCTCGATGTTAGTACGTTTATCAGATGTAATAATTGGGATAAGACTCTTAGCAACTATTAGTTTTAGTAAAGACATAAGATTATTATCTCGAAAGGTATATACGATTCTTAGTATGATCAAAAGTACAAAACACATTTAGTCAATCATACAAACTATTTGAACAGCTGATTAATCCTGGTCAAGAATAATAGTAAAGTGTATTGTAAATATTATAATGATTAACTTCTAATTTTAATCAGTATTTAAAACCCATACGATTAACGTGTTTTTGTACGGTGTATAGACAAATAATCTAACATATAATCTCAATCTTATCTATATAAGTAATCAATAATTATCAAATAATTATACAAAATCACACTGATAAGTTACCCAAAAATACTGTGAACCATATCATTTCATTATGTAATGTTCTAATCATACAATATTTAGTCAAAATTAATTTAGAGTGTAATTACGTATCAGTTTCCTGCCTATTTTCTAGTTATGAACCAAGTTTGTATAGACCTGTCAAATCTTTATTCGAAACTTTAAAACATTATAACCCAACCCCTCCCCGATGGTTTCCATAAATTGCCTGAAGTGAAGTCGCAATTTCAACAATAATTGCGACTATAAACTTCACGGTTGACATGCAAAAAGTAATAAAATACGTTGCTTGGCACCGTGTAGTGAAGTGCATAAACCCCGCACTACTGCGCTATCTACAAACACTCGATACATTGTCAGCGTCATATAGAATCGATTCCGTTAACTACATTAATTAATATTGTAAGCTATAATACTTACAATTGCAATTGTAATTAGTTTCTTAATCTGACTTCTAAACATATTTTCAGTTCTACGTCGTAAATATATTTAAGTTATTTAACATTTATACTCCAGTCACTTGACGATGTAAACAATGTTTAAATTAAATGTGACAATCAACCATAGACAGTTTTATTGCTTCATTTAATTTATGAATTTATTTTCATTTCTAAAAATATAATAAAAAGATGTAATATTCTTTAATTAAAGGAATAATTCATTTTGTAATGAGCAATATTAAGTAATAATTTGTATTTTAATTCCATGCGCTATGGTCTGTGTGTTTTGTGTGTGAATGTTGTGTGTGTAAATGTTTTGTGTGTGAATGTTTCTGCAAAATGAAATTGGAACACAATGACGTCGCACAATAGCCTTGTATTTCAAATTGAATCCAAATAGCACACAACTCCAAGCATATGTACGTATTGCAGCAGCGCTAGATTGAAATTCTTTAAAATATTTATAGCTAGCCAACATGCTACCAAAAGCGCTTCTCAATTTATGCCTTACGTAGCACCATGCCATATTGCGAAACACGCCTAAATTACTGGCTACACGAGGGTATGAAGGTACATAACTCACTCCGGCTTTATTAAACCTTCCATTCGCTTTCAATTTACAAACATTTTCGCATTTTTGTCTCATTTTCCAAAGAGGTTTTGTTTCATTTAGTCTATATGGAATGTAGGTCCCAACCCATTGTAGGCACCTCATTGTGATTTCCAGGATTACAGTTGACGAGCTATTTTCATTCACTATTATGAGCTTTTATTATTCTCATTGTGTGTAACGCTTACACAGACTTATTAAAGCTATTGTGCATCTACGCTGAAGCTAGTTATACTGACTACTATTTTCATTATAATATAGTTGTCGTAGATTGGCACTAGCAACTAATTGACGTACTTATGAATAAACAAAAAGGGCTCATTCGATTAACGGCGAAATATCTTCAATGTAATAACATAATAAGTGTTATTCCCATAAAGATTTTAAGCGTATGGAAAAATACACAAATGTTAGGTTTCTTAATGGGCACCATACCAAAAACCTGTAGTCTTTATTATTGAAGTACTTAATTTACAGGCATCATAGACTTAGAAATGTATGAAGCGTGAGAAACAAAAAAAATGGACAAAGTATATTATTATTATTCACAAATATAAAAATCAAATTTATTACTAGCTTTTTTCCGCGGCTTCGCTTGCCTTAAATTCGTAGTAAAACATTTGCCTTTCCTATTTTTTTTATTGGCTTCTATATGACTTGTTTTAAGTGATACAATCAAAATTACAACATCAGCAGACATCGCTCACTGTCAAAAATCTATTAAAAGTTTTAGTAAGGATACAATATTAGATACTGTCATTTTTTTACCTCTCTTGGTTTTACTTAAACGTCCACTTAAATACAATTTAAACAGAGTACTTAATAATAATTCTAACCAGATATCACACTTACAGATTTTCATTGAAAATAATCAAAACATGATTACGTAAACTTGAGAAATTCTGAGCTCCACAATCGACGTTATTTTGACCATCAACCTGTAGGTCCGGTTTTATTTATAATATGTATTAGACATTCAGTTAGCTTAATGCATTAACTTATTTTTAAATACTGAACATTAACAAAAGCCATTTTTAAGACGGTTTGCTCGGTTCCATATCATAGTGCG
This sequence comes from Napeogenes sylphis, assembly GCA_959347405.1. Lineage (NCBI taxonomy): Eukaryota > Metazoa > Arthropoda > Insecta > Lepidoptera > Nymphalidae > Napeogenes > Napeogenes sylphis. The sequence continues at coordinate 19,270,413 of OY365777.1, forward strand.
CCGGCCGACCGTACCGCCACAAACGCGATGTCCCTATATTAAATCTGTAATATCTTCGAAAATATTCATTTAAATTACACGCTGTAAAAGGATATACTGTTTCATATTAAATGTAAAATGTATTTAAGGTACTTAACTAGACAAGGATTATGCTGTATTGCTTAAAATCGCTTCGTAAATAAGCCAATATTTCTTGTAAAAAGTAAAGGATAAAAACTGGCTGTTGTGTGTTATCCCTAAGAGATAAATACCATCGCTGACTTTCTTGGAATACTTTTTAAGGTATACAATACTTAGTACATTATTTTGATCTATCTTGTAGATTTCAGCCAGCGTTTAGGACTTCGCATTAGAAATCTTAAAATTATCAGTGGTCCACTAATATATTAATCATGTTATTATACATATAAACTGTCCTCTTGCATCACTCTATCTATTAAAGTAAAATGCATCAAAATCCGTTATGTAGTTTTAAAGATCCAAGCATACATACAGACATAGAAACAGACGCGAAAAGCGACTTTTTTTCATACTATATAACGAAGTATGTTAGTCATACATCTAAAAACAATTAAAAATCTTTGCTTATAATATTTCCTATGATTTATTAAAAATTTAAATTGATTGAATAATTATATGCTTTATACATAATGTATTTTCTTTCATACTTCTGAAATATAATTTAAAATTAATTATAAGTTTACATCACTACCAGAACGACAATAATACCAGAACGTTCTGTCAGAAACTTATTACAAATAATGTCTCAATTTTTTTTTCCCGAATTTTCCGATTATGACAAATTCTTCCGCTTATTATTTTTAGCAGTTACTCCCTGTGACCCCCGCATCGTTAGGGACGACCCCCAGGTGACGCCCTTCATTAATCTTGTTCCCGCGCGACGGAACTCCGAGAATCTTAATTTGAACTTTCTACGTTCCTCTTTATTAGAACTATGCAGAAAGAATCTTTCAGTATTCATTAAAACGGAATCGATTTCCGTTTTTACTTATAACTAAAAAGATGCTAGAAGAAGCTCGTGTTTATTTTCATCTCAATAGTGATAAGCACTTAAAAGTGATAAGCACTTAAAAGTGATAAGCACTTAACTAACATGTTTTTAGTTCAAGCCAATGTTATTTATCTATTAATATCTATTATAGATTAACAGATAGTTTTATGTAATTTCAATTCATCAATCAATCAATCCAATAAATTTACTGTATATAAATATTGTATAGAAAAGGTTAAATAAAATCGATAATTGTTTTGTTAGTCTTCAGAATTGCATTAAAACATACTCAAGGAATTCAGAGTACTTGAGTTCTCAGAAACAACCCTGATCCTGATTAAGGTTAAGATAAATATTTACACTAAGTTTTGACAAGTAAGACATTCTAGAATAACTAGAAGCTATTGAGTTAAAGCATGAAACATCATTTAAAAGGGATAACGTAAAAATGTTCCAACCTTAACTTACTCGCCCTACATGGGGCTAAATAATAAAAAAATAATTTGTTTTTTTTTTTTATTGTTAACGAACGATTGCACAGTGCTCTGACAAGTATTGAAAATGTTATTTGTTTTTAATTAAAACAATATTTATCTACTATCTACCTACTTTGCCTATTACATTTTCAATACATCAATCATGTTTACCATAATCATAATATTATTTTACGTACTACTTTCGCCTTTTATTGCAATCGTCAAATTATGTCAGGGTAATATTAAATTTTTATTAAGCCCACTTATAGTAATGCGATATTTATGACGCACGAGAAAAGGCCCTGAAGTTTATTGTTCCATGCTTGAGAAAAGACGATGAATAAACTTAGCAATTTATGCCAGCAGTAAAGCTAACTGTAACCATAAAGTCGGCTAACAATCGTGCAAATCTTTAATGTTATTCTATAAATCAAATTCGTTGATAACTCTGAATTATTTTTAATTGTTTTAAATCATTTAAATAAATATGTTAATTATACAATTTGTTTTGCAACGTTAAAATAAATAATGATACTAACCCACGGCGTGTTTTAAATAGGTATGAAGCCTATAGTCCGATTTAGTCGCAAGTCAACCGGTTTCTTAGTAGTGACAAACAAACAACTAAATAAATTTTTATTTATCAAAAGGATTTGTTACATCATTTTCTTTGTACAAGTACATGAAAACTATATTCTAATATTGTTTCGTACCTCACAATTAAACAAAGTAATTAAATTATAGTATTACTAAATAGTAGTTTATAGTACTTAAAATAATTTTGTATGAGCAAATAATATAATAACCTAAGTAATCCACAATTAAGATATCTTAACTCACATAAAATATTTGAGTTTGTCTTCTTGTAAATCCAATTACTGCCAGATAACGACATATTCGGGTCAATACCAAAGCCATTCATCATTGAACGGAAGTGATGTGGTCCATGAACATAACGAACCGTTTCATAGCTGGATCATATATCACAGAACTAGTCAAGTTTTTACTCAATGAATTATTAATGGAAATATAACCTTGGCATAAAGTACTTGTGAATAATTATAATGCTTCTCTAGTTGATATGATCTTAGCGAACATTTTGAAATATGTATGTATGCTACTTTTGTTATCATTAATGTTCTCCATATTGTAATAAATATACAATATGTAATCTATATTCGTAAGAAAAATCTATGAATCACCCATTAAATTATCCCATATTTTAAGCGAACCCACGATGGTTATTTCACCAGTTTGGGTCATTAACCACTAGACCAACAAAAGCACTAATACAGCCCCTAATATAAATACTGATAAAAAAAATCATATTGGTAACAATAATAATGATCTATATTATGATTTTAAGATAAGATTAACTAAAATTCATAATTGCTAGTATGTATTACCTAATTTAATTGTTATACAGCAGTACTTAACAAAGTAAATACGAGGAACGCTCACAATAAGTTAGATAGATTTGAAAATAACATGAAACATCAACTATCCCGTAAATATTATATTCTATAAGTTGGATGTCCCAACACGATAAATAATTATTTACAAACTTGTAAAATAAATTAATATTGATTTTAAAACACTACTTTAGTATTCTATTAGCTAGTCACTATCACTGATTCGTTAAGGGCTGAAAACAAAGAAACAGTGAGATTATAAAAGAGATATCTGTTTTATAATTTGGATTTTCGTTAAAATATACAATCTCAAATATAATAACGACATGTTTATCTCTGAATGTTAGTATCGTTAGGCTTAAAAAAGAAAAATTGAACAGAGGTCAAATTATTGGTTACACCTTCCATTTCATGACATACCTACTAGATAACTTATATATTCCGATAACATCAAATTGTACAATCATTCCTCATTAATCGAATCGTAAGATTTAACAATTAATTGAAAGATTTCCTGACACGATCTGTGCCAATAATAAATGCAAAGCCCTATTTTTGGCAACAAATCAACAGACAACACTGGCGTTTCGCTCTCGAATGGGTGCCGCTTGTAGTGACTGCTCGTCTAGCTGGCCACGGTTTTATTTACAGTTTTAATTAACAAATTTTTATTTTTTATTTCAGTAGCCAATAGGCCTTCCCATGGAATTGAAGGCGATGGTTCTAATTGTTCGTAAATTGCTTAATAAGTATTGACGTTTGTGAAACGGTGATCACAATAAATAAATATCCGGTTTTGTGGTTCTTCTCAGACCAGCATTTGGAACCTTTGCTCCGCTTTAATTTTAATTGAGAGAGAGTTTCTTTCCAGATGATTTTTTGTAGTAGTATGTACTTTTGTACAGATAAGTAAGGCCTTGTGACACTTCCATTTCACATAGACATGTGATCTCTGGTATTGATTCAAAGTGGAAACATTATGAACAAATAAATAAAAACACACAATATAGATATTTTTTTTGTAACTTAAGTGAAAACCACTATTCAAAGCATGTTAAGATTGATACAGTGTCATTGACGCAATGCGCTGAAGGTGTTAGTTTCATGATAACCGTCTATTTCAGTGACGTTCGACATTGTGTATTGGATACAGGATTGGTGAAGCTTTGTTTTGTGTACAGATAGGTGATGATAAATGTGCTGGTGACATTTTGTGAAATCCACACCTTGGTTCTATGAACGCTACAAACATACCCTACTGTATCTAATACAATAAATATCACAAAAATTAGATAAAGTAAAACGGAATAATACTATTTTTACGGATTTAACTTGTGTATTAATAATAAATTTTTAAATTTACATTTAAATTAAAAATTTTAAAACCAACTTTTCGAATGAAAATTTAAACTATAATTATTAATTAGTTACGTCGAGTTAAATGTAAAATGTAAATTTTTATATTTGATTAATTATACGCGAGTTAAATTCCCTAAAAATAGTTTTATTGCAATGTGTAGTAGGTACTTGTGATAGTTTTGGAAAAAAATAAAGTAAAATGTTTTATTTTATAAAAAAATCTTTTTAAATGTCAACTATATTTTTATGGACCTAACAATTTAGATATAAAATAAATGTGGTTAAACTTGCTGTGTCTATTACTAAATAAATATTTTATGGGCCGATATTTGACCGGACGTTTAAAAAGAAAGTCAGAACTTTAATAAATAACATTTATTTTAAACTTCAGTAACCGTCATTAAATATTTAATTTTCATTATCACATAAGCGTGCTAACTGAACAAAATTAACCACAAGAATTTTACAATTACCAGCTACACAATAATATCAAAGGCCATTATCACCCAAAGTTAATCTAATTGGTTTAACTTCCATTCCAAAGAAAGTAGCATGCTACATAAATGCTCACGCCTTACCACCAGGGGTGGAACAGTAATAGGACAAATGAGATTAGGAGTCTAATTCCCTGATTGATGTGAAAGCGCCCTTCCGTCGCAGCGACATCCAGTATACACAGTAGACACATTTAAACCCAGGGGTTGTTAACTTCCTCGAAATTATATGGCGATTATTTAAAATGAAATTTGATAGAAACTTTCTTTCAAGTCTGTTCTTGGTAACTCGGTAAGCGTTTTTATATATCATTTCAATTAATGTTATGTATATTAAAATAGATTAACATAGACTTTTATAGTAGTTATTACTATAAAATGATTATAATGAAAAAAATGTTTTGTTAAATATACACAATGTAACCAGTGTTATATTGCTAGTTCTTGTATGTTCGTCTAGGCCGAGCCGCGCGTCAAAACCGGCGCGCGGTTAATATTTCAGGGCTGGCGTTAAGTCGACGGAGATTTATGGAACGGCAATAGCCTCTGTTTTACAATTAACAAGCCAGACCCCTCTCCAAGTTTGAGGTAATTATGCATTATTTGACGCTAATATATAAGTACCACGAATGTAGTCGTTCTTTACAACTCAATTGAGCTTTTAACATTTTATTACCAATGTAGTAAAATGTTTAAAGCGGTAAAAAAAATGTGGTAGTAATACCTGTTATTGAAATTATCTGAAAGAAAACCATTTTTTTTATTTGAATACAATAAAGAAAATATTAAATCCTTGAAATAAAAGAATATATATAAATAAACTAACCAGGAGTATCTTCTTAACTTATTCATAAGTTGAAATCATTTCCTGCAGGTGTTATTCATTTAAATGTTAAACTGTAATATCACACAAAACTAGTACAATAAAAGCAAATTACAAGTTGCAAATGTGATTCAATGTGGGTACAATGCCTACCCACAGTTGGAGTTCTACAGTTTTCCCGCAATATAGCGCAGCTAGTACCGTCAGCAAAAAACATTACAGCCTTTATAACATATTTATATATTTGTTATCCTAATAATGTCCTAAGGTTGTTATTATGACGAATAATCTATAATCGCAATAATATTAAAAATGAAGTGTCAATCGAGTCATTTTAATTGTAAACATATCGAAACAGTTTATATACTGGAGTTTCATGAGGTTAATATTTATGACAAAATACTATACTGTACATTATTATATATTATATAATAATTAATAAAGTGCCTCATGTAAATCTATGTAATAAGGGTAATAAATGTGTTTATTTGCTACCAGTACCTACCTTGTTAAACCTAGTTCTTAATCTGTATACACGTGACGTTAATTTTCATAATCTTTTTTGGTTTTAACTTCAATAACGAAAGCTTCAGTTGCGACTTACATAATAAATACTTTATTTAGTTCTATTTATAGAGAAAATTATTTTAACGTTTTTACGTCACAAAACATGTACCTAATCATAAAAAAACTCTACACTCGAAAGCTATATTATGATTATTCATTATAACCTCCGAAAAACAAGATCTTTGACTTTAAATCTGATGAATCCAGTACTAGTTCTGACTATTCTAAAACTGAAGAAACACAAATCAACAGTGACTGCTGTTCAAATTCTGTCATATGCCTGCCACTCTCATAATAGTAGTACCCTCCACTTGACCCGTTTTGATTTATCAAATTAGGGTATGCAATAATACACAAGTGTACCAGAGCTTCTGTGCCATATCTAGTAAAAATACATACATACATACGTGGTACATTTAAGTTTCTAAAATGATATTTGACTTAAAAATATACTCAATCTGTAAAGGGTTTTGGGGTTGAGTTCAGTCAATTTTTAAATTATGTTTTCATTCGTGCCACATATGCACAGTATTTTTTTCAAATGGAGAAGTATATTAATAGTAATAAGAAGGTATATAAAACAAAAGTCAAATGGTGTCGCCAGTTCAAACTACACCTTAAAAAGAATAATTTACAAAGATATCACATAACAATCGCATTCACAAAGTCATTAAAAAAGAAAAATACGATTTCTTCTCAACTTCTATACCACTCCAAGTACTTTGAAACCGAAACTGGTGTCTACAATCAATAAAGTTTTCGTCTAAATCGAAATGTAAATTCAGACTCGTTTATTACTTTCCCCATTGGGTTTGCGATAACTTCTTAAACCTAGTTGACGTAGGGTGAATAACGGCGTTGACAGTTGTAAGGGCGCGAAACTTCGATCCATAGAGCAAGGATTAACTAAAAAGCACAGAGTGTAAATAAATGTTTTATTATTTTATTTATTATTATTATTATTATTCGTTGGACATATATATTTTTATACAAATTGAATAACAATATTTTACTTGATACTATGTTTTTATTTTGAATAATTTATGTTAATTTTAACTTCTATTATAAGTATAAATATTACCACAGCTTTATGAGATTCAATACATCTAATGTAATAGAAAAACTATACCGTTTTTGAATACATGGTGTTCCAAAACCTAAAAAAATATTCTAAAAGTAGATTTGTTACTCTGTGCAGCCTATCGTTTATTGACCTCTCCCTCGGAATGCATTAACTTCAATATATAAGTCTATACCTACTTACTTTATGCGATTGGAATTCCTATCATAATCCCCAAATGCTATTGCACTATAGTATATTATTCAAATTACATTGAAATAAAATATTTATGTCATATAAATACAAATGTTAAGCATCACGCAACTCTATCTTTATTTGTGAATAAAAGAATGAAAATTGAATTCACGAATATTTTATTCCATTTTGCAAATTTAAAAAATACTAGCCGAATTTTATTTTTCTTTATTATAATAAATATTGAGTTATCATAACTCTACGCGATAATATTTACGCAATGCAAATGTGTAATATTTTGATTTTACCGAAATCAAACAGCATTAATTAAGAATTCACCAGAAGTGTTGTTCTTGACCTGTGACGTCACTCATATTGAAGTGACGCCAGTAAATGGAACATTCGAATAAACGTCACTTACAGCTTACCAGTGGCACTAACTAGCGAGTGAACTTTGTTTATGCCAACTAACTTTAATCTTAGTCTGTAAGTCTATATGTAGATAAGATATATTTACTATAAAATATAGTTCTTATTTCATGTATTCGTATTTAAAATATAGTATGCAATTCTTTTATTTAATAATAGGATATTTTATCATTCAAATGTTATCAATTCAATAGTTAGTCCTGACTTATATGTATTTTAATGTGTAGTTTAAATAAAAATATTTTAATCATTAATTTTGTCAATATTTTTAATAATAAAAAAATATTATTAAAACAAATAAATAACATTATTATAAATAGTTAAATAAAATTATTATACATTATTATAAATAAATAAAATTATTATTAAAACATAATATGTACTTTGAAACTTCCTTTTAAATAATTTGGACACCGTATTGCACTGTTTGTATAGGGAACTTGAGCATGGTGTTGCCAGCGCGAAGAACATTAAACAAGAAGTTCATTTAGGGTTGTCACAATCCCAAAAAGTATAAATTACCTTTTGGAACTCTGAATACTGCCTCTTGACCCTATTCAGGCGACGATGGTTGTAATTCAGGAGTACTCAGTGACCTTTCCGTTATACATATAGAAACAAAAAAAATTGATGAAATATGAACTCTATGCTAAAAGCAATTAGAATCACATTTTTAATTACGTTTGCAAAATATTGCTAGAACTCACATTAATGACAGTGTTAGTTTTTATGAAAGAGATACTTTTAAATTGAAACTAGGATGTGTATGTAAAGTGGGTTAGTTAGTACTTGTGACTTGTTAACAGAACTTCTGGTAACTTGTTAAAATGTAGGTTTAGAGTTCGTCTAACCAGTTTTTTTTTTCTAAATTATCTCAACATATCAAACTTACCACACTTATTTTAAAATTAAGCTGATTTCATCCCTGCCTGTATTGCCATATATAGAAGGACGGTTTCTCATATTCGGATTATTTTTTATTTAGTATTTATTTAAAGTATACCTGAGTAATGGTTACTTAGTAGTTAGTTGATTGGTTAATTGATATAACGAATAAATCTTTCTTGCCCTTATTCCAAAATATCACTAAGAGCTTTCGTAATTAACTTGCAGCCATTGACAGAATATAGATATGTTCCGAATAAAAGTGGGATAACAGCTGATATAATATACATATGATATAATAATCTCCATGCTGGGTGTACAACATATCTCAAGTTATGAACTGACTTACGCCAGACAAAGTGAGTTTAAAGTGTCGTGCTGAAACTTGGAGCTTGCATACTTCGCCTCAACCAAGAATTCCCCCTCCCCCGAACCCCACCAACCAAGTAACAACTTAAGTTTATATGTTGAAACATATACAGTTCTTAATATAATATGGTATCATAGAATATAGAATATCCATCCCTTTGACTTCAACTCAAAGTTTCTTTTAGGGCGTGTCTGTCAAGACTGCAGGCGCGGCTTTTTTCGCGATTCGTATTTGTATTACATATTTTGGAATTTGCAATAAAATAGTTTATATATAAAAAAAAGCTAAGAGTAGAAGCACGAGTAAAGACAGAAAAATACAGAACTACATATAAAATACATCAACTCAAGCCTACCAGTTACCTACCACTGCTCGGAAGAGATCGGTTCATATATTTTTTATTAAATATTTATAACGCAACTACTAGCGAACAAATATAAATAATATTGACCTGCTAATACCAAATAATAGTACTGGTTATACATATTTATAATAATTTACAATTACAAGAGTACATAATAATAGGTTTATAATATAAAAACAAGTCCTGAAGCAAAACCAAATCAATATAAATTATGAAAGCAGATTAACAAACAGTCAACGCTATCCAATAGTTAAGAATAGTAAATGGGGTGTCAAGTAGAACGCCCGTAAGTTAGCGTTTGCCTTATACAGTAGATACCGATAGGGTATAAGCCTATTAACTCGATTTTGGTCCAGACCATAAAGTTAGTAAACAAATGTTCTAAACGCACTGGTGTATCACAGCTCTGAACACTATTTCGACGGTACGAAACGTGGCTATAACTTAAGGGTAATGTATGATTGCATTGTGATACTCTACATTCGGAAATTATGTGTAAAGGTTGCAGTGTAACTCTGTGTTACATTTTCCATGCTAGGTGTTACTTTATAAAACTCGTAACAGAACTACCCACGCGATTCTTAGTTACGTAATATGTATCATTTTTTCTTATATATTAAGTTAATCTATTGAAACCTAAGGCCTGACTCGGCTAGTTTTCGTATACGAATTATTTTTAATCATATTTAAACTAAACAAGGAACAGCTCTATGTTCAGTGGCTAGTTTCTACTATCAAGTCAAATTTTCAGAAAAATAAAATAAGAACTTACAGGTTTAGAACTTGCGAAGTCTATAACATATTTCGTGTATGAAAACTAGGCCTTAGGTTTCAATATATTATCCTAATTTATAAAAAAAATGCATTTTTAATTCTTATAAAATATTCTTTTTTGCTATAAATAATGATCAACATTAAGCTTCGCACCCAATTACATTATTATCTTACTTATTATCCCCCTTACTCTTTTCTATATTCATAAACGATGTCTCCAAACTAATATCTTCTTAAAGCCATCTCTATGCAGAGGATTTACAGCTTTGCAGACCTTCCACCTTCTCAGACTAAGACCAGTGTATCGAATCTCTTAATGAAACCCTTGATAACATACGCTTGTAGGCAGACGAATATGGTGTTTTAGTAAACCCTAATAAATTGCAGACTATAATAATTTGTAGCAAACTACTACGCAATAAATTAAATATCATGAACTTGCCTCATATAGTTTATGATAAAATTCCGTTGCAGCATCTGGACACGGTAAAAAATCTGGAATTGATTATAGATTGCCATTTCACCTGGATAGCTCATCTCAACAATGTAAACAGGCGCCTCTATCATTCCTTACACTCCCTCAAACGCCTCTAAAATGTCCTTCCCGTTAAAACGATTCCTTTCTTTCATTAACATTCCTGTCTTTCCTTAAAATGTCTTAAAGTACCACGCTATAATACTATATTTTATCGCAAATATTTCTCTGTTCGTGCTACGCAATTGTGGAACTAAATCTCTAAGCACATTTATAAAGACTGGCCTTCTATCGAATATACCCCCAATAATAGAATGTTTATTTTAGTTGAGGGTTTCAGAAAGAATTTTTTTTTAAGAGATCAGTTATCCTATTTATTAATTATTTCATACGTTGTTATTTAAATTGATCTTGGTATATAAAAAATAAATAAATAGAACTCACCACTTTTATCGTTAACGTACCTACACAATTAAGGTATATGTAATAAAATTATAAATAAATATATATAGTCATTATAAGTACCACTAAAGCATAAAAATTAAAAAATAATCATCTTATTTTTGACTATGTTCTTATAGCCATAGTATCTTATTTGTTACTATGGCTTTATTTACACAATAATTAAATGATATAATTAAAATATTTTAATGGGTATAGAGTAATATATTTAACTCGTTAAATAATAAATTATAATAAGTCACTTCCAATGGGGATCGTAATGATCGCCTGTTGTTGATATTGGACTGTTTCATATGATATGTATTTACAGTGATAACAAGGACCCCGTAAAGTAAACTATCAGTCATCAATTTCAATTATTCCCAAGATAAATGTAACGTTTAACTCAAAAAATATATTTATTCAAGTATCATGATTTATATAAAATTAATATCGTCTTTCAACTCCCTGTTAAATAAAAATCTTGTTAGGAGAAATTGTTAAATAAAACAACCTCGATTCCCAGTAAGCACCTAATCTTGGGAACAATCATTCCGCGAGGGGACCTCCTCAGAGTTTTTCTCATAACTCAAAATGAGATCATAACGTCGCAATTCTCGGGAGGCTTCAAAGAATAACAAAGAAAAAGCTCAAAATTACGTAGGTCGAGTAATTTTCGGAGCAAGCTACGTAGGATGGGTCCAGAGGGACGGAGACAGAGACCCTTTGCGATTATATTCTGGTTTATGTGCTTGTTATGTTTCATGACCAAATATAATGTTTAAGCATACCTTTAGCCTCTAATATTATGAGCGGACTTATATTTAAATAAGCCTTCTTAAGATGTCTCCGAAATTAGTTTCCCCGCCACGGAGTTTCTTTGCTTTATAAATTGTTTTATTAAGGATTTTTTTTTCATAAATATAATACAAAAAATTTTCAACACGAGTATTATATCAAAGAAATTTCAGATTCAATTTTTACCCGTGTTGATTTTTAATTCTTAATTCATAAAAAAATAAGCATATCACGGCTAAAATACATGGCAATTTCAATCGTTTTATATTTATATTTCTTAATCTTTGTATTTGGGAACAAATATTTTTATTATTTTACATCAACTGCTTTTACTTCGAATACATAGATGTAATATTACGAGTGTATTGCAATAAAACGAATTAATAACCAGTAGTATTCAATCCAATATGACTTAATAAGGTAGCAGTTTTCATACGATTAATTTGATTTCATGAAACATGGCGGTAAGTATTGTTTATAATTTAGGTAATGTTTTGGTTATAGTCGACAAATGTAATAAATAAATAATTATGTCAAATTAGTTTTATCCTTAGTTCAGTATATGATTATGACATTTAAAAGTATTTATTTATTTAAATATTTCGTTTAAATTCGTTGTGAGAAATATTTAGCATCTTTTAGCTGAACAAATGCTTTTTTCTATGTGCTCAGAAGCCAATCAGATGAAGAGCTTTCTTAAAATTAAAAATGGTCTTCGTGGCTTCCTTTGAGCCAAGTCCAAGCACTAGCTTTTTATTTACGACAGAGCTTTCGCATTAAACGTATTTTTAAAATAAATGTAATGAATAACTTAGAGTATATACGTCTTCCAAACTTTCTTATCAGTATGTTTAAACATTTATAATACATACGGCAATTTTTGCTAGGTTCATAAAAACTGGTTTTATATAGCAGTAAATTTATATCATATAAAAGTATTATAATTTGTGAAAATGTTACAGTTGAAACAAAACAAAAGACTTTATGAACGATCGTTACGAAGCATTAGTCCGAAACGGGTCGTTGACTCCAATACAAGTCATTGATGAAGAGGCTACTGCGGCATCGCTTGTGCCCAAAATATTCACACCTATACTAAAAGCAATTGTTGTTCGTTTCCATATTATTTATCCCAACACGTTTTAATACAATTTTTAAAAGAAACAAATGCTACCAATAAATGGTTTTATTCGTTTTAGACATTCCTATTTATTTGCAAAAGACATTTGATCTTTCATCGTAAAAGCTCAACTTGTAGTTGTCTCGAAGTCGTTTGTTTAGTTTTCGTGACCTCAAATGGGTCCTCGGGGTCATAGTATCGTGTAGATTTTATACCTTACTTTAGTTACTTTTCGGGATATCGCCATAATATACTTAGATAGTAATTTCACTATTTTTATGCTATGTGCTGATCCCTTTATATGTTCCTTTGTGCTACCTATGTTAATATTCAATTTACGAAAATAAACAATTATAAACAATTATAATAATAAACAATAAGATTATTTAAAGCCCGATTCTTTACTGCTTTTACAATATTTATTGTTGGATGAATACAGATGCTGTATTTTACAGATGCCCTTTTGCACGAAGGTTGCAGAAATCCTTCAGGCAGTCATTACAAGTTGGCCACGTTCAAACAACACGGGCACGGCTCCCGCACATCCACAGGGAAAATAGAAGCGGCAAATCTGCTGTAACATTGGCTTAGCAGCTAGCGATTGGTGTATCATACAAGTTATAAATGACGAGCGTTAGTATATTCAATAAAATATTAGCCAGCAAAAAGGATGTTAAATCTGCAAAAATAGTTATCTATGTACGTGCGTTAGTAAGAAAAGTCAATAAAATAAACGAATACAAAGTAGCATTGTGTAGGTTGAAGTCTTAATAACGCAATTGAGACACATAATGGTCTATACTGCAAATACAATTTTTGTGTAATAAAAAAAACTCTTTTGTTTTTTTTAAACACTGCGATTTTTGTTACTAGTGACATCAGAATTTTAGTAAAATATATTATTTTAAAAATATTTTAACGGAATCGAACAAGGAAATTTCGTATTTTGTTTCAGAATGGGGATGTGTAAATATTGGGTTAGAGTCGATCGTAGCCTGCCAGTATAAAAAACCTACCAGTGTAAAAAGCATCAAAAAATATAGAGTTAAAATACAAAAAAGGAAACAATAATATTACGTGTTGAGACTTTACATTAAGCATGATAGGAAACTCTACGAAAAAACTGTCGTTGGTAAGAAAGAATGAAAGAAGTTTTCGTTGGTCGACCTCTCTACAAACAAATTAACTATTTACCAAAGAAGTTTTTTTCATTACAATCTTTCTTAAAAACTATGACATTTTTATAGACTTTATGTACTCAATTCAACCTAAACATTACAAAAAGACATATATGAATTTCCAAGTTGTCAATTGCTATGTTATCGCTGGGCGCTATTAAATTAAAGCATATAAAAGCACTCTCAGCAATATCCAACATGATTCCGTCCACTAAAATTACACGCCACCTCAAAAACCTAACTTTTTCTGACTTCTCACAAACTCCTAACAAACTTTGCCATCATTTTCACATATCTACATTTATTTACTAGATTATAATACTCATAAACATAATATATTTGTCAGAAGCACTTAAATCATTTTATATTTTACTTGTACTTAAGCTTAATACTTCGGAATCCTGACAATTTCACACTGTCACTGTCGAATAATCTGTAAATATTATCTATAACTCTTAACATTCCTGGATCGCAAAATGTCTCATGACCTTTATCCAAGAATCGTAATGTTACAGATTTGAGGAGAATCTAAGATATGTTAGTCCAGGTGTTAATATCATCGGAATATACAGTAAGTTAGGTTGGATTTAATTATACATTTTTACCAAGAGCTCTACATTTGTTTATATGTCAATATTATAAATTGTATTTTTATTTAAGGAACATGTAATATTGAAAACAATCACTCCAGCGTCCGCTCGTTTCTCCGCGTTTCCATGAAAGTGTGATGACCTCAGTTAATATGTATAAACTTTACAGATCCGCGTTCGCCGAAATGTCTCTCTTTATAATTCAAAGACCCTGTCGTATAAACAGATGTTGTCTAAAAGATTCAAGAGCGTCATGTGTTTTGTCATCTCCAGTTTTCTCGTCGTTCCCCATTATGAATTACATTCAAATTTTCTTTATACATCCTGAACTTTCTCTTAGCTTTATGTTTTACTTTTCTTTACATGTATAAAATTAAAATGTTAATAATGTTTCTAAATATTCAATTACTGGATCTAGTAATTGGATTTAGGCACCGCCAGGGATTTCTTATACAAATGATAGATTCTTTTATATAAGAATAACATTAAGGGCGTCCAAAATAATAAACATAAAAACAGATTTTTGTGATTTTTTTGACAAGAAGAATATAACATGGTATAATTGGCTGAGACCACACATCTTAAATTCACCTTCAATACATAACAGTATTGTGCCATTCCATTTTATGTATATTAATATAGCTGTTAGAATATAATATTTATATTCTATATCCGGTTGTATTAATAAAATGTGCGGTTTTATTGCATTTTTATTTTGGACAACGTTTATCCAAGCACATTTAATCCTTAATACACATATACTATTGTAATACCTTGTATTTTTCTACATTTGGTATGAGATGTAAAAAAATATAGTCGTCGGCCGACCTGACGAACATTTATAACACAAAAATGTACTTTGTTGGCAAACGTCACATTTATCCCTAAGGGCTGTTCGCAGGACCGAGCGCTCGTGAATAAATTCTCCTAATTCCAACATACCTTTTACGACTTGAATGAAGCATGAAGTACGTGCAGAAGGCCCGTTTTACCACGTTGAAAATAAAACCCCTAATGAACGGACTTTATAGATGATAAAAAAGGTATTTCTCGTTTATGTAGAGTTCAACTTTTTAATTATTCAAAACCATTATGTTTCATCATATCACATTAGGGTTACTGCTCATTAGTTTAAATTACGAGTGGTGGAGTAAAATCACCTTAAGAGTCATATTTATAAATATTTAATATTGGTTGGTTAACTGAACTTGGCACGTAGTCTCAGATAGGTACCTTTTATATATATATAGGTTGTTTGAAAAATATCTGAATACTTTTAGTTGATAATGTCAGTTGTTTTAGTGATAATCTATAATAATTATTGAATATCCAAAAAAATCGAAACATTTAAGGATATGTTCTCACGGAGGGACTGGTTCATGAGCGCCGAGTCTAAAGCTTTGTTGTGCTATTTATTGAAGGTACTTCTAATTTTTCGTATTAAAACAAAATTACATTCTTTAAAAATAATTCTTACAATTCAATTCTTTTATAGAGCGCAATATGATTTTTAATAATATGTATATATATACTATTTGTTACATTAGAAATAACCTACCTGCTTATACGTTTATTTTAAGATACTGACATTTATACCTACATAAGAGTCTATAAAACTTTGTCTATAGTGTTCTCTGTCGCACTGATAAGCTTAGGGATTTTTATTACTTTCCGCAGTATGACGACATAACGCGTAGATGTTTGTGTGTGTGTGTGCTACTAATTTACAATTAACACAATATAATATTTATTATTTATAGAATGAGCGTTCCTCTCTACCACGCCCAACTTTTATATCTTATTTTACTATAGACAACAGTTTCGTTCCATTCTATGACAAATATTCAAAATTTCAAACAGCGAATCGACTGAATAAAATATATGAAAGCAGTATTCATTTAAATACCTAACTCATTAAATAGTTTAATATATCTTTACAATTTTCCCTCGATATTTAAAACTTCCAATACCCTTTGCTTGTAGTTTATCTCCTGACATTTAAAAAGAATCCTTTGAAAAACAATTTCCACTCGGGAGCGGTACAGACCGGTACAAGATAGATCGCCATATAAATCTCCCACGTGTCTAATTGACGGGAACTCCGGCCATACCTATCCTGATTCACTAACTCGGGAAAAAGTCAATAAGTAATCCAAACGTATTTTACTAAGCACTTATATCAGAACTTTTATAAAAGCAGTGTTAGCTTATATTATTGTAAAACTATTTTTTTTTACTTAAACACGAGTGTGTTTAGTAACTTATTGTATTAGTAGTATTTTTAAAACATAAAACTATCGAAAACGAGCACTAAGATAGTTACTTTTTAATTACAATTATTACAGTAAACGTAGACTTTAAATTAAATACATATTAAATAATAATATAATTAATTCTGATATCTAAGTTTTATATATATTATAAGAGCACACCATACAAACCTTGCACATCACTCAAAAACTATAACTAACTAAAAGCATAATGTTTATAAATATAATAGTAGATTATTAGTGGCTAAGATCCCCATCTGTAATACCGATGTTCCCGAGACCATATATTAGTCTGTTTTAATGATGCCAGTCGCTATTTAATCATCGCAAAGGGCCCATAAATCCTAATTACAAGGCTTATTATTTCGAACTCGCCTCGAGATGTGACTGAGAGAGCAGGACAATAGTACCGCTACATATTGACTCAACGCCAGGGTAGAGTTTAACAAGCCACACTAATGTCAAATAAATAATACTTTTATATATTCGTGGGTTTTTTTTTTGTATTGTAAATCTAAAAATACGAAATAATATATACAGATTTAGGAGAGGAAGGTTCTGGATTAAGAGATATATCCTTCGTAAAGTTATATCTGGCAATTAGTAGTACTTTAAAACATATTTTGAATACTGTTTAGGAATATCTCCTGGCTAATAAGTAGTTGTTATTTATTGCAACAAATGATAACATTGCCTGCTACCTATCAAAAGATGACTCTAAATACCATCATGACAACAAAAGGAACTTATAATCAAAGCTATATATTTAAAATTTTGAAACGTTACTTTGTTTAATGAATCACTTATATCTGTAAGTACCTATCTACTTGGACATTGAGCTGAAAATAACAAAATCATAGAGAAGTACAGATATTATAATTAATAAAGAGATCTTCAATAATATTAAACCCGAAAGTCTTACGATACTCTGTCATTGACAGTTTTGTCTTTTTCTAAACAAAAGTTTAAAAAATAATCTTGTTAATGAGGAAGGAACTGTATAAATTGTCACTTCTGTCAACTGGGAATAGTGTATAAAAACTAGCTAAGTCACAGTTATTCGGTTCTTTGCCTAACTGAAATACATTTCTTGTGGAACACGTTCATAAATATGTAGTGGTTCTGTACGAAAAAAAAATGTACATATATAATTTTTTTTTTTCAAAAATTTTTTTTTCAGGAAACAAATTTTCTCTCATTTTTACCTACCATTTTTTTTTCAAAATAAGTAAAAAAATTATAGATAAAAAATATACTGTAAAAAGAGAGTATACTTTCGTATACAAATAACAACGTTTATTTATAGATGTTTTTTTGCCTTATTACTTGAAGTTCAGTAGATTTTCTTATAAAATCTAAGGAGTCCTAAAATTGTTAGTCGATATTCCGCAAGAAACCGCACTGATTGCACAAAGCCCTCCCAAGGGGTCGAATTATCGTCACGTACTACCCCACTTCGTTAGTCCACTGATGACGTCAACTCCCCAATACTTTCCATTCCATACGCCACTTTCGTTTCTTGGTGACGCGTGTTTTTTATTACATTTCCTTTAAACGTTAACAATAATTCACAATTTGTATTTTGAAGTTTATATAAATTAATCGTAGCAACTACATACTACGTAGTACAAAGCAAATCCTGAACAGAAAGATACCATAAATTCACTAACGGCTTAGTAGGGCTTTCGATATTATTCTTAAAAATGGATAGAATGGTTAACGGAAAAGTGCAATATACAGGGTTATTTGTAATTAATTGGTCTCCTCTTGCAGGCAACCTCTCTACATCAATCCTAACAATATTTGTTGTACGCCTTTTTTAAATTAATAGTTTTAAAAAAATAGTTTTCCCATACAAAATTTATTTTTTGCCTCTGAACTGGCATTAACTCTGAGCTTAGGTATGGCGCCCGGGCGTTGATCGTAGGTACTTCTTACAAAATACAGAGTAATACGTAACAGATGCAGCAAACATTTTTTTTGTTTCGTTTTTTTGGGTTGTTGATCAAGATTTGTAAAAAGTCGTAAAACAAATATTGATTGAGTTAATATAGAGAGGCTGCCTTTAAGAGATGGCCAATAATTAAAAATAACCCGGCATATTTAAAATTTTGTTTATATAGATATGTTGAACAATGATAATTAACATAACAATGATAATTAATATAATAATGATATTTTTTTAGGAAAGTCGCAAAAAAAGTATCCTTTAAGCCGCCGCTGTACACAAATAGAGTACTTTTAGGTACACGATATAACAAATATTATATAAATGAGGCTGTCTGTCTATAATACGCTCAGATAACTTAATTAGCTCTACAAGCTCAGCCCGAAGCGCATACACGATCATATAATTAGATTGCATTTATTTGCGCTTTTATTCTTACTAATAATACAGATTATCAACGGTATTTGTAAAGTACATATTATACACTTTAAGAATTATTGTAAAAACACTATTCAAATATAGATGAAGCCTTATAAACTATTATTTTTTAGTATAAAGTGAATTGAACCAAATAAGGGATAAAACATAAACATCGAACAAAGCGAATGTTTCAACTAATTTTTTCATTATTCCGGATGATAATAGCTCCGGATATGAAGAGGAAATTAATTTGTTTTTTACTCAGACATCCAAGAGTAGCCATTATAAAGCACCGCGTATGAAACTAAACCATTTCCTGACAAAAAAAATAGTAAACAATATTTATTAAAAAGATTTTGACAAAATTGTTTATCTTTTACAAACTACGAAGAACTATCTAAAAAATAAAAAAATAGTGTTTAAATACAATCTTTATCTAAATAAAATACAAAAATAGTGTTTTTTTTGTTTAAAGTTTCTCTAATTAAATTACAATAAGTGTATAATCCATTACAAAAAGCTCTACTTGTACTCAGTATCCGGTTACCAAAAACCTTTTAGGCGAACTCCACTCCTACTGATACCATTAGATACCCGGTCAAGAAATGTGCAGGCACGTCCCCTGGAATAAATCGCGCTGATTGCACAAAGATCCCTCGGCCTCTCTCATTCAGTTATCGTTCCAATTGTCCTTTGAACTCTTCTTAATAACAGTTTTTTTTGGACTTGCTGAAAGTACTCGTTAGCAACGGATTTAATTTTAAAAATCATAGTTTATTTCATGATATCTACGATAATATTAATGTTATTTAAAAAAGATTACGCTTACAATTAAACGTCAGACAAAATTATATGTGGCTTAAAAAAAGAGTATTTGAGAGCATGTTTTATTTAAGTATTAATTTGAATTAGAAAGTGTTCTTATGGGATATAGTGTAGTCAACAGACTGCGTCACACCTTGGTGATATTTAAATAATTAAATTAACCTGCAATTGCGAAGGAATGGAGTGAAGTAGTTAAAAACATCGTTAAGCACATTGTCGGAGGCGTTTAAGTCTGCTGAAGTGAAAGTTTTCACGTTACGAATACTTGAAAAGTCCATTACACGCTTGACGACGTCGACAGAGACCTTGCTATGCAGAGTTGTTTTGTAATTATACAGACATAGCCCAGATTTCATTTAAACTTTGTGACAGCCAGCGCGGCTGACAGCTCTCTGCAATTCTTGGCCGAAAAAAAAATGGTACTTGGAGTCCATCTCCATTTAATATTATGCTAATTATATTATTTTTTACTAGCTTTCGTATATTTTTTTCGCCAAAGTTCTATTTTACAAGACATAAAAAATACACAAAACCTTTTCAATACGGGCAACGTCCTATTCATCCGAAGGCTTTCATCGCAATCGACAAAGCGCAGCATTGTTCGATATTATAGAATATTTCACTGTCAACAGGCAAATGGTAAAGTAAACTGAACGCGGCTGGCGGCATAGTAAGTGAATTCCCATAGCTGCGCCATAGTTGTGTAGTGAATTAATAAGTTAGCAGTTCATGCATATTAAGAACGGCGACAACAGTGACTACATATTCATATAACGTACCAAAACATTATACTAACTCTATTATACAATGCTCGTAATTATATACAACGATAACGTACATATACAACGATAACGTACATATCCAACGACGAAACCTAGAAAATAACTAGTGATTTAAAGACACATAATTCAAATGAGGGCGCAAACGGAATAATTAATGATTACCAATGGGTTTACTTTGTGGGTTCTAGTTAGACGGGTTTGTTTAAGTTATGATTATTTAAGTATTTAAATAAAATTATTCCGCTTGAAATATGAAAATGAAATATTTTTACGAAATTTAATTAAGCTTTATCAAACAATAAATTCTCAAAGTAATTTAACGTCTATTTAAATACTTCAAAAGCATCATAGAAACGAGTAGGCACGTTTATTATTTACCCTATTATTAGGGAAATTATAAAATTGATACTTCTAAGTACTTATTCCGAAAACTGATTTCTAGAAATTGGCCCCAATTAAAATTTTCCGCCATGAGTTTCAACGGCGAAATCTAGATATAATTGCTTAGCCTAGACAGCATGAACAAACTGAACTTCAAACTTGTAGGTAGGTACAGGCGTGGTTTTAGTGGTTCTAGCTAACAACACTGTAATAAAACGTACCATTTAAGAATATTCTATATATTCAATAACGCAGGAATAAATTTTAACTTTAACGAGAGACAAAGGAAACTGTATTTACAAAATGTTAATGATATCAGCGTTTTTTTTTATTTTGTTTAATCAACTAGGATTCTAGTACATAAATTTTATAAAATTTAATATATTTCTAATTCTCCTTACTATATTTCTATTTATACTATTATATGGAGGTCAAAATGTTGAGCTTAAGTTTAGATCTTTAAAACTCTTTTAGGGATTATTGTGACTACAACATGTACCTACCTACCTACCTACATAGCTAACCTACCTACCTAACCTAACCTACCTATGAAAACAATCTGAACTTGGAAACCGGTCAATGCCAGTTTAATCCTTCAATGTTACATAATCATAAGGTCTCAATAAATTACAATTCCCCTGATTTTCCCAAATCCCGATTTAACTTTTTAAACAGTCCCTGTCAATAGTGTGATAGATGATCAACTCATTTAATTGGACAAGGACGCTGTATTACGTCCCTCCGGAGATTTAAATAAATTACATATTTACTGAAGTAATCAAGAAACAGTGGACAATATTTGTTTTTTTATTTTATATTACGAATATTTTATTGATAATAAAAATATTATCATCACTGCAAAAGTTGAAAACTATTGCAGTGGGTTTAATATTTGATAGGTATCTAATTAATATACTTATATTCAGTAGTTCTTCCTTTTGATATACGTGTATGTATTTTTTTTATTTACAAGAAATGTACTACATTAACGAAAAACAGAACAAACGTTATATAATATGTATATTATTACGTGAGGACTCTAGAGATCAATAATTACTAAAAAAATGCTCTGAAGTTTGGATCTTTATTTATATTGATAATAACAAGTCCCTTGTTATTTTAAACCAAACAACAGGTTGTTCTTATTAATTGGGCAATAGTTCGTGTTCATTCAATTAACGAGGTCTGAGTGATTGCGTTACGTTTTCTCGGTATAATTACATTTCGGCTAGACATGTTAATAACGTGAAGCCAATGGGCCTGTCTCCAAACATGCTTTGTAGCCGCTTCGCAAACAACCCTGCCATTATTGCACTGGGCTTCAGATATTTGGAGATTAATACAGATGTATTACATAACTAATAGCTATTAGCTAACTTAAGTGTACAAATTAAACTAAAGACCATATTATGAGTCTCCAAATAATTTACTAAGATATATAAATGTTAAAGGTTACTTCAGACAAATTATACTAACGAGCTTTTTCGAACGGAATAAATAATTAATTGAAGGTATTTAGTTACGTTTTTTAATAACTTTATGGATTAGCAATATGTAAGAACAGATAACAGATAGTTCATATTTTGTTGGACATTTTCAATGTAAGCTTGTCAACGTAATGCAACTAGATAGGAGAATTCATAATAGATAAACGCTAAATGTCTAAATCATATGTAGGTACATATGTAAGTATATTTATACATACATAAATACTGTATTGTAATGTAAGTACTATTTATACATACTATCATCACATTAATGATATTATGTCATTTCGTAAACATAATTATGAATACAAATTGATCTCTGAGTCTAATTGGGGATTAGTACTTCGATAAACATTTATTCAACATCAATCCCACAGTCATATGTATACGTTTAAATATATACCTATATATAACGTTATCACTATATATTTACAAATCTATATTTCTCTCTGTATTGAATCTGCATTCGAGACTCGGTAGATACTTATTACAGTTTTATAAAATACATTATATTGAGCAAAGACCATTGAGCTTCCACTGACTACAAAAGAGTTGAGTTGGATACTTCACTATAAGAATCTGCACCCGATAACTCAGTAGATACTTATTTACAGTTTTACCCTATTATACTTCTAGACGCAAGTTTTGCTTTTATATTTTATATGCTTTATGTTTTAATAGCTTCAGGTATTTTGACTTTATAGTAACTAAAATCTATCCGAAGATGTTATTTGGCTTATAAAACTAGTGATTTCTAATAATTGCATAGAGAGTATATTATTATATTGATATATTTAATGCATTAATTTTATAAAGTTAAATCTTTGTACATATAAAAACAAATTAATTCACAAATCAATATTTTAGGTATATATATTCGGTATATTACTTTAACTATAAATAAATAATAAGTGTTCTAAAACAGTATAATTGCTATGGTAAAGCACCAAGCATTTAACAGGAATATACATGAGAGATTATTATTTTTATTAATGAGTAAAAATAAAATTATTATTATGATTGTCACAAAATTTTTGCAATTAAACCTTTATTAATGATGATTATTAAGTATATTAACTGGCCATGTTCACGTAAATTAATAAAATTTTGCCCAGCTAGGTCACGCAGCGAGTCCACTATGTTTTGAACTCATGATTAGGAACCCCGAATGGGTTCAAAACTGGTCGGGCAAAATTCACGTGAAAATAGCCGGGTATGTATTGAATAATGTCAGTATAGAAATCAAAAAGTAAGTATTGTATATATTTCTTAATGTAATCCTCAATTTTTTAACCGTTTTAATATTTTTGGGCAGGTATAGATAGATTAAATTATAAAGCTTTGTTTCATTAAAACAATAACTTTTTTCATGACGGCTTTAGTAATTTCTTTTTTGCCGTTTTCGTTTACCCATAAGCGAAGGCTGTCAAGGTTAGCCATTGAAATCGGTCTTCTTTAATTTTTAAACCAATAAATTTCGTAATCCGCCAACAGAATTTATATCGGCTATTTAATGTCAATAAAAGAGAAGACGCCATTCCTTTTTGTACGCTCCGACAAGTCACAAGTGCCTCGGGTTCATTTTACATACAAAGGTAACGTGTCAATGATCGTATTATGAGAAGATAAATACCTGACCATAGACTAATATATTTCTTTAAAGTCCCGGTGATAATTCTTCTGAAATCTGCAGTAACATATGAAACAGGTAAAAGATCATTATTAAATACCTAGTAACAAAACTCTACTCATTTATTAAAAAAAACAATTCAAAATAAGATTTTTACAAAATATCATATTCTAAGCATTCACGTAATCAGACATTGCAAACTAATAATTTATTCAGAAGATAGATTGTTTCTGAAATATAATGACAGATCGTATGCCTATGACCCTAACTCTATCGGCCATTGTCTAACTATTATTAGATACCTACTATTACTATCCGGGATGCGTTAAATCAAGATATCAAGTTAATTAAACCCATCTAAAACATTATTAGAAATAACCTTTATCTGTTTAAGGTGTAAAAACGGTAATGCAAAATATCATAATAGTAGACATTTTCCTAGTCCTTAACACATTGATATAAGAGAGCTGTGTAGGTATGTGAGTTTGTGACATAATTCACTGTGATTATTATTATAAATTATAAAATATTGTTAAAAGTGTAGGCACATACCTATGGGGAAAAAATACCTTACGAGCAACGATGTCTATTCTTCATCTGTCATCTCCCATTTAAGTACAAAAAGCGTCATTAAGTTTGGATGCGGTTGACAGTATGCTTGTTCGAATCTAATCGAGTGACTCCAGCTATATCAGCTCGAAAATTACTCCTCTTGTTTACGATAATGTACCTACCAACTCAATTTGCCTACTATTGTGACTACACCCCGTTAACTTGGCTTTTATTGTAGTCCCCTAAATAAAGACATCGTTAGCGTCCCCCTGTCATGCGAATGTCTACCTATACCTTTCTAAACATGATTTTTCAGTGGTGCCAGATCTTTTCACGGCTTAGATATGTATTTTCATCGAAATTAAAGAAGTATTCGTTATTATATTTCAATTTTTTTTTTTTTTTAACTAAAGAAAAAATGCAAACCAAAACAAAGGGTTATGAGGTAGGTAAATATTGCAGATCCTATATTATACTTAAAAATTTTATAAATAACAGTTATTACCTACTTGTCAAAATAAGTAATAAGCTTCGAAAATAAGCATTAAGCAGCAAAATAAATAGATTGAAATTAAAATGTATTTTAAGTAAAATACAAACTGTTCATTTGCAACTTGGCGTAAGCTGCTTATTCCTTTGTCACAAACAAATGTAACTCTTATTAATTCCGAGTATGTTAAAGTTTTGTTAGTACCGTTTCTAAAGACAAACTATAGAATTAAAAATAAAACATGGCAGAATAAGAGCACATATTTTAAAAGTTCATCAGAAAACTTTGGGATACTTAGATACAACAGGCAACGACATCATATACCCAACATAAGTGACGTATTTCATTAGATGTTTTAATTTAATGTATGTCAAAACCTATCCTATATACCTTTATACTTAGTTCGGAGACAATGAACATTTTGGTTTCAGGGCTTAAAACAATTTGTCCCTTATAGGTAGGTACATAGGTACGTTAATAATTAATATTATCTATAACAAACAAAATTGTCATTTTACAAATTATCCTTTCTAAATGTACAATCTAGGCTTTAGAGCCCAAAGTAAAGACTATCTAGAGATTCTTTAAGAGACAAATTAATCTATTTACAATTTTCAGTCAGTATATTAATACTGAGTAGGTACAAAATAATACTGAGAATTTTATTAGTAAGTACAGTGTACGTACACAGTATAGGTATTTAAGGAACAAACATAAGTTCTAGTTGCCTGTCACTTGGCTCAAAAAGTGAGTACGTAAATCTTTTATGTGTCAATGCATACAATTTAACAACAAGCTCCCAGCAAATGTTCGAGTATTGCCATTTAATAAATTTAACAATGTAACTAAGGAACGTGCTAAAGGAATACCTACTACTAAGTACTTATCTACAATGTTTTAGAATATTTGAAGGATTATATATCGTGGATATAAAGGGATCGCTGACAGACTACTTCAAGATTTATTCGTAGTTTTTAGTATTTAGAAGGGATTGTGGTGTTCCTTTTTATTACAATTTAGAATTTAAGTTTTACGTAAAAAATCACTACATGACAAGCCCGCTGATTTTCTGTAACAGGTTCTTCTCAAGTATATAGGATTTATTTTCCCGAACTTTGACCATGAAGTAATGTTTTTGTATAAAACTTACTTTCAATAAAGATAAAAAAATATACACAGAATTTGAACTGTTCTTCGTGTGTTCTTGATATATTTGAGAGTTTAATCACAGCTTCATACCACAATGCTGATTTATTTTCAACTTACTGTTGCATGCGACTTCGTCAGCAACGATTATACAGGTAACCTACGAGATGGCAAACAGTTATCGAACAAAACATACTATACACATATTATAAATGATTGGAAATAAACTTTGTTAAATAAAAAAAATGTCTTGACTTTTCATATAAAATGCAAAAAAACTTTCCCCCCCATGCTTTATGTTGTCCCGGACAATAACCTTACCAAAATTCGTACCAACAAACAGACAAATAAATAAAAAGACAAATAGTCCATTTTCGAAAAAAATATTGTTTTAAGTTCTTGGTCTTATTAAATTCAGTACTACGTGTAAGGTACATACCTATTACCTAACTACCTACTGAAGACCGGACGTGGCGTGATTTTTTCCATAAGAAAAATCCCGGCTACTATTTTATTACATGCAGGTGTAAAAAGGTGGTCACTGAATCTAAAATAATTTTTATCTATTATGAATCTTTCTTATAATGAAAAATATTTATTTATCTATAGGTATATTTAAAATACTTACCCTTAGATATTTCAATCATTAAATACCTACTTCATTTAGAAAGTAAGAAAATGTACACACTTAGGAAAAATAAGTTGATATCTACCAAAAAATAACATATTACCTATAGTAAAATAATATGGAACGCTCAGTTTTGTGGATAATTATCTTTTCCGAACTGAAACACTAAATGGCATTTCTATTGAGCAAATGGGAAAATCGTGCCGCTTTGTCGTCTGTTCGCTTCGGATTGAAAGGGACTGGATTCGATATCGGATGAAGCACCTAACTGTCGATGGAATGAATACCTACACCCAATACAAAGAACTTACGAACATTGCAAATCTCAAATCTGCAAGTGCTTTCAATATGAAAGAGGATGTTTTATGATAATAATGTATGTACTAGCACACCCAGGGTTTGCTTTAAATATAGGTAGGTACATCATTTTGAAATAAATAATAAAAATAATTTAAATATAAGAATGAAAGCACCTCAATAAGAATTATGATTCATAATGAATTTAATTTTCTTTTACTCGTTTCTCTATTGTTTACTCGAATAGATCCATGGCATTATAACTGACCTTAAATATTTCAATGTAAAAAAACGATAGCATATCAGTAGTGAAAAAAGTGTAAGTGAAAGTTTAATAAAAAATGCTCCAAGCCCGGGGCCTCCAAATGGTACAGGATTACCTATGCTGAGTCAATCTACAGATTGCCTGAAAATTTCATACATACTTTCTCTTTTGAAAGTATAGTAATACAATTAAAATATGTTTATGATATAGTAAAGTACTTACTACATTTAATGTCGAGTAACATGTTATTTTAATCTACATGTGAATTTCAAACTATATATCTCAACATATTTATCATATATAACATTGTGCTACTATGTATTTAATTATTATATCATATTATGTATTTAATAGTTATTCTTTTTTATTGTTTTACAACTCACAAGAAACATTTTTAAAGAAATGCTTTTATGAAGATTGGGTATTTATTGAAACACCATTATAAGATCTACATTTCATGTAGGTACTTACCATATTATATTATGTCGATTATCCCACGGTCAATGGAAAACGAAAAAATATCTCTTACTACAATTATGGTGAAATCTAAGTCATGGTAAGAATCTATATTATAATAAGTACCTGTATCTTATACGAATTCTGTGTGTAAATAAATGTTAAATAAATATAAATAAGAGATATGTTTTAAGCATAAAACGAAGTTGAATAATACATAAGATTTGCTTTAGCTTAATTTTACAAGCAAGTAGGTGATACTCACTTTGACAAATAAGATCTTTTTAGATTTTAAAACACCAAAAAAAATCTACACAACATTGACTAAGATCTGATTAAAAATTCCTAAAATTGAATATGTAAACAAACAAAATCCCAGTGCAATTTTTAGAAATTCAATTAAAATTTATGACCTAAAGTAAAATGCAAATCCGCAACTTAAAACAGAGATGCGATGATTGTTTTAAGCCAACGATGCCTCGCCTCGCCAACTTCGAAGCAAAGGACGGATATGAATGCTACGCCGAAAGCTACGTTAAATGCTTTTGGGGCCTTTGTGACCATCAAAGAAGCACGCATGCGTTAATCTCAAAATCGGATAATCAAGGTGTTGCATTTTGTTAAAAAGTTTTAAAGTCTAAGATTATATCAACAGTCTTCAACCCAGCAGCCATTCTTAATGCATATCAAGGACGTATTATTAAAAACTGCCAGTGCCCAAAAATAATAAGCATTCATTCATCACACAATACCATATAGAATGTGTAGTAAAAATATATATTTCTAGTTGATTGTAACCAGGCTTTGTGAATAAAAAAACGACAAATACCTATTTTACCAAATGTTAACTTATAAACAAATTTATACGAACAAACTGTTTAATAGCCAATATATTGAGCTTAACGAAAACTATAATAATAAAAATAATATATTTTTTATTTTAATAATAAAAGTTAATAGTTAAATTATAACTAAACATAAAAATTTAACATTTCATAAAATTAAAGACAAAGTTGATATTTACTATAGACGGAAACAGTGATTATAAAAAGTTATTATGCTTTGTACATTATACATAAATCTAAGCAATGGTAAATTCAATTTTCATAGTATACGGTGGCAGGTACAGCCCTTCCGTTGCGTTTTTATTGGCTTTAACTTATAAAATAGGTTTTTTTTTGTTTACTGTCTTGTTTACTTACTTTTTCCGTTTATTCTAGATTCTTATAATATTACAAATATTTTTTATGAGGTCGTATTATTTACTCTAATTATTTATATGTCAAAGCCTAAAACAGTAATGATTTTTCAGTTATTACAACACAACCCACCAAGCAAAATCCAGAATACAAGAATCCAGGACTAATTAATGATTTGGTTTATCAAATAAATTAAACAAAGGTTTGAAATATTTTGATATATTAAAACATGTCATTCAAACTGCTTTGGCTTTCTTTTAATACTTGTCGCACATTTATATTAATTCTTGAACCCTCAACATAACTGCTAAACTTAGTCCATTCTACATTATCTTTGTTTTTGTTTATTTCCTTTAATATATCGTAGTTTATTAATTTGAATTTAATATCATTATTCATTACACATTCTAAGCCTTCTAGATCATTCCAAGGTTTTGTTGAAGAGGGCAATATTTTAGGAACAGCATGGTAACACAGTCTTGCTTCCTTTGACATCACTATTATGTCACCACTATTGATAAGAATAGGGCATGGCTCCTTTGATTTATCATGACCACCTATCAGAAAGATTGCTGCCTGCCCAAAACTGTAATATAAAGACAATTAATATAATTAAAATGTATGCTCTTTTATATCCTAATATTTAAGTGAAAAATCTTTTCTTTTTAAAGTATAGTATTTTATTTTATTGTTTGATTACATATCATGGGTTCTGGGTTATTTGGTCTAAGCATCATTTTTTTTGTGAAATGGAGTTATATAAATATTTGAAATTAGCACATTTTTCTGGGTTTAAATATGTTGTATATGTATATATTCATTTTGCCACAAAATGTTGCTTAGACCAAATAGTTCTCAAACTGTCAATATGAGTGTACATCTATTATTTCAATACATGTGACTTGCCATATATACATGTTACATGTATACATGGCATATATGTGTTTCATAAAATTAGACCATTTACCTAAAAGAGAATAATGGGGCCTCTAAATTGACCTCAGAATGGTCAGTATGAGCAGAGAGTGTAGAACTCATGTGATAGTAATTAACAATTGCTGCTTCTGCTCTGAACTGTTTATAATTTAGATACTCCGCTACTACATCAGTCAACTCAGCAAGTTCATTAGGAAATATACCCTTGTTATTTTCAGTGTATACCTGTAATTAAAAAAAATATGTAAGTAAATGCTTATTAAAATATTCATACTTAATGTTCACTATGTGCTTATTACAAGTTTCACAAAGTTTAAATTGATGTGAACCCAAAATTATGTAACACATTACATAATATTTCTACTTAAAAAAAATCCATAGTATAATTTAAACTTTTGAATGTTTTTATTAATACATGTATACCTTGTACCCTTGTTACCTAATAGTCACACTTTAGTCCCCTAATGTGTGCCATATTATCCTATAGCTGTAGTATTATTAATGAGATATTTATTTAATATTAACTTTTTACTTTTGTATCCCAGTTGTGATGGTATCCCAATGTGGACCAACGTAATTTCTTGAGCAGTTTTTGATCATCTACCTCACACATGTGACATTCCTTCCACCAATCATCTATATTTCTTTCAATATCAATGTTTGTCTTGTTTGGCTTCTTTGGATAAAGTTCTAAGCACTTTCGAATCCAAAATCTTTGCCCTAAACTTGTAAAAGGATTTTTAATGATAATTAAGCCTGGATTATCGCACAACGAATAAGTTCTCCAGTCTTTTAAGGATCTTAAGCCCAAATACTTCGATCTGACATCTTCTATATCAACACAGATATTGACCTGTAATGAATTTATAAACTTTTTGATATGTTTGTCTAAATATCAAATAATATTGTAACCGAATTATACGGTTGTCTGAAGTAATATAATACCTTCAATAACCTATTATCACATTCTGTGGTTAAAACTTGAACAAGAGATGGTTTTGGTCTATTGGATTTGAAATACTTGAATATCTTCATAAAAATGTCTTGATCTACATTTACACTATTAGTTTCTCGAGTCATTCTCAATAATAGTTAATTTGAAATCTAGGGTTTCTTCTTAAAATAGCTTTATTTGTTAATACAAACATTATTTGGTTATTTTTTTAAGAACGCTATATGCACTATGCACTAGAGGTGCCGAAACAAATCGTATATAGATTATAGTTATTGAAATTATATATCGTACCTTTATCGAAAAGCCGATATCGGTTTGCCGTAAAACTATATTATATATTTTTCCTAAAAGACTAAAACGCTATTGGTGTATCTGTCAATTGTCAAATATCAAATCGGATATAATATCTTTTTTTAAAACACTATATTTCTGTATCGGTCAAATATCATATCCGTATACGATTCACGAATCAGTATCGTCGAAACGCATCGTATCAATTATAAAATCGGATGTAAACATCGTTTTGTCTGTCTGTTTTCGCGTTATTGGCTGGGAACAAAATCTGTCTAATAATTATTTGTATGCTCTTGTATGTTTTTGTTGTTGTTTATTTGGAATAATTAATTTAATGAAGACAAAATTTTATTACAATATAATAACGAAACAAATTATAATTTTAATTAATTTTCCCTTTCTTCCCATTCCTTATTATTTGACACAAGATATATACATAAAACTGATGTTGGTATGATATATTTCATTTTGAATCGAAATATGGTTGTGATTCAAAATTATATCGTTTAAAAATATATAGTTTCGAAATCCAATATCGGATATCCATATAAAGTTTTGATTCGAAACGCGATAAAGACAACACTACAACTCCTAGCATAGACTATACAGATGTCAATTGTAAATTGTCAACTCCAGGTGTCATTTTATACATATAAATGATAATATGGATTCACCGATCAATCTCTTCTGTGTGTTCTCAACCCTACGTGACATTGGCGGAATCGACCGTGCTTTACTGGCACAACTGAAAGCCATTAAATCACAATATATATATATATATATATATATATATATATATATAATATGGATCTGTTAAATAAATTATAAGTCACTGTTCCCGTTTTCGGTAAAAAAAAAAAACAGAACACAGTAACTTAAAACTCCATAGAATTTAAATTCAATATTTTTTTATTCTTTTATTTTTTAAACGTAATTCTAACTCTAGTATTTTAGGCTCTGCGTCGAAGTGTAAGTATAGATAAAATAAATAAAACAACATCCAAGAAAATGTGTAAGTATTATAAAGTCTTCAAAGTCAAATAGTAAACAATAGGCTGCAGTTCATGAACGTGCGTTCGAGTTCGAGTTCACTAGCCATATTAAAGATATATCTTTCTCCCTTTGTGTTCATCGTCTTCCCTCCTCATGGCGTTAACATACCTCTCACGTCGTCAGTAAGAAATCTAGGTCTTCGTAAGGACAACACCCTCAGCTTTAATGCCCATATAATTGAGTTATGTCAAAAAGTCACATACTCGTTGCGGTCACTTTATCGTCACAAAAACTCTTCCCATTAGGACCAAAACTCTGTTAGTGAAGTCTCTTATTCTTCCTCTTGTAGACTATACTGATGTGTGCTACTCTAATATCTCTGAAGCCAATCTAAACAAATTGGATCGCCTGGTCAATAGTTGCATTCGCTTCATTTTTAATTTACTAAAATTTGATAACATTTCAGAATATCGTCTTAAGCTTAAATGGCTTCCTATCCGTAAAAGAAGAATATTAAGAACTCTGTGTCAGTTATTTTCCATTTTAAATAATCCATGTTCTCCTCAGTATTTAAAGTCCAAGTTTCAACTTTTGCGATCGACTCGCGACTTTCATCTCCGTTCTTCAACTAACCTAAGTTTATTTATCCCTTCTCACCATTCTGGTTTTATGCCTAATTCCTTCACAGTACACGCCATAAAACTGTGAAATAGCCTCCCTGATGCACTTCGTCGTGCTCCCAATAGGCAAGTATTTCAGAATCGCATCAGAGAATATCTTCATGAAATATCATGATACATATTTATTTATTTCGTTCTATAGTGTTATTACATAATATATCTACAATTATTGCTCAAGGTGTATTATTAATTATTATATGTACTTAGTTTATTCTATTGTTTTGTGTGTATATATGTATATATTTATATATTTATTGTTAATTTATGTAAGTTTATATTATTGTTATGTATGTATGCATTTCCTAAATATAATATTTATGGTTATAGCATTATTGATATGCTTAGTTTAATGTCTTTTTTTTTCGGTTTATTAATTTGTTACCCTCATTGTTTTATTTTTTCTGTTTGCCGTTTTGGTTGACTGGTAAAGAATGCTTTAGCATTAAGTCCGCCAATTGTACTTTATCTCGTGCAGTGAACTATTAAATAAATAAATACTTTATAATATCCAGTTATGTCAAAAAATATATTTTAGAGTATAATACTACTATGGTCGAGATATTTTATATACTAACTGCAGCTTTTCACTTACAGTTAGGCTTATATATATTTTTAAACTGCAGTGTGTTTTATTTTTTTTATCTTTGCATAGAGAAGGAATTCTCAATTTTCAAATCATTGTCTAAACGGTTGGATTAAATCTATCATTTACATATAAATTTCGGATTAAATGTTTATTTCATTTTCTGCCGCTTAAGAATGTATAATGTTGTTGTTGTTCTTCTTCTTTTTAAGTATTATGGCGATCTCGAAGTTTATAATTCTGCCAATATCTAGCCATTAATGAAAACCTTATTTTAAATCATTAATCGGGATTTTTTGTGAATATACTATTCAGGGACATTATTCTTATTCTGCATAATATTCTACGCTAAAAGTGAACTGTCAAACTTTGTCATTTGTCAAATGTCAATTCATAATTGTCAATGTTCTGACAGCTAAATATAAATTGTTAATTGATGTGAAATCAAAATACATAATATTTAATAATGCTAAAACTAAGCTAATGATTGGTTAATATATAACATCTCGTTGTGTCTAATGGTAAACTCGTGTGATAGTATATTTTTTACTTTATAAGAAATCAAAAGAAGTTTGTGCCCCAAAACGTTATAAAAATGTCTTCTACTTTAACACCTGTAGAAGATGTTAAGGTATGTAAATAAACGTTACGTTTTGTTTTATTCTTTCATGTTTTTCAATTGTCAGGTTAATATAAATTACAGGTTTTGGAGGAGTTGGAAGGTAAAGCAAAACTAAGGAAATGGCTCAACATGAATTTTAGAATTGAAATGACTGATGGCAGAGTATTAATCGGAGTATTTCTTTGCACTGATCGGGACGCTAATGTTATTTTAGGTATGACCTTTGGAATTTGAATTACCTCAACTTCAAACTATACAACAAATAACTGTTATGTCAAAGATTGTTTCAAGTTTTAATGTTTAGACCATAAACTAGTTATTATATTTCATCAGGTATATTAAACAACTCTTAGACTATCTGGTATAATATATATAAAAAATTGCTTTCTACACCTCCATATAAACTTTAAACAAATATCTAAATAACCATGTACACTTTTTAAAAAGGTACAACATTTTGTAACTTATTATTAATATAATAATACTGCTCAGTTATTAAAGTATAAGTTACAATTCTTGTTTACTTTACAATTAGTAATAAGTAATAATCAAAAGAAAATCCACATTTTTCTATTTATAGTATTGGTATTATTTGTAGAAATATACACCTTAATAGAATAAAACAATTGAAAGCAATGATTAGTAGCCTATATTGCAGCAAAGTCATAGTCGGTCATAGTCGGCACCAAAGTCATAGTCGGTGCATCTAAATAAAATGCATGTATCTTTTGGTAGTTTTCAGAAATTAGGAATGTGATTGGGTTCTAAATTTCAAATTGCAGGTGCTTGTTCAGAGTATCTCAAAGGCGCAGATGGTGTGACCGAAGAGCCCAGAGTTCTAGGTCTAGTGATGGTTCCAGGACGCCACATTGTGTCTATACAACTTGACAACACAACCCCACCTCAAAAATACTTCTATGATGAATGATATAAGTTATGACACCTACATGATAAGTAGATAATATTATTTAATATTACAATTATGAATTAAAACAAAGTATATAAAATCATTTTTTATTCCAATTCTTTATTATGAAGCTTTAATAAGAGTTGTCTTATGACATTAAGTTCCAAATATATATTCTTTGAGTCATTAGCAAAAGGATTGTATCTGTCACCATTAGTTTTATTTAAATTATCAATAAAATCTAGAAGATCTGTGCATATTGTTGGAATGCTTAATTGAGGTTGATTTAACAGCCTAAATAAAAATGTATGTTCTAATATTGCATTTAAACACATAAATGGGTGTTTAGGGTCTTTATCACAAACAATATTTTTGTAAAAATTAACACTTAGGTTCCTTACATCTTCATCTTCATCTTGTAACAGGATAATTGCTAC
This sequence comes from Napeogenes sylphis, assembly GCA_959347405.1. Lineage (NCBI taxonomy): Eukaryota > Metazoa > Arthropoda > Insecta > Lepidoptera > Nymphalidae > Napeogenes > Napeogenes sylphis. The sequence continues at coordinate 19,306,418 of OY365777.1, forward strand.
TTTTATTGCGTTGACTTTAATATCCTCATTATGATTTATGAAATTATTTGCAAGTTCATTATTTGCTGTGGCTGCAATATATCTTATTTCAACATCATTATCTTCAGGATTGCATGATGAATGTATGCAATTTGAAAGCAAGAGTAAATGTTCATTATCTCTTTGTTTTACAAAAAATCTTGTTGCAAATGGAATCATGTACCTCATGTGGTAAGGCACTTTATTCAGATATTTATGTATATTTGATACTTCTAATATTACTGAACTTAAATCCGTTTTAAGAGAAATTATATAAAGCACTTTCCACAATAAGCTGCTCCTATTAATTAAATTGGAGGTCAATAAAGTCTTAGCAATTTCCAATAATGCTTCTTCATAGTTATCATCATTTGTCTCAAGTCTATTAATAAGTACTTCACAATAGTACTCAAATTCATTACAGGTAAGAATTATATTCAAAATATTAGGAAGTATATTCCATGGGGCATGCTGTAAACATTTTTGAACTTTAGTATTTGACCAAAGGGTCACCCCTGGATCATATCTGTGAGCCTTTTGAACCAAAAATATTTTTGTTACCAATTCTGCTGTAACCTGTTCCATATTTTCTAGCTTTAATAACTTTTCTATGCCCCACTTACATATATATGAATATTGCCCCTTCAATAGTATAGTATGATATTTGCTTATGAGTTCATTTAGTTGACATCTTAAATGTTCCTCAGTTGAATAGAATTTATCTAAATTTAATATCAACATTACCAAACCATGAAAATAGTTTTCTGCAAAATATTCATTGTTCTTTAAAAGATTATAAATTGTGCCAAAGGAATATAGATTTACAATACTTTTTGCTGTAAGTCTTCTAACAGTATGAATTGGACTTCCGAGTAAAACTGTGAGATTTACTAATAATTCTGATTCGGAATTATTTTCTTCCATTGAGTTGAAAGAGAAATTGTATCGCTTTGCAATATTTGCTAGTACATTTAATATTGGAACCAGATTAGAATGTGTCTGCACTATATCTTCAGATTGGTTATCTTTTATTTGGGTCAGCATGTACATCCATAACTTTGGAGAATGAGTTCTAAGCTCATCACATCCCACAGTTGCAACAGTTTCTTCATCTATTCCAGAAGCTTTTTTTTGACCAATTAGTTTTGGAATTAATGCTCCATAAAGCTGTAGTGCTGCATTCCTAAAACATGGATATATATTGCCATTAAATTTTTAGTATTGCCAGCTTAAATATCAATATAATACAAAATACGCATACCTTATCTGCCAATTTGAATTAGTAAGATTGTTAAAAGCTAGTTCAGCTAAATCTGCTGAATAATACATAATGTCTGAGGCCAAACTACTGTCGGTCACAATTCTTGTTAAGAAATGGATGTATATTGCTTTGGGCAAGTCTTTGTCTTGATCTTGATCATCCCAATTTTCTTCCAAAGCTTTGCACGCTTTTAATAATTTTCTCATAAAATAATGAAACAAGGGCTGCAACAACAAAACAGTTAGATAATTGAAATAGTTACGAATATAAATATGTATTTTACGTAATTTCTGTCTTACTTTGCCTTTTTTCTTATCATTACTAACAATTCTGTGGACCATTATAGAAAGACCAGCCCCTCTTCTTGTCACGGATGACATTTTTGCGGTTTCAAATAAAAGGTCGTTTAGTTTTCTCTCTAATAAAGTGAATGGTAGCTGTGACACATCAGATTTAAGCTTTGAAGATGTTAAGTAATAAATTCCTTGACCTACAATAATATAAGACTAGTAAAACTTAAGTACCATTATAATAATATACCAGTTACAGTTAGGTGTAAAAAATACCTAGAGCAGCCCCAGCCGCTTCAATAGCACCTTTATGGCGAGAAGTTTCCAGAACATGTATTATAATGTTTAAACATTTCTCACAAACTGCAACATAATCTTTGCAACATAGAATAAGTAATGATGCTAAATCACAGGCTCCCTGAAAATATAATAAATAATAATATAATATCATTAGGATAAAGTAGATAAAACATCCATGCTATAATTAGTTACCTTAGCGTTTAACCACAGACAATTCAATACAATCTGGTGTAATCCCGAAATCTTGGTCTGGTCTTGTGTATTTTCAGAACAACCGGAATTATTGATAAGAGTTTGTACCATATCATTTATTTTTGAAAAATTTGAACTTGTTAAAGTATTTTCCTCCCAAGCAAACTGATTAGATATTATTTCTAAATTATCAACCAATGAAATGATAACATCATATTCGATAGGAAGCTCATAGCCGGATTTAAGTGAGGTATCAAAAATTACATATAAAATACCTAAATACGCATGTAATTGTTTTCCTTCTTCGATTGATTTTACAATATCTGTCTTGTGATTAGATTCAGAATTAACCTCTTTATAGGCAAATTGAAAAATTTCTTTTAAGTTCTTAAACTTTGCTTCGATTTTAATGAAGTCTTTTGTTTTCAGTAGGATACGAATAATAAGTTTAAATATATATTGGCCACTACTGATTTCATAGAAAAATCTACTTTGTATACATGTCAAGCCTTTTTGAATCAAATGACTAAATAACTTGGGATTAACAAATTCTGTTATATAATAGTCAGATAATAATTGAAGAACAATTTCGTGTACATCGTTTGATGGGTCCTTAAATAAGCTAATAAGTTTTAGAACAAAATCAATATTATTAAGATCCCAGCATTTTTTTTCTTTTAAATATGACAATAGAGTTAGATTAGAAGAGGAAGATTGTTTGTTTTTTTTTCTAGACATATTTGACAAGCACTTTAAAATGGCGTAAGTTATTTTAACAGTGGTGATATTTCTTTGATAATTTCCACTATAATTTAATGATTCTATTACCAAATTTTGCAAGTTTTTACAGAAGAGTGTTAAGTCAGAGAGTTCATCGTTATGAAGAGAATTTAAGAACACACTATGCAAGTGTGTTAAAAAGATATCTAAACTATTTATCATGCTCAATCTTAGCCCTGGACAGTCTGAATTAATGTTGTGTTTCAAAAAATCTATAATTTGAGTGTATTCAAGTTGTGTCGGTAAACATTTTTGATTTGAAACACAAATGATTTCGAACGCTGACATTCTAATATTTGTATTGCAATGATTTGCGCTTCTTAACACAATTTTTTCATCACTATTATCATCTGTTTTTGTCCAATGTCTTCCAATCAACGCAAGCTTGTTTGCTTGTTTTAATAAACAAAGAATACTGTATAGCTTTAACTCAGATTCATCTTCAGTTTTTAAATTGTTTAAAATAACTTGTGCTAAGGAAGGAAATTTCTTAAAAGTGTTTAAGCACCAGTAGTTATTAAAATTTTCTATGGCTTGGAATGACGGTCCAATTAGAATTTTAATGACCTGATCCATGAATAATATTTTCCAACAACTATCTGAATGTAGTTTCTCTAAAATCGAATAGTACATGTCTGCTCCTGCTGAAACCAAACCAGGCTTATGTAAACTGTTGAGTAATCCACCAAGCCACACATTTTTTACAACATAATCCTCTATTTTGCCATTATATTGATGAATCACTTCAGTCAGCATTAAGTATTTTGCTTTGTTCCAATAAAATCTATTAACTTCTTCTAAAATTTGTAGTAAAGTATCTTTATCAGATACTTCTAGTAGTGTTTGAAATAAAATTCTATTTAAATTTCTTATTCCTGTTATAGGATTTTCCCAGTTATAGTTTATTAAATCAAGCAATATTAATTTATTTGTATCACTAAATATTATTACTTCTAAAGGTGTTCCAATCACTTTTCTAAATGAACTAATAGTTTTAAAGACAATAAATGTATACTGGGTGTATTCATATGCCATTTTAACTAGTAATTTAAAAATTGATTTCAAAATATTGTCTAATACTGATGTTATAATAATTGATTCTTGTGTAAGAAATGAAGATTGAAAAATGCCATAAGCAAGTGATACTGCCAAGCTAACATTATTCTTCTCAATGTTATTTTCTTTTATTTTAAGTTCACAGTCAATAATTTTTAAAATCTTCTTTAAATAAGTAATTTGGTTTTTCGACTTCATTAGAATTGAATGAAAACATGTGGAACAAAGCAGTTGGTCATCAAACTCTTCCAGACCATTGTTCAAATGATGCCATAATCTTTCTTGTATAACGTCATAGTTTTCAGACAGTTCATTTGAATTACTATATTTCTTTACTGTTACAAGTACTTCCTGAAATTATAAAAGAAATATATTTTCCAAATATTTAATCCCACACCAATGATTACATATTAATTACAATATACTTTGCAAGTTTCTGATAGAAAATTGGATCTGTAATAGTGTTTTACCTGTATTATTTTGGCATTCATTTCATAGCTTGATACATTAAGTCTCAGAATGGCAGTTTGCAATGCTTCCATTGTCTATATTTTATGTTCTGTGGACAACATTACTCGGGTGAATAGGTAGATTACAACTTGAACTAGAGCAGTGTAAGTATGTATTGTATTGAAATAAGAATGATCAACTATTTTTAATTTAGCACAACTTAGTTTATCCCATCTTTTCACTACCATAAAGAGTGGTGTAGCATAAACTTTGTTCTTTATTATGTATATATTTTTTTCTATATTAACTAACTAACATAATTATTTTAATTTACTAATATATTTTTCTATGATGTATTTTATTTTAGAAAGCTAAGCCAAGTAAATAGTAGCAGAAATATTTTTTTAGCAAAACAATATTTGTGATATTATTTACTTAGCTTAGCTTTCTAAAATAGCTCTAAAAACAATTGCAACAAAGCTGGTTCAACGATCAGTGCACTAAAGTAAACATGTCTTATGGATATAAATAACATTGTGTTTACTTCAAGTATGAAAGTAAGATATCAATAGGTGTGTTGCTCCATACATAATATGATAAGACATTAATTTTACAATGGCACCTGTATAATCCACACCTCAATATGTGCAAATTTGATGTAAGAAAAACGGTTTTTTCTGTCATTTACAGCAAAGATTTACAGTACACCGTTATAAACTATAGCTTGGTTAATAGAACAACTTTGAAATTTTAGCAACAGTAATTATATTATCGTAGTCTTTTTATTACCTATTCTGGCAATATATTTTTTATTTTTCTTGAGATTTTAGACATTTTTATAACTTAATAGATAAGCTCATCTTCATAACCAAAATCTATGACTTGGAATTGGTTAAAAGATTATTTTAATACATATTAAACTGTACCTTAAAACTATAGTTATAAGGATCTATTTTATCAACTATAGTTGTATAAAAATTATATAGGTAATTTTATTTTATAAAATAGCTTGAGATGAAAGAATAATATCTTGTATTAAAATTATTTATATTCTGTTAATAAACCATGTGTAAATGAAAGCCAAATTAAATCAAACAATTTAATAAATAAACTATATACAATCAATTAAATTGATTTAAAAGGAATTTTTTAACTTTATTTGATTGGTTCAAAACCCTCTTTCTGCATTTTCTCCTTAAATATATCATAGTCGCGTTTTCTATCAAAATGTGACACCCATTTAGGTGGGCACGAATTTTCAAATATTCTCCTAAATTCGGAACATGCCTTTGACTTTTCAGGACTGTCTTTAATATTTTGATTATCTAAACATGCCCAGTAACGATCTCTAGAATCCCAACAAATTTTTCGCTGTTGTTTATCAGGAAATGACATCTTTGTAACAGTTATGCACCTAAAAGGAAGTATGACAAACTTAATCCATGGAATTTATAACCGAAACCTAATAAATTATATCACCGATTAAGTTTGGTTGTAGTCTATTAAAATGTATAGTAATCCAAGTTTTGGTTTATACTTACAAAGTTTTAGTTTTCAAAAATAGATTCTAATGTAAGGCTTCAATTCAGATATCACAAGTTACTTGATTTATCATAAGAGCGAAAAATAACCTGAAACCTCAAGAATTCACGGATTGACGAATGTCAAGTGTGAAATGAAAACTCGCAATGACGGTGACAACTGACTACTGACAAGCGAATACGTTGATGTTGTTCTTAAATCTTCCAAGGGAGAAACGCAAAGACCATTAGGTCATATAGCATCTTATCTCTGTATTGAATTACTAAATAATCTAAAATAATTTTATGTTAATTTCTTCTCCACATTTGTAAGGCAAGAATGCAATGTCATATATAAATTTTTGTATTGTATTTGCTTGAATGAAAGTAGAAACCGATATCGTTGAAATATCTTTGCATTAATTCATCCAGTCTAAAAACAACCTTAAAGCTCTACTTCCACGATTGGTGTTAAAATGGACTAACAAGTTAAATAAGGAATGTTAATAATCACGACGTTAATATCTTTCATTAGTACTATAAAATTGTACCTTTTTAACAATGAAGTTACAACTTATTTTAGTACGATGAAAATGTACCGTTCTTTCTATGGAAATAAGGCTCCTTTTAAAATATTTATTGATTTTAATCAAAAGCATGAGTATATTAGCTTTCATGCATACGATGAAAATGTACCGTTCGAACTATGGAAATAAGACTCAATTGCATGTTTTTGTAGTTTTTATCAACAAGCATGAGCATATTAGCTTTTGTTAATACGATGAAAATGTACCGTTGTACTATTTCCGTTCTTAAATTTCTGCCAATATCTGTTTTATTATTATTTTTCTTTATGTTTTGACTGACCTTACAAATAATTAATATTAGATTGTAATTGAGTATTTGTATAATATTATTTTTTAATTGATTAAATTGTGTTTTACTGCTTTATTATTTATTTTTAATTGGAGTTTAGAGTTATACTAGTAAGTTCCCTAGTTTAGAGTTTAATTACCTTGAGTATCGATCATATAAAGCGCGAAACAGTTCTTCAAGGGTGAGACATGGGTAGGATGCGCGTGGCGCGAATAAGACTTTACTCGTTTTATTTCTTTGATTACTTAGTTGTTTGATCGATAAACTTCAGGCAGTCTCCGCATGGAGCAATGCCAATCTTGTCAAAATCAACACCACCAAAACACAGACATGTCTGTTCACCGCCAAAAGGAGCCCTTTCACCTTGGCTTTTACTTCACTTTCCAGAATGTATCCTTGGAATACAGTGACTGGCTTCAGTTGTTAGGCTTAGAGATTTCCTCGAACCTCAACTTCTGTCGTTTCATTGAGGCCAGAGCAAGAGCAGCAGCAGCAAAGCTTGCCGTTCTTGCGAAGGTCCGGCAGTACTTTACACCTTCTTGTTTTAGACAAAGCACCGATCCGATAGTGTGTACAGTATGTGGTCACATATTTGCTGGTGCCGCAAAGTCTCATCTTGCGGTTTTGGACTCAATTGAAAGGCGAGCAAAGAGGCTTATAGGCGATCCCGAATTGGTCTAAGCCGACCTCCAAAGCCTTGAACACAGGCGTAGAATTGCTAGCCTCTCAGTATTCTATAGGATACATTTCGGTGAGTGTGCGCAAGAATTACACAACCTAATTCCCCCGGCCCCTATCCATCATTGGACGTCCCGACACACGGCAGGTATACATCCGTTTGTTGTGGACATTTCGCCTATTCGAACGAAGCACTTTGCTTTGTCTTTTTTACTTCGTACAGCGAAAGATTGGAACATCTTGCCTGCGTCGGTATTTCCGGCCGAAAACAATGTGGGTGTCTTCAAGAGAAGAATGAATAGGTTACTAGGGTAATAAGCCTTACCACCTAAGACTACATTCCACTTACTATCAGGTGGATTGTAGTTAAGCATTGCCCTAGATTATATAAAAAAAAACCTGGCAATTTATTATATTTTAAATAACTGTATCAATCTTCGGTCGTTATTACTCGCTTACACGGTTCACATTTAAATGAATGTTTTTCTTCATATTTGTTCAAAATAATTTTAAAAGTTGATCAAGTGTCCTCTTGAAATTTCAGTTAAAAATAGGCAGTATGTACTTGAACTGAGTCTAAAGTAATGTTGTTGTGTTTTAATTTATATTTTTGTAATAAAAATGAATCTTAAAAATTAAAGATAAATAGTTATTTATTGTAAATTTTAACTTCATTTGACATTTAATATTGACAACAAGTGTTGAAAGAACTTGGGCTAGTGAGATCATGAAAAATATTTCACGTGTAATATATTTTGCCGACATAAAAATATAGAAAATATGGAATAAAAATATATATATTATTTAAGTATTCTTTAAATATTTATGGATACGCTCACGAACTGTTTATCAGCTTTTAATTTAATTTTATTTATATATTTTTCAGTATGAAAACTTCAACTTTCAAAAACGAAAACCCTTAGCAAATGTCAGAAAACAAAACATTGGAAGTACCAAAGCAGACGGAAGAGAAATCAGACTCTTTTGGATAAAGGCTCATGTAAGCACTGTTGGGAATGAGAGAGCAGATGAACTTGCGAATAAAGGAGCTCTAACTTACAGTGACCGCGAATACGTAAAAATACCTCTGTGTAGCGTCAAAGAAAGCATCAGGATAGAAACGGTCCGCAAGTGGCAGGACCGTTACCAGATTTCCACCACGGGGGTCATAACTAAAATATTAGGTCCAGATATAAAGAAGTCATACCACATGCTCAGTAAAATAAGAACAAACCCTACTCTCACCCAGGTTTTCACGGGACACGGTGGAATACCGGAATACTTATACAGATTCCATATCAAAGAAGGCCCTGGTTGCGAATGTGACCCAAACATCAGCGAGAAAATTTGGCAAGTCCTCCTGGAATCTCCCCGCTGCGGTGGCTAGACATGACCTGGAGACCCAAATGTACAAGAAGTTGTCTAAACTATTGGCCCATTCGGAAAGCAGGTCCGCATTCCTTACTTTTACCGAAGCAGTTGACCGTAGCGCAGCTAAAAGGGATAGTACTTTCGCTAAACTATCTATTCATCAATTCATTCAACCACGCAAAGTGACACCAGGAGTAAGATGCAACTACACGACAGCGTTCCCCACGCGGTTGTAGCAGTGTCGCGTCATACCGAGAGCTGTGTTTATTTTACCAACAGCGAGGACGACGCGACGGACAGATTCATTAGGCGTGCGATGAAGGCGACACAGTAGAACATTATAGAATATAATATTAAGATGGCTACAAAAGACAGACACTTAGCTATCTAACATTTGATATATGAACACTTTGATATCTAAAACTGTTTGAGCATGTTATCTCAAATTTTAAGGTATAATCTGACAAATCCACACTAAATGTGAAAAGGGCAGCATGTCCGTGGATAAAAGTAAACCTTAATAAAAAAAAAAAAACAATCCCCTACACATACCTACATATATAACAATCGCCAATCATCACACAAAATGAAAAGTTATAAGAAGTTAAACACTAAAAATATAAGAAATGTACACATTACTTTCTACCATAAGTAAATTCCGGGGTTTGTCGGGCAAACCTCGGAATCCGACCCGGTGGAAAGAGGCCATAATGATAGGGTTCTATCACTATGGCCTCTTTCCACTGGGCCGGAAACAAGGAATCGGGTAGTAGAGCGTTGAAAATGTTAACCAATAGGTAAATTAAGGGAAGTGGAAGGAGCTTTATCACTTTGTTAGTGTTCTTATCGGCACCTGACGATTTCTTGAAGAGGAGCGCTCTAACTATGGACGTCAGCTCGTCGAGGTTCGTTTCCTTGATCGAAGGTGTATTGTGATGCCTTATCATTACACAAATATCGAGTACATCGAGATGGTGCGTGTGATTGCTAGGTGTGGTAAGAGGAGTTGGTGAACAGTTGAATTGTAGGTATGGTCTTTGTGTTGGATGTGAAGGCGACTATATTGCACCGGCGGATGCCGATGCGAGGTATAAGTTTAAGATGTATTTTGTAAATATTTACATCATAAGTTTAAAATTTTAATACACAATACGACGATTGGGTAATTATTACAATACTATTCGAAATAAAAAATATATATTTAAGTTATAATAAGTAGTATTAGGTGCGTAACTGGTACCTTACAAATTTCGTTCAGCGCTAGACTGTTGCCACCTATACCTTAAACATCTTACAAAATACAGTGTAATAAATAACCAACTTTTTTTATTTTCGTTTTTTTTGTGTTATTTTTCAAATTTGTAAAAAGTCGTAGAACAAATGTTGTTGGAATTGATGTAGAGAGGGTCACCGTAAAAGATGGCCCATTAATTACAAATAACCCTGTATTATTATTACTATCTATAATATTAATAAATCTAAGTTCCTGACTTTGTAAATTATTTATGCAATCAACAACACTGAGCGTTGCAGAAATGTTTTGCCATTAGCTTAAACTTCAACAGCTTCAACTTGATTACAGTTTGTTTACCAAAATATATTTTTAATACATTAGAAATTGAAACATCCTCTCCAAAACAAAATACTAATAACGGTGAATATTTGCTCATTTTTGATCTTCAATCGATTCACCGACACTCTTTATTATGTTAAAAGCGATTTGCATTTTGTTTAATGTAAACAAATGAAAATGTTTTGTAACCGATGATTTAGTTAAGTCATAAATTAACTTTGCAATAATTTCAATTCCAGAATGGTCTGCTAATTTTTCCAACACCTTGTCTGAAACGTTTATTTTACATAATTTTACAAAGCCCTCTAATTCCCTTTTAGTTTGAAATGGAAAAATACCAGACACTATGGGAATATTGATATCTAACTGTTTACATTTATGTACGAAATCTTCATAAACTTCAGGTTCAAAAAATGCTTGCGTAATTATAAAATCCACGCCAACTTTAACTTTTTCTTTCAAGTGTAGCAGTTTTTCATCCTGACCAGGAAAACCAGCAACTCCGATGCAAAAATAACTTCCAGTGAGTTTTCTTATATATGTCACTATTTCTTGGCTAGATGCAAAATCAGACGTCGTGGGATCAAAATTTTCTGAAATCATTGTCACATTCAATTATTAATTTATTATTTGATTAAAACTACATACCTAAATGTCTATTTAAAAAAGGAGTAATCTATGATTTGCGAAAAAAAACACAGGTAATGAAACCACATCTCGCCACATCATTTATGAGCAAGTTTTAATCACCAATTTATTAAAATCGTCAAAGCCAAAATAAAAAGTAATATAGAATATATGTATAAATATATATTTATTATATATTTATATAATATTTTTTTTTACTGTAGTGGTTTTAGTATACTTATATTCATATATACGTATTAGTATCATATTATATAAAATTTACCTAAATAGACCAACGATTTTAAAAAAATAAGAATCATTAGTTAATTATAGTAACAACTCACGACCCAGAATGATGAACAGGTTGCAAATATCCTTATCTTGTAAATACTTTAATAAGTCACTAAGATATTCTTTTTTCATGTTGCTGCAGGAAACGTGCAATAACACATTGTTTCCTGTATTTCTTAAAAATGTTGCTAATTTTAAAGGTGCTATATTAAATGCATTGAAGTCTTGCGTCTGTGCGTGCCAAGTCACCGAAAAATATAACGGTTTTAAATCTAGTAACTTGATTTCTTCCTCTTTTATATCTGGCGTTACTTCGTATGAAAAAGACATACTCTTTGACGCCGAAATTAAATCTGTTATCCTCGACATGATTATCTAGATAGGTACACTATAACGTGATATTTCGATTACGCCTTGTAGCTATGTACTTCGAACAAGTAATGAGTAAGTAGTAAATAGAATCAACAATTTATATTAGTATCTTTGCGTTGTTTTGATTAGATAAGAATAATATTAGTGTTATTATCTGGTTTGGCAACTGTACTAGCGTCTAATGTTGTAGTTTCAAATGTCCTTAATTTTAAATATAATTTTTTTTCTTGCACAACAACTGAGTATACGTAGTAATAAAAACGTCGCAAGAGGAAAGATATTATGTAACTTGAATGAAAAAATGTAGATGCCCTCGCTGGAGCGCCCGCTGAAACTACTGCTACCTTGCAATACTTATACGCAGGGAACAAAATAAAACGAAATCATGATCATTAATTAAATGATAAATACACAGTGTCGATTGGTCGAGATATCTGCGGCTCCGTTGAAAGAGCGGGTGCATCGTCTGGAGATGGTAGTAGATAATTCGTGAGGAAGTCGGAAGACCGCTGCGTTTTACTTTTGCTATTGTTTTAAATATTTTAGTAATCGTGCTTCTTATATGTATCTATTTTTAATATTATACTTATTTTATTGTTATTTATACTTACTTATATCAATTGTCTCTCTGCATTACTAAATTTATAAAATACCCTAAGTAAAATTTAGTAACTAATAAAAGTGATACAGTAGGAGAAATAAACTGACTGCGAGTGATATATAAGGAAAAAAATATCGTGCTTGGCTCAGATTATTAAGAACTGTGATAAACTTACAACAACCATATATAAATCTAAATGTAACATTCTTTCTGCAAATTGCAAACTCCTAAAAGGCATTGAATACATAGTTATTATTGGTGACCCAACCTATCACGTGCGCCTACTTGCGTGCGTGCCTGATACCCTCATTAGATACTCAGTATTCATCTCTACATATAGTGCCTGATATACTTTAATAGTAAATCTTTACTTTTGCAAACGCGATAAAGAAATATCTGGAAATATTTAAAAAACATAAAACAGTGTCTGTCGCTAAATTGTACCCATATAAAAAGTTCCGTTACACATATGAAATAGGAAGTGAATTTCAGCTTTTATTCGATAAAATGAAAATTGAGATTCAAAATAAAACAGTAAAGTGACCAATTGATTGATTAATAAAATGGAAGAGAAATTAAAATCCATTATCTAAGAATATAAAATACTAAAAAATAAAGAAGAAAATTTGGAAAAAAAAGACAGCATATTTGGAGAGAGAGAGAGAGAGAGAACAATATTATATTACATGGATTGAAAGAGGAGATAAAAACTATTCAAGAATTACATAATAAAGTAAAAAAAAAATGGAATGAAATAAACTGTAAGTTTAATTGGGAAGTAAAATGTATCATATCGGAACATATAAAAAGCATACTAAGGCCAAGGCCAAGGCCTACAATCCTTTTATTAGTAAGTGGATGTCGGAAGAGATCCTGAAAAATAAAAAGAAATTTAAGGCAATATATTTAACTGAAGATTACACAAAGGAAACCTTTGAGAAGAGAAAGGTATTGCAACCAAAAGTCATAGAGAGGAAAAAAGAGAATTTTGTCAACATAAAATACGACAGACTTGTCGTCAAGGAAAATACAAACACAAACAATAAAAGGAAGAGAGAAGTATCCAGCTCTCCACAAGATAACGTTAAACTTAGGAAACAACCAACGTTAACCTCATCTTCCACCGGAAGCAAAACTGCATATGATGTAAATTAGGTCTAACTCTCTTTCAATCAGTACAACTGCTATAGATCAATAGCCAATAAGCACTGGCTATTGGAAACATCAACCAAAAAACAAAAGAACAAAGAAACAAAATCCCCTCCCCCAAGCCTCCTCAAGCTGGTCCTCGTAAGTAAAAAGACCAAGATCCTTTAAAGAAAATAAAACTTACAACGGACATAAGTCCGTTGTAAGTTTTATAAGTATAAACTTAGCTACATTTAATGCTAAATCTCTTCGAACCACTGAGAAACGTTTTGAACTCGAATCGGCGCTAGCTGACTTAAAATGGGATATAATAGAAATGACAGTATGTATGTAATGGTAGTAATGAAATGATATAGTGAAATAAGAAGAGATGGAGAAGGGATTAGCAATTACGAAAATTATATATTGGAGGTTGATAGCGAGAAACGAGAAAGAATGGAAGAATTTAGACTAGGCCTTTGTCGAAGGACAAGCTGTTGATTGATTTTGATCTTCTTGTAAATAGTATAAAATATGTGTATGTATATACACAATACATATGTACATACACACATATACAATACATGTGTGTACATACATATAAATTAAACTGATCAACACAAAATCGGTAATAAAAATTATAATAGTATTTAAGACTACTGTATAACGTTAGTCTAGTCAAGACTTACTTTTATTTTATTTTATTTATTTATTCTTATATCTAATTTTGTACACCTTTTCAATAAGTAAAGTAAATATCTAGAGATAAATCAAACATTGCTAATTTAGTGGAGAATTTATTTGAAATGTTATAGGTAGTTACATGGTCTTATACGATCGAAGTTGTCCTTTATAGTATTGCAACCGAAATATACACCAAGTTGAATAAAGTTGTAGATTTGAACGCAGATACCTATGTTTTTTACTTAATTACTTGTAGCGTCGTTTGTATCTGTAACAAATCTACAAGAAAAGCTGTACCAACAATAGTAAAAACCGTCGTACTTAAAGTACTAATATGTTTGATTACTATTTTTAAAGGGTGCCTATTATATAGGTAGGTACAGGTAAAAAACTTAAACAAAGGAAAATAGCTCAAAAATTTAATTCGTATATAGATGATCAAAAAACTGATTGTGGTAGGTACATTCAACAACTTCTACACTTCGCCAAATTATAACTTTACTACTGACCTATGTTCCTAAACTGAACTGCGATTAACATGAATTTATAATGACTGAATATAATACAGTGACAATATTCGTATTTGTGTAAAAGCTTCAAAACACCTATGCTATTTTCGACTAAATTTAAGTTTATTCTACTAAAATGTAACATTTACGTACACATGTAATTTATTGTTGTATTTCGATAAAGCTTCGTACACCTTAACGGCAGAGTATTACAGCTAAATACGATTGTGGTTTATGTTTAAACAATATTTGTATGTAATTAAAATAATTATAATACATTTTCATGGTCTGAACAGATTCAGTCATAAGCTTACTACTCACAGGTTACCCCAATATAATTCGTAACTATTATAAAAAATAAAAATAACGAGCCTCTTTAGTAATATCTCCGAATTCTTGAAATCTGTTTTCCATAAACATACAATGTTAAAACAACCAGTATTTTTATTTGGATGCCTTACCTTGCAGAGTTGCCTAACATTTTATTTTCAATTGTTAATTATCCGTTGAGATGAAAATCTTTCGACAAAGCTATTGACAAATGTGTTGTGTATAAATGAACCACAAAATGTGAATAGTGGAGAAGACAAAAAACAACCCAAGTAATACTTAATGCAAATGTCCGGTTATACATAAATATAACACATCTTAAAATATGCCTTACATTTTTTGGTCAAGAAATAATGAAGTTCAACATCATTACCCTACGTACATTAAGTTGATATGTCTAATTAATTTAGAAATAATATAAATGAATTATGAATTAACAAGATTAGGTACACTAAGAGAACACTAAATTCTACTAATTCTAGTATTCAACGCAATAATTATGTGCTTGTTAGCCGCGCGATGGTGGTAGGGCTCGCTTGTTACCACCGAGCTGAATTGACACTGAATTCAGTCTTGTTTACAAAAATATTGACTAGGAGGTAGTTTATATACAAGGAATTATAGTTTACGTGGCCTTTCAACAATAGCCACTTTTAATCTAATAAAAAAAAACCAAGATCCAATATAAGAAGTAGTAGCGCGATTACGTAATTTGCCACGCGAGCTCTTGTTTTGAATCGTTTGGTTCACTGAATTTTACAAAAATAAAAATAAAAAAACTAAAATGCTTTTTTTGTTCTATAGAAACAAGGAAAAATGTTCAACTGTTTCCTTAAGACCTTTTAATACCCCATTGTTTTCCCCTTTTTTTACCTCTACGCCGCCATATAATTTAGTTTTGGTCTATTGCCACATTTCATAGTCGGTATCACCCACACTTTAATAAATCCGCAGTTTTTTACAGTCCACGTGGACGGAGTCGCGGGCAACAGCTAGTAAAATAATAAGTTACATGTTTAGAATGTTCTTGTATATTTCTTTTACATAGTAAAATAATTTATCAAAATAAAAAAAATAAATGATAAAAGTGACTATCGTAATGAGCCGTCAGCCGTAACAATTTAACCTAACTTGATATTGTCGTGTCGCTTATCTTCTAAAGATATTAGTATAATATTAGAACCAATACCGATTTAACAAAATAATGTGCAGTCACATTATTTCACAGTATCATAGTTACCTAGGTGCGATCGAAGCATCGGGTCTTACAAAACATTGACCGTTTTATTTCTTGGAATACAATTGGAATGCATTTACAAATTTATAAAATATATCAGCTATTGTTCGAGACGGATATTTTTCGAGGACAAAACTATTATTGACTTTTTGTTTGTAATGTATAAAATGCATATATAAACGAACGGGCTCTCATTAAAAATATTGAATACATTGTTTTATTGTTTAAATTGACTCCATTTGCTCAGTTAGCTCCAAAATAGGACTCTCACTGAGTGGCAGCATGTTTGTAGACGGAGGTAGGCCGTGACCCTGCCAGTTGGACTGAAAAACAATCAATATATTACAGAAGTATACAATGTTAATTATCTGACTGACTGATCAGTTACAAAATATTTTGTTGTAAGAGTAAAACGCTATTGTTCTTGTTGTACCAAATAGTAACGTCTTATATTGTCAATTATTATTTAAATAAAAAATTCTTCAAGATTTTAAGATGAACTACATGACTGCACTCTATATGTAATATTTTCGATCAGGTTTGATAATAAGTAGAGATGCGCCGAATATTCGGCAAGTATTCGGTATTCGGCATCTTTTTCACTATTCGTATTCTGCCGAATTATTCGGTTCTAGCATGTCTATTCACTTAACTACACGGCACGATAAAGAACTAAAAGATAAAACTAAGAGTTATGTCATAGGTCATAGAAATTCTATAAATAACATGTTGAATAAAGCTTAATAATATAAAGCAATTAAGCTTCAAGTCAACATTCATTTCGAAACATACCAAGTCAACATATTTGATTTATTACTCTTAACCTGCAATAAGTATTTAGTATAGTTAACATTTATTTTGAGCCTTGAATTTGTTGAGTGTTGAGTTGTCATTTATTTTTAAACTTCAACTCAATATTTTTGAACCATAAATCAACACATTTATTGATCTAGCCAGAATCCACATATAACATACGTTTTGGAACCTGTTTATTAGAAACAAACAATGAAATGGTAGACCGAATAATTCGTCCGAATATTCAGTTTGGTAAATGTTAAACCGAATAGTATTCGGTTATTCGGTGAAACCACTATTCGGCGCATCTCTATTAATATGTATATAACGAGTACACTAAATTGTGATCAATTTGTTTTTTTTACTCGCAGCTAGTGTTGCAAAAATATATTTTTTGTAAAAAAGGTTTTCATCATCATCATCATCATCATCATCATCTCAGCCTGTTAACGTCCACTGCTGGACAAAGACCTCACCTAACTTGTTCCACAGAGTGCGACTTTGAACTTCCTGTAACCCGAACAGTTTGCCCCAGGTATATATATACGTTAACAACTTCGAGTGTAGAGTTTCCCAATTGATATCAGAGTGGTCACAACATGTCTGTTCGACATAAGTTTCGTCTTATCCGTGTTCATTTAAAGGCCCACTCTTTGGGAGGTTCTACTGGGGGTATCGAGCATTGTGCCAAGTACCTCCAGTGATTCTGCCATGACCACGATGTCGTCAGCAAACAGGAGGTGGGTGATGAATCGCCATTTATATTGATGCTAAAACCGTCCAATCTAGAAGCTTGAAGACATCCTCTAACGCAGCTGTGAAAAGTTTTGGACATATAACATTTCCCTGTCTCACATCTCTCTGCAGTTAGATCGGTTTCGAGTTCTGATCCTGGACTAACATAGTGGCGTTTTCATACAAGCACCTTAACACTTCGATATACCGATGATCGCTTTGGCATCTCTGAAGGGCCTGTAGCACTGCCCATGATTCGACAGAATCGAAGACTTTCTCATAGTCCACAAACGCTAAGCATAGAGTCTTCTTATACTCTTCGGTATTCTGTATAACCTGCCGCAGCGTATGAATGTGGTCTATGGTTCTAAGGGCTTTTCGGAAACCAGCTTGTTGGGGAGGGCGGAGATGGTCGAACTTGTGGTCGAGTTCGTGATGACTCTCGAAAACAGCTTATAGACATGACCCAGAAGCGTGATGGGTCTATAATTAATTGGAAGTGTGTTTTCACCTTTCTTAAAAAAAAAAACAGTACTTTCAAGTATGACGGAATTAAATAGCTTTTAGAGGACTTAGCACCGGTTTTCCACCTGCTTACAGTAGCGCTGCCGTAACTCCATCATCACCCGATGCTTTATTGTTTTTAAGTTGTTTGAGAGCCATACTACACTCGTACAAGTTGACTTTCGGGATGTCCTCAGTATCATATCGAGTCAGTCTAGCTCTTAGGTCTTTAGCTGGACTGCAAACTGGTTTCGATGTCGACGAGTATAATTGCCATTAAAATCTCTCGATTTCTCCAAGAATCTCTGGTTTGGACGAAACTATGATCAGTCTCAGGTTTGGATGAAACTATGATCAAACCTCAGTTTTCAGCCTCGACAGTTGACTTTGCCCAATAGAAAGATCTCTCGCGAACACTTTAGAACCTTGGTTTGTTATATTGTCTCTTTAATACGCCAGTTATTAAACAGACGTTTGTCGCGTGCGAGTGATTTTGAGATCTCTCTATTAAGCAGTCGATGCATTGGCATCATCCGAAGACTGCAACCTTAAGTCTCGTCTCTTATAAAAAGATTTAAAAACTGTTATTAATTATTTACTAGGAATCTTAAAATGTTTGCCGCCTATGCTGAGGAGTGAGCATCCTGAACTCAACTTTATTTGATAAAATTTATTAAAAACGATGCGGTGTCGGGCCTCACCTGTGTACGAAGGATTTATTTACACGTTACCTACGGTACCCCCTAGTACGAGTTTTGACGTTACGAAAACTATGACAGTTTACCAAATCGTAAAATGAAAACAGAATTATTATATTCTCTTTGATTCAAAATATATTGATATATTTAATAAATATATTATAACCAAAAATAAATATAATTTTTAACAGATTTTTTTAAATATGTCAACAGATTTAGATTCATAGCGTGGTTTATAATAATTTTGTTTTAATTACGATTTAAAAATGTAAAATGTCATAGTTTTCGTAACGCCAAATCTCGTACTAGGGGTACAGGCATATCTGTCTGCACGTTTGTAGTGGGCATGTATCGTGTGAAATATATTGTATTTAGAATACCATGCACTCGTGACATCTACTCAAAGCAGCTAAAAAGGTGATCAAATAAAACAATGGACTATTATAAATTTTACATTTACTTGTATTTTAAATTAAAATTGCTTCTAAGTAAAGCTATCACATCTTCCAAGAATAACATTATATATAGCAAATAATAATAAAACCTGTATACATACTTTAACAAAATTAATTTCCGAGCGAGAACTTATACATATCAATAAATAGGTACTTACAACTAATCGTAATAATGTACGGGGTATATTATGTAGGAACATCACAGAGCGACTATTGCAATACAGTTTAAAATGCCATTTATTATACGTTTAGTAGAATACAAAATTTGGCAAGTCGAGTTTAAAGTTCTTACTGGAATCGGCTATAAAAGTTGCAGGAGTCGGGACCGAACGACAGGAATGGAACTAAATCTATTATATTTGTATTTGAGTATAAATTGAAGTCTGATGTCGAAGTCGAATACAATTCAGAATCGAGGGTAACGTCACAGACATACAAATATTGTCCGTACGGGTGTTATCAACGATCCCGCAGTCGGAGTCGGCTCCCACTCGGCGGCGTACTTATAATAAGTGATAAGACTATTCAATTAAAGCACTAGTTATTGTCATGCATTCTAGAGTCCATGCCTCCGGAACAAACCGACATCCGATCTAGCCGAGGACGGGGAGAAATCTAAGGTCGATCCGTGTTTAAAACAAAGCACGAGTCGTGAGCGTGCAGCAACACTACCGGCTACTCTACTACTAGTTGATCTGTTGGAATACCTGGAAGCAGGCCTGCTGCTGGAACAGCGACGACGCCCATTGGCCGGCGCCGAGCCCCGCCCCCAGCCCTGGCCCCGCCCCCAGTGCCGCCCACCCGCTTCCCTCCGCGCCCTCCCCTCCCAGTTCCGAGATCTGACAGGCGCTCTGAAGACTGGAGGGGAGGTTCGACCAGTTCTCGTTGCCCGATCCGTCTTGGCGTATACTTAGATCCATCGAGCCCCGATACGTGAACTTCTCTTCCCGATTTTCATCCCGACTTTCGATTCGGTTCGGATCCTCGACGATGGCCTGGAAGGCCAGAAGGTCCCGGTTTTCGGTCTCGGTTAACGGGAGGGGGGGGAGGATTTGCTGTTGTTGGGCGATTTTGTAACTTTGTTGGCGTAGCATCTGTCGCCGACTGAGGCCGACTTGGAGACCGTGTAACGGACCCATCTCGTGAACAGCGATGTTGGGTGGAGTCATTTGCTTCTGCAGAAGCTGTCGCTTCTGTTGGAACAGTCGGTGCTGCATCAGCTGCTGCTGGAGGGGTGGCTTGCTCGTTTGCGAGAGAGAGGACAAGTCGGTCGCGTCTTGCACGGCCGATACCATTTTAGGGCTAGCCGGCATCGGTGGCGAGGTACTCGAATAGTTGAAGGATTCGGGGAGGCTTATACGTTTAGGCGCAGGATTCTTTGTGTCTAAATAGTGCGGAGTGAAAGTAGCCGCGAACTGGTTGTGCTGTATTTGCCTTTGAGTCATCTCTTCCGCCGGTAGAGATGATTGATATTGCGTTTTTAATTTTTGTGCTTCCTTTTGGACCAGATGCAACTCCAATATTCCTTTCGCTTTACAGTTTTCATTTAACCTCTGACTATTAAAAGCCAGAGTGGTCGTCTGCGTATCGCTCGCTTGTGCCACCTGTTGGGCGACCAGACCGTCGCTCGCCCGACGTCCTTCCCGAAAATCTACCGGACTTCGAGTGACCGCACGAGCACAGTTCTTAGTGGCCGTCTGATAGTTGATAGGATTATGCCTCGCTATAAGGCCGGTGCCTGAGTTCTTGTTGTTATACGACGAGATGTAAACACAGGGATGCATCGGACTCGTGTTAACTAGAGAACTATTTTCAAAGGTCACCTTGTCCTCGTTGGACGTGCAACTCGGCAGACTGCTGGCTAGTTCGCTCGAGCAATTTGATAATTGGTAATCTATACTTTCGAATGCAGAAAAGTTGCTCTGAGACGAGTCACAGCTGAGATTCTGACTGAGGCTTTTGTTGTTAAAAAAAGTGACCACCCCGCTACTGGAGCTGGAGCTCGCATAAGAACTCAGCCTGTTCTGTACTCCGCTCGGTATCGTGGGAACGTCTTCCATATCCGTTTCGCAACCTTCGTCGGTTGAGGATGAATATTGTTGTTGAAATTTTGTCGGCTCGGTTGCGTTAGCGGGAAGAACTTGGTTGTACGTCTGACCTGTCGTATATCTGTTTAGGGAGAACTTGCTGTCCGGTCTATAAAGCGTAGTCGGAAATAATTCATTTGTCGTCGAAGATATAGAAAAATTTGCATCAGGTAGAAGCGTATTTTGAAGATAGGATAGGCTTGGATGATGGGGGCTCACGTAATCCTTAAATGGGGGCGTACTCGTTCGCAATCCGCTTAGATCTTGCTGCTGCGCCTGCGAGACCAATCTAGTAGATTCGAGTGGCTTCGGTTGTTCCAAAACACAACTCAGCTTCGGTTCTGCGAATTGAGACGGTATCGGACTAGTGCTCAAATTCACCGTGCCCTTGAGAGGCAGAGGCGACTGCTGCAAGGTGTTCATGAGCTTAGCCGCCTCGGAACACATGGTGAAAGTCGCTGAGCCAGGAAGCTTCACAGACTCCACGCTAAAGTTCGTCGCGGAGGCGGAGTTTTGCAGAAAATTTACTATAACGTTGCGGTCAGTCGTCGACGCGCCTCTTCCGCCGTCGATGGCACACTTCGAATCGAAACTGGACGAGGTTAACAGTCTGCAGTCGCTCGGTCCGTCGGCGTCGGGACCCACGGCGGTAGACTGCCGCAGCGTCCTCCTACAGTCCTCGCTGGACTGCTTCAGGATGTTCTGCTGCTGCTCGTAGGCGGCCGCCGACGGCCTGTGGGCGGGATCGGTGACCCTGGGCGGGCGCTGGCGAAGGTCGAGGTTGGCGGCGAGGAAGCTGCGGTGCGTGTCGGGGTCCGTGCGCAGGCGCTGCTCCGTCATATTGACGGCAGCCAGCGACAGCAGCCGCGCCGTCTCGGCTGACGAGCCGTACTCGCGGCACTGGTCGCCGCCGTGAAGCAACCTGGAAACCGGTGAAAAGAACGATTGAATGTGAATTTTTTAGGATCCGTGCCCGAGTAGCCGGCGAGCTAGTTTTCGGTGAGTCAGTCAGTGTTTTTCGAATCCGCCAACTCGTTACTCGTCACGAGCCACCCGGAGGTGGAATGTACCGTACCGACCTGTGGTGCTCCCGACGCGCGTCCTCCCGCGCCTCAACGGACGAGGGTCTCCTGCGTCGGTCGCCCGCGCGTGCCCGCAGCCGCTCCAGCAGCAGCAGGTAGATCGCGGCGTGATGGTCGTAACTGTTCGAGCGAAGGCTCTGGTGAAAGAAATTCTCGTCAACTCCAGGGTTCGCCGGAGTTTGGGGACTTCGTGCGACGTACGGTGAAAACTTAGAAGGTTTACGATCGAGATAAAGGGTAGGCTTCTTTCTAATGGTCCAAGTTTCGTTCTTATTTTTTTTTAAGTTTCGTAAAAAGGTTATTTATTATCCCGAATTATAAATGAACCAATTTTTGAATTATAACTTAAGATATGTTGACTATAGTCGAAAAGCATGTCGAATACCTCTTTAGTTTTGACGGGGTCGATGCCAAGGCTCTGCATCAGTCGCAGCACCTGGTCGTTGGGTTCCTGTGCGAGGTGCGCGCCGTGCGCCGGACTGCGCGAGGGGTCAACGGCCGCGGCGGGCGCGCTGTACGGCTCTGTCGCCATCCATCTGTGTTTCTTTATTTGCTCGATCGTGTACCGTTTCATAGGTTCTAGGACGAGCATTTTGCGGATGAGGGATTCGCAATCTGTAATTGTAAAGGATATATAAATTTTCTTTAAAGTCGAATTCAAATACGACATGATAAGAGTTAATTTTTTAACCGATTTCGTATTTGTCCACACTAGACACAAAACGATGTCCCACCAGTCTCAATTTCTTTGGTCTATATTTTCCTGTAGATATGTAGATTATATTATGTAGTAATATATTTTATCATTTTATAGCAAAGCCAAAGACATTTGCTGTGTATAGTGTTTGGAACAAAAATCTTGGTTGACATTGCAGATGGCGAAGGTGAAATATTTTAAATCATCCAATTATGTACATAATTAATATTTTTCGATATTGGCTCCATAAGTTGGTTTATATTATTTTTAAAATATCTGTATGATCATATACAGAAATAGAAAGTTACAGTTTTAAACATTACGAATTCGGGAGTTATCTGTCCCACCAGTCACTATGGAATGCCCCTAAATTAATAAAATCGATATATAAATATGTCGCATATAAAAGTCCCATGCAAATATGTAAGGGACCTTGTGATTTCAGAGATTTCATGATTACTTAGTCTGTGATGGCTGACCTTTACATCCTCGATGTGTACATTCTTAATATTTCATGAATTAGGGAAATCCTTATCCTATATCCTTGTGGTGGACTTTTTTTTTTACTTAGTTGTTTACATATTTTGTATAATTATGAACTATAAATATCGATAGAGATAAACCATATAATTATTGAATCAATATTTAGTCTAATCAGAAACAAAACAAAATTATCAACAATATTATTATTGACGTATTATATCGGTAGTACAATATATTGATAACATTTCTTTATGTAGTATGTATATACGAAGCTCCGATTCTTTGTGAGTAATCCAATGGTAAAGTACCAAAGGACGTAGAAAAATATTTTAAATTTGACGATACACGTAAAGTAACGATTTCACCTCATTTAAAAGGACTGAAGTACGATTATGACGCCTTGACGAATCAGCGTTGTCATAGTCATGAAACCTGTGAAAACAGTTGACGTTAGCTGATCGGCTGAAATTCACATTCGATAATTTGTTTCTAATATTAAACCTCATACTTATTCTTTGAAGTATATAAATACGTAGCCACTTCGTAAATGCTGTCAGGTACCTACTTGAAAATGTTTGGATTAGAATTTAGATAATAATATATAGAGTGGTTTACAGATCATCAACAATTTAAGTAAAAAAAAAATAATCATAACATCTAAGTTGCACATTTCGAATATTGTTATAACATATACTTTGCTATTTTAAATTGAATACAAAGTTTCTTTTAAAAGGGTAATTTATGTGTAAAAGATAAAGTACTTCAGACATACAATCTCAAAGTCTGCTACGATCTAAGAAAAATATATAACGTAGATACATTTTAATTATGATTATAATAATATTCTTATCGCAGGCATCTACCTACCTACTAGGTACCTATTCTTTAACTCTCTCGCAAAATTTTAGAATTTCATAAACAGGTTAATTCATGATAACATTTTAATTTATACTGAGACTGATATATTAAAGATAAACTTATTAAATTAACCAAACAAAGCCTAACGCTAATTAATATCTACGGTAATAATAATATAATACATTAGACTCTAGCCTCGAGAAGGTTTCATTGCACATCTCTGTGAAATGGGATTCGTGATGTTGATATTATCATTAGACATAGCAAGATAAGTCAAATATTTATCAAGTGTTTAAGTTTCTACGAGTAGTACGTGCTAAAGTAAATATAAATAAACGATTGAGACACCTTAGTTGACGATATACAAGATAGTACCAAATAACGAAAGTAAGTAGATAGTGTATCTGTTACGTAGAACATAGTAAGAATAAGACGATGAGGATTAGATTATTGTGATAAACATATATTTATTATAAGCATTCCAATAAAGGTGTTATAAAAGATCGTAAGATGATAATAATAATGAATAAATATAAGTATTGTAATTGACGCACACTGAACAGTATTTCCTAATAATACAATGTACGTCAATTATAACCTCCTTGTATTTTGTACAGATAGTATATAATATTTATATAGATATATCAAATTCACTAACTGTATTAGCGTTTTGATTTTATAAATAATGTCGAAAACATTCGTATACGTCATTGAAACTAAAACATCGATAATGGCTCTCGCATGCCCAAAGAGTATGACGTCTGAGGAGCGGTAAATAAATGTAAATAAATCCTATATCCACCGAAAATAATCTTATGTAAATATTTCAATCGCTTCGATTTCTCTTTAGTGAGGTTAAACAAAACATAGTCTCGCTCGGCGTGACGAATCTGATTATTAATAAATATCTCCACCATTGTGAGAATTCAGAAATACACTTTGCGCAAACAAAACATACCATCGCATCAACGTGGAGTCGTTTCATACTATTTTATTTACTTCGTTACCTTCTAAAATAAAACTGATGACTGGTCAAGTTTTCGCCAGGCGGTTTTATTAATAGACGCTTGAACGCAAATATAGCGTGCGCGGTCGGACCATTGACGCAATCTTGGGAAAAATGTGCGGGCGTTATTTTATAAAAGTGTGTAAAGTCAGTGGGCGCCGACCGCCATGTTGTGCCGTGAACTTGGTGCGGTTACGACTTACGAGTGCAGTCGTGTAGCGCTGAATGCTGATGTTTCCATTAAACACACGCGACCCTGTAGCTGGTGACGCTGACGCGATTTAAATTATTTTTACATCCCTGTACATTGCCGTAGACATGTTTACAAATGAAGAGTCCACCAACATGAACCATGAACCAACAGTTATTTGTAGCTGGTATACATAGTTAACCGCCCCGTTGGTCGAGTGGTTAGCGCAGACATATAGCGTATAGCGGCGCAACCGGGCTCGGGTTCGATTCCCGTCAGGACAGGCATGTATGTGATGAGCATAGATGATGTGTATTTTTGGGTTTGGTCGTTTATTAAATATATTCTCAGTGTGTGTGTGTATTTTTATGTATTTGTATCGTTGTGTAACATTCTTAACACAAGCAAATAATTTGCTTACTTAGGGGTTAGATCAATGTGTGTAACTTGTACTGTATTATTATTATTGTTATTATTATTATTATTATTATTATTATTATTATAGTGGCTTTTTAGGTAGTTTTATTCCCTGTCCACCAAAATTTAATAACGCTTGAACTGAAAATCTCACACATATTTGTCACGACTAGAAAGTATGACGTAAACTTCTGTAATAAGAAATGTATTATATATATAATACAGTACCTTAATTGTCTAATTTAAAAATTGAAATAAAGTACCAAGAGAATGTTATCCTTAATATTTTATAAATTATCGTAGGTATTATATCTGAGACAAGCAATAACTCATCTAACATTAAACACACTATGAAATTTAATTTATAAGTAATACTATTATTTGCAGCTCCGTCAGCTTGTAAAACAATTTAATTATTTTATTATTTCAATCTAATTCTCTCATTAACTATTACCACCTTGTGTAGTCACACTTCTATCTCATTATTTTATTATAGCCAAGTATTTAGAACTAGTCGAAGCTTTAAGTTTGCTTCTCATTGACGATGAACAAGTCTTTAACTGACTTCTTCAGTTGCCAGAAAATCTTCACATCTACAAAGCATACTTGACGTATTTGTTTGTGTTTACTGTCTGTCGCTCATCGGTAGCTACCGAATTACTTATTTATTAAACATACTAAATACAAAACCATTATTATCTAAGATTTTTATTTAATATAATTTAAGTAAACAACACATGATATATTTTCATAAAAATAATAATACTATCCATTACATATTAGATACTTTAAAATTCTGAGTCTTTATGAAAAATAAATTAATTAATTGATATCTTTATAAAAATAGATAACGGCTGCCAGTAAGCGAATAATAACTTAAAATAACTACGGGTTAAGAAGTAGTTAGTTAGTTAATAATAGTTAGTAAAAACTAGGTTGTTAGTAAAAGTTAGTATACCTATTTTTTTGCTTTCTCTAATCATTTTATAATTTAATTTATTACTCAGATTATCTCAAGTAATTTTCAAGACAGATCTTTATCACAAATAGTTTTAGCTTAACCTACATGAATTATTTATATCTTCAGACACCTAAGGTATGTTTATAAATATTAAATACTATAGTGTTATAAACATACACTTTATAAGAGATCGTTAGTGAAATGCTTTAATTTTAATCATTTTTATACATAAAAGATGTTATAAATAATTGTATACAGAAAATAATCATGTCCTTATTGTTATTTATATATAAAATATTTGAGAAAATATGTTGTCATCCAGCAATCGTTAATGTGGTGAATAAGAAAAGATTTTCATTATCTATATTATATTTATATTCAACTTATCCACAAAATATATCTATAATTGAAGACCGTCTCCTTACTGCGTCTGTTTTGTAGCTTGCGATTTATATAACCAACATTATTTATAACAAATATTAAAGTATAAGAAATATATATGTATTTTACATTTCATCATGTCATTTAAGGTTATTTTGAACTGACTTATATTTTCAATGTTACCCGACCAAGGCTATGTCTCGAAGGACTAATACGTACCTACAAGAGGAACATTTAAATAAAACACTACACCTTCGATATACATGAGAGATACAATATAATATTATCTGTCTCTCTCTAAAACTTCGGTTGCTTTTCTATCTCGGAAATTATGAAAAAATTATAATAACACAGAAATGTTACTGGTTTCACGTAATTGATTATGTAAATAAATATTATTATTTAATCCTTAGTTCCCACTTTGTTATAATATTCTGCTATTTATTTAGTTATTAGCATAACTTACGTCAAATCTCTCTCTTCATTGACGTGCAAGTGAACAAAAAGCGTCAGTTTTACTATTTCAGTTCACACGTTATTAATAAATAATAATATATTTGTTAAAGAAATATCTAATGATCAATATATTATACACATTTTTTAAAATATCGAAATCATAATTGAGAACAGTGAATCATTACTTTCTGTCAGTCTGATGTGTTTGATTCAGTTACTAGGATTAAATGATAGTTTATAATTGACTACTGTTACACAAATCATCTATCGTGTGATGTTATTTCATAGCTACGTAGTATGTGTATGTGTGTATGTGTGTATGTGTGTGTGTGTGTGTGTGTGTGTGTGTGTGTGTGTGTGTGTGTGTGTGTGTGTGTGTGTGTGTGTGTGTGTGTGTGTGTGTGTACAGCGTGATTAGCATCTATAGGAGTAGTGATCGGTATCGAACCTTGCAAATATCAAGGTGATAGAGATACACCGATGCTACATATCGACTCCTAGTGATCTATTAAACCAGATGTTCAAAGCAACCGGCTGCCATTGCATCTTCTAACCGTGTAGGATGCACATGTTTTAATTTCGTCGATAATATCTAATTACTCCACCAAACAGAGAACTCAAATGTTAATACATAATAGATATCCATATTTAACTTTTTCAGAATGCATGTTATCTCTTTTTCGCAGAATTTCCGAATGCATCGGTTATCTCGTTAAAGTATTTATTGAATTAAATTTTGATTGATTGTATAACAGTGTTATGTAAGTGAACAGAATCGACATATATAATATAAAAGCCGGACCCGGTCCGACCCGCAGGATGCATGATTGAACAAAGCAATGACGCAAGTGTTTTATCAAGTAACTTATCGATTTTATTATATTTTTATCTACAATTTGACCAGTAACGTTGAATTAAAGTAAAATCATTCATCTCCCACCGACCAGTCCTAACAAGGAATTGAAAATTCCTAAATGTTCACTTTTTCGTCATTAATTAAAACCATAGGATACGTTTGTTTATTCTACACCGCTAACGAACTTAACACAAACGAGCTAAGAAGACAGCTATGTGCCTTGCTCTGGAATGCGAGAGTCAATTGATTTTGCTAGGACATATTTTCTTTTTAGTGAACGACATATAAGTGACCAACAATGGTCATATAAGTTTGACGGCTAACAATCTAATCTGAACAAAGACTTCTCTTTAATGTTCAATGTTTGAATTACCTGATGTTTTTGAACATTCAAATATTGTACTTAGTACTTCACAAAATAAATATGATCCAGAGTTGACCTACACTTGTCCGGTTATTGACTCATCTTCAAAACCAATTTATCATTTTGAATGGTTTCTTTGTCTTTTTCTGCATGTTGTGGGATTTATGTAGCTTGCTTTATATAGGTCAATTTAACACTTCAGTTAGTAATGTCATTAGATGATTTTGAAGTATTTCGGCCAGTCTTTTTATATAGACCGTTTTAAATTTGGAATAGATTTATTTATAGTGGCTATGCTAGCATTTAGTATAGACACTATGCATATTTAACACAGTGGCATATAATACAGATACTGTTTCATAACAGCTCTATCGTGTTGGTGATTACAGCGAAAAGAAAACTTTAATAATTTAATCGTAAAATTATTTCTTTGACCAAAAACAAATCCTAATTGTTACTTTGGAGTTCTTACTTATTTAAAACAACAATATTTTAAAACAGTTGATTATTTTTAACAGAATGGGACAGAAAGGTTTTCTTTGATTTAATACAGAAATATTATTCTCATGAAACATAAATGTTCTTGTAAAAGGTCTAAAATTGTTTGAAAAGTAGAAAAAGAATGAAAGCAAGAAAAATAATTGGCTGAAAGCTAAGACTCGTTGAATAAATAAATGTTTCCTTTATCCATTCATTGCTCACCGAAGGTTTTACGAGAACAGGTTTTGAATCATCTTACCTTTGCCTTTTTTTTTTATCATTTCACTTAGACACGTGGGAGTGTGTTCAGCCAAGTTCAAGCTAAAACTGGCCAACCGCACCGTGTGTAATATTACACGAACTATTGGAAACTAATTTTGACTCCCTCATAACTCAAATACATGTTAAATTTGGCTTATATTTTGAGACTTGCAAAATACATGTGCCTTCGATTTCAGAAACACACCTCAGACGGTTATCTAGATAATAGGTACTGTCATAAAATTGATATTTATATGTAGGATAATATATTAAAACCTAAGGTCTGATTTCGCAATTCAAATACGAAATATGTTATAGACTTCGGACTTAATATTTTGCGTTTTTGTATAGTTTTGCGTGGGTTTCTTGAATTAGACATTCATTTTCCATTTTACTTTGTTCCATTTCATTTTACAGTATAGATACTTGTCTCTTAGGTCTGTCCTAAATAACTATATCGAACCTTTCAGTTCGTATATTACAAGTTATATAAATAGTTTTGTAAGTCATATAAATAGTTTTACGTCAAATCCAATTTGTGATAAGATGAAGTTGCTCTTTACTAATGTGGCCGTCAAGACGATTCGCGCTAAATCTCTCAAGAAACTAACTTCGGGGTGAATTATTTCGGATTTCCAAACTGAATTCTATAAGAACTTCTATTCTTCGTTATTTAGTTTTATTATATTTGTCATAAAATCTGATTCAAGGTACCTGGAGCTTTCTTATTATATTGGTTATTAATAAGTAAATATTTTATTAATTAATACTAACTGAGCTATCGTGTCGTTGCTAACCTCGATGAATTGCGAATTATATCATGTTTATTAATGAAAGACAGACATACAATTATAGATATTAATTAAGGTTGTGGGATCTTCGATGTCATCTTTATACAAAGGAACAAATATAAGTTTCGAAATTAATCGAAAAACCTAATAGATACCACCGATCGATTCGATGAATATTGTTATATTTAAAAGGAGTCCATTTGAATTTAAAATAGAAATGGATAATAATTGTGCTAAATGTACGAATGATATAATAACTAAAAGTCATCCGTCTTACAAGTACATGACGAACATTTAATAATTTAGGAATTGTTTGAAAATATCAATTTATTATTATTATTTATTATTTAAATTTATATAAATATAATATAAATTTATATAAATATAGAATGAAAAATAAACCGATACGGGCAGGGATTAGAACCCGCGACTACTGGGAAACCGTCCCGTCGCTCTACCAACTGAGCTACCGTATCGCTGTCCGCCTCGGTGAATTAAACATTCTATATGTGATCGCTATAGATTTATTTTTCATTCTATATTTATATAAAGTTAAAACTTGATGGTAATAATGTAAATCACCTTCACTCATGAAGTAGGGGATCCGGAACCGACCAGACAGCACGCGGTCCCTCAGCGACTGCAGGGTGGAGCCGTCGAAGGGCAGAGCGCCGCAAACCAGCACATACAACACCACTCCCAGGCTCTGTACAAGACGTTGTACTTCAATATCGCAATTTATATTCAATGTACAATGGATAAAAAATATATATTAGAAGCACGCTTAATTTAGTAAATTTGCGTCAAACACTCCATCATATAAAGTAATTTACTGTCTAGATAAACATTTTATCTTACAGCATGAGAAAAATAAAATATGTTTACGTTCTTAGCCTCATTATTAAATATTTTTAACTTGTAAAATATTATAGAATACATTATGTTCTAAAAAAAAGAAAACGTCATTTTTTTTATAACAAATACTGATATAACACCTATGAGAGTGATACCGTACCCATATGTCGATTTCGGGTCCCGTATAACGCTTCCCTTCGAAGACCTCAGGAGCGGCGTAGGGCGGGGAGCCGCACCACGTGGCCAGCAACTCTCCTGTCGCGTAATAGTTGCTGAACCCAAAATCCGCGATCTTGATATTCATGTTAGCATCAAGAAGCAAGTTCTCCGCCTAAATGGGAAAAGTTTGTTACATTTGGGCGGATATGGGCGTTAATACATACAGTAGGAGGGATTCAGTCGTGGCCCGACATATATAAAACATTTCGAAACGTCATGTTTTAGGAGTGCATCAGTAGAATTTAATTATCAATCAACAAACAAATCAATTTTATCTACACTTTGCTTCTAAAAGACCGTAAAATCTAATCTCTTTTTAAGAATGGCCCGATTTATAATGGTATTTTTTCCTTCTAAGTTGCTTCTACTAAGATCAATAACCTTGAGATCTCTGTGTACTATCCGCCTTTCGTGGCAATATTCGACAGCGGAGAGAATTTGCCAGAACTTTCTTCTCGCAGCCTGCTCTGCCATCCTACCGTACCTCGCGATGTAATCTGAAACAAATTCAAATATAACCTTCAGGTCTGAAAGAAATTCAAAATGTGCAGAAAATAGACAATCTTTTAATAAAAACAAACCACATATATTAAAATAATTTAATGATATTAAACCATACTGAATAAATAATCAAATCATTTTTAGTAAAATTTTTAATTACCTAGAACTTAAATTTCTTAACTATCAAGTACTTATTGGAATAATTGATATATTTACATGATAGTAATGAAAACTGAAAGCCGGTCTCTCTCATTTACTAGTCTTTGAATTTATTCTCACGCTATCTTCTTTATAAGAACTCTAGTAGGTTAATTAACAGATAGTGATTATAGTTTAGTAATGAGGCCACTGATTGATCGATTGATTATAAACATGATATCTGAACGTTGATTCATTGTATCCAGCTATATCTGTAATACCTTCAAATATATTACATAAACCTCAATTTTGATCAATGGGTGAAGCGACGTACCTTCTTCTATCGGGTAATGAGACTTTGCTAAACTACTGCTTGAACCGTACACCTAAATAGAATATATATAAATGGTACTAAAGTTGTCGACATCGTTTACTAGCTATAAACACCCGGCATCACTCAACCCACTCCAGTCATTCAATTGCCGTGACAGAACACAAATAAATTGTATATGTGACTAAAACAGTTACAATTTTAAATAGTAAAACATTTTAAATTTTGAACAATGCATATTTGTTTTTTTTAATTATAAAAGGGCAACTCAATTACATGTTACTGATATACTATTTGAATTATTAATACAACTTCTTTGAGACTACCAGGTGAGGTTCACTTAATTTATTAATTCGCCCCTATGTCTCCCCCTGCCCCCGCCTCTCCCCTCTCCCCTCGCCGCTCACACAACAGACATTTATTAACAACGTCATCAACTAATGTCTCCATCACTCCGAGAAACGCAAGTTTCACTTAGACTAACGATTAGATTTTAACCTCCGACTCAAAAACGAGGGGTGTTATAAGTTTAACGTGTGTTTTTGTGTCTGTCTGTGGCAATGTAGCAAATCTACGAACGGATTTGATTGTGGTTTTTTTTTAATCGAAAGGCTGGTCCGTCGAGATGGTTTTTATCTACGTTTGTTCGAAATAAAAGCAGTCCTCTCTAATATATAGAGCTTTTATTGGTGTTGGTGAAAATTTCTTATGCAATATTGATAGAAAAACCTAAACAAAACGGTTTCATTGTGTACGTAGATTCATTTAGTACAATATAGAAATCAGTAACGTAACTTTAAAAAGCTTAAAAAAATAACAATTTTAAAAACCTCTGATACCAAAACATCTCTACAAAGGATAATAACAAATATTATTATGTAACCTTTCTACTACAGTATAAAGTGGGTAACACATTATGAATATACATTTTATATTGTTAATTGGATATTAAATACATGTAAAAAGATAAGATAATCATAATATATTATTAGGATAATTCGTATAACTTATATATATATATATGTATTTGAATTGAACCCGTCACAGCCAGTGGTT
This sequence comes from Napeogenes sylphis, assembly GCA_959347405.1. Taxonomy (NCBI): domain Eukaryota; kingdom Metazoa; phylum Arthropoda; class Insecta; order Lepidoptera; family Nymphalidae; genus Napeogenes; species Napeogenes sylphis. Next base: position 19,340,219 of record OY365777.1, read on the forward strand.
ATCTAGTTGTGAGTAATCTTGTGTTATTTTAAATTTGCTATGATTTTATAAGAAGTAAATTGCAGCTACAATTTAATACAATTTGAGGCAATTCGAATCAAGGAAGTAGACAATAAAAGAAAATAACTAACTGTATTTCGCGGCAAATCCATTTATTCTAACAGTTTTATAAGTTCCTTCACAAAAGAGGTTCTGCTTATAGAGCTTAACATTATATCGTCAGTTGTAGGCAAAATTGTTTCTCATCCCCATACAACCCCGTCGGCCTAGTGACGTCACTGCCCGCTTGCTGACGTCACTCGGAGCGGCGGCAAAGAACCTTCTTTGAGCGTCCTTATTTGATGTCGAGGTTACTTGAATTTAGGAGATCGAACATATTATATAAGAAAACTTTTACTTATACGATTTTCTGACCATGGCTTAATAGTAATATACTGTTGTGGCCAAAATCAAACGCTGATTATTGTCTTTGCCGAATCTCGCATCTAATGAAGATTTTAGACTTTAAAGTGTTTGCTAAAAGTTTTACTAAAGAATTGTATTTGTTTGTAATACATAGATCTATAACAACGGAAAAGTTACTTTTCTTGTCTCTGACTAACCTTCCTGAGAAAGCATTTCTAAACCTTCTTCAGTTTAAAAATAAATTGGTTTTATTTTGTAATTTAAAACACCATTTTTAATTTACAATAGAAGGTAGTAGAGGAATATACGATGTCCATGTTAAATATTTATATCGGCATATATTTCAGGAATCTGTAGCGAGATAAATAACGAACAAAAACTATCTTAATCTGTATAAACAATAATTTATAAATATTGTGCCTAACTAATAAGACTTAATATGAAAACATAAATTTTAAGATTAACAGTAAATTTTTTAAGTATTCCTTATTTTCTATAAATTTAGTGCCGGTTAGAAGGGAACAGTATTTTACAAATGTATTCATGATTATTATTCCATACAAGTGGCCACCCACATGTATATATAATTGTATATGCACCTAATAGAATATTACACAATAATTTAATAAACCTGTTAGGTGATATCATCGCTATATATTATTAAAATAAAGGTAAACATGAATGCAATACGCTCAAACAGAACTCAATGGGTTTTCATGTGGTTTTTAGAATTATATAATTAATTAAAATATAGGTCACTTGAAGATGTAGGCAAAACCTTATAATTACAACGGCGGCGGCGAGTCGCTAAATCGAAATTAAAAAAATATATATATTTAATAATAATTAACATAATTACGAAACTCAACTTTCACAGTATTATAAGTGATCATTGAAATTCACGAGCAGATCTAATCATCGGTTTCTAAGCCTTTATTAGGCGACTTGTATAAGTTTAATCCCACACATACACACACTTCGTATTTAACAAGAAGCGTAGGTGCAATTGAATCACCGACTCTGAACTACCTAGTACTTGTAAATTAAAACATATAATATTATATGAACGGTATGTCTCAAAAGTATGTATATATTTTAATAATACTCAATCAATATTCTGTCACGTGAGAGATGATCGTAGAGTCAATAAATGCAACTAAATTAATGAAAGTCGTTACTGTCTGGTGTTTTTTTTTTAATTCTTAACGGCGACTAAGGTTTGAATAAAAACATCTTTCTTACTGCTAAAATTATTGCTAAAATAGCTTTCAAAAAGTTTAAAGAAGACCATATTAACTTTTTTATAATTTATTGCCCAAAATTTGTATATTTCTAACTTTAATAGTTAACATATAAGGTGCTAATGACTCAATCAGCTCGAAACAAAACAGGGACTCTCTATGTAGGTACGTACGAGTTAAGTACTAGCATTGTAACTTTTGTAACTAAAGTAGTAAATAAAAGTAAATTATACAAATATTACTTGGCCATTAGGAAACTTTAAACCTCTTCGTAATTAGAATATCTCTCTTATTAGTATCTATAGTGAGGTATTATTATTCTATGACGTACAACATGTGGAGACGACCATTTATCAGAATAGGCAATTATAGATAGATAGATAAAAACTTTATTGCACACAAAATACAAAAATAGGTGAAATAAAAACAAAATAAACAACAAAAGGGTGCAAAGGCGGTCTTATTGCTAAAGCAATTTCTTACAGACAACCTTTCGGGGAAAGGAGTAGAAAGTGAGAATACGGGATAAAGCATTAAAAAAAAAAAATGATATAAGCTAAATGATTACAATAATACAATTAGTATTATGTAGATAGAGACAATACATGAATACATAACATTCACATAAATACACATACTATATATACAAATACATATAATATATATTTATATATACATATATACATACATATATATACTTACATATATACTCATACATATACATACATAGCACATAAATGAATATGTTATATATAAGATTAAATATTAGCAATTGATAGGTAATGACTATACAAGCGACTTTTATATTCCTAGACTGTTTCAAAGATCTACTTATCCAGATTATTTTGATACCAGATATCGGTTCAACTTAATAGAGAGCAAAATTTGTTTCTCTGAACAGCAGAAGTGAACTTAATATAATGTATAATTAAGGGAACGTACCCATATTGCGTGACCCATTTAGGGATAGGGGGGGGTGTAGTCTTTAAAATATTACGCCGAAACACATTAGCGGGGGGCTTTTTTTGTCACGTAGTCGAATTCATCGAGAGAAATCTCGCGCTTTTTTTTCTATATTCGAATAGGGAGTGTTTAGTGCTTTTTAAATTTAACTTCTTAAAGTTGGTGGCGCTGACACACATATGTCGAAATGTCAGCTGATTTAATGATATTTTGCGGTGTATACATTTCTTCAATAAATGCCGTCCCAAAAGTAACAAAAAATATTTTTATTTGTTTAATTTTCTACGTTCGGAATGATAAAAATTAACATTAGCAATACTACGTAACAATTTGAGGAGGTGTGGGGGGGGGGGGGGGGTGTGTCTTAGCAAATACTAGGGTTGGTCACCGGAAAGGTGGTGTTGAAAAATTAAAAGAATAGTTCACGTAGTATGGGTACATTCCCTAAGATACGTCGGTATACTTACCAAATATCTCTCCTTTACTCGCATATTCAGACACGATGTAGATCATATTTTTCGTCTCCATGACCTAAAAGAAAAAAAAACAACTTTATAATTTTACCTTTGGAATAAATAATTAAATTCTTATAATACAATATTTCTTAATAGATAGTAATAAAAGAACTGTTTCAGTGTCATGAAAGATTGTCCCTGAAACAATGTCTTATGACATTTTAGAAGTTCCCAATTTCTTGGGAAATATTAAAGAACAGTGTATTTCAGTGAGAGGTGGGGTAGTAAGATGATAATTACAGTTATCAAGTTTAAAAATTTCTTCAGATTGCCTTCTATCATTATTTGTACAACTCTAAAGACAGAAATCAGACATTTGCCCAATATGTAGGTACATTTTTATTCTCAGTTGAAGAACCTTGTTTATATTTACGACATATTGCTAGTTATGAAATTTACCCGATTTATAAAGAATTTATTTATCCAAGTAATTTATTTTAATTTAAACGTATCCTCCAACACACCTGCAAGGACACTAGTACATACTGATTATAATTGGCATAAACATATAATATTTTAATTCATTAAACCATTTTAAACGCGGATATTTCGGAAAAAGAGAAATTATATATATATTTTTTAATTTCGACTCGTCTGTGTCCTTGAGCTACGTAGTAAAACTAAAATCTGTAATTACTCACACAGAGGCTAGTCAGCCTTCCTGTCATCAAAGTTTCTCTCTACAAGTCTTACACTAAGTAAAACTTTTAGAGCCTAGCTTGATTAAGAGCTAACTAAGAAATTATTTTTAAGAAACGTATACTTTTAATTATTAATTGCAATACTGTTGACTGAATGTGTGTTGCTAACATAGTACTCGGTAATTAACAATTAATCTTACAAAAATAACCAATTACACAATATAATTAATTTTGTAGAACAACGTTTCGAAGCACGAAGAATTCGGTCTGTTCAGCTTAGTAATAATTTTAAAATTTTTGTGTTGTTCAAGTAGGGCATGACGTTCGCATATTAAGTACAGATTTATGTAATCGAAATGAGAAATGTAATTTAATTTACGTTAAAACAGATGACGATGAATACAGGATAAAACACCTTCGCAGCAAGCTGATGTATGTACATAAGAAATCATTGAAGTCATTGATAGTCTTCATTCATATTTTCAAAGGTGTGTTACTAGCTATTGTTCCAATTACAGGAACGTGAAGTGTTACTGTGACCTATTTCCCATTGTCGGTTTGTGCAACAAGCGACAACTTTGATTATGTTTGTAAAGAGGCATATCCTAATAATATATTTTGATAGTAATGGTAGTAATCTTCAACGGCTTTTTTTAACTGCCTTATGTGATTTAAATGAAAACAATAACTACTAAATATATTTACGGGGTTATATTCACGTAAATTAATTTAAATTTTGAACGTCGTATTGTGCAGTTAAAATAAAATATAGTTATTTCAACTAAAGCCGAAAATAATGAAATATTGACTAATCAGTAAAGATATGTATTAATCGAGTAGCATTGCCTATTTTTAAAGGTTGTTAGGTAGATATATAGGGTAATTTGTAATTAGTTGGCCACTTCTTGCAGGCAGCCTCTCTACATCAAAACGACCAACATTTACAAAACTTGATAAACAACACAAAAAAAAACGAAACAAAAAAATGTTGCTTTTTTTTATTACCTACTCTGTATTTTGTAAGAAGTACTTAATGCCTGTTCAGAGACAACAAATAAATTTTGTATGGGAAAACTTAAATTTTAAAAAGTTGTTGGACAAATGTTGTTGGGATTGATGTAGAGAGGCTGCCTGCAAGAGGTTGCCAATTAATTACAAATAACCCTGTAAGTAGTTATAGTTTAATATTAAAGTTCAACATTTTGATGGTGAGTGTATATCTACTAATACCTAATCTCTAAATACCTCATTAGAAAAATAAAGATAACACTTTGTGTACATAATTTAATGGAAATATTAAAGTTTCCGATTCCGAATGAAGATATTAGGTACATATCTATGATTCTTTTGAAATTCGGCTTGTAGTGTACTTCGCCTTCGTCCTAGTTATTTCAATTAGCATGTGACGTGTTTATTAATGTTGGTACCACCTGTATTCTTTGTTTAAACAAACCAGTTATAGATGCGCGGTAAAAATATAATCTATAATACTTCGAATAAGTTAAGATCTATTCGTTTTCTTAGACTGTGTTAAGACCAGAGAATTAATAATTTTTATTATTGGTATATAACATTTAAAACATCTTTGTTTGTTCTTATTCGTTTTAAGTATTAAATTAGTACGCAGCGAATAGAACTATATCGGTATAGATACCTAACATTAGCAAAGTGATTTTTTTATTTAATCGTTTTGAGTTAATAACCAAATAAATCGGTATGTTCGTAAACAATGTTCTCCAGAAGTTACAAATCGCGATATCATTATTTTCTGTCCACAGAGTAAATAATCTCTACTGTGTGTTTTAGTAGAGTAGGTCCCAAACACGGAGTAAAGGCTCAACTGTAACTTCACGGGACATGTTCTGTACATTTGTTCGTTAATTGAAGTTTCGCGTTCAGAAAAACTATGCAAATAGAACACGCTAATTGTAATGCCTTTAAAAAAATCAAAATTGACTTTCCTTGGCCGTACGAGTAGCTACGAGTTAAATTAAACCAATAAGTTATTCATAAGAAACACCGCCATTTTCTAATCTTATCTTATTTTTAAAAGTATTATGAAATATGACGTATGAAGTAGATTAAGTCATTGTGACTTGAAATAAATGTTTTATTATTATTACTATTCTAGTATATTTTTCTTACTACATTTTTGTAAAGAACTGATCTTTATATATCATTAATTAAAAAAATATATACTTTATCGCAATAATCAAACATGTTACTATATATTAATACTACCATATTTAGTTTTGCAGGATCTGTTATTATGAACTAGTCATTTTTCTACAAATATTTATCAAATATAATAAAATATATACTAATATAAATAATGTTACATATATGTATAATACAATAATAATTAGCTAAGCAAAGAATGAAAAAGAACCGATTATTTTTTCATAAAAGCATATTTAAGTAGGTTTTGCTAAAGGTGCATGAACTATACACAAAGAACAAAAGACCTCTTGTAGAGACATACAGACTGACGTAGAATGATATAATTAAAATACAAATACGTAAGTACACTTTTTGTTATGAATATTTATTTCAATACAATTTTAATCATGCTACAGAGTGAGTTAGTCTTTAGCACTAAGAGGAAATATCGGAGTGGTTCCAAATTACAAGAAAAAAAAATACTTTAAACATCCTTTAATTAAAATTGAAAATGTATTATCGTATTTCGTATTCTTCCTTATACTTACTTGATATAGTTTAATTATATGAGGATGATCCAGCCTCTTCATGATGTCCACTTCGCGGTAGACTTTTTGAAGATTACTGGCATCTAACTGTGATTTATCTATTATCTTAATTGCTACCTGTAACCAAAGAAAGATACATTTGTTAATATGATCATTGCCGCGGACTTTCTAGTACTGTCGCTCAGTAGTTTTTTTATAATATTAAGATAAAAGATAGGCAAATAAATTTACAACTTAAGATACAGGTATATATATATCTAATCATTTCTAATCATTCAAAAGTATCCAAATAATGAAAACAGAATTATATTTTCAAGCACATTACCAACTCGAATACGAGTTAAAATAATTGAGGAGCCGTCAAATGAATGTGTATGGGTTGATTTTTAACGGAACAAAACACTTATTCGGTGATTCGCTGTTTCCATACAGACGGAGAGGCGGTGACGTCAGACGCGCGTCACTCGCTCCGATTGAGCCAATTGACGTGATTGGTCCGAGGCGACCTCTCGGTACAATAGTAGCTACAAACGAGCTATTTTCAATAATCCTTTATTTATACAGTCTCTTGTTAAAATACAGTTTGTGCTAAATATGTCATACTCTTTTAAAGTTACTTTAATGTTTTCCTAGTTTATCAATTCGCAGATGTGATTGTTCTTTCTGACACAGCAATTAAGGATATCTTTTACTAGTACATATTACGACTATTATCTTAGGATTAAAATGTAAAAATTGCGTTGTAATATTAATTTTATATACAAGTTACAATAATATATTAATCTTACGATTCTCATTATCAGGATTACGTCAACCACGATATTTTTATACTTATAGAAGCCATTACAAATTTGCGCGCTATTTAGGAATAAACATTGCCGTATTCAAAATAGACATGATATTGGAAAGATATTCAGTACATCACCGTGCACCGGTCAGACATCAACATTGACCTGGTTGCGATAGTATTACGCACTGCTGACGTCACGAGGCCCTTCAAACACTTAACCTATACCTACATGGTGACACTAAATTAAAACTTCGATGGTTTGTTTTGTCTTACGAATGAGTCGCACCACATACTATAACGAGATATCTCGCAGTACATTACAGAGAAAAACATTAGTAGTGACGATGAGACGAGTAAATCTTAATTCATGTACCTACTGTGTATGTATATATCATTACTTAGGTATATTAGTGGGAAACAGGAATTAATTGAGATACTAAGAAATTAATGTTAATATATCGAGTAAAGTATTTAAATTATGTTTTTTCAGAGCGTTTTCATTTATAGCGTTCCACTATAAAAAATATGAATGTAATAAAACTGGCCGACTGCTGCTCTTACGTGATAATATACAACGTTGGTAGCACTTTGTGAAAGACTTTGTGGTTCTAACAAAAATATGTACACATAATATATATGTGCTACAATATTTGTTCACTTTCTTTTTCCAAATTTAAATATAATATAAATGTATAAAAATAAATAATAATTGTTATTTATATTTTCGTCTGTAATATGAGAATGCAATCAGGGTATGAGACCATCGTGGCCTGGCTCGTGTGGCTCGTGTGACCTGTGTGGCTCGTTTCTCGTGTGGTTCGTGTGGCTCGTGAATACTTGACATTTCATTTATAAAGTTAAAACAAAAAAAAAGCAAAGTTTAGCTCTATAACTTTCTTGACCGTCTTTTTTTTCAGTTCTATGGAACCTAAATACTTTCTAACCCTAGAAGTTGAGAATGATTTTCAACTAAAAATCCGTGACCGTAGTTAAAACAAATATTTATAACGCAAGCACTTTTTTACAACAATAATAAAACTTAAATTATACTTTACGAATTAATTTTTACTTAAACCCACTAGCCGTGTGATTCATTTAATTAAAGTAGGTATCTATTTACATAAGGTTAAAATTACAATAACAACTCATTATATCCGTAAACATTTGAATTAATTATTGTGTGTAGGTTTATATATAGCTGATAATTACCAAGAAAACTTATTATAAGATAACATTAATTATTAATAAAGCAATCACAAGGGTTCACGAATTATGGCAACATGACAGTCCAATGACCGTTATGACTTAGTAATGACTTTTTTTGTAGTTCTTATTACTGGAACGAAGCTTGAAGGATTAAATACATCGCACAAATATATTAATTAAAGGTTTCAATTCATTGGACAGGTTATATGTTAATAAATATTTATTACGAGCAGCAAAAACAAACATCATTATTTTGTCACTGTCAAAAGTAGGTGAGTATTTATAACCCAATTACCAGATATTTCGTTAAAAGAAACCAAATATCGTTATAAATTATATTGTCTCTGAATACAAAAAATATTCAGTGCCAATTAATAAAACTGACTATTTCATAGCTATCCTATAGCTCTGTGGGGTTTATAACTGTACATTTTATTTTTCCAATTAAGTATATTATATAATATGAAAGCCTGTGATTTACGTCAGTGGTAGTAGGCAGCGCCTCGCTGTAGCAGTTTGAATGTAGCTTTTACACAGGTTGGCTCGACCGGGGTAGAACGACCCCCTCACTAAATATCGGCGTGAAGTAGCTATTATATGTACGTTTGAGTTTTACGTCCGATGAGTAAGAGAGACAGATGTTCACTCCCTCATGCCCTCCTCTTCGCCCGTCCCTCATGGATGGCAACGCATTTCCATCTTTTCATATTTTGCATCTATGCGCGATGGAATGGAACCATTTTCCGTCAGATGGACCGTCTCCTGTTTTGCCACTTAATCATGAAATTACATATGTTTTAATTAAATTTTGATTGAAAAATAGATACCTACAGACAAAGACAACTATTACGTTTTTTTTGAAAATCTTAACACATGTCTCCAAATTTTCAGTATAGATGAAAATTGAAAACATTCCACAACCGACCTAAATTATTGAAAATATCTATAAATCATATTTTATATTATAGAATAATAAATTAATTGTAGGAATACGGAGGAATACGTTACTTCCATTGGTAGAGCGCGGAGATAGTTTTCCAGAGGTTGCGAGTGAGAATCCCCGGCGGTAAAACGCTTTATATGTTGATAGACTGTTTCAAACATGTTTTATAAATATATTACCTTAAATATCTTAGCGATCTATAAAAGCATTCAAATCGTTATACTTTTTATTTTAGGGCGCAGTTGATTCGTTATAATAATGATTAAAAATAATCATCCTTAAGGGATGGATGAAGGTAATTCAACAAGAACACACTTCCAAATTGAAACGGTAATTAGTTGTTTATTTTTTAATGTAAACGGGCACCTTTGTAGGTCAATAACCTAATGTTATTGAACCGACTAGAGTAGAATGACGTGCGACTCGCCAGGGAACAAACGGTATTGTGGGTACATGCTTTTAGACCTGAAAATATAGGATTAAGCGCGAAATATAAATTGATATATTTTTTTTAAAACATGACAAAAATAGAACTTCTACTTTTTAACAGACAGGTATAATGATTACTAAATTTGAAACAAGAATACGAAAAAACTAACTTGAATTTATAATAACTTGGTAGCTACGACACCGTTTAAATGAACTTGAAATTTTACTAAAAAATTATATTTCAAATTTTATATATTTTTTGTTCTTGATGTAAAAAAAATAACAATAAAAACAATACATAATACTTATAATTGTATCATAATTAATTGACGTGCATTTAAAGACAATTATGTCATTAGGGCACCTCGTAGAAGTTATATATAGGACAATCAAATCTCAGATATTAATTACTAAGATACCGTAGAACCCTATTATTTCTATTAGAAACATATTTTTTAGTGACTAATTTTACATACATATTAATGTTACTTAGCATTTAGCAGCTTACTTTCTTAAAATCTCTTGGATCTTTTGAAGATTTTCATTCGTCATTAATCGTAGTAAAAAAGTCATTGTTAAAAAAAAATAACAGCTTCCTAGTTAAAATATCATTGGCACCCGTCTGCTTACTATAGCGTAGAGTGAGTTTTCCTTCACCTTTATCTTTCGGATAAAACAAAAACATAAGTACCTACATAAGGCTATTTACATACCAAGTATAGTTGAGCACCTACACTTAGGTATAGGAATTGTACTTCCTATATCATACCTTAACAATGTTAGTCATAAATAAATAGGGCTATTATAGTCGAGGTCAAATAATAATCTACATCTCCGCGTGTTTTTTGTACCAGGAAGCCATTTAAATATATCTCCATGTTTCCGGGCAAGTAATCTATTTTTTTCGGTTTTACATATATAGGTACATATATGTAAAATATATAAAACTTTAAATTATTAGCTAAGCGCGTTAGTACTTACAGAATATCTATAAAAAAGTAGTGTTTCAATTTTATTATTATTATGGATTTGGGTGATAATTTCAATTGTGTTAGAATATGTATTAAAAATATTAAGGTTAAAACAATTGTTCCGTGATACTCTTTGTATTTGAATACATTAATAGACATTCTTGAATTCATGAAGCGTATCACTCATAATTTGCCGCTGCAGTGACTCTGACACAGATAGAGCTAGCATAGATTCTGTTCCACAATCGTTGTATTACACACATTAGCAGTTAGCCCTCATTAATATAGTATACATACATACATACGGTTGCCAAGTTTTTTGACAAAAAAAAAAGAATAAAATGGTTTGGATAGGAAAAAAGTTTTTGAAGGAGAAAACGACGCATTTTTTTTTAATTTTACGCTTTTTGTGCTTTAAAAACGTATGTTTGTGTGTTTTTAGCAGATATCATTTTTTTTTACAATTTTTAAAAAAGTGAAAAAAAATATTTTCAAAGTTTATTTGACAATCAACATTTAAATTTATATAAATAAACAGTTTGTTTCTAATTAAATTTATTACCATTTCTACATTTTCAATTTAAACCTAATTTTTCAAAGACATGTTAGGAAGTTTGAAAAGCCAGTTAGTTATCTTCGTTTAAATAAAACCATTTTGTCATATAATTTAAGATGGTATCAATAAAAAGTGAAAAATTACTGATAACTTCGTTAAATATTTCCAGTGATGACACATTCAAATTAATATCTGATTGACTGAATAAAATGTTCGTTACATTTCGTTCAGTAACGTTAATCTATCTATCTATCTATCTACGTAAATCTGTTCTAACTTGTATGTTAAATAGTTAACCCATAAATCCCATAATGAGTGTTTTGTTTTATGCATTGAAGTAAAGATTGGAAATAAATTATTTTCACATACTTTATTTGGATGGAAAATATTAAGTACCAAAAATAAAATATAATATTTTATAACAAAGTATGTTTGGCAACCCTATACATACATATCAACTCTAAATGAAACTTTATATGTATAACTATGTGTGTGTAGTACATCATATAATTTCTATATGATGCTATGATGATCTTCTGTAATCTCTAAATAATATATAATGCCAAAGGTTTTTATAATATTTTACCATAAATCCATTAGTGTTGTCCATAAATCCATCAGATAATAACGTTCCTGAAACTATGTGATATTATGAAAGCTAATATTATCAGTCCTCTGGGCAGGTTATTTATTTTTAAACACACTTATAAAGCAATTAGTATTAACTAAAGCGAGTCTCACAAATTAAACAGCAAGGGGACGGCTCGACGGCTGGCTCCAATAACTTCTATTATTTATTCGAGGGTTTGATTTAACAAAACTGTTTTTCTTAAAGATTTTTTGTAAAAAATAATTTATTTATTTATTTTATATCTTTTCCACTTTGAAGTCATACCATACTTACTACACCAACTTGACGTCCCTGAAATCATCATCATTACCTGAACTCGTCAGAATCATTTGTGTCAATGTGTTGTTGAAATATGTCAATATGTGTTTGAAGAATATTCTGACGATGGGGAGGTTTGGCAATTATCAATTTATCGATAATTCTTCACATGCAAAAATAAGGTTACTATTGTTTTAAATGTTGAAAATAAAATGTAGTATACTTTAAAGTGTTGTAAATGTGACAGCACATAGAACTAGTAGTGACGTGATTGGTTACTTTTAGCACTTTTTTTTAGGTACCACTGTTACTGGAATTGTAATTTATTCTCACAGTATATGATTGTGACTCAAAAGGTTATTGTGATAACTTAAAAAAGTATCCATGGAATTTCTTGGCGGTTCTTCTCCATGGACCTACCCTTTGGAACCAATGTGTGCAAGGTTTGAAATAAAAAAAAAAAACTTTTACTTTCACTCTCCCACGCTCTTCGATCATACGTCATCACAGTGGAGACTTGTTCTTAGTCATATAATTATCAGGGACTCCAACAATATAATAAGTATATATTATATCGTATTCTACGATTACCCTCTTTTCGTATAACCCCAAATATGGAGACGTGCTAAAGATTAGGTACTTCGCTTCTCTTCTATCGTCGGTACTACTTTAAAACTACCATTACCTGCAGGTAATTATTATCTTCAGTATGAAAACAAAATCTAAAAATCTTAGTCAGCATATCAAAATTATATTAGTGTTCAATAGTGTGTTTGTATAACCTGGATCATGTAATCTCTTTCTTAAGTAATGAGCTTTGCTTATATTATTTTATAATAACAATACTAGATATGAAAATAGAATATTAACGTTGGAGCTGAAAAAACAAATTATGCGTTGTGTTTATACAATTTATCATGTCATATATTATATATAAACAAGGTGATAATAATACTCCAAAAAATATATTATTTTTTAACTTATGAAATGACGTATACAATTATTTAAGCACCTAATTATATGTGTTAATCATAAAACTATAAAATAAATTAACATTTTTAATAAATATAATTCAAACATTGGTAATTATAATTTAGTAAGTATAATACAAATAAAAAAATATATAACATTGACAATAAAATCTAATTAATATCAAGTTAATGAGTACTTTCTTTACATAAATAATTATTGAATAGGAGGTGGTAAGATTAATATGCATTAAATTTTGCACCTATTGCCTAGAACATTTATATCCTAAGCGATAGACATTTGCGTCAATGCTTATCTTATAATTACGATAAGCTTAAGACTATATACACTTATATAGATGCACACATATACAGATACACACATAAACGCATTGGTAAATGTGTACTTTACAACACTATACACAAATCAAATGACGTCGCCTCGCTGCTAATAACCTAAATCTTTAAGGCCGGCGTAAGTCGGTTTGACAAAAGCTTGATTATTGTATTAAAAATAAAATATTTGGTTTACCACAAGGAAGAAAATATCCGATTAAGGTTTGACACATTCTTACTTACGGTAATATATAATTTATCCTAATACATGATTAAGAAGGTACAAAATGATAGACCTTCATCGAGTTTTTAGTGTCTCCATCCTCGCACTGAATTCAGTGTAATCAACAAGTCCAGACTACGATCAATAGAACCGAGGAAGCAGGAAAGTGGAAGAGTGACAAAGACAGGATTTCTACCCAGACTGTGCTACTTGAGATTACGCCGCACGTAACATATTTCATTTCAAAACGAAGCCTCGCCAGCATCGTGTCACAGATCTTGTTATGTTATATCTTAAGCAGTTCTACATTCCTGTAACATTAATAACATAACGTAACAAGCTGAAACTTCGCAGAGACTCGATTTAATTATCACAGTATGAATTTTCATTGCATCACAACTTGACTTACAGAACGAGGACCGGTTTAAAAAATTTGCAATTCATATTTTAATAAATTTTAATATTTTATACATATTTCTTCAGACATGTTTATTACTGGAACACATTTTTATTCAACTAAAGAAATAGGTTGCCCATTTTCAATTGCAAATGTTACCGAGCATTTTTTTTATATTTTGTAGTAATCCTCTTTTCGGAAGATTTGATTTAAAAATAGTCGATAGACTGTCAGTGAGTTGACCCAGTTAAAAATACTTATATGAATAATAATTACCCCTTTGAATAATATTGTGTGAATTAATATGGTACACACACTAATATGTACATACTTAGACATCAGAATCCCAAATATTCTATTCTATTCTTCGCTTTTAGAAACATCTATTTCACACTTTAGTAGTTAAGAGTAAATACATGGTGTGTGGAGGTAGCAAAGTGCTTTACTTTGCCAACGTAACCACGGGGTGAGCGTAGTGTCCTCCAATCTAGTGCATGAACCCCCCTTTCCCCCTTCTTCAGGCCTCGAAAATCCTTTTTCAAGGATACCAACCCAACTGAATTAAAGTTGTCAGTGCGACGGGGATAAGTTTTACAATGCTAAAATTATGATACCAACTTAACGTGACTGAAATAATATACCGTGCGGTATATTTTTGAAGTTGTAATATTATATTTTTAATTTAATGTTAATGGCAATACGTGTTTTAATAAGAGGTGCATGCAAGCATTACAGTTTTGTACTTCATGAGAGTCTTTGTTCGACGAGCACCTGTTCGTCGCGGTTTGTTCACCCACAAACATCTCTACAGCTATACCCAACTTTTTTATATACGTATGTGTTATATACGTACGTACGTTTGTATGTATGTGTGTATGTGTGTATGTATGTATGTGTGTATGTGTGTATGTATGTATTAAGTGAAAGAAAACGGTTCCTAATATTCCGGGCGTAGGGTTCAGGATGCATACAAACGGTTAATACTCATGACACTGCACATATAATAACTTTGTTATCTCGGTTAGTCAAAAACAACTGAATAATTAGTAAAAACTTTGATAATTGGAATGGAAATTCAAAAATGCACTAGTTGGAAAACAAAGGTAACTCTAACTTACTGATTTGATTTATTAAATTTGATTATATGCGGCACCCTTCAGTTGCAAACCCTTCTAAGTTCAAACAATTTAGAAGAAAGCGACTGTGGGTCGGAGAGTCGTTCAGATATAAATAAATTAATTTAGAGAGTCAATATAATAATAAGGGATAGGACAGGATAATTAAAAATTTTATGACACCCATATTTAAAGATAAAGATTTCAACTCTTAATTTATGCTTTACGCAATTAATAAAAATTAAGATTAATTAAAAACAAGTGAAAGTTTCAGAAATAAAAAGACATCTGAGGGTGACCGCCAGACTGCACAGAACAGATAAGAGCAGCTTCTGACGCAGAAGTCCAAAATAGATAACGCATTTGCGTCAAGAATACATTTTTCGCCCGTCTCAGTGTAAACCGAACGCGTGCCACGCCGAACGATTTCCTGGCATACTTGTTTGCCTGACTTATACGTCTTTGTCACGCGTCATCTTCATGCTCACTTTCTTAGTGTTTTCACAACACCAATTCGAGGTCCACTCTATATATCACGTGTTATTGATAACCAGATCGTGATAAAGAAGTATAAATCATACAATGTGTTGGAACACGGTTGATATCACGAAGACAAATTAATTAATAGGATAAATATAAGTAGATAAGTTTTGTATCGTCTGTGCATCATTTCTAATAAATCTTCTATTTTTTAATAAACACTTTAAATATGGTCTAAATATAGTGTTGCTTTTAGATAGATTATCTGTTCGAATAAGTACTTACGTAAAATCTCGTTTTGTGTATTGTTTGGCCGTCACCTTGTAAAATCACACGGAAAAATGTTAAATAACGAAAACACTAGGCGTGCATCAAGGCAAGGTCGGTGCCGCAGTATTTCTGGACGCGGCAGCTCTTGTTCGACCTCACGACTCACCCGACTCACTACTCACTACAACCAATCGCTGATTGATGGTTAATGGTTATGTTCCTCACAATATTTCGCAGTTGGTCTCATTAGTCTGTTATGGTAAAAAGTTTCTTTCTATGACTTTCAACACTAATTTATCACAATGGTGCAGGTGCACGTACGCACTTTTTTTTTAAATATTTGTATGAACTAAACTATGGTTCTAAAATAAGAGTATTGTAAAGATAAACTTTTTAATGATTCATTTTATTTCTCATTTATAATAATACATTTATAAGTAATTACTTCATCTTATGAGTTATATTAATAAAACGGATATTGCAGATATGTATCATTAACCGTACTTATTAAATGAAATAAACTCTCAATTCACATCAAAGAGACATCAGCGAAAGCCGAGGAAGGTTATTAAATTACAATACACTCTTTGGACACGGTGTCCTCATACAACTATAAACAATGGCTTACCTACACGGAGTAAATAGTAAATTACTTAAAACAATTATAAATAAATTAAAAATATAAGCGAAAGTGTAGTCGTAGGTTTAGATCGGTATGAGTGCTATGACTCACCCGACGACGGTATTCGGCCAATGACCCAAATTGACGAGTTACTCCACTACTTCAAACTTATACCTGTTTGATAGCAAATGTAATGTGTATTTTGTTTGTTGATGATGAAAATACATTTTTTCTGAGTTATACGTTAATTAATGATCGTTGTGTTTTTAATTCAGAAGTCGTTAGATGTAATACAGGAATAAATACTAGTTTCTGTATTATATAAAAATGTATATTTTGCATTTAATTTATATACAGTTTTCCTCCTACCTCAATACTAACTTAACATAACGTTTTCTTTCACTTGTAAATGTAATCATAGAAAAATGTTTTCGACGTAGCAAAAACATTAGGTTTACCGTATATGTATTATAAATAGACAATTGAATTACCACATTATCTCGGGTCCCCATTGAACGGAAGGAATGTTCACTTTTATAAGACACTTACCTATTGGACACGAGTCTGTCACATAATTGATGTAAGCTATAATAAAGAATACATTAGCCGGTAATCAATACGTGACCGTATCACTTAATCACTGTAGTAAATCATCTACGACGATTGCAAACTTTTCATTCGCTCAGATTGTCCAACATTAACACCACATTGTTGATACAACTGCTCAGTAGATATGTTCAACAGATAAACATTTCAATTGCATTTGGTACGAGACGTAAAATGTATGCACGAGGAAGTCATTAGTCATAAAACAATTTATGCCAAGTGTAGACTACATTACCAATAGCTGACATTTCATAACAATTACAGATTGCGGTCGTGAGTCGGTCAACAGAACAGCGATTATGAGGACATCTATTATCATATTAACAATCCATAGTAACTGATAGTGGACGTTCAGTTATGCTGTGACGAACAATGTGGAACAAATCATTATCTTAATTTAGTGTTTTATGCTATTAGTTATATTATGTAATTGCCTCTGTGCTGTACTGTATCTGTGCTTAACCTTCAAAATAATCCAGCCTTCTATGGTTTATAAATAAAAGTGAATGTAGATGAGCAAAGTTTCTTACATGATTGCTAAAATGATAACGTAATTAATTAAGTAGCTACGTAATTAACTACCAACGAGATTTTATTAATTAATCTTGAAATCTATGTTATAAGACAGAATATGTTTTGATAAAATAGGGTTCAGTTTCAACAGAGTATTGTTATTGTTAGTAAAATAAGATAAAGGTTAATAAGGTCAAAGAACAAGAAATACGACTGTGACCAAAATGTTTCCATAAACATTTAGTTTGGTCTACTTTGTTTGATATCGGGAGTTAATCATTTTATTTTGTGCCAAGGGCAGGTACATTTTGTCCTTGTCTGAGATTATCTTTGAATCATATAATTATAGTTGAACCTGTTAAAATTTGGTATCATTATAAATAATTCAAATAAATTATATCGATATTTCTATTAAAACCCAAGTTTAAAAACATATAATTTTAATAGTTTACAGATTATTTACGTTTGCTAATGAAATATATTGTCTTCAATTAAACCCACTATTGGTAATCCTCACTGAATGTTATAGACCCATATACAAAATTACGTCTTTATAGCAGTTATTAATGCAGCAGGAAATAATAAAACATTGTAAATTAATGTTTCAAATATAAGCGAGGTTCGTTTAAATACAAATAAGTTTTAAATAACTTGTGTGCATTAAAAATATAGTTCCTGCGTTTAATTACGAAGTTTCGTAATGCCGACAATTCGGATAGCTGTGCACGGATGAAGAACTTAACGGTAATTAGACCTCATTATATTAATTTTTACAACGTATTTAATTGCCCATTTTAGGCTTACCGTAACAGTTTATAACGTTTAGAAAATAGTAGGTATTGAGTAGTACTACTTTTATTTGTTAATTTGTATTTTGTAGAATTTTTGTTTTTTTTTTCTCGCAATGTCTTATTATTATAACGAAAATCAAGAAGAAATATTAATTTGACATTAACATCATCTAAATTATAATTAATTAGATATTGACCACTATAGGTACTGTCAGATAATAACTATAGGTCGAGATTTTCCAAAACAATAAATTCCCTGATGTCATCACTTTCTTAGATATTCACCTATTAATACAAGACTTGATTTCTTATGCAATGTCATTAAAAGTACGTACCTATCGCCTGGTAGTCTTTTTTAAATGTACATTCTTACTAGTTTCCCATCAGATATTCGGTATTACATCACAATAACACAAACATATAAAGGGTATTGTTGTAGATGGTTTATATGAATTTATATCTGCTATTTTATTACTTGCTCTGAATATATTTATCCGATTAAGAAGAAGAACGAATCTGTAGGACATAACCAAAAAGTGTAAAACTATACAATAATATTATATTAGTCCTTGGAGTCGAATATGTTTTTTAAAACTTTGAAATATGTTAATCTTACCTCAGTCTTCGTTATTCGATGTCGGGCTAACTTAACGACAGCAAAATTTCCTTTGCCTATAGTCCTTTCAATGTCGTAAAAACCCACCCTGATGGGGGTTTTAGCAGGACGTTCACGATCGGCCATTGTTGATTTGGAAATCATCAAACTCGACTATCAATTCACCTCACCAATTTAAAATTCTAATTATTTTTAACACTCTAGATAAAAACGCATTCAATACTAGTCAGTCGTACACTTCTATATAACATGTTATTAACACAAAAATTAACTACTGTAAGCACTGCAACAGTATTTAATTTTAATAAAGTTCATGAACAATTAATTTTACATTAAAATTTGGTTATGATTAACCAGTGATAATTCTAGTTATTCAGAGCTGAATTAAAATTGTATCAAAGGTACAACAATACGATATTCATAAAGGTTTAAGGTACTCGTGAACAGTCAGTAAACCTTTTTATAGAATCACTAGCACTTGGTTTTTAGCTTATATACTGCACAATAAATAAAAAATATATTTACAAATTATAGAAAATCACGAAGAGGCGGCGCGCGTGGTACGCTTTGCAAACATGACGCCGCCGCCTCACCGGCTATCAACCGGATACTGAACTCGAACCTCTAGTCGACTTCTCGAGTCGAGTGAGCGAGACTCGAGTCGAGTACTCGTAGTCTCGTGCAGAATAGCTTACTAGTTACTACTTGCTACAAGCGTTACGCCCGCGCTTTTAGCAGCCATATTGCTTTTCTGTGACGTAATCGGCTCCTAACTGGTAACTACAATCAACATACTACGCATGGAATATGGATGCCATGCATCATAGATTACACACACGTTGTGTGTGTGATAGAAGCGCCTAATGTATATTGTATAACATATTTTAAGCGAACATAGGTTAAGCAGCTATTTCAGTACGCTAGTAATAGCGCATTGTGAAAATATAGTTAGTGAGTTAGTGCTCCCATCTCATTAGTTGAAACCTTTGGCTGTTATTATTTGGTGTCATAAATTGTACTGTAGATTGTATAATTAAATAGGCGCATTACTGTCACTGTGTATTATAAAATTTCATAGTGCATACTTAATATGTACTTTCTATCTTTAAAGATATTTTGCTAGAATAGATATAAACCATAATTTATTCGCCTGGCAAGTTTCGGAAAGGAAAAATTGAAAATATTATCTTCATAATTAATGTTATTTTTTATAAAGAAATAATACATTAGATCAAAACTCATATATTTATTTACAAATTATTAAAACTTATTATTATTCCAGTACATTGTAGTATTTATTATTTTAAGCTGTTAATAGTTAAATACTTTCTGTATTTAAAAATTATAAAACAATTATTATTTAT
Source organism: Napeogenes sylphis (assembly GCA_959347405.1). Classification (NCBI taxonomy): domain Eukaryota; kingdom Metazoa; phylum Arthropoda; class Insecta; order Lepidoptera; family Nymphalidae; genus Napeogenes; species Napeogenes sylphis. The sequence continues at coordinate 19,360,777 of OY365777.1, forward strand.
ATACAAAAACGAGGTTTAAATTTTCAAAGCACGTTATATTTATTACTAAATCTTTGTTAGGCCAAGTGCCAAACCGCCAAGTATTTTTTTGTATGGTAATACAAATTATCATTTTTGCAATGTGATTGTGGAGGGATTAAACTTGTACTTATCGAAAATTTTATATATTTCCTTGAAATATTTTCGTAGGTCGCGTTTTAAATTACTTATTTTATATATAAATAACATATAACTTAAAAGTATAGATTCATGCTGTCAAGTCACGTTTTCTATCGTAAGAACTAAGACTACTATTGTACCAAGATGTCGGTAGTACTCTTTTACGATTTTGACATTAAAATGTTTGTATAATCATACAATGCTTCTGTAAAATATATACGAGCTTATGATTATGATTCTTTGAATGTGAATGAATAAAATAGATAGATGAACATCGATATGAATCAAATCGTCGAAGAAAATGAACAGAATATTAAGTGCAATCAGAAAAATGCAAGCACAAAAAACAAAAGCAAAAAGGCCAAAGATTCAATGGAAACGACTGTTGAAATTAATAAATTGAATGAGGACAAACTAAGTGAAGCGCTAGGAAATACTCTTCATATTAATAACTTTAGTAACCTAACAAATGGTACAAGTGATCATTCTAAAGGTAGTATTGTTGATTCTAAAGTAAAACCTATTGCACAAGACGCACCCAGTGAAGAAGAAAATAATGTAAATAGTACGAAGCTGAATGTTGTTCATACTAGAGATGTCAACATTATCAACCCTTTGGATATTAGCAAGGTTGTATGCAGTATTGAAAACAAAAATATTGCTAACTCTGACCCTTCTCAAATATATAAAACAGAAATTGAAATTATATCTTATGAATCTGAATTACAAATGCCTGAAATAATGAGACTCATACAGAAAGATCTTTCTGAACCTTATTCTATCTATACATATAGATATTTTATTCATAACTGGCCTAAGCTTTGTTTTTTAGCCAGTCATGAAGGTAAATGTATTGGTGCCATTGTTTGTAAGTTAGATATGCATCGAAATGTTGTCAAAAGAGGATACATAGCCATGTTGGCTGTGGATGAAAAATATAGGAAAAAGAAAATTGGCTCAAGATTAGTACAGAAAGCAATAAGGGTAAGCAATAGATGGGTAATAAATAATTAATATAGTCCCAAGAGTGAAATCATGCTTAGTTTGTATTTTTAGAATTGTATAGTATTATTTAATTTTAATTATTTATTTCTATTTTTCAGGCCATGATAGATGATAATGCTGATGAAGTTGTTTTAGAAACTGAAATTACAAATAAACCAGCACTGATACTTTATGAAAATCTGGGTTTTGTGAGAGACAAACGCTTATTTCGATACTACCTTAATGGGGTAGATGCGTTGCGGTTAAAATTATGGCTTAGGTGAAAATATGTAGGTAACAAATGGGAAACTTTCACTGTTGTGTTATTGCTCTGCAGACAAATGTCTCAGACATAATATATAAAACCTACTGTTGTTATAATGGTATAACTTCATAAGCCTGCCATGTGATTTTAGCCAAGTGTATAGTTTGTTTCAATTAATTTTTTAATCATGTGATATCGTTTTATTTTATCTAATTTATGTGTTAAAAATTGTTAATGAAAATGTTTTCTGCAAATTTCTTTTATATTTCAATAAGTAAATGATTGATATCCTATCTGAAAATACACAACTTTGAAGTAATATAATGCAATATTAATCTTTATCCCTAAATAGTGTTGACATCTTTTTCTTTTTTACATAGAATAGAGAGTTATAATATTTTATAAGTAAAAAAAAAACATCATGCACAAAAGGTTTATTGCTTGCTGAAATTGCAATATTAAAAAGTAAATGTGGCAGTATTTGTAGAAGCTCCGTCATAAATAAATGTATTATTAACAGGTTTATATTGCTTAGTTATAATTTTAATAGCTTCATGAGCTATGCAACCACCTAAGAAAGATGAGACACTGTGGATTTCAGCTCCCCCATATCTACACATTTCATGGATATGGTCATCTTTAGGGAATGGAGAACAAGATATATCACTTAACAGTTTAGAAACACAGGTTTTCAACTTAGCAATATCTCCTTCTGGTTCCCATTCACCTGGTGCTCTACAATGCTCCAACCTAAACATATCAGCTGCCCGTAGAAGTATATAATGAACCATCATAACATCTGGCTCTTCTAGGTACCTTGCTATATAGGAAGCTACGGTACCACCCAACTGATATTCAGTAGCTATACTGGAACCTTTTACCAAATGTAAATCATGTGCATGTCGGCAGAAAAGTTTCACCTCTGCTTCACTTATACTTTCACAACGCAACTGTGCTACTATTTCCTGTACTTTTCTATATACTATTTCAGCTTCCATGGCAGCTTGCCCTCTATACATACTCTGCAGTTTAACGTAATGTTCTGTTGATGACGTCATATCTGGTAATACACCTCTTAAAGGCAATTTACCCTTTCCTTCAGCTTCAATAAACCCTCTTAATGCTGAACACATGATCCAAAATGGTGAACTGTCTTTTGTTAAATTAGTTGCAGAACTACTATATATTAATTCTTGAATTTTAACAGGTAAAAATGTTGGAAGCATAGCCGTGTTGACCGCTCTTAAGGCTTCTTCAAAGTTTTCTTCCTCTATAGGTATACCGTTTTCATCTTTCCTAATAAATTCTCTAATCACATCTTTAATTTCATTCTTCTCTTTTCTACTCATGGGCCATCTACTTTGGTTTACAAGTTGCCATTTTTGTACAGCTTTATACAGAACTACAATCCAGGGAATATGTCCATGATCTTTTAAATCAAGGTCATCTATATTAAAGGCATCCAAATATTCAGCCAGAATTGGAAATGGGATATCTAAGCGTAAATCAATTTGCTCATTTTCAGGATGTGTTTCTATAATTGGATGCTCATTTATTTGTATTCTAAAAGATCCCAAAAACCCAACAGATTTACATAAAATAAAAGGGACTTTTATCTCCCATAAATGATGTGCTAAATCTTGTATTGTCTTTTCTCCTAGAGATGTTGCAATCACTACACTAAAAGATTTAAAAAATTCAGGGTTATCTTGTAAAATTTGTTCTGGTGGTTCATGAACTGCATGCCCTTGTACAGCTGAATTTAGTTCTAATAAGAGCCGTAGCGTTTCTGATCCTCTTTTAAGTCCTTGGCTTGTACATTCTAAGAAGAAGTTACTACCAATATCTTCATCATTTACAACATTATGATCAACAATAGTGATTGCACCCACGCCAGGAAGGACTATTGATTTCAGTATTTCTGCTCCAAGTGCCGTAGAATTTATGAGGCAAATATGTCCCTTTTCAAGTGCTTTTTGCCCGTGATCTCCCCAAAGTCTAAGTTGCCGGTCGTATTGTTTATTCTTATCACTTTGCTCCGGTGATTTAGGAGACGGAGAGGCCATTATTATACTTAAACTAAAGATAATAATTTGTCGATAAGCACAAATTATTTTATATTGGATTGTTAATGTTGAAGAAATTAAAAAATATTAATACTTTTTGCTCTCAATTTCTACTCCAATAGATTCGTATTTTGCAATTTAGCTTAGAATGTTTGACATTGACAGTTGTTGGCAAGCTGATTGCTATTAGTGATTGAATCATAAAATCGATTTTCAAATAAACGCTTCGTTAACATCTTCTCTCGTTAAGAATTGTATTTAACAAATTTTGATAATTCGAAATAAATAAAAAATAACTAAAAAAAAATAATTAAGAAAGTTAAATGTGAATAAGAGGATTTGGGCAAATCCTCTTAATGACCATCAATTGTTTTTATCTGTGTCTATATAGTCATAGAACAAAATAGTCAAATAGACTAATCTACATCACTCATCAGATAGGTATCTGATTACAGATTATAGCTTATACGTACTAATTGTTATAATTTGTTATTACGATCATTTGAAAAAAAAGCATTCCTTCATCCTTGAGACTGGACTTTCCAGTCTGAGCTACAAAGTGGTAGTGCAATGATAATATTTTTTACATACGACCAGGTGAATGTGTATGGAAATGAATTTACAGACATTATTTCAGGATTTTAATCCAAGGTAAGTTGAACAACAACATTTATACATTTTGAGATATTATTAAGTTTTACAACCATGTCTATTTTTTCTTAGCAAATTCGTCGTTCACACTTGTTTGCTAATTTTTACCGCTTTATTGGCCTTAAAATTGGATAACACCATATCATGGTCCTACTGGGCGGTATTTACACCAATATGGATATGGAAATTTCTTGTTGTACTTGGTGCTACAGTAGGCACATATGTGTGGTGGCAATACCCTCATTTCAGGTTTGTAACAGTTGGAAACAATAATCTTTTTTGCTACACTTTGAAGAACATGTCCCAAATCATACACTTACTGAGAAAAAAATTCTATACAGTCTTAAGTTGTTATGGATAAAAAAGTGTTTTCAACAATAATAGTGTAATAAAATTCATATACACATGTATGTATTGTAAGGAAACCATAATATTTATTTGTTTCTTAAAAAACAAGATTTACCTGTTGATTAAAGATATAATAAAAGTAAAGACATTAAAGCTTTTCCAAAAGTGATTGTTACCGTTGTAATAATATAATATCTGAATTTTATACTAAAATAATATCTGAATTTTATAATTCTTATAAAGAAACTCAAATAAGAGTAAAGTATGAAAAATATAAAAAAACTATATAACAGTAATATTCATCATGGTTAATTGACAATTTTATTTTTTTAATTTACTTTCACAGGTTAGAAGGTGAAGCATATATCCACTATAAAGCAATGTTAATAAGTCTTGCGATACATTTAATTTTACTCATGTTCGAGCTGCTTGTATGTGATCAGTTGACAACAAGTCGCCATGTATGGATATTAGTATTTATACCACTCATATTTATAAGCATAGTGTCCATAGCTATATGTATTTGGTGTGTCAAACATGATAGAAGTTACGAGGTAAGCAATTTAACAAGCCAATTTAATCAATTATCCTCTTCCTAAATAAAATAATACTATATATCAAAGGATATATAGTATTCTTTTATTTAGGTCCTTTTCATTTTAATTGTGATGTTTATAGAGTTTTTTTGAAACAACAGTTAATTCACCATGTTATATAAAAAATAATAAAAAAAAAATGTTGCTATTAATCTAGTTTCTGATTGTTAGAAGGGCAATAGAATAAGAATATTTTGCAGTATATATTTAAATTAATATGATTATTTTTGGTATGAAAATTAATAAATATCTTATTTTAATTCCTTTTGCCATTTTTATATTAACCACAAAAAATATATTTCCAGTTGGAGTTGTTTTGTGCTGTAAATATACTTCAGTTTATATTCCTGGCATTAAAATTGGATGAGTTCATCAATTGGTCATGGGAAGTTGTGTTTGTGCCTATGTGGATTCTCATGTGCCTCAGCCTAGTAGGTGAGTGTATGTATGTTTCTTATATCTTGGTAGTCTCTAATAGATACCTAAAGATATTAGACCAAAGATACATTTTTATAACAATAAAATAAAAAAAAAAATGATTAAACATTTATAATAATAAAAATACAGAACAAATTACACACATTGACCTAAGACCTAAGTAGGCAAATTATTTGCTTGTGTTAAGGGTGTTAGACAACAATACAAATACATAAAAATACACATTATAAATACAGAGAATATATATAACAATTGTTTGTTATATATATTCTCTGAACAACCTAACCCAGAAATACAGGCATCTATGTTCATCACATAAATGCCTGTCCCTGCGGGAATCGAACCCGAGCCCCATTGAGTCGCTATACGTTAGACGTCTGCGCTAACCCCTCGACCAACGAGGCGCTAAATTAAAATATAGATTAAAATTAACAATTTCCCCATACAAAAAGAGCTCTAAACAGGTTAAAAATAATACTATCATGTACTTATTGAAGTTGTTGCGTCGGGGGACCGTTGTACGTAAGTTGACGATGGTGTCTATTTTACGAAGTTTTCGAATCTAATGAATGAGGACTTAGACTATACGATTCGATATTGTAATTTCTTTTTTTACCTTTTTAACTTACTTGCATTTTTATTATGCGTTTCCCCGACGCAACGACTTCAATAATTTGATAATAATATTTTTATTCTTCTTAGAGACCTTTTTGTATCGGGGGTTTTTATCTTTTTTTCTGCTTTTTAAAGTTATGTTACGAACACACTAACTTTCACTTGTTTAAGTATTTCTATCAATATTGGAGACGACTGCTTCTATTTCGACCAAACATAGATAAGAACCATGTCGACGGACCAGGCTTTCGATTTAAAAAAACCGCTATCAAATCCGTCCAGTTGTGTGAATGTCACACAGATACACAGGTCAAACTTATAAAACCCCTCTTTTTGAGTGGGGGGTTAATAAAATTAAAGGAAAAAGTACATATTTGTAAAAGATTGTACAATGTGGTTCATAGTAGTAATAGAATATTTTGTTTCAGGGGTGCTATACAGTATAATGTTTGCGGGAATATTATTACGAACACCAGAAGTGAACATACAGCAAAGAAGAACTAGTTTCAACTCAGCTCTAGCATACACATTTACTGTTATACCCATATTAGTATTTCAGGTATATATATTATTATTTCTTTAAATTCATCCAGTATTTTGTAATTACTTGAAAGAGATTGCTGATAGAGAAGAAGAGATTTCTAATAGAAAGTATTTATGATCATATCCTTAACACTCTTTACCTCATACACACAACATTTTATTTTTTTGGGTTCATCACAAGAAGGTTCTCTTCGCTCTGAGGATTTCCGTACCTTAGAAATTCCTCCCCACTCTTCCTCCTTTAACAAAAATTCCTTCAGGTTTAAGCTGATCGTCTTTGGAACTCCTTGCCCCTTTAAGTAACATTTTCAAAATCACAGGCATCATTTAGAAGGAAAGTGGAGGAATTATATCTTAATTCGCTCTCTCCCAAATCTCTTCCCAAAACTTTTTTTCTTTTGAAATTGTTTCTTTATCTTTATTACGTTGATGTATTTATTATATCACATATATATTATGTACGAACATTTGTTAGTATAATATATATTACATGGTATATTTTAGTGTATTTGTATCATTACTTCATATGTTACCTATGTATGTATATATTCATTATTTCATGCATGCAGCATGCAATATTGTAAGTAGGTCGACTGTATATATGCAGTACTATATGAGAACCAGCATGCAAGCTTGTTAGTAGCCCGGCTATATATATATGCGGTACTATATGAGACCCAGCATGCAATATTGTAAGTAGGTCGACTATATATATATGCGGTACTATTTGAGATCCAGCATGCAATACTGTGAGTAGGCCGGCTGTATATATGCTGTACTATATGAGACCCAGCATGCATTATTGTGAGTAGGTCGACTGTATATATGCTGCACTATATGAGACCCAGCATGCAATACTGTGAGTAGGCCGGCTGTATATATACTGTACTATATGAGACCCAGCATGCATTATTGTGAGTAGGTCGACTGTATATATGCTGCACTATATGAGACCCAGCATGCAATACTGTGAGTAGGCCGGCTGTATATATACTGTACTATATGAGACCCAGCATGCATTATTGTGAGTAGGTCGACTGTATATATGCTGCAGTATATGAGACCCAGCATGCAATACTGTGAGTAGGCCGGCTGTATATATGCTGTACTATATGAGACCCAGCATGCATTATTGTGAGTAGGTCGACTGTATATATGCTGCACTATATGAGACCCAGCATGCAATACTGTGAGTAGGCCGGCTGTATATATGCTGTACTATATGAGACCCAGCATGCATTATTGTGAGTAGGTCGACTGTATATATGCTGCACTATATGAGACCCAGCATGCAATACTGTGAGTAGGCCGGCTGTATATATGCTGTACTATATGAGACCCAGCATGCATTATTGTGAGTAGGTCGACTGTATATATGCTGCACTATATGAGACCCAGCATGCAATACTGTGAGTAGGCCGGCTGTATATAGACAGTACTATATAAAGGTCCAATATTCAAAGTTTTGGTACACTTAATCTTATTTAATGCATTCTGAAGTTTAATTATTGAAATAAACCTCAAAATAAATTTAAGCAATCATGCCAGAGTTTAAAACTGTTACTCTAATGATCTAGTCGTGGTCTCCTCGTGATTGGCTAACTAAGTACAACATTATAAATTTTAACAATTAATAGTGGTATCTAGTAACGTATATAATTTTATAGTTATACTATTAAATAGATATTTGACAATTTACTAAAGTGGCCCTCCGTTGAATCATGCCGGCATTTCTCAATATTGTTAGTTTTACTGATATACATTTTTAATTTTTATTTACATATTTACATATTTTTTTAATGTTATACAGAATGTACCAATTTAAATTATAATGTAACAATGTATAGGTCATAAACATTGTTTCAGGTCCTACTAACTAACAAGTTGGACGACTGGTTGACTCTGTCATATATAGTGGTGGTCAGTCCGCTGTTTGTCACCTACGCTACACTTATCATTATGTCCTTTAGCTCCAAGGGAGGAAATAAATGTAAGTAATAGAATTATTTCCTTTATTTTATTTCATAAACATAACTATACCTATTATTTTAGGGTGGTTCGGTATAAGGAAAGATTTCTGCCAATTCTTGCTATCCGTATTTCCGTTGTTACAAGAATATGCAAATATAGCGTATAACAACAACGTAAATAGAGCCAACGGAAACGATCCCACTCCAGAACCGTACAGAGACCAGCAAAGTAAGAAGATAAAAGAGAAAAGGTCACACAAAAACCAGAAGAAGAATGAAGCCATGAAGCCAGTGGTGCCTGTAACTAATATAGATATGCCGGATTGAGTAGAAGTTAGTGCAATGTGTTCATCTAGTAACATATGAGTCGAGCTTGCAAACAGCAATACTATTAAGTTTGTTAGCGCTAAGCTAGCGTGTAGATATTACCGGATATTAAGTTTTGGTGTATTTGTTACTTAGTTAATTCTTTATGCTATTTTCAATTCTTATTTGATTTCCATGAAATTTGTTAGTATTTACGAGTACAAATCCGTTGCGAGTATCTTGTAAGTAGACTACATTGGTGTTGTTAGAATATTTTTTATTTTCCGTGAAAATCCTCGAATGTATTTATAGTTAAAAAACTAAGAGGCTTCTAAAATATATAATATTGGTGCTAGTTTTAATTTTGGTATTATTTTGTTATGATTTTTTTGGAATTTCTTGCAATCAGCAGAAAAAAATATTGCTATTATTAAAACAACATACTTTAATTGAATTTAATATTTCACATGGCATTAATATGTCGAAAGTCCCGATTTTTTTAGGATTAACATGAACATATCACTTAATTGCAATGGCACAGTGAAATTACGCATACATTAATTTATTTACTAGATTGAATGTCTTGTTATTTATTAATTTATATCAATATGTGAGTCGTGATATATTGAATGTTTAAAGATCAATCTACATACATAAGATGTATGTAGGCTGAACTAATAAATTAAGCACGAGCGTTGTGTAACTAAAATTTGAATTTCAACACAGTCGAATCTTGCTAACTTTCAATATACTCACATTAACACCCATGAAAAATTTACACACACACCCATACAGGTGCACTCACACCCAGACGTACTAACTCACCCACATGTACCCAATTCCCTACATGTACCCACTTCCCCACATGTACCCACTTCCCCACATGTACCCACTTCCCCACATGTACCCACTTCCCCACATGTACCCACTTCCCCACATGTACCCACTTCCCCACATGTATCCACTTCCCCACATGTACCCACTTACCCACATGTACCCACTTACCCACATGTACCCACTTACCCACATTTACCCACTTACCCACATGTACCCACTTAAACACATGTACCCACTTACCACATGTACCCACTTATCCACGTCTATACACTTACACACGTGTACACACTCACCCACGTGTACACCCCTCCACATCTACACGGACATCTACGTACATCGTAACAAAATATAACAATTCTATATAAAAGTTTAATATGCCTAAGAAAAATCTACATTTGACTATATTAACAACTACTTAAATAATTCTCAGATGTTAATTTAGTACCAAATCAGAATACGCAATTTTTTTTAAAAGTAAAGGTCGTATTATAAGTACGTAGCCTCGCAAGAAAAGGGTTTTTGTCTAAAATGTTTGTCTTTCTTATATATTTCTTAAGTTATATAGCTTTTGTATGCCCTTTAAATAATAAGATCTCCAATCTCAAAAATATGCGTTAGTTTCAACATGTATTTTTTTTCCCAGAGCCATTTTTCAGATTTGAGAAAGAGGAATGGTATCTGGGTGCTAACCCGGTGACCATTATGGATATGAAATTACTATCACAATGTATAGAATTTTATCATTGCTACGAAACAAGTAAGCACACGGGCGGTCTTTTGATGGAAGAGGATTGTTTTTCTCTCATATCTTGCTCCAATCGGTATCGAATCGAATCGTTGAATTATGCCTCGTAAATCCCAAAACTCCCGTGTCCTTTATTGTATGAGCAAGTCAGACAAAGTCGCTTCTTTGGTCGCATCTTAGGCTAAGAAAACTGTTTTGACTGTTCTTTGGTCTCTGACACTACGAAGGATCCACGTGTCACATGATTTCCATGATGAATGATGACGTGGATGATCTTCATCCATAATGATTTTTCGGGGGCGTTTAATTTATTCTCTTATTCATATATTTTCCATTGTTCTAAAATTACAAAAAAATATTACTTTAAAATTACTATCTTTTATGTACCAAACGATGCACTAAATTTGTAATTTAAACACCAGCAATATTAAAGGGTACGTTTAAGAAAAACTTTGTATTAAAATATTAATAGCGCCATCTATCACAGAGCCCTCGTATATATAAACTTGTATAGAATTACGATTGAAACATTTTCATATCAACACATCGACCATTATCAATACATCGACCGTTATCAACACATCGACCGTTATCACCACATCGACCGTTATCAACACATCGACCGTTATCAATTCATCGACCGTTATCAACACATCGACCGTTATCAATACTCCGTACATCATCTACACTTCGTACATTATCAACACATAGTACGATATCAACACATCGTACGTATGTTATCAACACATGGACCATTATCAACATATTTTGCGGACACAGAAGACACATAAAAAAGCCAATTTTGTTAGATGTAAAGATTTAATTTCGATCTCAATATGTTTGAATTATTTCTATGCAATTCATTTATAAATGAAAGTAAGTAAAGCTGACAGATTTGCATAAAAGTTTATTACAAAGAGATCCAAAAATGTTTATTAATAAGTTTAATAATTTGTGCTTGTTGCATGGTCACAGCTCTATCAAGCTTTAATTTTAAATGAATCCTGTCTTGCTTTTATATTCTATTATTGCTTTAATCATATACGGTAAGATTTTAGTTCAGATCTATTTTGACATCGTGCTGAAGTATAATAAATAATAGTTATGTTCCTTGCGAGTGTAATAACTCGTATAGACGAATGGAACGAAAAACATTCATTGCCCATGGCCGGCTTCATTCTTTTTGAATTCTTTGTCGTGTTAACCTTGGCTTAGTTACTTAAATTTAAATTAAGAAAAATGTAGAGAACATTTACCTTCCGTATTTTAATTTATTTGATTTGCGTTAAAAATATTCAGCCAAATAAGATGTGATTTATTTTCGTTAATTATTAGTCTGAAATAAAAAACTATACATTTTTACATATAAACAAAATTTATATTATTTGAAAATATATAAGCGGCTGGTAAATTGTTAAATGCAATATATTTTCTGAACCGCAATGTTTAGAATGAGGTATGATGTCTAAAGTTATTTCCGTATTTAGGACACGCTACTTTTTGGACAATTATTAATTTCTTAGTATAATATCTATTTGGGGTGCCTTTATCTTTTCCTTTGGTTTGTAATTAAAGTAGGGTACAGGAAGGTAACAAAAATAGAAGATGATAAAAATAATTATATTCTACATTTGTATAAAATGATTTTTATGCTACTGTACTTTGAGGGTTAAAATATGTTAAAGTAGACGTAGAAAGTGCAATATTGTTATAAATATATAGTTGTGAAAAGTATACACATAGTAGAGTTGTTATATATTTATTAATAATGAATGAATTGTTTACTGTGATATTTCTACTCTTCCTAACGCTTTGCAATAGTGTGGATGATAGCAAATTATTTTGTTAATATGTAGTATCATTTATTTATTTTTCGTAAATAAAATGTTCTTATAAAATTTTGTTTTATTTGTGTCGTTAATTATTTGACATTGTCTTTAATATCTGTTCTTATATGATAATAAATTAATCACAAAAAAAAAATCAAATTACACAAAGTAGTAAATTTCAATAATAATTATTGGCTTACTTAATTTTGCGCTATTCGCTTTGACCCTGACTCTATGAACTAGTCAACTATATTTATCAAACACCATTAAAGTTTCTCTTTGGCTCGAAGGTACTTATTATTAAAAAGTTACATTGTGTAAGTTTGTATATTTTAAACGATTTAGATTCTTAAGGTTTATTAAGGAATTTAAGGTTTATTGCATATAGGGCATGAAAACAACTGACTCCAAACAAACTTACAATTTTAAAACTCGATAAAAGGCACGCTAAATAGCATTACACGTGACTTTTTGTTTCTGCCATACACAGACACATGTACATACCTACATCCTATTAAAATATGAAAGCGGGTTAACCTACGATTTTGTTTTATGTTAATATCACTTAAAGGTTTGGACAATATTTAGATATCAAATGAGAATGACGATGTTTTTAATATAAAATTAGTCAAATCACCGTATAAAATAACAAGGTCGAGCTTGAACAACCATAAAAACTTAACGATAACAATTCTAGCTTGTTCTACATGAGCTCTGACGCCAACCTTAAAGCTAAAGTTAACTGGTACCGATGTCTCCACACATCGATCTCTTTTTACAAAATACTGTTATGTCTCAGTCACCACCATGACTTTCCGCAGCTAATACCTCTAAATCTAATTGCTTTTTATTTATTTTTATAAATCAATTTAAATCAGACATGACTGCAGTAAAAATAATCAACAAGAAATGGATAAGCGAAGAGACTTTGGAGGAAGAAGAGTTATTTAAGCATTGCAATGAAATGGAAATTGTCTGTTATGCTATAACAAAAGTAGTTTTGGAGGCCGATAACAAATGGAAAGGACTTGTAGGAAAAAATAACAGTCACTCTCTGTCTAATCGTAGTTATATCATGGAGCTCGTCAGCATACAGGTAGTGCAATTTTAATAGGCCATAAAAATGAAACTATATTTTTTTTTATCGAACTATTTCTGATTCACAGGTCCTAGATCAAATGATAGAATATTTAAATAAATTGGTTAAATCATTTTATAAATTAAACCCTAAATTGGCTAGGTTAAGAAAGGACAATAATTTAATGTTAAGTAAGCACAACCACATGTTCGACTCATTGTGTAGCAGACGATTTATTTTACTGCAATCAATCCATAGCCTGATAATAACGATATTATCAACATGTCTTAATAGAGAAGACGCAAGGAAAATGATAGAATCTTGTTTACGGTGAGTAGAATAAAATTGCCGCTTATCTTTTGGTTTACTAATATCAATTTCCTTACTATAATATAGACTTAAGATCTGTACCTTTGACCCAAGTAAAATGCCTGAACCTAACGTTCGAGGTATTTAAGTGTGTTACCTATCAAATGTGTAGCTCACCGATACAAACTTAAGACATATTTTGGGACTCTAGTCCCTTTCTTGAACTTTGAATTAATCAATTAAAAACTTTCAATAAGTAAAGACATTTTAGCATGCATACGTTTTTACTAAAGTGTTTTATTTGTGTGCAGGGTCAAGAAAGGTGTTAGCGGTCACAAAAAAAATTACGGTCACGGTTACCGAGGAACTCCCGGGGGCGTAGACCCCGAAAGTTTCCTCGTATAATAATAAAAGATATGCAATTTCGCCTTATTCCATGTCTGTATATAATGAAAATTACTTTTATTTCAGCTTAGTTGCTATTTACAACAATCTGATAGGTTTGAGTTATAAACAGTTTATTGTAAAGTTCAATATTTGTAGCAACACTTATCCTAACACTATAAGCGAAACTAAGCCGCTTACGCTCACTAAAATAGTACAGGTAAGTAAAGCATTATTATGAATAAAGAGTAATGGGGCTTTATTTTTCATTTTTATATTTAAATAAATACATTAGATTATGTTATCTAGGTTTTGGCAAAGAGTCGAACGGAAATCAATTGCCAACGTCTAATAAACTGCTTGATACTGATGTATAAACCTGAACACAATGTCGATAGTGAATCTAGCTCTAGTAGCGCCGATAGCTTGGAAATATACCAGTGAGTTTATTAGGCAATGTGCTTTAGTATTGATCTTAAAACTTCCCATCTTTTATTTGAAAGGTACCTAATTACGCTCATTTTCCAGTACCTTAACGAAACACATAACTCCTCCAAATTCATCTTCCTCACATCGTCATAGTTTGACCAAACGGCGTCAAGCATTCATTGAAAACAAGAAAGCTAAAATGAAGCAAGCACAGAGTCTCATCGAACCCAAAAATGGACACAAAAAAATTATTGACATTTTGAATCCAAGAAATTCTGACGCTGAAGTGCCTTATACTTCTCTTTTGACCAATGAATGTGTGTTGGACAATGTCTATAATAATGATGGTAATCATTAGATTGTGTATTTACGTGGCAAATTAGTTGATTTATGTCTCTTCTATATTTATTATTTTAAATTGCAGAAAATGTAAATAGTATACTTCAGAGCGAGGAAATGTACATAGAGATACTTCTCGATACTGTAGTAAATACATCGCCTACCTTGCTGGGACCAAAGGGTGTGAAAAAACTTAAGTCAGGTAGAAGACATACGAAAAAAAACTAACGTTCTTACCCTTTACAAGTGAATAAAATTCATTTACATTAAATTTCTTGAACTTATAGGTAGAATACAAGCAAGCAAAAAGGCTGCTCAAAAAGTTACAAACTATTATCAAAATTTGTTATGGGGAGACGTCGGCAGCTGTCTTGAGCATCTTGTCCTATGGTGGTCTTCGTTTCCTTTAGCTACGAGGTACCATATACAAGCATTATTTTATGGGCGCATTGTATTATAAATGTCAAAAACACTTTTTCACAGATCACCTAATACAAGCCAAAATCTCCGCATGTGGTTATTTGCAACGTTCAACGATACCAGTAAGCAACATTGTTAAAACCACAATTTGGTATGTACCTAAATCTATAAAAACATATTATAAAGTACCTACCGTTGTTTACAGATACCCCGGAACTAATACTATCGTCGTTAAGAATATTGGCAGATGCTTTAGGATGTCATGTTACTTCAACTTCTTGGGATAAACATTTTGGGTAGTAAAGTATCTTATTACTTTTTTATTTAATTTCATAACCACAAGTCCTTCCAAGCTCTATGATTCCACATTGGGGCAACGTATTATTTTTATTTATTAGCAGTATAGTATGTATCATTTTATTTCGTTAATATTGCCAATTTTATTTTGTTTAATAAGTTCTGGAGATTCATAAACGTGTATTCGTGTATTCATGTAAGTATGTTAAATAACATACTTATTCTTTTGACTGTTTTGTTATGCAGGGCTACTCTAACAACCAATCTTACTCCCACATCGCTGAAAGAATACCCGGATCTATCAGTTTACATTACTGAAGTAAGAAATGATTTTCAATCAATAATAAATGAAAAAGTTTATATATCAGTCTTAATAATATTTCCATTCCAGACAACCCTATCAGGTGCAAGTTTCGCAATTATGTTACAAGAACTGGTAACTCTTAACAACCATTGTGAAGTAACGTGGGATTATATCCTAGGCGCACCGCTGGAAGATTTACCTATTGTTGAGCAAATACCAATTTTACACAGACTAGGTAGGAAATAAGAATCATTTGAAAATTAACTGCAATATTTTTTTAACTCTCAATTTTAAATTGCTTTTAATAAGGAGTTATTACGAAATACCAATTTTAAAAAACTCATACCTACTTGCGTGGCATTCAGTAGATGTGGTAGTAGTAACAATTGTTAGACTATAAGTTTACTAACATGCTCTACAATTAAACTTCCATAAAAATTTTATAAAACCTTTAACACTCCAAGAAAAGAACCTCTACCTCCGAGAGTCGAGAGAGAGAGAGATAGATAGATAGATAGATAGATATAGGTAGAGGTTCTTTTATATATATAACCATATTAATCCAGATCACTCAATCCACACGTATCGCTTGTGGTGTATGAGTGAGACCCGACGCCTCGCCAGTTCCTGGCAGATGGACGACTTCGTGCGCGTCACACAATGCGACATGAGAACCTGCCACGAACAACTTCTCAACTTGAGGTTTGCAGACCATTCCGACACTATTGAGGCTGGTATGTACTGCTAAAATGTTACCTTTTTATAACAATAAATTGTATTCTAAACATATGTTTTTATGTTCCAGGTAAAATTGGTGTTCACGAAAATGTTTGTGCGAAAATGCGTGAGAAGCTCGTTTCGGAAGTGAAGGTTAATATACAGAAGTTAAAGGTAAGAAATGTTGTCGAAATGGGAAATACAAATTCAGTATTTTTATCTAGCTAACTTGTTTAATAATTATTATAGGAAGCCAATGACGAGATTACAGTCATATTATCATCAGTTTGCGCCACAACAAGTTTAGCTCACCTCACTATGATATTTCCGAGCAACGTTGAGTGGCGGAGAATAACTCGACCGGACACTGTGTATTCGATATATGTGCACGAATTTTTAGGTAAATATTTAGTTTTTTACTTTTCTACAGATTAATTTAAAATATAAAAAAACTCACATGAGCATATTATATATAGTGTTTGAACAGATTATGTTCAAACAATGGTAAGAAACATCTCGATTTCGACGAAAATAAAGTTCCTATGTATTTAAATCTAATAGCAAATACATTCGTTCTTAGAAAAAATGCTGCTACCAGTAATTAAAGCGACTCAGGATACGACCACCCTTAACATGATTCTTCGGATTATGTGCGAGTCCTGGCTGCACCACATTTATGTAGCTAAAGTTAAATTCACGTGAGTTATTAATTTAATCATTTATCATAAAAGCTATCGAAATGAAAGAAGTTATTGTAGGAATCTTTGTTTTTTGTGTATGTGATAACAGGAAAGATGCAGCTTCTCAACTCTTAGTGGATTTCAACGAAGTCCGTAATTGGTTAAACGATTGCAGCTCTCTGTCGGCTGCGGCCAAGAAACATGTATTACAAAATGAGGTTTTAAGGTATGTAATGCTTGTTGCTTTCTGGAAAATTTTATCTTAAACCTTCAGACTTCAAAAATAATTAAAAATATTGTTTTGATAATGATCCAGTCGTTCTCTAGTTATGGGGGGACCGACGGAAATTCATTTCTATTTATAAAGATGAAATGATTGTAAAGTCTTGATCCTTAAATTATTTAATTTATTTCTTATGAAGGCGGTGTGAAGGAGTCGGGAGGCTGTTGCTTCACGCTCCCGGGGATCTAATCTCAATGCAGGAATCTACAATGCAGTCTGCTAAAATAAGAAAAGATGGTAATTCTTCTAGCACTTTTTAAAAATTATTTCTGTCCAATATTCAAATAGCTGGTTGAAAATTATATTGGGTACAACAAAAAGTTTTTAAGTTGAAATTGCTATAGTATGCATAATTTAATTTCATTTGATTACCAAAATTTAATTTAAATTGTTTTAGAAACCGACTCTCCTGAACAGTTGATGCCGGCCGAGATGTACGTGCCCAACCAGAAACAATGGTTGACGTTACGAGCCAACAAACTGAAAGGACCCATTGCGTTTAATTTGTGTTGCTTGGTGTTGTGTTAATAATATATAGATGTTTTTATCAATTACACGTTTAAAAAAAATAAAGATCTATTTGAAGGTATTTGACTAATTTAATGTTTAAGTTTTTTATATTTACATATCATGTTTACATTCCGCTTTACACCTAAGCCATACATATACGCAAAAGTAAACCCTACTTGGCTCATAATTACATTATTACAAGTATAAGATAAAAAAGGGTATTTCTCTCAAATTAATCTTCATCTGATTCAGACTTCCTGCATTTTTCTTTTAATTTTTCATATTCATTTCGACTTATTAAATCAGCTTTCATTTTCTCCATGTCACTCAAGAGACTGCTGACTTGAACATTTTCTAACTTATCATTATTTACTTCGGATTCGCTGTCCAAACCGGAGTCCGCATTGGAGTGTCTGTCTTCCCGAGCTGCCTCTTGATCTGAAGCCTCATGAACACTTTCATCTGAGACTTCCTCTTGCCCCCCGGGTCTATAAGCTTTGGGCACGGTTTCTTCCAAACGCTTCCTCTTAAGTACGGCTTCAATATGCATAGGATTAGCCCGGTCGTCGAATTTGTTCTTTTTTTTGCGCATGCTTTTTGCGATCACACGTTTTTGATGGTCTAATTGTGGAAATAGCTCTGTAAAGAAAAAAATATATATCTATTACATTCTCAATATTCTCAATTTTATGTTACCATAATAAAATAAATGTAAATCTTAAAAAAATTAATGCATTTTTAGACGGACAGTAAAATATCAGGGACACTTAGGACGAAGTTAAGTAGTCGAGAATAAGACTCTAGTGTACGACAAGTTTAACAAAAAAGACGCTTTTAAATATCAATGTGTACCCTAGCTGCTCTTCATCCATGCCGAAACCGTGTTGATGTAGGCTTTCATATATTTATTCATGTCTTGTGGTAGTAGAATTTCAAATGAATTTATTTTGTAAGACTTTTTTGCGGCGTTCATCTCAGCCTCCTGTACGGAGTGCCCGCGCACCGCAGAAGAACACGTCCGCCGTGTACGCACGTGTTTGTGTCTGTGTGTGTGTCTGTGGGTACTCACCCTGCGCACTGTTGAGCGCCTCTTCTGCAGCGTTCATCTCTGCCTCCTGAATGGAGTGCCCGCGAGCCGCCGCCAGCCGCGCGCCGCGAAAATATACGCCCACCGTATACACGCGGGTGTTGGTAGGACCTAAACACTCGATAACCCTGCAATAAATAAGTTAAAATATCAGCCAAGTGCAAGTCGGACTCGCGCACGAAGTGTTCCGTGCCAATATATATAAAAATTAAGGGTTTTCGGAATGTTTCCTTCATATGTACTACATATATAAGATTGCTTCAGGTCAAAGTTGAGTTTGAAAATATGCGTCTTAAATTGCTGTTTCTTTTGATTGCGTTGACATAAAATTTCCAGTTTATTACAGCTTAAAGGTATTCTAGACCTGAGTATTTAATATGAATTTCAATTTAATAGTTTTACGCGTTCATGAGAAAACATTAAAATTATTAAAAATATGTTTATTTTATGTATTTTCCAAAAATTTACGGTTTTCGCAAAAAAATTTCGAGTTTCGAAAGTTAGCGGAAATTTGCGCCATGAACGGCTGTATCTTTTGTTTGGATTGGCTTTGAAGTTCGATTATCTCACAGCTCCAAGAGACAGCACAATACAATACAGTACAGCACAATACAATACAGTACAGCACAATACAACACAGTACAGCACAATACAATACAGTACAGCACAATACAATACAGTACAGCACAATACAATACAGTACAGCACAATACAATACAGTACAGCACAATACAACACAGTACAGCACAATACAATACAGTACAGCACAATACAATACAGTACAGCACAATACAATACAGTACAGCACAATACAATAATAGGATGCAGACATCGGGACCAGCGTATGATTATTTTCATACGACATACATTCAGGTCTACGACCTGACTGAGTATTGGATATAAATTTTAGCTTGATACATTCAAGCGTTACTGTAACATCTTTTACTTTTACATTGACGCAATGTAGAGAACAAGTTGTCACAACATTAGGGATAGATCAGCAGCAGCTACAGCTGTAATAACAAACTCAGGAAAAAACGACAACCTCGTAAAGTGATTGCAGTTGACGCCATGATGTCGCCTTGTCTCGATGCACTTTTTTAAGGGAGGCGAAAAAATAGAAGACTGGTCGCATCTTGTTTTCACTGACGGAACTTGGCTCATTGCCAATCATACGCTCTTAAAGGTTTGGATGATGACAGTGCTGCTTCCAGCGCAGCAGTACCAATTGAAAAAGGTGAAAGTTTCATCATTTGTCATGTCGGTACACAAAGAGGATTTTTACCATACGATCTTTTGGCCTTTAAATCCAAAAAACAGGATTGCGAATGTGTATGAAGAGTGGTATAGAGAAATGGTCTTACCACTAGAAGAGCCCTCAATCATTATTTTGGACGATAGACCTTACCACTTTAATTGACGATACGATCTTTGAGTTTCATCTGCCTTTTGGTAAATTAAAAAAAAAGTTTTAGTGTTGTTATCTTTGAATTGATGTTCCTGTTACTCAGTTATATGAAATATTTAAATATCGTGTTTACTTTGAACATAAATTTTTTTAATTAATTTTAATTAATTTTTTTAATAATAAAAATATATATTTTTTTCAAGTTAATTATATAATTTTTACATAATAAATTTATTGAAATTTTACGCTCAAGTTTATACACATTTTCAAAAAACAAAATTGAAAATTTCACTATGATTGTTTCGTTATTTTAAGCTTATTAAAAAAATTATTTGAAGTATCGATAGAAGTCAGAGGTCTCTCTTCTGCTTCAAACGCACTTTGGTATTTTCAAACATAAAAGGAACAAGTTTACACAGCGGTTTCATTCGTCACTCTTAGTGCAAAGCTCTAGTATCACTAGTACTAGTAGTAGTACTTAGGCCCTTCTGTTCTCGTCCAAAAGACCAACTGAGCTGGAAAAGAGACGCAGAAGTTTATCTTATCGCCAGGTAGTCTCAACTGGTCAGGCGAGCGTCTGATGTATACGGCCACACACACACAACTCCTGGACCTTCTGCTGACAACTAATCCGAACAGGCATCGTGTAGAGGTTACCTCCCCCTTGAGAATCCCCGATCATTGTCTGGTGAAATCTGTGATAACTTTTCAGTCAGGTTTCGAATCTTATCGAGTTAACGGCGTACAGTGATCAGCGAAACGATCAAACAGTCGTCCTCAAAAGCTATAATATATACATGTAATAAAGTTGCAGATCAGTTTTGAAATCGAAATGGCGTCTATGTCGTATGAAAATAATCATACGCTGGTCCCGATGTCTGCATCCTATTATTGTATTGTGCTGTACTGTATTGTATTGTGCTGTACTGTATTGTGTTGTAGTGTATTGTGCTGTACTGCATTATACTGTACTTGTAGAGCGGTATGTCAGGCTCCCCTCCCTCCACGGAGCGCAGCGTGAGGCAGCACTGCTGCAGCTTGGACTTGGGATCATTCCAGTCCTGGTTCATGATGAACTCCTGCAGGCGCGGGAACAGGCACGCGTTGCAGAAGGCCTGGCAGTATGCTAGGTTCTGGAACATTTTAATTTTCTAAATCTCTCTTCGAGGGGTTCGGGAAATATCCTCCAAGATTTACATTTACGTTTCGATCGTTTGAATGTTTGTGACGGAAGGGCTTCGAATATCTCAAGAAAGCGAGGAGGTTTCGTGCAATCTGAGGATTATCGTGCGCAATTATCGGCGATCGCCTCGCGTCGTGATCCGAATACCTTATCGATGTACAGAGCTCCCAGGAACGCCTCGAGTAGATCAGCCTTGTGTTTCTTGGTGGTGGGTTTGGCCTTGGGGTTATTGTATATCGCGTAGTCCGACATGTTGAGATCGTCGCAGACCATGGACTGCGTGCGGTTATTGACGAGGGACGAGCGCAGGAGCTGCGTACAACAACACTCACTATTAACCACCCACTAAATGAAGACGACCCTCGGACCAGGGAGGAGGGACCATGCACAGGGGGACTCTAGGATGAACAATATTCGCAAAGCTCTTACAATCTTAGGAGATAAATATTGTTTAATTGCACACTTTATCTTTGTCCGGTCGGAGACGTGTGTAAAATTATCTTCATTTAAGAATTCCCTCAATCAATCGAATTTATAATTTTTTTTTATTAAAAAATATGAAGTTCGAGGAAAATATTCTATAAAATGATGAAAACTCATTGCGGTAAAATAATGAATGAATATATGTGAACACTTTAATCGACCTATTAGAATACGATTATTTGGACTCACCGATAGATGTCCCTCGTGATGGTCAGGGAAGTGTTTATACAGTCTATCGGACACGACGAGCTGCAACACCGTGTCTCCGAGGAACTCTAGCCTCTGATTGGAACCTAGAGTGAGGTGAGTGAACCCGACCGAGCGATCCGTGAACGCACGCGCCAACAGACGGATGTGTTTGAATTGAACACCTAGAGACAGACAACGTGTGACATCGATGACCAACTAAATTTTAGTAAAATGAATGAAAACAAACGGATCGATCTTAAAATTGTCTTACCTATAGATTCTTCGAATAGAGTCAACTTTTGCAAAAACTCGAAGTCTTTGATATACTTCCTGTCTCCGAGCGGTTCCTGGTCTTGCAGCGGATGCGGTCGTTCCTTCGTCCACACGTTCAATAGTTCCGGCTCGTGGTACCACAGCGCCAGACCGAAGACTCGATCCGTTACCTATAACGAAAAATTGGTACAGTACCTACGATTTTCGAAAGTGATAATGTGAATGTAACCGGTAGTATTTTTACTAATAGACGGTCTTCGAATGGGATCACCCGATATATTACCGAAGGTGCCGTAGGAGCCGGCTGAGGGACAGAATACGAGCAGATAATATCCTTCACCATTTATCGGAAGGTTTGATTCCCAAAGACATATGTGTACGTGTATGTGTACAATGAGTGAGTGTACGTGTACAGTGAATGAGTGTACATGTGTGTGTACAATGAGTGAGTGTACGAGTATGTGTACAGTGAGTGAGTGTACCTGTATACCAGCGTCCAAGAAGAGCGCGCCCATGAGCGCCTCGAAGCAGTTGGCCATCGCGTGTCGCATCACCACCTCGCGGCACAGGTCGGAGCCGTGCGCGTACAGCATGTAGTGCTCCAGACCTATGTTCTACAAACATAAATAAAAGTTTTGTTTAGAAAATATTTTTTCGTTCGTTACAATAGTTTTGTGATTTGACATAATATAAAACACTAATAAAAATATTACATGTTTTTTTTTGTAAATTACGTGCTTTAAAGAAAATATAAATATCCAGGGTATATAGTAATACCTTAGCTAATTGAGCCAAATGTTGATTCTGCACAATGGAAGCCCTATACGTGGCCAGGCCGCCCTCGGCCAGCCCCGGGAACATCTTGAACAGGTGTATGGAGGAGATGAACTCCACCACGGCGTCTCCAAGGAACTCTAGTCTCTCGTTGTGTTTGATTTCGGACTCTGTCTCGCTGTGCTTTCCAAATCTTGACATTATATTTATTAGGGTCACTATGCCTGCAAATTATATTTGATTTACAATATGATGACCTGTCGTTTGTTCCGAGTCTAGGTGTATTTTGTATCTTTTACAGGGATAATATAATCTCTAAAGCGGATATTTTCTTTTTGAATAATATATACAGGGTTATTATCAGATAGCATCTGAATGATGAAGTACCAAAGCAGAATATTAAAAATGTTCTGATAGAAATATGAAAGTTTATTGAGGACAGTCTGGGCTAAGACTCTAAAAATAATAACGCTAACCTTTCTTTCTCGTGTAATGAATCCTTCTATCGCCGTATTCCGGTTGTCGTATCCCACAATTGGTCAAACTGTTTCTAGCGTGATCTGGATTAGTGCCAAAGTTCTCTCTGTATGAGGGATGCGTGAGCGCAGTTTGTAAAAGCATTTTCTGTTTAAATGTATAACCTATTTTGTTCTCCAAGCTTTCTAAAGACTTGTGGAAACGAAGATGTCGAACCAATACTGGAATCAACATTGCATGCTACAAAATATAAAATTTTGATGTATTTTTTTATCATTTCTTAAAAATATCTTATGTTATAAATTCACGGTCAATACCGTTACCTGAACGACATCGCACATAAGACCCGTAGTATGAAATCCTTCGGACGATATAGCAACTGTAACATCTCGCTTCATCTTACTTTGAGTCCTCATTTCTTGCAACTTGGCCTCCTTAGTGACTAACTTTTGACGTTCCTTGTACGACGGTTTCGCCATATTGGCTATAAGATGACGATATTTTACGTAATAACGCCACGCCTTTTGGTACCTGATAACAAAAAAGTCTCTATCATTTATAATTTACGACAAAACCCAAAAAAGATAGATAGTCACTTGTTCTCAGAAACGGATTAACCTTGTATTTTTTTTAACTAGAATTACACCTACACCTCCTACACGCAAAGACTACTGGCCGGAGTTTGATAAAACTTTGAACAGGTACGTTTTATCAAAATTTAAATCTAAGCTTACGAAGTCGCAGGCATAGCTAGTTGCATATAAAATTAAGACAGATAAACGGGCCAATTCCGAATAAAGAGTAATCTTCGAGAGACGACCTTTAAGTGAGAGGTTCCGAGTAACAGGGACGGCAGAGTGTGAAACCAGAAGACATACCACCTAACACTTTCACATAGAATATTTACAACACATCTCCTATAGACAAAATATTAAAGTTATTATTTGTTAATAAAGTTCTAAATGTAACTCACTCTGGATTCCCGGCGTAGCTGAGTTGTGGCGGTCGTATTCCGAAGTGCACTATCTCGGGGTAGAAGTCCTTGGCGGCGGACGAGGAGCCGGCCGGGGGGCTCCGGTCCAGCTGGTCCACTCGCACCGAACAGGGCTTCTTGCCCGGATAAGTTACTATCATACCTGCAGATATAACAAACTTAATATTATAATAAATAAATAATTTACTTTGTTTCAATTTGTTGATCGGTCCTCGATAGTTTAGGATTCGTCTCCGACGGCACCTAGTATTTAATCGTTTTCGAGCTATAGTAGTCTCGAGAACGTATTTGAAAGTTAAGGACGTATATAGGTATCGACATTGACGAAAAGCTCTCAGCGAAATAACTGCACATCTGTACTGTCGCGCACACAATACTTTTGTAATATTTTTTGGACTTAACTGGAATGACTCGGCAACTGGCATTGATAAAATTTCAACAGTAGTAATCAAACAAGCTAGAAGCAGTCTAATTGGTCTAATCACATTTTAAGTTATTTGTGCCCGTCAACTGGTATATATCCAGATAATTAAAAAGTGGATGGGGGCAACTACAGGCCGATATCAGGTGTAACTGTAATCTCCAATCTCATCACACCAATTTGGATTTATGAAAGGTAAGTCATCAGAAGGCGCAACACTATCACTCACAATTCATAACACCTTGATGGTAAACTTGTAGGTGTATTTCTAGATATTTTTTTTGTTCGTGTTTATGCTGTTAGCCCTCACGGCTATTACAGCGTTACCGGGGGGAAATAGATAATTCAAAAACATTTGATACTATACCTGTTTCGTTCATACTTTCAAGGATGGAATCGCTTCGTAAACATTGAATTATATTAGACGTTCTTAAAAGTTAACTATCTCACCTCTCCCAGTGTGTGAGATTTACTTATTTTATTATACTACTATATAATAAAATAAGTAAATCTCAGCCTCTTACTTATGGAGTGCTACAGGGTAGCGTATTGGGTCGTATTCTTTTCCTTATTATCATTAACAACCTATGCTTTAGATCAATATCTGACTGCAAAATCATTACCTATGTTTATGTGATTTCTTTAATTGTTCATGATAGAGACTGGGTGGAAAAAGTTAACCACACTGAGAATGCGCTACGTTGTGTGATGCAATAACTTGATAATAGTTTACTAACTTTAAATATCTAAAATATTAAATATTTATTATCTTTTCTCATCATTCAAATTCCCAGCGTATCTCAGAACATTACTGTGTGTATATTTCAATAAACTCTTGTATGAACAAGAGTCTATCTCCTACAGTATTACATCGTCACATGGGGCGTAGATGGCATTGTCACTGTAATTGTCGAAGAACCAGGCCGATGAGGCATACTGAAAACCATGCTTGAAAAATCCAGCAAATATACAACGGAACTTTTGCACAACGATTGTCCTGTTTGTCCGATTGTTTGTTTGAAGCTGTCTAACTGTTTGTTCCAGTTAGACAGCTTTGTATAAATTGTTAAAGAAAAGCTACTTTACAAATTGATAATTATATACAGAATAAAACTACAAAAAATCAGACTAATCGATCGGGAAGCCTATACCGACTAATTTAATGTAATCATCGACGATTCAAAAGTGCGTTTAAATGCCTACTTGAATAAAGATATTTTGATTTGAATTGAATTAATAACATACTTTTCTTTCGTTAAACTAACAGTGTTATATCTTAAATGTTAAGTTTGCGGACTATCAACGATACCTCAAAGACCTTCTATAAACGCATGTTTCCATGTTTTAAAGAATTTTGCCCATTCTCCTTTAAACAATGAATTTTTAAAATGAGGTAACCAATTGTTTACTCCAACAAATGTATAAAATATTGAAAAATGTATAGGTACAAATCCCCTGTAAAATAATTGTTGCATTTCCGTTAAAACGTTATATATATTATAGGTGGTATACCTTTAATCCTATCAACAAACTTCTGCCAGCTGAAGTGGTCCATGCCGTGGAAGTCCTGAAGCATGTGAGGAGGCACGAGGCGACCACTCTCCGCTATGAGATATTTCAGAACCTCACACATTGACAGCACCTAGATCATTTATACATGTCGCATTTCAATATTTTGTAAACTAAAAAAAATATATATCTTTATTATTATATAACTGAATAGTTCTTACTTCACAACCCCCTTCTGGAAGATATCGAACAAATCGCGGCATAAAGTGAAACTGAGAACAGGAATCCTCCGTCGCTTTGCCGAGGTCTAAGTCCACCAGTTCCAATAATTCAACAAATAAATATTCCTCTAAAACACAAGATAGAATAAATATTGTAAAACCTAGATATAGATCGTAAAAGTTTTGTTTAACAGTGAAACCAATACACATTAATTACCGAAAAGGTCCAATTCTTGAACGGTAAAGTTTTGGGGGGCCGGTTCCTCCACATATAATATAGTGTACTCAATATTGAACCTTATCACCTTGCACTTAGGTAGCTTTGCCAGCTTGTAATGTGAAAACATAGAAAACCCGGAGAACAGGAACTCGTGTTCATCGTGACCGATGATCGTAGGTGCTTTGATTAGAAAGTTTGTGGGTGGCGATACTGTAATGCTAAAAGATTAAATACTCTCTGGAGATTTCAAAGTTTTACATAATTTATGAAAGATATATAGTTTGGACCGTCACAAATTGGGAAATTTCTCGAAAGATAGGTAGCAACCAAGTTTAAGGAAAAATATATATTTTTAATATGGAGTTTAGTAATACCAAAAAGTAATATTTAATTGACAAATGAGAGGTATAGTAGGTCCTCATCAAAAAAAAATTAAAACAAGTTAATAAAATAATAAAAAAGACCTCACCGATAATGATACAGGCGATCAATATTACTGGCTGTGGGCACGCACTTTTCAAACCTCCGTTCCCCGGCATACACCCCGTGCCTGATGCCCTGCCGGCGCGCGCGCACACTGCAGCGGCATAGCGGCCCGCCGTTCATCTCACCGGTATTGTTGAACCTATCCAAGGTGTGAATCACTCATTATTACTGTTTATCTTGCACTTATGTCTTTGGTGAATGTCACAAATTTAAAAAAAATGTACTGTAAGGTTTACAATTGAAATAACAATAGTTTGGTCAATTTTAACTGGATTTACATTTTAATATAGGTATCTTTAAACCTGGGTTTCGATTACGTTGCATTAATCGTGTTCATGGGAAGAGGAGATGTATGTGTGGTGTCTTTCAGTTGAGTCATATAATTAATCATCCACCTCCGACGGTTTCTAAGTTTTGGGATGTGCACAAAATGCACTAACATTATTTTCAAGTCTCATAGTGTGGTCATGGTTTTAACATTTTTCATGAGATAGGTGTTAGGCAGGTAGATGTTAGGGAGGTGGGAGAGCGGCGACCGGCGGTTCTATCGGCGTAGTGTAAGCTGTGGGGTTCCACAGGGGTCTGTGCTCGGCCCCGTTTTGTGGAACCTCGGCTACGACTGGCTGCTCCGATGTCCTCTCCTCCCGCGCATGTGGGTGTATTGTTATGCAGATGACACCCTCGTATATTAGAGCTCTCTTACCGCAAAGAATCGCCAACGACAGTCGTTCTATTCTTTAAAGCACTTTATGACACTGTTCACAAATACACTAAACTGTTTACCATTTAAACACTTAATTATCACTGTTACACAACTTAGTTTCTCGATCTCACACTCAGCGGTTTATTATAACTGTTACACTTTTATCACAATAATACCACCCCACAACTTGTACTCCCAATTTCACACAATGCCTTCTCTTAACCGAGCTGCGATTTATATACTTCTTATTCTTATAGTCCGGGAGCCAGTAACAGATTTTCATGACCAATTTCCTCCCAAGTGAAAATTTGTAAAATGCAATAGGAAGTTGTGTTATGAAGCTTCGCGATCGTCAGCTGCGACTCCGGTGGTGGAGAAGGCAGTGGCAGCCTCCCACGCACGAAGAAAAATATTTTTTTTTTAGTTATTTCCTCCCATTCTAAAATTTCTTGAATAATAGTTTATCTAATATCTTGAAGGGAAAATAAAGTCAGCTGACCATAACATGGTGGATTATACGTCAGCTGGCCGCTCAAACATGAAAAAAAATAAAAAATTTTCAATGATTTCCTCTCAACTAAAAATTAATCTGGTGATAGTTTATATGTTACTGTGAATGAAAATTAACATCAGCTGGTTGTATCTCAGTGGAAAGTTCGTCAGCTGGTTACTTGAAATGTGTAATATAGCTGCATTTATCACCTACTGAATCTTATCAGCTGACGACTTTTCCCTTTACTTACAGCTAGCTAATTTTTTTTATTATTTACTAGAGTATATTAACTAATCTCTTATAAATTTTCAACCAGGAGGAAATCACTTTTCTCTTTTTATCTCCTTTTCTTATATAAATTAAAGTAATACATGAGCCCTTTTTACATTGTAGGTAGATTGTAGATTCAAATTACCCTCTCCAGATTTTATGCTATAGCAGAGCATAACACACACTCACGAGAGGGTAAGTTGAAATTATAATGTCACTCGAATAGAAAGTGAAAGATTCCATGTTTAAGTTGGTCAGTCGAAACATAGTGTTATTATAGTAACGGATAATTAAAAATAAAATGTCTAACGTGGTACCTTATTGCGTCTTTTGTACAAAAACTAATGTTCATTTAAAATTATTCAGTGAAGATAATTTAAATAAGTGTACATCTATACTAACAACTAACAATACGTAAAGTTAATAATCTAACCGGTCAAAATACTGTGTTTCCTACACGGCCTAACTATTATCAGTTGTATCACAGTGAGTGTTATCGACGTTATACTGCTTTTCCGCAAAAATATAGGAAAATAAGAACGATATCAGAAGAGACACCTTCAACATTAACGTAAGTATATGGATAGAATGTTATTTCTTTCTACTGTTTTGATTATAATTTTTTATCAATTCAATGTAAGAAAAAGTATAATTTAGTGTAATGCATTATTTGCCTCAAATATTCTAACTATATAGCCTATACATTATATATTTATATATATATATATAATGTATATGCTTACTGGAGAAGTTCTCTATAGTGTAATTCCCTAGTTGGAATATATGAGGCAAATAATGCATTACACTAAATTATACTTTTATATATATATACATATATATTCACACTCATAATGATGATGATGACATGATCGCATGTAATTCCTCGGATAGCGACTCTGGCAGTGAATTTGAGAGAATTGAAAGCGACTCAAGCCAAAGCGAGAGCGAAAATGAATAACCGTTATTAGTATTTTTATTCATTATATTAAAATAAAATTTCATTAATTTATAAAATTATGCTTCAATAAATTATTGATTAATTAAACTTTAGTTATAACTATATTTCCTTCATTATTAAACTGCATATTTATTATCAACATACTCAAATCAAATATACTGCCAAACAACCAGAGAAAAGAGATTTCCTCCTGGATGAAAATTTATAAGAGAATAGTTAATATACTCTAGTAAATAATAAAAAAAATCAGCTAGCTGTAAGTAAAGGGAAAAGTCGTCAGCTGATAATATTCAGTAGGTGATAAATGCAGCTATATTACACATTTCAAGTAACCAGCTGACGAACTTTCCACTGAGATACAACCAGCTGATGTTAATTTTCATTCACAGTAACATATAAACTATCACCAGATTAATTTTTAGTTGAGAGGAAATCATTGAAAATTTTTTATTTTTTTTCATGTTTGAGCGGCCAGCTGACGTATAATCCACCTTGTTATGGTCAGCTGACTTTATTTTCCTTTCAAGATATTAGATAAACTATTATTCAAGAAATTTTAGAATGGGAGGAAATAACTAAAAAAATTTTTTTTTTCTTCGTGCGTGGGAGGCTGCCACTGCCTTCTCCACCACCAAAGCCGCAGCTGACGGTTGCGAAGCTTCATAACACAACTTTCTATTGCAGTTTACAAATTTTCACTCGGGAGGAAATTCATGACGAAAATTGGTCGCTGGCTCCCGGACTATTAGTCAAATCAGTATCCAATATTACATTTATTTTATCAATTAAACTTCTATACATACATTCAATTGTTTTAGTCACATCAACAAATTATATCTTTATTTTTAGTCAAAACCAAACTACTACATGTATAAAAGCTAACACGTAAGAGTGTGTCATCTGCATAACAATACACTCAATGGGGGGAGCTTTGCGGAGGCGGCCAGGCTGGCAACAGTCGGTGCTACGCTGGTGGCGGACCGTATAGGGCTGCTGGGACTCAGGGTTTCGGTCTCCAAGACTGAAGCCCTAGTGTTCCACGGCCCTCGCCGGGGTCCCCCTCGTCGGGCATCCATCTTCGTCCAGGGTTCGGAAGTGGCGGTTAAGGCTCAGATGAAATATGTGGGCCTTACCCTGGACGGCAGGTGGCGTTTCGGGGCCCATTTCTTCTCTTTGGCCCCTTAAACTCGTTTCCGCCGCAGCTGCCTTAGGTAGGCTTTTGCCCAACGTCGGAGGGCCGAGTGCTCCGTGCCGGCGGTTGTACGCCGGCATCTTACGGAGCATGGCCCTCTACGGTGCCCCCATATGGTCGGGAGCCCTCACCCGCGACTCTAAGGTCCTCTTGCGACAATCGCAGAGGACCATCGCGGTGAGGGTGATCAGGGGGTACCGTACGGTGTCGTTCACTGCGGCGACACTGCTAGCAAGTGACCCCCCCCCCCTGGGAGCTCCAGGCGGAGGTCCACGCTGCAGTGTACTGGCACCGGGCCGACGCTCGTGCCAGGGGCGAAGCGCCGAGGTGGCTTGGATCAGGGCAGGGGCGCAAAATGACCTGATCCGGCGGTGGAAGCAAGAGTTGGAGTCTCCGGCCGCCGGTTTTTTCACTGTTGGGCTGCTGCTTCCGCACCTCAAGCGGTGGGTGGACCGGCGGCACGGGACTCTGACGTTCCGCCTTGTGCAGATACTCACGGATGCTTCGGGGGGTATCTGCACAAGGTGGCGAGGAGAGACGCGACCCCCTGTTGTCACCACTGTGATGAGCCACAGGACTCGGCTCGTCACACCCTGGAGGAGTGTGTGGCGTGGGACCGCCAGCGAGAAGAGCTGGCGGTCGTGGTCGGCAGCAGTGTCACGCTGTCGAGCGTCATTCCAAAGATGCTCGACAGTGAGGACGTTTGGGTCGCCATGGCCTCCTTCTGCGAACAAGTCATTGCCGCAAAGGAGGCCGCGGAGCAGGTCAGGGAGCTAGCCTCTACCGCAGACCCGCTCCGTAGGGGTAGGCTGGGAAGAAGGAGGCGGGAGTATGCCCGCCGCTTCCTTCCCCAGCCGTAGTGCCTGGGCGGGAGAGGGGGGTGACCTCTCCCACCCATCATAGGCCTACGTTGAGAGGGTGCCCTTAGTTGATCGGGGCCCTTCATTCGGGGGTTCACATTCGGAATCACATTGTAAATAACATAACGTGAATAAACTCGACTGATCTTTATGCTTTCCTATAAGAAATCAATCAATCACCAGTTTCCAAGTGGGCGGAGACGTGAGGGCACACTTTCGTCCATGCTTTAGATATTTAATACACCAGAAATAGTTAAGTTACACATTTATATGGTATATTTGCGCATTCTTTTTTAATAATACGTGGTTTTTGTTTACTTTTTGATACTTAAGTAATAAGGCCTGTAAAAGGTATTTTTATAATTTTCAATTCTTTTTTTAACCCTCGACTCAAAAAGAGGGGTTGCTATAAGTTTGACCTGTGTATGTGTGTGTCTATCTGTGGCATTTCAGCAGCCAAACGGGTGGATGTATTTGATTGCGTTTTTTTTTTAATCGAAAGCCTGGTTTGTCGAGATGGTTCTTAACTATGTTTGGTCGAAATAGGAGCAGTCGTCTCCAGGATATTGGGGTTTTATTGGTGCGGATGAAAGGTTCTTATGCAATATTGATATAAATACTTACAACAGGTGAAAAATTGTGTATTAGTAGGTTCATTTAGAAAAATAAATAAACCAGTAACATAACTTTAAAAAAATAAAAAAAATACATAGAAAAAAGTACGTTGACGTTGACAATGGTGTCTATTTTAAGACCGATTTTTTTGCTAATGAATGAGGACTTAGAATATACGATTTGATATTGTTATTTCGTTATTTGACTTGGTAACATACTTGTATTTTGATTTCTTTCTTTATTACGCGGTCCCCCGATGTAACGACTTCAATAAGTACATAATAATATTATTTTTATCCTTTTTAGAGGTCCTTTTGAATCGGGGTATTTTTTAATTTTTAATTTGTTATTTTGCTTTTAGACTTTAAGACTATGTAATCCAAACAAAGTCGCGGATAATATAATAATTATCATAGTTAAATGAAGTTATTCTCATTAGCACTTTACATTAATCATGTTCACAGAGAGTTTATATACTATAGTGTAAAAATCAATATAAATTAGAGTAAATCTAAATACCATAATTCAGGATGAAGTCTCCTGGGGTGACTTTGTTTCCTTTGCAGCTCCAACATTATAATATCAGTATAGCCTTGAAGGCCATCTTCATCAATACTATCATCACTTTCTGAAGAAGATGTACTTTCCCCATCCACTATCAAAAAGGAATTGTTAAATAAGTAAGAGAATTGATATACTTTTGGACAATTACTAAGAAAGAAAGGAAACAGACGATGAACCATCTGATGTATCTACCGCCATAATGTAGAGGCATGTGTTAACATATGAGCCGTTGTAGAAGCAATGTCATCCTAGAGTAAAATAAGGATGAGATTTGGAAGTTGCATGTTTTCTTAAGATAGCATTTTACTCCATGAAAGTTATTTGTGACACAGACAACAGTGGAACCAGAACATATTAGTCTACAACTTGAGCTAGGCTCTATATATAGAGCAATGTGTAAATATCTATTAATTACTTTTGAACATACCTTTATGTTTGCATATTTTGACTTTTGGTGGTTTCATGGGAGGTAGTTCATCCTCTTCCGGTCTTGATTTTCTACCTCTTTCTATAAGGCTTTTAAAGAAAGTTTCAGATATTTTTTGTAATTTAGAAGTTTGTTGCACTCCTACTACATTGTCTGCAGGTTTATAGTAAAGTTCAGCAGGAGAACTTCTATACCAAGTTTTTGGAGTCTAAAATTACACATTTTATTATTTGAGATGTTCAACCACAAATTTAAATAAGTTCTAAGGACACTATTCTTACTCACTTCTTCATCATCTGAGTTATGTTCTTTTGACCACTGCTCCATTTTCTTAATAAAATCTTCAGAAGTCCTACAGTAGTTTTTTCTAAAACATTTAAAAAATTGTAAATTCCACATTTTTATAACATGTTAAAAAGATTTACATATTAGTATATAGTATAATTACCTGTAATCATTTAAAATTTTTTCACGATCTGTCAAAGGTTTTGAAAGTGCACTCTGAGATGGTCTCTGTGATACTTCTATAGCTCTATGGAGTGGTATAGATTCACGGTAATAGGATCTCGACCTTCTTCCATCATGGCTATCGTAACTACGACTGTGACTTCTATAGGCTCTATAACTGGGACTTCTAGATCTGGCATAATCTCTTTTCCTATATTCATACTTATATCTGTCCTCAGTATACCGATCTTCTTTTTCTCTATGCCTAGATGGACTTCTACTGTAATAACTGTGGCTTCGGCTGGGACTTCTACTCGACCTTCTATATTTTGATCTTTCTCTTGCATTTTTGCTTTCCCTGTCATAACTTCTACTAGTTGATGCACTGTATTTTGAGGAAGTAGACGATTGTTCTCTAGACCTGCTATAAGCTCTTTCTCTTAAAGATTCTGTATGTCTCTTATAGGAATTGTAATCTGATAAAATAGATGATGGTTTATCAATTTGACTTCCAATACCTTCTGAAGTACTTGATTGGCCATAATCAGCCCAACTAGATGTTTCGTCTTTATAGTAATTAATATTTTGATGAGAATAGTTTGTAAGATTATAATATTGTGGCATATCAACTGGTGGTTGTGAATGCTGATACATATTCAAATCTGGTGATGTTATAGACATGCTGTAGTTAGGTTGTGATGGAGGTGGCGGTGGAGGTGGTGGTAGCGGTAATGGGACACTCGGTGTTGGTTGCAAATACTGCGAAAGATGATTATACATCGGGGCCTGGTTGATCGCAGCCGGGACCGCGGGAGGCGGGACGCGGAACGGAGGTGGCGGCACACTAAAGTCCACTGGTGGTAAAGACATTTCTACAATTTCTTTTAATAAACAAACTAAAAATATTGGAAATTACAGGTTCTTCCAAAAAAAATTTACGTAAAGCATTTTTGTCACTGTAGACGAGTTAATGACATTCATTTATAGATGTGTAATACTATAATAGTTAATTAAAATAAGTATAATCAATATTTTCTTCTCCAAGAAAAAATATTAGCCTTTTAAACTGCAACAGATTCGGATATTTGGATATTGGCAAACATGAAACAGGCAACTGGCAAATACAAAATAGTAAATACAGTGTTTAAATGTCAATAGTCCGAAATTTGACAGTTAACATCTTGACAATTTAACTTTTTTTTGCTAATCTTTAACCTATTGGTCGAAGGAAAGGCTATAGCTTTATGCCATACTGCCAAGTCATTTTTAGTTTATCTTTATTTTACTCTGATTAGCGTCGTCTGAATAAAGATGGTATAATAGCGAGGCATTAGTCGTCGTTAAGTATTAAATATTATATAATCAAAGTATTTATATATTTTTCAGATTTAGTCGTACCATGTCATTGTTATATTAATTTCTAATCCGGTTATTTTTTTTCAAAAATGTTAATTATGAATTTGTAAGTAATGAGATAGGTTTCTTGCTTCTTAAGTAGATCCTGTATAAAACGCGGAATTTCCAGAACTGCTTTGTAAACACTTAATAATTTATAAATCAAAATTAGTCTGTATATATTAAATTGCGGGCAATCAAAGAAATCTGCTTTAAAGTCTGGTTCTCAAAGGTACAGTAATCACATGTTGGAGTAGAAATTATTTTCACTCTGTGAAGAAGTCCATGTCCGATTCTTAGGCGATTTAACGTAACTTAAAACTTTCGTTGTGTGTCGATATATCTATACCATTTTCCTTTAACAAGAGATGTCTCTTCCCAACGAGATATCCACTTGTTTTTTTTTTTAATTTCTAATAAACAGAGATTTGGGGAAAGTTTTGAGGATTATTAACTATTAAACGGACAAGACTATCAGCTGCGTTAATATGGGGACCACACATGGTCCCAGCTTTTGTGCTGGGGGGGGGGGGGGGGGGGGGGGGTTTAGGAAATGAAATCTGATAGCTAATGGACATTTTACACTCAATTTGTATTTAATTTATTGGTTAAGTTTTAAAAACCCTTAAAATAAGTCTTAAATTAGTATTTTGAATTTTACCTCATTAATAACAAGATTAACATGAGTACAATAACAGAAAAAATCACAGTAAAATTACTTCGAACTAAAGTACTTTAAAGTACTTCGAGCTTTGGATAATATAAAAAAAATGTTATGATGCCTAACAAACACCTCAATATATTTTTAGCTCAGAGAGCTGGTTCTAATATGCAATTGACATATTTATTCTGTAAAAGGTTATTTCAACCAACAAATCTGAATTAATTTTGAAATTGTTTTGTTATAAATCAATTTAATAGAATTTACGTAATTTTTTTGTAGATCATTTCCAGTGCAATATCAGTAGTCAAATCATCTGCGCATTAAAGATTTGTAACTTCAGATCCCAAAATTTCATTTCATCTATACGTATACTATATATAAATAAATAATGGAAATGATGGAAAGTGGTCACCGTCGCCTATGGACATTCGCAACATCAGAAGTGTCGCCAATGCGTCGCCGGCCTAGAAGGAGGGCTCACTCTGCGCCTTTTTTAAAAAAGCCCCTGTCATAGTCCAAGGAGAAAACCTCAGACGGCAGCTCACACCACAGTGTTCACGTGCGCGGCAAAAAGGATAGCCCGAACCGTGTTGTGGAGAACCGCCACGAATCCAGTGTGTGTGGTTGAAACCGCAGTCTTCGGCGAGTGGTGCGATGGTGCAAAGGCAAAGTTGGCATCAGTTTAAATAATTCTTCGAAACACAAACCATTGAATTGAGTCTTTAAAACACGCAGAGAGACCCTAGGAGAGACTCCTACAAATATAATAAAATGATATATAAACATATGATGTATGTATTTATATATAGTCATTATTATTTAATTATATTCTGTCCTTATGTATAATTTCTTATTTTCGTTGTAGTGTGCTTGCACTATCCCATGACCTCGCAAATTTTCATTACTCATCAAGGGTTGTCTGTACAAGATCACTTTTAAGCGATAAGACCGCCTAAGTACGAAAATTTCTTACTATATCTACATCTCTATTGTAATTTCTTGTTGTAATAATTTTATGTGCGATAAAGTTATTAAAATAAAATAAATACGGGTAACGAGGTCTGTGACCTTGGTGAAGCCAGAAATGACCTAAGTCCATACGCCAAGGAGAAGTCATAGGCAGATCTCCCGGCAAAGTTAGTAGTCGAGGAACCCAACCACTCCGCGTGATGAGCGTTAAAGTTGATAGGACCAAAAATATTAGAAGAAATAAACTTGACATACATTTCTCTACAATTTAAAAAAGAATTAATCCATTTTATTAATTTTTCAGGTACACCTAATGAAGACAATACTATATTATTAAAGGCTTCAACTATATCAAAGAAAATGCACACAAGACGATTATTATTCTTAAATGCTAAGTTAATATCGTGAAAGAGATATCCCAAACTCTGCCTAATAGACAT
This sequence comes from Napeogenes sylphis, assembly GCA_959347405.1. Taxonomy (NCBI): domain Eukaryota; kingdom Metazoa; phylum Arthropoda; class Insecta; order Lepidoptera; family Nymphalidae; genus Napeogenes; species Napeogenes sylphis. Next base: position 19,398,601 of record OY365777.1, read on the forward strand.
ACCACGGCAAAATCCGAATTGATTCCTAGGTAGAATGCTATTATATTGAATATAAAACGCAAGACGTTATTTAATAAGCTGTTCAAATATTTTGCCACTACATGATATGACTGCAATGGGATGATAAGAGTTAGCATTATTTACATCTTTCTCGAATATAAATATAGGTCTTGTTGGTCTTGGGTATTACAGAATACTTATAGGTCTTGGGTATTACAGAATACTTCCATAGAAGATTTAAGATATTTAAATATTTTAAAGAGCTGTCGTAATTGAGATTTTTAAGAATAATGTTAGAAAGATTATCGAGGGCAGGTGTAGTATCTCTACGCGAATGGCTTGCTGCTATTAGCTCTTCGATGATGAACGGATCAACTTTGATGATCAACAAAATATTAAACTTTTAAAATAAACTTAATTCTAAGTCTAGAAACACTATCTGAAGAATATTTTTTTTAAAGATTGTAGTACATTACGCATTAGATGTTATATTATTACTTTTGTTTTTACTATCGGAATTATTAAATTTGTGTATGGTATACACAGATATATATATTTTTTGTTATAGGAGTATTTCTATTTATATATGAGCAATATTTCTTCCAGCTGTTAATTCGTTCCATTTTGATAGGTATTTTTGTTTGTGCTTGTAACTTTTTAAATTGAATTGAAGTTGGTTCATTTCAGTTGGATCGCGCTTAAAAATAAGAAAAGCTTTTTTGCTTTTATGGACAACTTCTGCACATCCTTCGTTCCTCCACGGCAGGGGGATGTTTGTAATGGAGCTTTTAATTAACTTTGTTGAGTTCAGGTAATATCAAGTTCTGTGTAAAAATAGATTTATTTATAGCAGAAGTGTTATTGCTACAAAAATTATAATACTTAGGTAGAAATCCCTAAGTTTGACCCTAAGATCATGGCCTCCAGCTGTCAGGCCTATACTTTAAGGCCTATAATTTTTTTTTTCATTTCATTATTTTTTTTTTATTTATTTAAGCAAAATAATACAAACATGTTACAATATAATAACTCCGCCAAACTACTGAGTATTTTGTAGGCAGATCAAACTCTTGATAAAAAGTATTATTACAATAAAATATAGTATAGATATACACATACATATAGATATACACATACATATAGATATACACATACATATAGATATACACATACATATAGATATACACATACATATAGATATACACATACATATAGATATACACATACATATAGATATACACATACATATAGATATACACATACAACATACACATACACGTACACGCAAATACATATAACTTAATTAACTTCCATGTAATAATAAATTCTTTAATGCCTTTTTATATTTAATCTTTGTAAGATATTTTTCCTCGAAACCTTCTGGTAGGGGATTTATTTTATAATCTATGACAAAATTCAACTTGATGCTTTTCTGGTTGGATAATTAAGGAAGGCCTTGGCCAGACTTGATTTTAGAAAAAATGCTGATATTTTAAATTTATTCATCCTTCTTAAACATTTGACTCCTTTATGGAATATTTTTATACAACTAGATATGGATACTGTTTTAAATATTTTTTTTACTTTGAAGCAAGAGTATTTCAATGAATAATAAATTTAAATTTTCCACTTGGAGAATTCAAAGTTTTTCCGTGCTCTAAAAGACAAATATTCATGTCTCTCACTTATTGTAATTTCCATTTTGGCAAATATAAAATAGATTTTTAAGGCGGGTACTCACTACTCACTCAAGCAAATAGTTTTAATATACAATAAATGCAATGGGGTGTTTTATAACATTTACCTCAATGATAGCAGTTTAAAAACATGTCAAAAATATAGATAATATATAGATATTATTTGATATATTTTTTTTAAATAAAGTTTTAAAATAATAAGAAGTAAGATTTGAATTTTGCAATTTCTAAAATGGTATTCCAGTAATTAAGCTTAGTGTGACTGTGACATGTGGGATATTCAAACAATGTCATATAACTTTAATTTATTAACAAAAATCTTAATACAGAATATTATGACATACATTTTTAATCTTAGCACTACCAAGACATTCATCACCCCTATAAAAAACAACAAATTGACCTTCTGTTAGAGCTCGTAAATTGTTTTCAAGAAAAATTGTTAATCCTTCAAGATTATTGACAACCCTACAAGGTACTAAAGACTTTGTGTGTTGAAACCTAAATAAACAATTTAAAACAATGTTTTCTGTTAGTTCTTGAGGTTCCTTATTCACCCAATGAGGTTTGTCAGATATACAGAGGTTATTCCATAAGGCAGGGTGACTAGTACCAGGAACCTGTAAAAAGATTTACTATTTTACTACTTTAGAGTTTTTATTGTACAGCAGTGTAGTTAAGAGTTCATTTATTCAGATAGTGTTTAACAATTACCACGTAAATATTGTTAGTCTCCAAATCTTTTTTAAATACAAAATAGGCATCTTTCCAATTAGATAAGCAGCATCTTTGACCTACAGTCCATTTGTAAATGCCACTGTGTTCTCCCACCACCTGCCCAGTATCTATGTCAATAAAGTTTCCTTTTCTTGATTGTATGAACTAGAAATAAGAATTATAATTATTAGAGATTCTTACAATCCAATGCTTAATCTATTAATCTTGTATGTTATACTTTAAAACATATTATATCTGCTTACATCATCAATAAAATCTTTAAATCTCCTCTTGCCTATAAAGCATATACCAGTGCTGTCTTTTTTATTAGCAACTTGTAATAAACCTTCCTTTTTAGCTAATTCTCTAACCTCACTTTTTAATAAATTAGCAATTGGAAACATACATTTTCGTAACGAAAATTGTTTAACCTGGGAGAGAAAAAACGTTTGATCTTTATGTTTATCTGCTGGACGAAGTAATCTGGCACCTGAAAAAAGCGGTTATTAATCTTCAATAGTTATTTGCTCATTTGTTTTTTATATTTTAATTACAAGTATACCTTCATTTTCATTATAATTTTCTAACAATGGACCAAATGATGTGTTTGCATAGTGACCAGTTGCTATAGCATCAACTCCTAAATTATTCCTGCAATGGTCAAAAAAACTATCAAATTTAATATATCTATTGCACAGTATGTCCGGGTTGGGTGTCAGACCAGATTCGTATTCCCTGAGCAGCACAGTAAAGACTTCATTCCAATATTCTTTAATAAAGTGAACCCTATGCAAAGGAATTTCAAGCTTACGGCACACAAAAGAAGCGTCTTCAAAGTCTTTTTCGTCAGAACAAGCTCCTGTTTCATAGTGACTATCCCAATTACGCATAAATACTCCTTCGACCTGGTAATCTAAAAATTAAAACAAGTAGACATAACCTTTAAATTTGTTACATAGAATTTTAAAAAGATGTTAACGAAATACTAACTTGCCCTTTTTAGTAATAGTGCAGCAACGGCACTATCTACACCGCCTGATATACCAAGAGCAACTTTTCTAAACATTTTTAATTTTAAAATTAAATGATCTTATTGACTAGTAGCGTAAACTAATAAGTATAAAGTAATTTAAAAATGTGATTGGCTGTATCTCTGATCTCACATCTGTAATCTGTAGTGTTAAATGTTAATGTAAAGTTAGATAGATAGATAGATTGATTTAATGGCTTTCAGTTGTGCCAATAAAGCACGGTCGATTCCGTCAATAACACGTAGGGTAGAGAACACACGGAAGAGATTGATCGGTGAAGATGAGATAACAATCTCAATTCAATTTGGAAAATACTAATGTAAATTGTAAAGTTATCAAATTTTAAGATTTTTTTTTCACAGCTGACATTTTAGTTTACACAATACTCATAATTGACTACAGAGTACTATAAATAATTGACTATTGAATAAGTTTGACTCTGTGTTTCCAACCCCAGTATAGAGCAAAACTGCAGATATGCTTGAAAAAAAACTGTAGAAAACTGTAAATTTCAAATTCGAAAACAGTAAATATACATCTTTTTATATTTTTATTATTATTATATTGAATGATAGTTATAAATAGAATACATTACAGAGAGGGAATTAAAATCATATAATTAATAAAGTTTTAATCAAATTAAATTATAGCTAGCTACTATCTCATTTTCAATTCGTAAATCTTCTTGATTATCCGTTTCATCTTTATGTATGTTGAAATCGTACATATTTTTATGGAATTTTTTCTAATGGTCATTTGTCGCATTGAACTCGAAACAAATTTAAATTTCTGACTTTGTGTGCAAGATTCCTTTTATTGTTGTTGTAGAAAGTTTATTTCTTAGTTTCGTTTTAATTAGTTTTAGTTAGTTTCGTTTTAGTTAGTCTATTAAATTGGTTGACCTTTACCTCCAATTCGATAATAGTAAGTTTTACTGACTATGTAGTGTGCGGAATACGTAGCAAATAAAAAAGATAACGCAAGCTTCTTAAATAAAAAAAAAACTGTAGATTTCAAGACCTAATCAAAAAACTGCCAGAATTTCGGAAAAACTGTAGATCTACAGTTAAAACTGTAGGGTTGACTAGACTGTTGACTTTAGAGTTTTAAGTCATGAGTGTTGTGAATAGGTATTGTATATAATTATTATTATTGTGTAAAGCATATTTAATAAAATAATTGCAATTGAAACATTTTAAGTTTATATCTTTTGCGACAGGGAAAAAAGAAAAGTAATACAAACTTTCTTTTATAGCTGTTTAATTAAAGTATATTAGGTGCAATAGTGTGATATTTAAAAAATATATGACATATACAGATTTAACCATTATTTATGTATTCTTTTATGTCTGCCATTAATTATGTAATATTTTTGTGAGCTTTATAATAAAAAATATTATTTAAATCAAATTGTCGAGTATATAAGTGTGATAAACGGCGTTATTAGAAAAACGCGTAAAAGCTTAATGCTTGAAATTTTCAACGGTTTAATTAATAACTGAATTTCTTTAACGCTTTAAATCAGTTTGGGATTTAAAAAAGGTTTACTTACGTATTCAGAGTATAAATTTACTCTATCAATGGATAGAGTTTAGTGCCCTTTAAATTAATGAATTGAACGGGCATGTTAACTGTAACAATAGACTATATTTAAACAAACAAATTCATTTCGTGTACTTATCTGAAAAATGAATAATCATCAAACTAATAAAATAATTAAAATTGGACATTTTTAAAACACGGAATTATTTATGTGCTAGGGTTATTATACACTTGCATGAATCTCCTCACAATACCTCATAAATCAAATAATAGGGAATATTCATGGTTTAACATGATTAATCATTTACCTCTTTATATCGTAATTTATACCCGACAAAGTCTTTTGTTGTATTCCAAGAGATACGAAAATACAAAAATAATGATGTGTGGTAAATGGTAATTAAAAATAAATAAAAAATGTCCTTAGTCGTGTTTATATTGTTGTGAAGATCAATTTAACGTAAGTATACTTTATTTATATATAGCTTAGTGTAAATTAGGGAGAGGTAAGTTTTGCAGTAGCTATTGAACATTAGAAAATTTGTTTTAAAATTAACCTAACCTAGTTTACAAAAGTTCAGTAATACTTTTTATGAAACCCTATTGTATTTATGGTTGTCGATTTATTTTACGTTAAAGTAAATACAACAAATTGTATTTATATGACTTCGACGCCGATAATTTTAATAGTTTGAATTTCGTGCCCTTAATTTGCACTTTTCAAATAATATTTTATGGGTTTAAATAATTAGTAAATGAAAAAAATATATATTTGAATAATATAAAAAGTATTCGAGAGAAAAAAATTTGAGACTATTTTAAATTTTATTCATATTTCCTATTGCTTTATAATTTTTCACTTCAGTAATCACAAAATTAATTAATAATTATTAAATTTTGTGCAAAATTAATTATAATTTATCATCTGGAGCGCAGCTGTCGGTAGGACCATTATGGATATATTTCTTGTTAAGCCACCAAATGCAAAACCGGCGTTTCATAAACATTTTCCGAATATAATAATCATATTTGTGTATGAGGAAATAACTGTGCTAATATTTATTAATGTACAGTAACAAAAAATTAAAACGTACAAATATAAAAAATAACTCACAACGAAACTACAGCTTTTTAAAAATAAGTATAAATAGAAATAAAGAATATATACATATCACTAAATTCATACACTTTCATTAAATTAAGTAACAACTTCTTGAAGAATGAATGGAAACTAAACACTAAAATTCATCTTTTTTTATTTACCTATTCAGAATAAATATTTGTTTAATAAATAAGTATTTTTAAACACATAAAATGTATATATTTTATTTTATTTTTTTTTGTTTCCGCGGGGAAAATGCTTTACGCACCGTACCCCTCGCGGGGGAAGCGAGGGGCGTGTGTGGGACTCCCGAAACGGTGTACCCACTAAAAACCCCGCGGCGCTCCTTCCTCGCCTTATTGGCGGAGTCGTGGGTACGGCTAGCCCTTCATCCACGACCCCGCCGGATATAAAATGTATATTAAGCAACAATCATTCTTATTTAAATAATTTATTGACTTGTAATTAAAAAAAATGACCTTTATTTTTTCGATGATATTAAGTGTGTAACTAAAAAAATACTAGGTAGACAATGATTTAATTCGTAGCAATTAATGACAATATACTTAATACTTGGATTAAATTATAAATATAAGCATTTTTATGACCAGTAAGTTAAAATAAATGTATGTATAAACGTTTCGTGATATAATTAATTGTTTTGGTGGTGTGGTGCTCGGGTAATTCCTCACGCACCAAGAGTCAAGACAACTTAACGATACGACCGATCACCGAAAGAGAGTTTCTATGTCTGTTCCAGAATGTCTCTTTGCTTTTAGTTGGTAAGTACGTACCGAGCTTTTTATACCAAGCTGCATAAAGGCTGCATAAGTGATATGAGGTTTAATATATGGTTAGAAGATGTTTCTCTTGGTTTTCAGATGAAGGTGAGAGCGCAGGGTCGGTTTTAGCTTGTTTCTATCTGACTTTACATGGGCGGCCATCGTCACCCGCTTGTCGATGGTGACGTCCAAGTAAGTCATCTTGTCGGTGCATTGTATAGTTGCCCTTGATAATCACTGAGTCCTCACTTAGGTAATATAAAAATATAATGAAATAAATATATATGTAAACTAGATGCCTAGTTGATGACATATGTGGAGCGCAGGAGCGTTTCATTTGAGAGCGTCATATATCAATATTTCGTTGGCGCAGTAGGTAGCGGAGGGACTACATTTTATTTTTCAGATTTGCTGTGTTCCAGAAAATTATTTTAATTACTGCATTTTTTAAAACATTATTCAATCCTGTATTCAATTATAGAGTTTTATAATATTCTGTTATGTATCTATAACATATTTATTAATTATTAAAATACAATAATATTAGTAGTAGCAGCAACTACCTTGCAGAGAAAAATACTTTATTAATAAATAATACAAAATAGTATTTATGAACTAGCCATTATCGATTGTAATCCAACCCTGCTTTGGTGTTACTTTTTATTATTAATTCTTTAATACTACCAATAACATTTGAAATGTTCGTACTTTTTATAAAATCAATGCTAATATTAAAATGAATCTTATCTTTATAGAGAGAACCATATATTTTTTTCGTTATACTAGACGCTAATACGCTTTTGCTTATTAAAACTTGCTTATTTAACTTGTAAGTCTATTTGCAAATGAATATTCAGAATAGAAATGCATGATTATTTGTAAAATCGACGAATGATTGAAGAAACATTTTAACACTATCAGCTTCTTTAAAACAAGCTTTTGTGCTTACTCTGAAAAGAAGACTTTAATAAATGTTCTAAGATTTTTTTCCATATAAGTTCCTTCTCTAGTACTGTACCTTGCAATTATTTATTTTAATCTGTGTCCTTGGTGATTTGACAAGTTTCGAATTAAAAGATTTGTATTGTCATTCGTTGCGGCAAATAATATTATATCCTCATCTTAACTATAATTCATTAAACATGTCTAATATTAACTTACAATGTTTGTTAGGAATACAATGCAATGATTTTGTTATGATAGCTGCAGATCAAACTACTAGCCATAGTATTATGGTTATGAAAGACGGTAAGTTCGCGATTTCTAAAATATTTTTTTCAATAACTAACGATTTTGAATAAACTAACGAATTGTGAATTACTCGCAGATGAAGAGAAAATCTACAAAATATCTGATAAGCTGGTGATGGGTGTAATTGGAGACTTGGGTGATACAACTCAGTTTGCTGAATATATCGCTAAAAACATACAGCTGTATAAGATGCGGAATGGATACGAACTGGGTCCATCTGCAGCTGCCAACTTTACGCGTAGGAATCTTGCGGAGTACTTAAGAAGCAGTGTAAGTGCAATATGTCATAACTACAATTTACTAAAATACTTTACATTGAAAAAGTATATTCTGAAAAATCAATTGTTATTTTAATGTTCTTTAGACACCCTACTTTGTGAACCTGTTGATGGGAGGCTATGATAAAGAGAATGGTCCAGAGCTATACTTCATGGATTACCTAGCCTCAAGTGTTAAGGTTCCATTCGCTGCACATGGTTTTGGTGGTTTTCTCAGTTTGAGTATCATGGATCGTTATCATAAAAAAGGTTGGTTGTTAGTTAAAAACCTTTAATTACAATGGCTATATACATATAAGCTTTCTGCCAAAAAAATATATGGGTCACCCACTTTGCTTTGCTAAAATTAAAAATTAAAAAAAAAACTTACTTTGCTAGAGTTTTTCTAAGAGAAATTTTGATTTTTTTCATTTATCGAGAAGTGACTTAGTTTAATTTTCCTTTTGATTATTTTTTTGAGATAGGGATACACTTAATGTATACTTATTGAACTTCATTCATTTTAAAAAAACATAAGGGTTTTTTATTCTTTCCTTTTTCAATATCATCCTTTGACCTTGTCAACAAAGTAAGTTAAAATCGCAATATATTTTAAAATAATATTTCCAGATGCAACTGAGCAGGAAGCATATGAGATACTTAAGAAGTGTGTGCAAGAAGTACACAGGCGTTTATTTGTCAGCCTACCTAACTTCCAAGTTACTGTTGTGAACAGAGAGGGAATTAAAGTACTGCCTGTTATTAACTCTGCCTCTTTGAAGTGAATTTTATAAGTTTAAATATATATATAATATAATTATGCATTATTATTTTAAAATGTGAATATCAAAAAACTACTTTTTTTTGTCTTACTTGGTACAAATGAAAATTTTGTACAATCAAATGAAAGTTAATAGATTATTATACCTGTGGATTCATTAAATTGAAAGTTTTTAAATTATGAAGAAAGCTTAAAATAAAACCAAAATGTGAAAATATAATTTACTGTATATTTAGGTCTCAATAATACTATTTAGAGTATTATATAGAATAATTTATCCACCAGACTTATTTCTTTCAGGGCTTGATACTGAAGGTGTATCTTGATTTTCTGATTGGGAATTGTTGGCATTTTCATTGTCACCACCATTCTCACCCTCATTGTCTGATTGATCTAAAAAAATATATACATAGAACACAAAATATTTCCCAGGAACATTAACAATAGGTTAAAATATTTTACAAGTCCTATTATTAACTTTTGTTCAATATAATACAATAATATCGCAGGACAAATTACGTACTTTGACGTAATCAATAAATAAGCAAATTATTTGCTTGTGTTGAGGATGTCACACAAGAATACAAATACATAGAAATACACATTATAAATACTGCAAATATATTTAATAAAGAATCAAACCCAAAAATACAAACATCTATGCTCATTACATAGTTGCCTGTCCCTGTGAGGAATCAAACCTGAAGACCCATTGCATTGCTATAACTTAGGCATTTGTGCACTAACACTAACCACTTGACCAACAATGTAGTTAAGAATATATAACTGACTTTACCTTTTTTATCCGTGGGCATATCTTCTGTTCTGTTAGCCACCTGGAAGTGGTACTCAAGTTCATCAAAGTCGAAAACTTGGTCTGTTGGTAACAAGCAGGGCAGATATGCGGGGAATGTTGGTTTGCATGCTATCACTAAAACATTTAAATCTATCAATTAAATGCAATCAATATGAAAGAGAAACTTGGTAAATTCTACTACAAATTAATTGCACTCAGAAATTTTACTTATTTATCAATCAATCAATAAATAATACTTTTATTGTTCACCACTTTAGGGTTAAAAATGCATAGAATACAATTATTACAAAGTACATTATAGAATGTGATAACTATGTTTGTTTTTTTATTTTAACAAATATGTACATAGGGGGTAATACTTACATGGAAACATTTGGTTGTCTTCAGTATTGAAGAGGTTATGTGTTTCACTAGTTTTTGCTAAGAATTTAGTTAAAGCTTTTTCAATGTCCTTTTTTTGATTTGCGGCTTTTTCTCTTATAGCCTCATATTCTGTCACTGGCTGTTTGTGTGTCTGTTACAAATGTATATTATATATATTAGAATTAAAAGAATTTAAAAGATTATGTACAACACCTTCAGTTCTCACATGGGACCAAAAATGTCAATTATTTGTATTTGTTATTAGTTCAAATAAATTAGAAGTATGTTTTGGAAACTTGAAAATTACTTCTTATTGTTTTGTGTAACATATGTTATTAATTATACATAATACAACAAACATTAAATACAATTAATTGGCTTAATATTGACAAAAATAAGAACTAGTTTTGTTATAATTACCGGGGTCCTTATATAAGCATGTGGATCTGGTAAAGGTGGTAAGTGGAATGGTATATGTGGTGCTGGTTTAGCTTTAGACCCTGCAGACAGCATGGCTGGTGTTCTTGGTACAGATGCTTGTTGTGGTGCTTGTATTACGTGTCTGTTGGGCCGGGCTGCATATTGTTCTATACCTCTCATACTTATACCTACAATTTTTAGGAATAATTTTATTTCTTACAACTCAACTACTCTTTTTCTTTTCTACGCTATTTTAATATTGGCTTTAAACTATGCCTAGTCATTATTAATTAACCCATATAACAAAAACCTATAAACAATATAATTTACTTCTCACCAGATTATAATATCAACAAATACATAAGTTACAAACCCATGTTAACAAGAGCCATCTTAACATCTCCAAGTACTGGTTCAACACGCCCTGACAGCTCACAATACCCTTTGGCTGAATTTCCAACCTCTGTCAGAACTTCAAAATAAAATTTAAATCAACAAATTTATAAATTTAGTTTAAGACACATCTCAATAATAGTATAGTGGTATTGTACACTTACAACATTGGATAATCTCTGTCAAAGTTTCTAAAGACATTTTATCACTAGCACTAAAGCCAGTTTCTAGAAGAATTGTAGACACCGCAATGTTCAAAATTCGACGCCTAGCATCACATGCACTTTCTACTTTTTCTGTACTTTCAGACATTTTTTACTCTATACTAATATTCTATTAATAAAATTACTTATGTTATTTCCAAATTTCTAAATAATTTTTGTTTAGTATTAATCTTTTAATTTCCGTCTCAAGAGTCAAGCAGATACGATAATAGTTATTTGTACTTCTTTATTTTGTAATGTCTTTTGGTTGCGCTAAGCGCTTAGAGAGCACAAGAAATCATTTTTCTTTATTAGATTTTATATTTTAACTTTAAAATCAAACCTGTCAAATGTCGTGTCAATTAAGCACAGTGTATGATAATATGCACAAAGAAGAAATACCATAATAAAATTTTGTTGTTGTTTTCTGTTGTATTTATTTTTATGTTTTTATGTTTTTATTTTTTTGTTTATGTTAAGTTTCTTTGTGTCTTTGATTGTTTTTATTGTTAAAAGTAATTTTCATAAACTTTAATAAATAATATTTAAGATACAATATAAACCATGTATAGGCATTAGGCAATAATTATCAACAATTTCTTACAATATAAATTTTAAATGAACGCAATATGACTTTTAGGTAATCATCACAAAACCTACTACATATTAAATAATAATAAAAAAAATGTTACAAAAGTATTGTGTGCGCGACAGTACCGATGCGCAATTATTCGCTACAAATTTCGCTCAGTGCTAAACGTAAATGCCGTGACTTATACAAAGGTAATCATAAAAGGGTTCATAATAGATAATTTTTTAAAATCTATTTTATATCATTTAGTAGAGGTTAAGAAACCCAGTAAAAGTTGTTTTTTTATTTTGGTATATAACAATATATCAATAGTGGACAAATTACACAAATTTATATATCCCCTAAGGAAGCAAATTATTTATTTGTGTTTAGGGTGTTAGATAACAGTTGATCTACATAGTTCATAAATACGGCAAATATATTTAATAAACGACCAAACCCAGAAATCTAGATATCTACACTCATCCCATAACTGCCTGTCCCTGTCAAGAATCGAACCCCGGCCCTTTTGTGCCGCTATACGTTAGGCGTCTGCGCATACCGCTATCAGTGATTTATGTAACAAAATGAGTTACAAATGGTGTGCAGTTTCAAAATGTATAAAAACTGGGGAAAAAGTAAGTTTTCCAAAGATTTACTAAGTGCGCCAAAAGCGGTTGAAACTTTCGGCCGGGAGGAGTGAGTTTGGGGGGTTTAATCATATGGCGTATAGCTCAACTATTTTATTCTGTGTAGACCACTTCGATGTAAATATTTTGTTATTGATTTAAGGTTATATATAATATTTCTAATGTTTTTAACAGAACTTCTTTTGCAACTCACGCCGAATATTTCCGCTGTTTTAAATAATATTAGTAAAATAATGTAGCTACAGTCTAAAAGGTTTCCATAAGCATCGTCAAGAATCCTGACAACATATTAGGAAATACTGTTTATTGGAAACCCACACATACAAATAGGTACCTCAATGGTAAATCACATCATCACCCTAGCCAGTTAGCTACCGTTCGCAAATCTTTGTTTCAGAGAGCACAACTCTTCTGTGACGGTGAACACCTAGAGGACGAGATGCAGCATGCCTTTTTTTTATTTTTATTTTTTTTTATATCGTTGGAAAAATGCGTTTCCGCATCGTCACCCAGGCCAGGAAGGCGATGGCCGGGCGGTATGTGCGGCACCCGGCAGCATAGGAAACGCTGCCATTTTTAAGGCACCCCACTAAAAAACCAACGGCTGCTCTCATCGCTGCAATGGGACGCCACGGTATCGCTTTCGCACTCACCGTGACGCCCCGGAGATGCTGCATGCCTTGTTCAACAACCACCTACCCGTACCGTAAGACTTTAAGATACTGTTAGTAGTAGTATTTATTACTAGATAGGAATTAACAAATTCAATAATATCACAATGTTCGGTTCGATGCTATGTACATATTAGAAACCTAATATTAATAACAAACTATTACTCCTAACCGTTTTAAGTAATCTAATGTGAGTAATTAAGTTATGCATATTTTGCATACGGCTTGAAACATGAAGTTTAGGTGGTGTAGGTACATTAAATGTTATAGTCATAAATACATTAACAAAATACATTTGCAAACATGTCTAATGATATATGTATATGTAAACTGTAAGTCCTAGAAAATATAGTAAAAACATTATACTGTTAGGAGTCAAGGGTATATTTAAACAATTGGTAGGGATCAATTCCTATGAATTAGTAGTGTATGCTTTGTTGTCATTTTTATTTGAGAGCGGAGTAGGTGATTGTCGATGTGACCTTTGAGTAACTACTTTGAGTATCTTGTCTAGCCACAAGTCTATAACAATATATTGTTAGATTTGTGGTTTGTGTATACTTTTATTATTAAATTAGTTTTAACGTTGTAATCTTCGAATTGGATTTCGTGTTATTAAGTTATGCGAAATATGTAAATGTTGTAATTACTTTGAATTCTTATAATAATAAGAATTCAAAGTATTACAATATTTCAATTGATAAATAAAATATGTATTTCTATCTATTTTTTCTATCTAATTAAATTTCTAGATAGAAATACATATTTTATTTATCAATTGAAACTGGTTTATTAATTAGGATAGATAGTGGGACAGTCATTATAAAAGAACGAACAGCTTTGGTCTGCAATTAACGTATATTTATTATATATCTAAGGCTTTTAATATCTTAAGGCCAACATGATTGTAAATTGTTCTGTGTTCATAAAGTTTTTATAATAATTCTAAGAAATTGTTGCCTTTACTTTTACTTATTAGCCTAAGACCCTATGACATTTGACAGATGTCGTCAGTGTCGTCACTCGTCAGTAAAGTATGTGTCAAATTACGTCGCAAGTCGCGAGCAAAATTATATTTGCGTTTGACTTGAAAGTTGAATTTTCCGAAGTAATTTCCGGGAATCATTTTAATAATTTTTTCATTGATTTAATACTACTTATACTAATATAGTGGACAATCTATACTCAATTAATTATTTATTTTATTGATGTTCAATTAAGTTCTATCGACCCGTGATTGAATAGTTTAAGCCATAAGCCTGTCCTCAAGTAAGATGTTATTTTTTATTTTATATGTTGCATATTACACAGTGTTACATTTTATTTACTAAAGATACATGTTTATTTTATTATAGATTCCTTAACTGAAAGCCATTTACTGAAGTCATGGTGAGAGTATATTCTTTAGCAGTCCTCTACAAGGGCGTTAACAGTGCTACAACATTAAAAGCAGCATATGACCTGCAAAGCTTCAGTTTTTTTCAAAGAAGCTCGGTGCAAGAATTTATGAGTTTTGTTAGCAAAACTATGGTAGAAAGAACTCAGCCCGCTTCTAGACAGTCTGTCAAGGAGGGTGAATATATGGTACAAGTTTACGTGAGAGCTGATAATTTGGCAGGAATACTAATATCAGATCATGAGTACCCTAACCGAGTTGCTCATACTTTAATCACTAAAATGCTTGATGAATTTGTTGCAAAAGTTCCAGCTGCTGCTTGGCCAACTGCAAATGAAACTACAGTAGATTTTCCTATTTTACCTCAATTTTTAGCCAAATATCAAAATCCAAGGGAAGCAGATGCCCTTACAAAGATTCAAACGGATTTGGATGAGACTAAAATTATTTTACATGATACTATTAAAGCTGTTTTAGATAGAGGTGAAAAGTTAGATGATTTAGTAGCTAAATCTGAAGATCTTTCCATGCACAGTAAGGCATTTTACACCACTGCTCGCAAGACAAACAGTTGTTGCAATTTTTGAAACTTTTTACTTTTAATGTGGACTTTGCAATAAATGCGTAGTAGATAAACTGTTATGTGTATTCCATCTGGATGAAGTTATTCCATATTGTATAATGAGTGTATTGTGTAGCTACTGTTAGATGATTGCTGACATATGAGAGATCACCTTCACTTTAAAAAAGTAAGAGAGATTGGTGTAATATTATTTTGCTTTTACAATGAAAAATATTTCATTATTGTGATAGTAATATCTTAAATTTTGCTTTAATGTTTTGAATTTAATCTATAAAGTGATATGCCTTTAGAGTTCATAGTCTTCTCAGAAATTATTACACAGCGTAATGATGGATAATGAAGCAAAAATATGTTATTAATGAATTTTATCTGATTATAGTATAATAGATTTTTTTGTTAATATATAAGGGTGTATCAGGTAATAGTGTTCAATATGTTTTTGTATCTATTAGACATTAGTATCTGTTTGTTAGACAGGGGACATTGTTGCTTAATAAATTGTAAATGTTTTACTATTAAATTACATGGTTAACCTGTTTATAGACAATTTCTTGCAAATGTAATCATTGTTGAAATGCCTAAGTTTTTTATACATATAATGTTACAATACTCACTTGCCCTGGTGTTTTTATATAATAGATAATTTTGTATATGATCAGTTTATGAACAAAATAAGGTAGGTTTTGTTCTCATTGTTTGTCAATAAACATGATTACCAATAATAAAGCCTTAAAGAGACTTGTTTTAAAATCTTATATAAAGGTCTGGAGAATGCTTGAAAGTATTAGATATGTAAAGTACATTTAGTTTTGGCATTTAAAAAGCAATTGTTAATTAAAACATTGTTGTTAAATGTATGGATTTTTATTGTATTTGCGAAACATACCATTACAATTATTGGATATATTATAATATGAATATGAATAATTTAGTAAACCAGCTTGAATGCTGACTTATCTTTATAAATTTAGAATCTTTGGTTTATCATAATATTTTAATTTCTTATGTATTTTTTATAAGATATTTTAAATGCTTTTTTTCGTAAATATACTTGTGTGTTACTTTTGTGTTTAAGTGGTATAGCACAAGCCTGTTTAGAACCCAATACTTGCTAGAAAGGAAGGTTCATTGTTGTTTTAGATTTAATCAATGTACAGTATAATATATAATCAGAGACTGTTAACTGTGACATTGTGTTAATAAATGTTTATACAGATACTTTTTCATTTCATTTTGCAATATTTTTTATCTTTATACAAAAAAAGTATATTATAATGTATTTATATAATTTGTGCTTATTACGAAAGATAATATAAGAAAAAAACATGACATGCTTGTTGATTTTCTGTCGTCAGCACTCTGCAGGTCTGTCACATTATTTTTTGTTTTGCATAAAACTAACTTTCATTAAAGAATTTGATTACAACCATATCAATCTTATCAATGATATGCGTTTTTGAAGAAAGAACCATACGATCGCATCAAATACCACCAGGCGAATAGTCTGCTTGATTTTCAACCATAATAAAACCAATACTAAACTCAATATAATAAAAGTTTGATCGTAAACAAATAATAACATTATATACCTATATTTTTTTAATTTTACATAACTTAAGTTGAATTAGTCCCGATAAGGTCGATTATAGATAAAAAGCTTATATCAAAACTGTATCCCGAAACCCAGAGGTCGCAAGTTTAAGTTTTTAACCGTTTTGTTGAAACTTTCATTCTTTATTGAGGGTTAAAGGACTAAGTACTTAATCTAATCAACATTTTTTTAAAGTTGAATTAGAAAGGTGTAGGTATAAAGTTTTAAAAAAAAAAGGAAAAAAACCTTATTTAGATTTTTACACAATTAATACCGTATTTTCGAAACTATGTACATATTATAGTACCTAATACACCGAAGGGCAGCGGCCATTGAAAGTGAGGTAGGGCAGTTAGTTTGGATATGTCGGAAGCTATTTAACTGGGAGAAGCATTCAGGTCTTTATAAGCGGATTTTGTTTGGACCCTAAGCCCAGATACGACATAGGTACCTTCAAAAAAGTGCCTACTCCTTCAAAGGCCGGTAATGCTCTTGTGAATCCTCTGATGTTGCAGGAGTCCGTAGACGGCGATAATTACCATCATCATCATCATATCAGGTAACCCACAGGCTCGTTTAACCACATTAATATGAAAAATAAAATAAAATGTCAAACTTATAACCTGAACCTGAAAATACCCTGAACGAAAAAAGAAAGATACCGTTTATAATTATGAAAACAAAGAATGTCCCCAAAACTGAACCCTTGGGAACTCCAGACAAGACGATTATAAATCCAGAGCTGCCCTCCGCTACCACCATGGACTGTCAGTCTAACATAGGAGTAACACTAGGACAAGAAAGAACCAGAAAATCCTGCACATGAAAGTTTGTACAATAGCATGTCACGATTAACCCTAATAATGAAATCGGTGTGTATAACCTCAATCGATGCCCGCGATCGATACCTTCAGCAAGATCTCCGACAAAAGATATCAGATTAGTAGTACTCATAATTTTTTCAAAAGCTTTATAGGTATAGGCCTATAATTTTAACTGAATCAGTATCACCATTTATGTGTAATGATACAGCAAGAGCGTTCTTCCAGGCAGTCGGAAATATGCCGGGAGCTAGGGGCTTATTTATTATAAGGTACAGTAGAAGTGCGAGAACAACGGCACACTGGACGACAAATATCGATGTTATTCCATCACAGCCTGAACCTTTATTTGGGTCAAGTTTTTTTAAATCTTTAGATAGACTTTATCTAGTGGAACCTTTCGACTTTAAGTCTGAATAGAGTCACTCTAATATAGAGTGTAGCTGTTGGGAACTGGGGGCCGTTTTTCCTAGGCATACCTCATGCTTACCTATAGTCTCACCACACTGGGCCAGCGGGTTGGAGACTGCAGTTCATATCCACTACTCAAGATGGATTTTTAGAAATATACCTATACATATATATTGCCATCTATTGATCGTGTTACTAATACTCCATGATAAATTCAGCTCGGGTTTCTGGATGCCTGGAACATAGTATCGGAAAGCCTTAAGGAGGCTAGAACTAGTGAGAGGCAAATAACGGTTTGTTTGGATAGACTTAGATAACGCTTTTGGGTACGACAAAATGATGTTCGCGCTAAGATGATAAAACTTTCTTACAATAGTTAGCGACGTTATTGCATCATACCTACTATTCAACATAAAAATTCTCCATAACTTTTAATAAACACTATTCAAAACCATTTAAATATAATATAGGTTTATTTCAGGGTTGTTGTATTTCTCCAATTATATTTAATATAGTCATTAATATTTAAATAGACCAATTAATTAGACACGAACAAAAGTGGGTTATAATTTTAAGTTTAACAATAAATACACAGAATCCATAGTAGCTTTTGCAGATGATCTCGAGATATTGACACGTAATCCGAAACAATGTGAGGTACTCTTAAATACTACGACTACTACTTGAAGGTAGTGGAGGTACTGTCCCAGATCAAAGTAATTTAGTAAGATGAGGCAAAGCAACCGAAAGGTCTTGCAACATCTATGGGGAGGCAGTAGGAACCGCGAAACACTTATTAGTAGGGTGTAAAGTACTTCTAGATAGAGGTCAATACTCGCGTCGCCACCATAAGGTATTAAAAATCATACGGGAAGCGGTTAGTCTTTCAGTAACAAGAGTGCGGAAGGGTATAACAACCACCAAAATATGATCTGTAGAATTCTTAAAAGTCTATACATTTTTATAGATATTTTCAAACATATATCTAGTTAGCTTGTACGCGGTAGAAGTGGGAGCGAGAGGTATAACAGCAAAATCTCTCTATAATTTACTTAAAGATCTTGGCCCTTCTAGTAGGTAGGTATAAGGCGGCATTAGTAGGTTCTTTCCAAATTTGGTTGGGTAGGGAGAGGAGTGTGGACAGTGCAGGTGAGCGTGTTTGCGTATCAAAAAGGGTCCCCTTAAACCTACACCTGGGTCGCAAGTCCCAGGCATTGTTACCACCCCGTTGGTCAAAAGGTTAGCGCAGACGCCTAACGTGTAGCGGCTCAATGGGGTTTGGGTTCGATTCCCTCAAATATGTGCGAAGGGGGTGATGGCTGGCTCTTGTGTTATGCTCGTGAACGGGTGCTGCTTGCGGTGACTGGTTGTGTGGCAGGCCGAAGATTTATATATATATATATATATATTTTTTCTGTTATTATTATTTAATTTTCGTTGCCTGAAATCATTAGGCTTCTTTTCCGATTGATTGCGACGGTTCTAGTTGTTCCAAATTTGCATTTAAGTTTGACGTTTGTGAAACAGTGATCACAATAACAAAAAATATATCCGGCTGAGTTTGTTGTGTGGTTCTTCTCAGACCAGCAGGGCTATTCGCTAACTTTGACTTTTCCAATGACCATCAGCTGTGACGTCATGGCAGTTTTTTACTATAGTTACATTATAGGAAATTAGTTGTTTGACAACCATTATGTCCGCACTTACTGATAGTGATTTTCATTTTAACTGTCAAAAAAGATACAGAATAGCCCTGCAGGACGCGTTTGGAACCCTCATAGCTTTAACATTAAGATGGAAAGTGCTTTTTCAGAAGGGCTTATTACGATAAATCTAGTATCGTAATAGGCCCTCCTGACACTTCCATATTGACGTACACAAGTGATCATTGATTATGATTCTAAGTGGAAAAGATGTAAATAAATAAATAAATAAATTCCCGGCAGGGACAGACCTAGATGTCTGTACTTCTGGGTTTGGTCGTTTATTAAATATATTTCCAGTATTTATAATGCCAATATTATTTATATATATTTGTATCGTTGTCTAACACTCTTAACACAAGCAAATAATTTGCTTACTTAGGGGTTAGATCAATTTGTGTAATTCGACCTGTGATTGTAATTATTATTGTTTACACTCCTCTCCATGTAACGCGAACGGCGATGGGCCCGGCAACCTCACGGTGAATCCATGGAATGCTAAGAAGCTTCGTCTCGTCTAATTTCATCAAATATCATGCTGCTGCATTTGATTGTAAACAAAAAACATTGATAATACAAATATAGCTTAAAACTTTAAAACCCCACATTAAATTCATAAAATTTGAAGATCGCTCGTTTATTTTTTTGTGTTTAATATAATTTTCATACTTTGAAGTAAGTCTTACAAATTATATAGTAAGTACTGTCAGCAACAGAAATTGTTAAAGCAACAGAGTGTAGTAATATAAACAACACAATTAGTAATTATTATGACAAACAATAGTTTTAGTTTGTAGTTATGTTTTACTACTTGAAAAGGGGGGCCGGATAGGCTCGTGGGGGAACGAGCTTCCTAAGATCTTGGCTCAAGACGTCGTTTGTTGGGAAGCAAGGGATAGAAGGGACTGTACTTTAACGTCAGCCATCAGCCAGTCCGTCAGTCGGTTCGGGTGAAACTCAGCATTGCCAAAGTAGTTTTGGGAGAGCCTCTTGAAATACTAAGAGATTGTCAAAAGGTCTAGGTTCTTATGGAGGTTGATGTTGTGAACGAACCACCGCGCCCTGGTGGCATTCCGTTTAAACCTGTTCCGAATCACCTGAAGGGGTTTCAGATTTTTGTGCGTCAAACCAACGCTCACATAGGACATGACGGAGCATATGCAGGTATTAGATTATAGTAATATAGGTTACGTATAAGTTAACACCTTAAAAATATTCTTTATTTTACACCCAAATCAAAAATACAAAAGAAAAACACAAAATAAATGATACCTACTAATTTAGCGGCCTTATCGCTAAAGAGCGATCTCTTCCAGGAAACCAATTAGATGAAGAAAAATGTATACTGGAAGCATCATCTAAAATAGGAAAGAGTAAAGATAGGGTATACATTGTTATTTTTAATTAATTGGCCACGACTTGCAGCCACTCTCCATCAATCCTAACAACATTTGTTCTACGACTTTTTACAAATCTTGATAAATACACAAAAAAACGAAACAAATAAAAATGATCCATCTTTTACTTATTACTCCGTATTTTGTAAGAAGTACTTAAAATTTCAACACCCGGGCGCCGTACCTACGCTCAGAGTTAAAACTAGTTATAACTCAGAGGAAACAAATATTTTTTGTATGGGAAAACTTAAATTTTAAAAACTATTAATTTTAAAAAGTCGTAGAACGAATGTTGTTGGGATTCATGTAGAGAGGCTGCCGGCAAGATGTGGCCAAATAATTACCAATAACCCTGTATATATTACAGCTTTTATATACATTACTTTTTTATATACAGAGAGTAATTTTGTCATCTATACTATTATTATATGTGCGAATGTTTAGATGTTTGTTACTCAATCACGCCAAAACTGTTAAGCGGATTTTGATGAAAATAGACAATGGCCAATGGTTTATGTACCAGAATACCACATGATTATAGAAATCTAAATTATTGCACGTGGTTTTGTCTGTGACATAACGTTAGTTTTGGCGCGATTACGTTATTGCCACGCTTGCTCCTTTTTAAATGCTTTTTTCACTCAATTTAACAAAAATAAAAAGAACGTTGAATACTTTAGCCACAAACTAATATGTTTGTTCTGTAGAAACTAGGAAAAATGTTTAACATTTTCTCGAAGACCTTTCAATAATATACATACTATATAATATGTATATTATTGAAAGGTGTTATGGCGCTATATAGGACCAAAATGTTTTCCCCTTTTTTTTTCACCTCTACGCCTCCATAGGTATTTGTTTCGGACTTTTGAAATTGCAACATTTCATAGTCAGCATCACCCACATTTTGATTAATCAGTAGTTTTTATTCATAGACTTCAATAACACTTTTAAAGAACTGACGGTTCACACGTAGGTACATAAGCCATATAAATATTAGATTTACAGTCCATTAAATATATGAATTATTTAGTTTTTTCTTTTCTTCAAACTAATACAGACATTGGATAAAAATGTTATCATTTTGTAGTGTATAGTAGCTTGATTAAATATCGTATACTTTGCTTTATTTGTAGAATCTTATAAAATCTAAAACAGGCTTTGTAAAGTGTGAAGTTATCCCGAAGAAACATTTTACTTCGATCAAGAGGACATTATAAAAGCCGCTTTATTACGGAAGGTCGTGACGTGCGAAGCGAAAACTAACTTTCTATCTAGCATCACTCCTTTGGCTATTTCCAAAGTCGGTCGGTCTATTAAAAAAAATAATTCCTGGGACTTGGGAGGCCCGTTGTGGGTGCCCGTCGCTGTGATTGGCTGGCTGACATCACATTAGCGACATCTCTTGGTGGCGTGTTAATATATTTGACACTGACTTTATAGGCTAAAACATTTGATGTCATGGAAAACACAAAGTGCTTGAGTTTGAGGGATGGAGTTTCAATAAAATATTAGTTTAACGATTGCTTCTTCCCGTTTTTAGGTTAATATGAAATGATTACAAAAGGTGATTTTCAGATTTCAACAGTAAAAGACATATAATGAAATAAAAATACATATATTACTTTTACATCAATATTAAATTACAGCCAACGTAACTATGTAGGTTACAATAATAAAATATACCTATATAATTTCCATTGAAACAAATAAATAATAAAAACAAAGTATTTTTTCTTATTAGTA
The DNA here is from genome assembly GCA_959347405.1 of Napeogenes sylphis. Taxonomy (NCBI): domain Eukaryota; kingdom Metazoa; phylum Arthropoda; class Insecta; order Lepidoptera; family Nymphalidae; genus Napeogenes; species Napeogenes sylphis. The sequence continues at coordinate 19,421,497 of OY365777.1, forward strand.
AACCTAATTCTAAAAATTATCATTGACTATAAGAAGGTTGCAACTGTGGAATCCAGGTAACATTCTTTAAAACATTCCATCTACAAGCAAGGGAACTCACTTATAGCAATCCTATTAGGGAAGTTACTCATCAAGTCTATAATTAATTAGTAATGAGTAACAATGAAAGTGAAATACGCACGGTAACTGGAAACAATTGGAAAGAAGTCTATGTTATGATCAAAAGAATAATATATTTTTATTGTACTGCTAATATCTGTTATTGTCCACAATTTTAAATATTTTGAGATATTGTCCAGGACTATTAAACTTCACCTTCGTATTTCACAGACATTTGTAACCTAAATAGAAAAGAGAATTGTATTAATAATAGAATTTTTGCAGCTAATTTTTTGGCATCAAGCAAAGAATAAGAAATAATGAATACTTAAGCTTTGGAATAGACACCAGTGAGATTGTGATGTTTTAAAATACACATAATTTTTAGGTTTAAAATCTTTTCAAAAATATTGTGTAAAAAAATATAAAAATAAACAGTAAGTTACCGTTAAAAAAAATTGGTCAGAACTCTCATTAATATTATATTTATTTTATTTTGAAAGCTCTTTTCAGTCAGATCTCGAAACCATCGAACTGAAAGCCATTAAATCAATCAATTATAAAAACATAAATTAAAAAAGATTTTAAATTTTTTGTGAACATTATTAAAATAATTACATATCGATAAACCTTGTAAAATGTAGGTTTAAGAACATATAAATCTCACTGGAAAGATAATAAGTATAGCAAACAACTTAAAGAAGACTATGTACAATATAAGTAAGAGGTAAATAAAAGACAGCCACCAACGGAAATAGCTGAAGAGATACATTCTAAGAAATGAAGAGTGTGCTACGTAAACTGATTATTTGTAAATGCCCTTTATATTATTCCAAACGGGAATTATAACAGTAAATATATTCTGTATTCCGCACTACAAAGAAATTATGGACCCAATGCGAATCTACAGGACAAAATAAAAGTGACGCAAGGTTATTGTAAAACTTCGTCACTCATCATGACGGCTCGCTAGGAGTCGACCCGCGTGATGGAAACGAACATAACCTCTAGTGATAAAGAGATCTCGCTACAATAGTGACACAATATATCTCTTTTCCTCCAACACAATTTGTTCACATCTATGCACTAATTTTATATTTAAAATATGTTACAATGTTCCCACTTGTTATTTTTAAAGTGTAAAATATTGGCTGACACATTTTGTAAAAAGGGAATAGTGTCAATGGTTTTTGGTTAAAAATGTAAGTAATTGATTGTTTTTGCCAAAAAAGTGTGTTTCGCATTAGCGCAATCAGTCTTTATAGACAATGTGAAACTGAATAATTGAGGAACAGCCTTCGTTGACGGTCGACGGTTGATCAAGACCGACATACCACTGCCATATTCATAATTCCTCCGGCATCGAGAGAAACTTGTAAATAAGGAACATAAAACTTATCTATAATACATCGAAAACAAACTTCCATACCCGGAGGCAATGAGACTCAATAATTAAATATAATCACGAATTACACACACATAAAAGATAGTAAGCCGTAACTTGTGATGGAAAGCACTGGAACATAATGCCTAGGTAACTAAATGTTGGATACAGACGAGTACCACCATACTGATGACGACTGTACGGTTTTTCAATTTAGAATTTGATTCTTAGTGTTAATCCAAACCATTTATTTTCGTCATCTAATCATCGATACAAACTAGGTAAGCAAATCACATTATTCACTCGCTACGGAGCAGCTCTCATCTGCATTGTATTATAATGTATTAAAACAATAATTTATTATAGACTCTACGTATATAACAATGTAACAGTAAATTAAAATAAATTTTAATCGTATAAATGCCTTCTTTTAGACAAACAAAACTTAAGGTAGACCGCATCGACGAGCGTCCGTCGCCGCCGCGGAAGATAACACACGACACTTCGACGATCTCGAAGCAGAAATAAACATACCGCCATTCAAACCACGTCCATCGTCACTTACGGCTACTTATAATTTATAAAAAGGCATCCATTTCAAAAATTTCATTACGATCCATCGATTAAAAATTCGCAAAGTAAACGTAACATACAAGAAATACTACGTCACAATACGAGCAACGAAACTACCGATCGGCGATTATCCAAAAAAGAAAACGGCCACACAATCTACTGAAATCGGGTTTTGTACTAATATAAGGTTCGACGTGACACTACGATTGAAGAATCCGGTCCGTCTCCGGTCCGTCGCTCGGACGTCCCGGTGTCGCGTTCCTCGGCGTGCGTCCGTCGGTTCACTTGTTGGGAACGTGTATCTTCTTGGACCTGAAGTCGTATATCTTGCGACAGAACAGCACCAGCTCCGGCGACACGGACGGCGGCAGCTTGGTGTCGTTGGGAGCCAGCGCCGGAGTCACCTCGCCGGGAGGCAGCGGAGGCACTATCGACGGAGCGATTCGGACGCCCTCCTCGGCCGCCTTCAGACGCTTCTTGTACCTGAAAGTGGAAACGACGTTCGGAAGGCTGGCGCGACGAGAAGGTTGCCATTCGGTCATATTCGGTGATATTCGGTTGCCATTTTGTAATTCGGCGACCGTCGACCCACCTGCAGTACTCGTTGAAGGTAAGCACGTAGCACTTGTCCTCGATGCAGGCTACGGAGTTGGCGTCCCTGTGGCGCGACGCGAACACCTCGTCGGGCGCGTCGGAGGCCTGGCGCCCGCGCTCCGTGTGCTCCGGCCGGTAGTACCACACCAGAGACACCATCATCTCGCCTGCCAAAGGAGTTTGCTTCTATAATGTATTGCGGAAATTTATCACCGACCTTCGGTAAAATATTTATAGGCTACATTAAACGCGCTCTGATATAGGATATTGCGGTACTGATACTGAGGACCGCGTCGACGACCGAGCGGAGGCCCGACGATGACCCACTCGGCGGCGGATATTCACCGTTACCTACCATTTGCAAGGGACTATTACATACGTCATTACGGAGAACCGGTTGTCAAGGAGCGCAATAATATTATAAATATACGAAATTATAGACTGTCAAGTTTGTTCTGTAGAGAGAAAGCTATTCGCGGTGGCTCACTTATGTTAGCTCGTAATGATGTAGTGATAAAGTATAGTGGCGCTCTCGGTCGAGAGAATTATTGAACTTTCCTGCATTGAACTCGTTGAAGATATTATTTTATGCTTGCCTGTATCGGTTTATTTATCATTTTATATATATAAGCTTAAGATGGCTATACATGTTTTAAGATATTTTCAAACAAGTTATTTATACGTCAAATTTAAATACTTATAAAAAACAGTGACAAAATACGATAAATTCAAGAAATGAAAATAAAACAGTAAACATAAAATAAGGTTGAGTGTAAACATCCTTATCCTTACCTATAGTATAATGACTTAAGATCTGCTCTTTGACCGAAATAAAATGCCTGATTATAACGTTCGAGGTAAATAAGTGTGTTACCATTCGAATGTGTTAGCTCACGGATACAAACTAATAAGACATATTTTGTGACTCTAAACCTTTTCTTGACCTTTTCATTAATCAATTAAAAACTTCTAAAATAAGCAAAGATATTTTAGCATGCATACGTAGGTAATTCCATATTGATAAAATTTACGTATTTTACTCAAGTGTTTTATTTATGTGCATGGTCAAGAAATGTGTTAGCGGTCACAAAAAATGCTATCGGTCACGGTCAACGCGTATATAATAGTTCCGCAAGATATTTTAGATCTTTCTTTTCTTAAGTTTTAAATTTAGAAATAAAAATTTACATTCAAAATTTTTAGATCGTTTAAACTGACGTGGAACTTGTGTCGTCGACTCCTTCCAAAGGTCGATGTCGTAATGTATTCGTCAAACATAGTCAAATTTAATTTAGAAGAAGCAACTGTCGACGATCCGGCCGGCTCCGCTCGGCGGAGACTCCGAGCCGGCCGGGGCTTATTTGCGAACCGATCTTTTTAATGTAATAATTAAAATGCGCTCTAACGCCTATTCGAATGAAGATACTTCGAATTCGATTCGAGCATCCCGGAGTTTCGGCCTCAAGAATCGCCCGGAAGACAAACGAGACGGAGGCCCGACGTTCGGACCTGTTCCGAAGAGGGGACCGTATAGAATGAGAGCAACCCACGAAACGCACCATCATCGGGGTTCTCCCACAAGCTGGCGATGCGCGCCACGAAGGGTTGCGCCCGCGCCTGCGACGCGCGCAGCAACACGCAGTCGCCGCGAGACACGCGGTCGCCGCTGGCGTGCGACATGCGCGACCAGCAGCGCGCCGACAGGTCCAGCTTGGAGTCGTTCTGCGACACGGACGGAACTATTAGTAACACACACACGGGAACGAGAGCGTTCGATGTGAGAGGTGCGACTCACGTTGAGGTAGACTTTTGACAGGTAGTGTTCTCCATCCCAGTTCCAGCCGTTGCTCCACCTCGGTGTGGTCTTCGGCTCTGGAGGGACGAGAGGCGCCGCCGGCCGCCGCGTCCTTCGCGCCCCTCCCCCGCCGCATCCGCTGCGTCTCCTGCGGGTCTTCTTCGCACCGGAGACGGGCGACGATCGAGCGTCCTCCGCGACCGACGACGCGTCGTCCGTCTCGAGAGCTGTCCTCTTGGATCCGATCGACTTCACCGCCTTCTCGACCGTTTTACATTTTTCACCGTTCGCCTTCTCTTGGACCGATTTTGAACGTTTAGTGGTCTTGTCCCTTTCCGTTTCTCTACATGAATCTATCTCCGTCTCATCGTCGATTATCACCTCCGGTTCGGACGATTTCGGGACCTGTTTTTTCGAGGCTAGAAGCTTCACTAATTTTTCTACGTGTTTGGCTTTAAATTCTCCATTTCCTTTATCCGAGCCGAGTTTGCACCGTTTTAATAGTGAGCTATCTACTGGTCTTTCGCAAGGCGATTCCCCCGAATGAGCTTCTTCTGTTTGTTGAGATTCATTGATATGATTGCTGTTCGTGGTTTCCGAGAGAGACCCTGCTTTATTTGAAAATACTTTTAGGTTAGCTTTAGAAGATTTCTCATTAGAAATAATATTATCTTTAAATTCCCATTTTTCTTTTATATCTGTATATTTGGTTTTATCACCTTCGACACAGACATTCGAACGACATTTGTCAATATTTTTTTCCCCGTTTAATAAAAGTCCGTGCTTAATATCCTCCTTATTACTCAAATTCTCGGTGGCAGAAGATAATACTGACTTTAGGCTGTGAGTAACTTTGGAATCTACTTGGTCTACTTTACAAGCATTCTTATACGCTAATTTCTTTTCTATGTGTTGACTGACGGCTGCGATGGTTTTAGATCGCACACCGTTAACTGGGACATTGTTATCTACAATGTTATTATTAATATTTAATGTTTTCTTTGCATTGTTTTGAGATACCTTATCATTAGGCGATAGGAACAGTTCGGCGGGATTCAACTTTGTATCGGGACTGTATCCTTTAGCATCGGGTCTGTCGACGCTGTTTTTCTTTATTAAGTTATCTAACAAAAGCGCGCTTTTAGTTTTGGGTTTGATGCAAATACCATCCTCGGTGACCGCCGCCACATCCAGGAGACGAGGGTCGTCATTGATAATTGTATCCAGTAGTAAATTCTTAGGCTGTGATTCTTCAAGAACGGTACTCGATTTTCTTTTATGACCTCTCTTATCGCTCGTTGAGGTTTTTGTGGTCCTTTTGCTTTGAGTCGGTTTCTTTTTAGGTTCCTTTGTGATAGTTTCTATTCGAGGTATATGCGAAAGTTCGCCGGAAACTTTTCTTCGTTTTTGTAGCTTCACATGTTCCCCGATTCCATTCGTTTTACAAGCGTCCTCGAGTTGCACATCTTTCATTTCTATTTCCAACTTCGGTCTTGAGTATCTTCTCTTGACGGCTTTCGCGGCGTCCGTGACGTCCGAAGCCTGCGACGGGGCGGTCGTACAGTTATGTTCTCTAAGAGCTTGCGCGTCCGTCTTCCTCGCCGTGGCATAAGTGGGACCCTCATTTTCTTTTTTAACATCGACCAACGGCGTCGTTCTCTCGTCAGACGATGACAGGTCGATGGGAGCACAGGTAGGCGGCGACACGGCCAGCACGTCGTCGTCAACGTCGTTATGAGTATCGGTCATCCGTTGCGGAGTCGAGAGCAGGAGGCCAGTGTCGTCACCCGCCAGAGATCGTCGGGCCATGGCTTTACCGAGGCGAGCCCGTCTGGGAGCGGAGGGCGGGGGCCGGGGGGCGCAGACTCCTCTGGCGGGAGAGGGAGGTCCCTCGGCCTCCGTGGGTTCCGGGACGTCAGCGTGCAGGCGAGGGTCGTCCCGGCCGTCGTACATCTCCCTCTTGGGCGACGCCCCGCCGACGGCCGGCACTGGCTGCGGAGGCTCCGGCTCTAAGGGAGGATCCTGAAAGCATTAATTCAGACTTACATAATATTTAAAAAACAACTACTGTATTGTATTATTTCGATTGGCGCGACTTGTCTTATAGGGCCGGATGGCGGTAGAGGATGCATCGACGTTAAGAACGCCCTTTGTACATTTTTAGCGTAATAAAGAATGAACAAAAAAAAATTTGGGAACATACATTATCTTCTTAGACATGAATCTGAAATGTCTAAGTTTTTAAATACACTATTATTTAAAAACTAAAAATTTGCGTATCTTAAACAAATAATAATTATACATCAAAGCGACTACAAAAACTGGGAGTTTTTTGTGGCACGCCCATTTATATTTTGTACATATTTGCGTGTCTGTCTGTGCGTGTGCGTGTCCGACCTTGCCACTGCCGTGCGTGTCTGCGGCGGAGTCTGTCGCGGCCCGCACCTTCAGTCGGAAGGCGGCCCCGGGCGGCGCGAGGGCCGAGGGTACGTCCGCTGGGCCGCCACCGGCGGGGCCTTTACCAGTAGCGGGCCCAATAAGGACGTTTTTTGGACACGCGTTTAATGGGCACGGGCATCCGCGGTATTCTGTAATATTATTGGTTTAAACTTCGAATGACGATCTGTTCTTATATATTATACGATCTTGTGATGAGATACCGACCTACGTAGGGTATTCTCTGTGGAGAATGGGGGTAACACGGCGACGGGCCGTAGTATTGTGGAGGAGGATACGGCTCGCTTGCGACCCCCACCATCTAGAATAGACAATTATATAATTAAAAAAATTAAACGTATTTATTATCTAGAGACAGGTCAAAATTACCTTTGTAAATAGTACCTCTTGTATATTTAATCATGCAGTAAAAAGTTACTGCATGTTTAAATATGCAAGAGGATAAGATTGATGTATGGTTATAAAGATAATCGCATTAAAATTAACATCACATTTGCCACGTATATCAAATTATGCGAAAGTTTGGAAAAGTTTGTGAGTTTATGACAAGATACGATTATTTTAAGCTGACCGATTAATTTATCTAACGTTATAAAATTAGTCAACTCTTTTGAAAATTTTGCTTCTTGATTTTTAAGTACATAAGTGATCGTCATAAGTGTATAATTCTCTAGTTAATACTAAAGGTTTAGTTTTTTAACACTCGCTGTTCGGATTCGCAATTTACTTATAGACTCACAGATTACCTTGTCCTACAAAACATAAGACATATGCATATCTCTATTGCTCTTACTCGCTGGTGAAGTAACAGCCAGTGGTGACAAAATACTATCAATAGTTTATGATATGACATTAATATGATCTTTCTAAAAACAATTACAACATATATATGTTATAATGTATTAACAAATACAAATACATTATAACTGGTGTATTCGCTTTTCGTTTGCAGATAATATTACACTGACCGTTCACTGTGTGACATTGTTATAACTGTTGTAATATAAATATATGTTTTAATGAAATACTAAGTAATCACCTGTGCTTCAGGCTGTGCGGGCATGTGGTAGGGCCCCGGTGGTCGGTAGTACCGTCCGTAGCAAAGCTCTGCTGGGTAATATGGTCCATATTGCTGTAGCACCTGATAGTAAAAATATATACATATATATATCATTCAGTGCAGTTCAGTTATTTCGTTCATCAGGCTGCTTAAAAATTACTGGATGCAAATTTTGCAGCGTCATGGGTTATGGTTATATGTTAGTGGTGGTAAGTTACTTACTGGAGGCGCGTGGTAGTGTGGTGGCGGGTGGTACCTCGCCAGCGCTCGCTCCGCTTCCGCGGTGCTCTCTTTGATCAACGGCCCGGCCGGCTGGTAGTATCCTGAAAACACATAAGAGATGTACAACTTAATGTTTGTTTGTTTATTTGTTTCTACGCAACCCTGAACTAACGTTCGGTTGTTACGACGCTATAAGTCTGACCCCGTAGGTAGTTTAATTAAATATACAATAAAAATATGTGTGTGTGTAGTGTAATAGTGTACACATGTAAGAAGTGAAACTTCTTTATGACATATTTTTTTGAAAAATGATTCACTAATTACAACTTTACAGGAATGGCTAATTAAGCTAAATTAGATAAAGTTTGAGCAAAAATAAAGATGGCGCGTAACAGAAAAACGTTACAATTTTTTGACATTGCTATAAAATTTTATCCCATCTGTCGATAAAGAAGTTTCACTTCAAAAAAGATGGCGCGTAACGGAAAAATGTTACACTAAATTTTTTTCAAACCCCGATAAAGAAGTTTCACTTCAAAAAAAAATTTTCCTGCATTTCCTGTTTATTAAAACAGCAACGAGAAAGAAAATATATTATGGGTTGCAGGTATTTTATTATTAAATATAACCGATTATCATAACGGGACCCAAAAATATATTAATTAAATAAAACCACAGGCGATTTTATACGATATTTTGATATATTACTGCGATACAAAATGCGTTATCGTAATCTTTATCTATTCAAAGGGCAATTTATTACTTTGGTCTGGTCTGGTCTGGTCTGGTCTATCAATCGTTAATTCATATTCATCGAGCCGACAAATGCCAGTAGTCACTACTTATAAACATAATGACTGACATTTATAAATTAAAATAATCATAAACACCAGCTTTTTTAAGAATGAAATGCTTAGGTATAATTGAAAACAATAAAGTTGCAGACTATATTAATTCCATTGTATTCCAGCTATTTATTTGTTTTTGAACATTTTATTGCTCATAGTAGTATCGATTGTTTTGAGAATATGAATAATAAATATATTAACATTTAGTTAATATATTATTTTCCTCACATTGATTCAGTTTGTAATTAATATTTTCATTATATTTATATAATATTTTTTTGAGATATGCAAATGATATCTGGTTTTGCACATAATTATTTTCATTTACACACTTAAAGATATTTTTGTCAACGGATGCGGTGACCTACGTCCGTCCTATTCTTCTGTACAGTCGACATCAAATAACACTATCAGTAGATATCAGTAGATATCAGTAGGTATCAGTGGAATCTTATTTTAAATACCATTTATGAGATTGAAACATTATACATGAGGTTTGAAAGCCATTTATTTACGGGATGTATTCTATTAGGAACTTCTTACAAAATATTTAGAAATTTATTACATACTTCAAATTATCTTTTCCAACATTAATACTTTAACTTTGATATATATTTTGAGAGATATTGGCCTAAACAGTTTTATATATTTTTTAATATATCATACTTTACTAAATTTTTACGATCCACTCAAAAACAAAGAAGACTGCCTATCTGAAGCCTTTACAATCAAAACAGACCTGCATGTTAAATAAATTTAGTATGAGAAATGAGAAAATGAAACCTAAAATAGATTAAGTAATAGTTTATTAATGACTTTCAGCGCAAAGACTTCAATGAAAGCCGGAGTCTGACCCGCCTGCTCTACTTCGCGTTACATGAAAGGCCTCGGAATATCCTTGATGAGATATTTTAGAGTGGTTTTTCTTGGGATGTAGAGCATTGGATAAATTTTGAATATCTCTATTAAACTACTTTAAGGTCTTTCACCAGTGAGTACTACATACTAACGATCTTATGTTGTATTGTTTTTATAATTTTATGATTCATGTATTGGTCAACTGTTTTGCGATTACCAAATTCTAACTGCTCATATTATTTAGTAAATGTTTCTGGCATAGACATACTAGTAGATCTAACTATATCTACAGTTAATCTATATACGTTTTATTTCTCTAACTTTAATTAAAAATATATTATTATGTGCAACATTTTGAAATACACAACATAAATAGATAATCTAAAAAATTAAACATGTTATTAAGTTTATATGTACTTTTATATATTTATAACATTATAAACTAAAAATAACTCACATGAATTCGTTAAAGTAAACAGCAATATAAATATGTATAATTTTGATGCGAGTGTATGGTTGGCCGTAATACGCCTACATAGACATATTTTATATAGTCTGTACATTATAAGCTCCTCGTTGAATACGAGCGGCGTTAGTGCGCTAGTGTGCTGTAACACCGATGAGTCGCTTATCAAACAAGCGCAAACGTGGGCGGCCCTAGCTTGGACTGCTGCAAAACTAAACTTTGTTTCGGATATCGTAATAACCATCAGCATGCATCTGCATCATGCTCATTGACTTATGTAACGAATACTTAATACATATTTGGATATTGTAGAATATTAAATCAAAAAGAATTTAATCAATGTAGTATCTCTTCACACGCTTCAACTAGTATTTATATTATTGTACGATATATCTTTCTATATTGTAGACTGCGATAACATGACTTCTAATGGGCCGATCGTTGAGCCTATTTTTATGATAGAACCTTATTTCTGTAAGCTCAATATATCTGATCTGTACAGATAACTTATAAATGGCAAAAACAATTGCATTTAAAAAATAATTGTCGTTAAGATAGCCACGTGAAAGAGGCAGCTAATTATTAAGTACAAGTGCATTCTCAAGCTCTATGCTAACATAAGTACACAGTTTCATGTTGAGTGTGTTGGACTGTGTAATAATATCAGGACAAATTACACACATTGATCTAACCCCTAAGTAAGCAAATTATTTGCTTGTGTTAAGGGTATTAGACAACGATACAGATACATAGAAATACACATATAAATACTGAAAATATATTTAATAAACAACCAAACCCAGAAACACAGACATCTATGCTCATCACATAAATGCCTTTTTCTGCCGGGAATCGAACCCGAGTCTCATTGCGCCGTGACACGTTAGGCGTCTGCGCTAACCACTCGACCAACGGGGCGGGTATACAATCAAAACATTAAGTGCAATTGCTGCTTTATTTCTCCTGGCTACTTATTAGACAATGTGTATTTATTTATCAAAATAATTAGTAAGTAGTTTGTTTACTTTGCTTAATTGATAATCAATGGTATATAAAAAAAAGTATTTATTTAAATTGATTATAAGAAACGTCAAACTTCTGTATCCCTAGTACGTACGAGTTTTAACGTTACGAAAAATCGATGAATCAAAATCTATTGACATATTTAAAACCCTGGTCAAAAATTTATTTACCTTTAGTGATTTTATAAATATTTATAGTTTTTGTAACGTCAAAAGTCGTACTTCAGGCACTGGTCTATAACATACTTAAGGTACCTTATGTTTATTCTCTGACAGCTTTCTCTAATATTTGCATTAATATTACATATAAGTTTTCAATTGGAGTTTAAATATGTTCGAGGAGATGAAAGTTATAAAATAAAAAAATAAATAAATATAAAAAGTTTAAATTACTACGTACTTTTAGTAAAAAAATATTTGAAACGTTGAACTTTCGTGAGCTTATAGTTTTAATTTTGTTTCCATTCATAGATAAAAAACAATTTTAAATCATAATTGCTTATTATAACATATAGTATCTATGTCGTTGATACGGACAGACTTTCAGATCTTATAATAAGTCTTCATTTCAAAACTACAGTACAGAATCCAAAAGAATATTAAAACGTATGAACTTTGTAGAAAGCGTGAATAATAAAAGCTATTTTATTTAGTTCGTAGAATTAAACTTCAAAGGCTTTAAAATTACAATACATTTTCGTTATTTACATTTAAAAGTAGGTCGTACGAGCCAACTATATTACACTTGATGAAAGAATATATCATTGTTATATCTCTTGTAGAGGTTTCTGTTTTCTATAATATTTAAAAGCACTATCACTTATCAGTATTAACTATATGATACCTGAAGTTACACGAACAAACAAACTGAATGGTTGTTACCAGTAGTTACTAGTTAGATTGAAGATAGTAATTAGACTGAGACATTTATTTGTCTTTTTAAAGGAATGTTTTATCACAGAAAGTTGTTCAATTTATATGTATTGGAATACTTGTGCTCATGAAATATTAAAAAGATTAAATTAATTCCTTTATTAACATAAACATAAAATAATTTATCTTAATTACAGAAGTTCAACGAAGACGACATAAAAACGATATTAACTAATTTATATTTGTTCGAATGCCATCGCAGCCTGTTAGGGTATCATTAAATTTAATTTGGAACGTATTTAATTATGCGAACGATGTAAATTAATATCCACATGTAGTTATGTACCTACCTACGTGTCCATGCGACGGTCACTGGCCATAACTTAGCTTTTTCCACATTAATATAAATGCATATAAAGCACATATATTTTCACTTGTAAACTGCTACTTTAGGTCTATTGAGTGTAAAAAAAGTTGATTTGCGTCGCAAAACACGGCCTAAAAGAAGCGGGTGGTTTACCTTGAGCAGCGCAGCTGCTAGACTTCATGAGGGGGTTTTAAACGACTTTTTGCACTTATATATTTATTTACCGGTTTTATTGTACAGATACGGGATCGGTTGCCGGTTGCCGGTTACATCTCCGCGGTTTGTATGTTTAATTGTGTCCTAGTGACGAGCAATCAAACTCGTTTTTTTCTGCCTTGGCACCTTTGCTTTGTTTCTTGCTATTTTACTAAGTTTAAATTCTTGTATTTAAAAGTTCTTTTTTTAAATACTATTATATTAGGTACACATTTATGTCAATATCTAGGTAGATATATAATTCTCTTAAATAACATTTTACAAACAAACACAAATTCAAATATCATTTTTCAGAATTATAGCTAACGTTAATAATCTTTAATAAAAATGGAAACCATAAATATAGTTATAGTATAGTTAAGATGGGAGATAATAATATGTGTGTATATTTTAGTAATTTACGAGTATATCAAAACCATATCACGGTAATCGATATAATGCGATCTCAAATACTTTTAAGTTTGAATGACAGTGTATAAGAATTATCATAAAAAATAATCAATAAAAAATACAAGTAAAGGAAGCATAACCAGTTACGAGTAACTGTTCTTTTAACGATTGAAATAAAACAGATCTCAAACAATAAATATCGGGCGAGAAGAGGGTGAGAAAACTGCTACTATCATCTTGTATTAAAGGGTTTTGATGTTTTACGAAACAAAATTACTTTGTTAACTGATATCTCTTATTAATTTTACAGCAAGGTGTAGAAAGGTATTAACTGAAATGTTTGTGAAGTTTGAATAAAAAGCTTGCCTCACTGCGCCACGCAGTCAGTCTCTAAACACCGACTGGAGGTCGCTAACCATTCAATTATCGGCTTAGAGTAGCAATCAAGCTCGCCGCACATCACACTGAACAAAAAGTATTATATCGCAACTACTTCTCCACTGCACACTACTTAAATATTAGTAGCAGTACAGTAGAGATGAGCATGAGCTTTATTTAAGCTTTCAGCTTTATCATGGCTCGTTATAAAAATTGTAAATTGTAAACTAATCTTTCAATCATATCTAACAAACGATCTAAATAATAAATACATCAAAAGGCGCTCAAAATGTTGTTTGATAATGCAGTGTTACATTGTTTAGAAAGTCCGAGAAACTCGATCTACCCAGAACTAAAGCCAGTCCGCATGCGGTCGCGTGATACAATAAATAGTTCTAAAGTATACCTACTCAACTCAAAACTAAACCCAAAGTTGAGAGTTCAAATACCAAGGTGTTTAATTTATTAAAAAAAAAAACTATTTTGAAGTGTCTCCAATATATTTTTATCTTTTAAATGTTACCGTGTTACCAACGTACGAATGTGAAGATGTTGTCACATAAAGTATTAACTTTCGTCATATGTCGATTGCTTTTTTAAGATCACATCCATCTGGAAACCGTCGCGAAAATTGTCTTCAATATTCCTCCATGTAACCTAGCAACCCTTTTACGTTTTGTTACAAGTATATAAGTTCATTTAATACAAAAATAATATATAAATATTATTCCATTACTAAGATTAAATAACATCATAATTCAGGAGTGTAATACAAACAATCACTGTAAATAATTCGGTAGCAGAACTAATATTCTGAAAAAAAATAACAGAGTGAGAATTTTGGAATCGTAAATTAGTAACGGTAGTCGTGTGGTAAGTGGTTCCGCGGATGTACCACCGACCACCGCAGTGGACTACGGTGAGACGAATCGTTTAAAATCTATTGTATCAAATAAATATTCCTGTTACATAAAGGTACTTTGCTTGAGAGAATTCAGAGAGAGAATGTGTCACGGTTTTTTACTAATGTTTTATAATTCATCTTGATCACGCAAAACTTATTAAGTTTAGAAAAAGCTTCTAAATAAGAGTTTTAATCACTTACATAAATATGATAATTAAAGAAGTTTTATTTTCATTAATTTATAGTTTAGCTATAAACGCTTTTACTAAACTAAGAATGTAATCGTTAAATAGTTAACGCAGCGTTGAAAGTTCTAGAATCTTGAAGTCGAAACTACCTCTTAAGTTCCCGTTAGTAGTTAGTAGAACTAGGCGATCGTAGTTAAAACGAGGTTCCATAGCATCCATTGTTTGACCCTCAAATATTATCGTAAAGCACATTAAATCTATAGTGTAATAACAGTTCTGGTGTAATTTGTCTGTCGGTGTCGATTACAGAGACTTTACGTAATAATAGGAGCTTCCGCGATCGTAATATTCTAACGAAGCTCTTGAAGACATGACGCCGGCTTGTAAGACTATTCATCTTTAATTTTTTGTACAATATTCTAATCATTATTAATTAAATAATATATCAATTTTTTTTTTTTTCAAAATCCTTATTTCTGAAAACTTAATTAAAATATATTTTGTTAGTACATCTGACTCACCTGGTGAAGGCGAACAACTATGATGTAAACATCACTAGTACATTATAACGATGGCTTCAGTCTTATTAAAATGTCATATAAAGCGAATGAATCAATTAACTATTAGTTAAGTGTCAATAGACCAATAGATATTACCTGATGTCTTTATTAATAAGTATTTATTTACATTAATGACTAGCTATTACAACATACTATGTTTGTATTAGGTCCTTACATATGAAATTGACGTTTTTCGCACTGGCCACTTTAATCACAAATTTCTCCTCTTTGTTAGGAATTCCAAATTCAATTTTTTACAGTTATTTACACACTTATTTTTATTTCGTTGACTGTCATTCATTCGTCTTTTTTTGTTTCACTTTTACTTTAAATGGAAAACTTAAAATATCGCATTATTTACTCGTACAAGTTCCACCGTGGCACCAAAGCTGCGGAAACGACTCGAAGGGTTAATGATGTATATGGCGGTCGTGTTGCAAAAAAAATGTAGTTCGTTTTTGGTTCCGTTTTCGTTTTGGAAATTTCGATCTACAGAATAAGCCCCGTGGACGGCCGGAGACCCAAGATGATAATGAAGAACTGAAGGCTATTGTGGAAATATATCCATCGCATACCACGTCCCAGTTAGCTACAGACTCCGATGTTAGTGAGAAAACTGTTGTAACCCACTTGAAGCAAATTGGGAAGATTAAAAAGTTTGGAAGGTGGGTACTATTGAAGCTAACCGGTAAAAGCGCGTCGACTGCTGCTTTACCTTACTGAACCGGCACAATAATGAAGGGATTTTAAACCAAATTATAATTATATATATTGTGATGAAAAATGGTTTCTCTTCGATAATCGTCAGCGTTCATCGCAATGGTTGGATCCTGGTTAGCCAGCCAAATTCTACCTCAAGTGAAAATTGACCCAAAAAAAATACTTGAAAGCGTTTAGTGGACTAGTGCCGGTATTGTTCATTGCAGTTTTCTCAAATCTATTAGCAGACTATTACGGCAGATGTCCACTGTCAGCAATTGCAAACCATGATGGAAAATCTTGGAGAAGAGCTAAAATTAGAATGTCTAAAACATACACAATACTTCCCGGATCTTGCTGCAACAGTTTACCATTTTTTTTTATTCGGATAACTTCCTACAAGGGAAAAAATTCAACTCCGATGGAACAGTCAAAATCGTCTTTAAAGATTTTATTGATTCACATCCGACTATTTTTTTAGTAAAGGGATCAATGAACTACCTAAAAGATGCCAAAAGTGCATAGAAAACAATGTTCATACTTTGATTAATTAAATACATTATATTAAAAAATATTCGACTTATTTTTCCTCCCATACAAAATGCCAATTTCATATGTAAAAACCTAATATAATATGTCAGTAACAGCGGCAGACCAGACAGGAGAGATGAGATCCAATAATAATATGAAGTAATTACTATGTAGCTCAGCGCAGCGTAACTGTTCATCAGTAACAAGAAGCTTTTGATAAATATTTAATATTTACAAGTGCTTTATCTATCTTCTATCATTACAACCTATAGGAAGCGAAATAACTCATTGTAGTATGAGTTGTACAGAGACTGTACCTAACGATATTATAGGATTTAGAAAAAAAAGTAAATCCTTATAAAATGCATTTAATGTATCAATTATGTTATGTCTGTTCAGAATGTATGTTGTATGAATACACTTAAAAACAATGTTGATACTAAGTGTGAAATGTAGATACAAGTAAGACAATAGGTTTATTATGATCAATTGTAGTTAGAATTATTTGGAGATCATGTTCGTGAATAAGTGTTTTAAGTGAATTATTTAACGGGTGCTCCGCTGTGTCTGTCCGTGCGTCTCTCTCTCAGTAGGAGCTGGTCACTGGTGTATTACACGCTTCACTAACCACGGGTCTGTTTTATTTTTATTCACTGGTTTGTGAACACTGATAATACAACTGTATAACTCTTATTATTATTACAATAGAGACTTTTTTATAGCAGCATAGTTGTTTTTGAATTGCTGTAAATGTATGTTCAAAAAATAAGAATTTCGCGTAAATGTAACATCAACTTGCTTTTTACTATTAGGTATATAAAATACAATCATAATTTACCAAGTACTTTCAAATTGACAATCAACTAGCAAAGATTTAGAAAAATCTTAAGTTTAGCTATTTATATAATTGGATATACCTAGGTGCGGTCGTAATGATTGAGACCGTGTTTTTAAGGAGTCAATAACCGCCGTGACGTCATCTGTATAATGATTCGCTGACTGAATGACTCGTGCTAACGTTATTCATAGAAACTTTAATAACATATCAGTAAAATACTGTTCGTTGTATAAATACAAAAATATTATTATAATATCGTTAACAGTACATTTAATATGACCTGAAAAGTAACCCTGCCAAATATCTTCGAATCAAAGTAGCTTCAAAAGGCCATGAAAAAATATTGTAACTGCGAATCACATATGGCTATTGTTGTTTTTTTGTTAGCTAGAGTCAAGGATCGTTTTCGTGAGGTCGACGTCCTCAGATTACTTAGACACGAATAGTGGAATTTTTTTGGCGTTTTTTTGAGGTTACGCGTGCGTTACTCTGTGATAAAATTATCTTACATCTTAAATTTAAACATTTCTTCCTGGGTCCACCCTGAAATATCCAAGTGGGTTATCACAAACTAACATATTGATTATATCAATCTTTATTGTTGCAAAATCAATAAACATGAATAAGCTTATTAAAATTTCTGGGAGATTTTCCAGACGGTTTGAACTTTGAATGCTTGCCTGATTATTTTTTCATTCTAAATTTATTTAAAATATCCATCTTTGTTACTTAAATAAAAAAAAACATTTAGTATTAAAATTAAGCAATTATTGAATAAGAATTCAAGCATTATCAAATACAGTTCGCGCTGCAGTAACAATAATATCATAGCAACTGATAACACATTGCCAATGGTCGTAAAAACAATACGAATGATCGCATTTCGAGGAAAACGTTAATAAAAGTCGTTAGTCGAAATAAAGCGTACGTAATACAGACATACTTTAATCTGGTCTTGGATAGTATACAGCATTTGGAGAAAATATAATGTTCTCTTAGTTATAGAGCCTTTCAGAGGCGGCCCTAGCTAGGTCGGCGAGCACGCCTGCGCGGGTTTCATTGGTTCTAAAACTTTAATCATCAAATCACTACGAAATGAGGTTTTGTATTATTTAAACTCGTATCAATCTAATATATTTGTATTTTGTACCAACAATAGGAATCGATATTTTATTTCAATACTGTATAGATTATAACACATTAGAAATAATACAAAACTATTGTAACCATTGAACATCAACAAAAAATACAGAAATACAGAAATGGGCAGAAATACAAAATAAAAAGAAATAAAACTAACATTATAAACATTAACATAACTAATAATAAAAAGCAGTAAGAAGCGAACCCGGCGATTAACAATGTTGTTAAAAACAATGTAAGTCAACGGCTGGATGCCTAATTTGACACGCTAATGTACGCAGCGTCGATGCAATTTAAAATGGCTGCTAACATAAATAATTCAGATCAGATTGTGCGCACCCCATGACCTTGAACGTGGAGGGTTGGCCCCTTGTTGTACATCTATCTATAAGCAACTGAGCAACACTCACCGCGACTGACGAGCACATAATGAGCCTCGAAATTAAAGAACAGACAATTTAACCATAATAGAATCTATCTAGTTGTTTATTTGGTATTCGATTTATTTATAGATATAACAACTTTACGAATAATAAAATTAAAAACAGTAGATATTTTTAATAATTTAGCACGCAATTATCTTATCAAGTTTTTAGTAGATAAAAAATGCTAAATTATAACAATTTTTATAATGATAAAAGTAAATTAGTCTTTGAGTTTAGCATAATAACAATAATATATTAATACAATGATATATTGCGTAATTGTATTTATTTATTTTGTTGTGAATTGTTTGAATGCGTGGATTATTTAAAGGCAGATAACGGAAAAGGAAAAATATTGTCAATACAGAAGGTTCGGTTTTTAAATTTGTTTTACTTTTAAAATCTATTACACGTGTTTAAGCAGCCTACTAGAATCACAACTACTAGTGCCACTTGTATTGATAATATTTTTACAAGTATTGTTCCAAATTTAAATTTTTTATTAAATACTTTAGATTCTGACAACTGTGATCAATTTATTAATTTCAATTGTAGGAAGAAAGAAAAATCAAAACAGAAAATATTTTTTATTCCTGTTACTGGAGACAGCAGAACGTATCAGCCAAATTAAAAATGATTTAGTACACTATTTGCACTTGTTGAAAAATTCAAACCCTAATATTACGTATAATGACTTTTTCAATACTTTCATTAAATTATTTAACTTTGTATTTACCACTAAAACAGTAGTAGTTAATGATAAATTAGTATTTAGTGAGTGGACATTCGCTGAGTTACATCAAATTATATAAAATGTATGCGGAAATTATATTTAATAATAGTAATGAGTTTAGAGATGAAGTAAAATTATTTTCCAAATCTTTTAAAAAACAATGAAAGATAACAAAATCTCAACATGTAAAAAATAAAATAGGATATAGCAAAAATAAAATAAAACAAATCTCATTGATGCGCCAGACTTAGAATTAATATTTAATAACTGTTTAGAATGACGTATATTTCCTGATTTAATAAAACAAAGTAAAATAGAGCCATTATTCAAATCTGTCAGTTTATTAGATCCTAGTAATTATTGACCAATATCAGTCTTACCCACATTTAGTAAGATTTTTGAAAAAATAATGCTTAATCAACTTGCTCTTTTTTGCTTAACAAACAATCGTTTGCTCAAAAACCAGTTGGGTTTCACTCCCCGGTCGCTCTACATGAGATGCTGGTGTGGAGCTATTACTCAATATTTTTGAAATTTGTACTGATGTACTTGGCATTTTCTGTGATCTATCTAAGACGTTCGACTACGTTCAACAAGAAATACTTATAAAAGTTCGAACATTATTTAGTTAGAAACAAGTCTCTAGTGTTGATTAGTTCATATCTTAATTATAGAATTCGAAAAGTTAATGTAAATGGAAAGCGTTCCCCCAGTTCTTTAGTTAAAATAGGTGCGCCACAGGGCTCTATCTTAGGGCCTTTCTTGTTTCTCATTTACATAAGTGACTTACCTCACCTAGTGAGGGAAAAACATGGATTGTGTTGTTTGCTGATGATACTTCTCTTATTTTTAGATTAATATACGGCAATCTATTATATTTAATGTAAACAATGCTGTCTCAGATGCTGTATAATAGTTTAACGCCAATAAATTGTTGCTTAATATAAAAAAAGACGAAATACGTCAAATTTAGTTTAACAAAAGTTAAAATTATTAGAAAAGACGAAATACATCAAACTTAGTTTAACAAAAGTTAAAATTATTAGAACCAATGTACAATTAAACATTGAGCAATTAGACTTGGTCAAATCTACTACTTTCTTGGGCATTACCTTAGCTGAAAAATTACAATAGGGTCCTTATATATTTGATTTGTCAAGCAGACTTAGTTCTGCTGCATACGCGGTTAAAAAAACGTCGATCAACAAATATGTCTGCTGCTATCATTTGTTTATTTAGTTATTTTTATAGTATAATGTCATATGGTATACTCTTTTAGCGTAAGGCAGCCCTCATTGATACCATATTTACACTGCAGAAGAGAGCTGTTCGAGCAATATATAATATGAATCCAAGATAATAATTAAAAAACAAAAATAAAGAATTTAAAATTATGACTATTTATTATCAATATATCTGTAAAAGTTTAATTTCAGTTCATAAAAATATTTCAATGTTCAAGAAAAATTGTGATTTACATAAAATTAATGCAAGAAATAAAAAAAAAACTCGCTATACCCAACAATATAATACGTTTTTATAATAAGCTCCCACGTGAAACCTTAAGTTTATCATTAAATAAATTTTAATTATATATTAAAAGAAATTTGATACAAAAATCCTAATGTAGTGTACACTGTAGGTACAAGATTACATTAACGACGGTATGGCCTGGGAATGTATCAAACTACAGTTCGCAATACATTGCGAATAACTAGAAATCTCGGCATTTTTATTTTGTTGTAGATTAATTTTTTGTTTTATCAACCGGCAGCATCACACAGATCCCTTAGAAGTCGGTTCGCTGTCCTCCCTCAAATATGGCGAAGGGGGTGATGGCTGGCTCTTGGGTTATGCTCGTGAACGACTTTTTCTATTATTATTTTATTTCTTTCATATTTGTTGTCTGAAATCATTTGGCTTCAATTCCGATTGATTGCGGCGGTTGTTCCAAAATTGCTTTTAAGATTGACGTTTGTAAAACAGTGAAACAGAAAATATCTGGCTGGGTTTGATGTGTGGTTCTTTTAGAACGCGTTTTGAACCCTCATAATTTAAACATTAAGTTGGAAAGTGCCCTTACAGCAGTTTATATTTCGGTGAATCTGGTATCGAAAGGCCCTCCTGACACTTCTATTTGACGAACACAAGTGATCACTGATATTGATTCAAAGTGGAAAATATATAAATAAATAAATAAATCAGGAACCGGGAGGTGCTTCAGAGATAACTGACTCTCTCATGTATTAAGAACTGTATTTATGATGCTACAAATGGATTTGAAAATTATTGTCTATCGGTTTTAGGAAATGCATTTACTTGATGACCTGTTTTTTATAAAATAATGTAAATAATATAATTTATCCAATGTAATCCACGAACTGACAGGATTGAAAATAATTTCGATTTATTAGTCTTTTATTGTGAACTATTATGACCATTAACATTTACTTCCGGTTTTAAATTTAGTGACGTTTTTTAATCGAAGTTTAGTTTCATATAAATGTAAATGTTTGCAGTCTATCTGTCTTTCTATTTCACGGTTATCGGTTTAGGAGCTGAAACGTAGGCGACATGTGGGTAGATAGAGTGGGTATTGAGGACGTCAGAGTAGAAAAAAAGATGTTATTTTAGGGAAAATATAATGTACGGAGAGAGTTAATTACAATGTATTGTTTTATGTAGTTTGTACATATTTATATTACTAGAAACAGACCGACGGCATAAGGAAAAAAAAGACAAATAATAAATGTAGCGTCTAGGATCGCCGTCGGTCAGTCGCGTCTCTACGTAAGGCGCCGGTTGCCCTACATCACCAACCAGACGAGTGAGTGATACTGAATACATATCTAATAGAAACATCATGTCTGCGAACTAAGATTACCATTTTAAAGATGGGGTTACGATCTGGGTTTAGGAATATACTTTGTTTACTCACCAAAATTGTAAGTATTGAATACTAACACATTTAAAGATAAATATATCTATGTAGTTAATGTAAAAAAGAGTGTTTATCCAGGTTGGCTACCTCTTATAATTATCGTTTAGGCTCTATAATATTTACTTAGTGCTCATATTAAAGTATTGCAGTTTTTTCAGTTCATTAGTAATACCTACTGAAATACTCGAGGAGCTAACGTTTAAATGTGAAGCTGGTTTTTCGATTTAAACCTATTGTATGTTCGAGTACGATTTCATTATTTCAATGCAGTTTTTGAATTGCCTTTGACAATAGAAACTATTGTGTAAATAGAAGTAGGAATTATTAGAAAATGGGAACGATAACTAACATGACATAACTGATAATAAAACCGGTACAATATGTCATGTCATCAACTATAACATAAGTATCCAGTTATTTAGAAAATGGCCTCCTAAAACACTTATTGCGAAAAAGAATACCACAGATATAAGATATAATAATTGATAATCAATTATCAATACTCAACACTAAACAACAAAATATTCAAGACTTATTGTAACCCAGACAGACAGGCTGGAGAAACAGACAATAGTATCTATATTTATATTAATTATATATAAAATATTCCAACTACAATGTTTATTGTAAGTAATTGTACATTTTAATGTCTTAGTTTTACCACCTTATAGTTGTTATTCTTTACATTGTTTTTTTTCGGGTTGATTGGTAGAGAATGTCTTGTTGCATTAAGTTCGCCTATTGTACCTAATTTATTTTGGACAATAAAGATAAAATAAATAAATATAAACCTACTAACTAATTGTAATTACCGTGGTAAAACTGACGAATAGATATGTTCTTAAGTAAAATTTCCCTAATGTGCTTTACAAGAAATTAATTAGCGCCGTTTGTTACAAGTCTTAAGGTACCTACCTACCAACCTACCTCCCTACCCACCTACCAACCTACCTCCCTACCTACTTATCAACCTACCTCCCTACCTACTTATCAACCTACCTCCCTACCTACTTACTAACCTACCTACCTACATACTATAAAACTAGTCACGTCACGTGTTAAACACGTGCCATGTTTTCAAACAAATATTTCATAAAACAAATCACCTTGTAATATTTAGTGATAATAGAAGTCGGAAATGATTAAATATTGTATAATGTCCATGCTTCACGTGGTTACCTTTACAATAACAAATAAACCAGAAGCCAAACTAATAATTAATGTTGTATTTTGTTAAATTAGATAAATGATTTTTGTGGTTCCGTATGCCAACAGTGTAGAACTGGTTTACATTGCAATGGTTGCCTTCAATACAACAACAACAACAACGACAACAACAACAATATTTATTATTAGAGAGTTCGTTTGTTATTTTGAATTATCAATGAGAATACTACGAACCATATGTATTTTATTCTACTCATTTATATTTTAAATACACGTAATTTAAAATTGACCAATACGATCAGAGGAACTGCATCTGGCTTTGGCTTCTAGAGCGACGCTCGTTGTATGTAGATATTAGGTTCCAGGTGTGTTTAATTCTATAAATATTGCAAATGTATGCAAATTGCCATTTTAATAATGTATGCAGAAAATGTAAAAAATATTGTAGATTCTATCAATAGTCTTATTAGCTTACATTTGGTAAGTGATTATTAAATAAAAAGTTACGATATATGGAATAAATATATCATAAAACATTCCTTTTATTAATACAAAGTATTATTAGTCTATGGGTGTTATAGCCGAGGTCAGTGCCCCAGTTCGGTATCTATGTTAACGGGACATACTGCTGATCTGTCAAATTTGTATCTAACTATGCCGCAGTCGTTATTAGAAAATTTGCGGTGTCGGTAGTACTCTTACATGTAGGTTCAGATTAATAATAATAATATATATGGGTTTAATACTTTGTTACTGTTCGTTGTACTAATGTATCGTTATAGCAAGAACACGAGGAAAACATCATTTTATAATAAAATAATATTTTTATTAATTATTATAAATTATAGTTTCTATTTTTTTATCCGGTTCTGTTCTTGTAATATCTAAACGTACATTGTATATGTTAAGTATGTTGTATTGAACACAATGTGTGCCACCTTGAACTAAATGTCTATTTTTTTAAAGAACGCAACATGTGCTTGCGGTCATATTAATATGCAATTTACATTGGCCATAATAATATCGATAATATCCAAAGTATTTAATATTGCGAGATAAAACTCAAAATATCCAAAATAATTTTTTTATCCCGTGTTTGACAAAATACCGATTCTTTCCCAACTCTAAGCTGTCATAATGGTTGAACGTCAAACGTTAAATTCAACCAAAGATTGCTATAAAAAAAGTATGATAAATTCCAAGTCCGCTCTGAAGTGCCAAATCCCTGACGAGGATCGAATTTTAAAGAAGGCGGAGTTATTGATGGGTGTCGCCGGTAGTTTGACGTTACGAGTGTCGTTACGTTTATTTTAAAACAATCTGTTAATATTATGATCCTTAACTATAACGTAATAAAGTCCATGTTACGGTGACTATGTAATCTTTACATTTTTCCTATTTCATAATGCCTTTCTTATAATACATGTAATTATTTATTAATTTTAATCATGCATCATTTTTTATTCGCAGTACCCTATTATAGGTGTTTTAAGTTATATAAAAATGTAACTGTGTAATGAATTTATTAATTAAAGAGGTATCGAAACATTATCACGTTTATAAAATGTTATTCACCAAAACCTGGATCCGAAAATTCAATTAAAGAACTTTTGTGACGAAGACGGAAAGTGGTAGCAGGCTTCGAGGGCAGGTTGTTTTTACGATCAATTCAGAATCATTGTTTGCTTTCATATAATTTTAAAAGGAAATTGAATTACTTTCGAGAATATAGTTTAAAAGAGAATGTTATAATTAAACAGTTTATAATTGCTATTAAAAAGGGTGAGATAGTCCAGTTTGGTACCATTCATTATATAGCCCCCATCGGTATAATAAAGCGTAAATGCGTTTAATCGATGGAAGCTAACAAGTTGTAAATCGGCTCTTTTGATTTAGAGTACAATATTAACTCTGCGGTTTGGGAGATTTATGTATAACTATTATTATATGATTTCAACTGGAACGGTTTATTGGTTCAATAACAATATTTACGTACAAACAAACACATAACACTTGCTATTTATTTATTAAGACATGATTTTATTTTGTAATATATGTCAAATAATTCTGTTTATATATATGTTAATGAGGTAAACTGATTAGTAAAAAACGTTATTTATAGTTTATTTTTAATAAGTAACCACTTGTTAAGAAAATATTTTTTGCCTCATTTTTATAGCAACAGGATATTCTATATGATTGGATCCAAAATGCGACTGATAAATAAATACAAATCAAATAGTGTTTTCATAGAACAGATAGTTTTACAATTTGTGATTTACCCATGAAACATGTTTTAAAAATAATGTACAGCACCTATCACTCTGTTTGTGTTGGCAGCACTGTAACAACTTTACGCGCCAAAAATACCGTGTCCTCTAAATGGTTATCGTTTAAACTGTTATTAATATTTGTAAACACTGTAATTGTGGTTTCTTGCTAAATTATTGATAAATGTTTAGTATAGTTTAGGAGTAGGTGATTACGCAAACAATTTAGAGATTCAATAACTAGTAGTACCTACCTATGTATTTAAAAATAATTATATACCTTCAGAATTAATTGTGTTTACTTAATCAACCTTTTTAATGAAATAACTCGATTTTTTATTAGAATTAGGTACATAAACGAGATTGATTCTATTTTTTTGTTACTTGTCATAATTCGTTAAAACAAAAATATTAAAATGTAATGGTCAAATTAACTTAAATAAGTAAGTATATAATAAAAAAAAAACAAATCAAATCAAAAATCACATAAACAATTGAAAACTTACTGGCATATAGTTTTTTCCACGACATATTATAAAGTTAAATTTTTAACAGTCACTGGCTGTCACTGGCGGTCACTGGCAGTCAACAATAAGCAGCAGAGTGAGAGTTGCAAATGATTCTCATCACTAAATTACAACGTATCATATCACACCAGTGATAAGTACGAGGTCGAAGCTTTTCGCGAGGTCTTGAATCAACCTTGCAAAAATTACCACGATTTACATAACCTGCCGTATTAATATTGACTTATCTCCAGCCCGGATATTGATAACACACGCCAGCAATCTCTGAGATCATTCACTAAATTTAAGGAAGACACTGAATTAGCGACCTCGTTCTGTTTGTTCCTTATCTTATAATCAAATTAGTTGAGGACTCGGTGTCGTCTCAACTACGTACGAGAGACCGGGCTCGATTAAAAATAAAAAAAACTATTATTATATTTATTGATAAAGAATATATATTATTAATATTTTAAAACACGCTGTAAACAAATATAAAACAAATTGCTAAATAGTTCAATGCCAATAGATTTTTAAATCAGTTGTCGTATAACCTAAATTCAAACGAGGTCAAATACGTTTATTAAACGATAACAAAAATACTACGCTTTTCGGGTAATATCTCTTTTTTATAACAAAATTATAAAACATATTTTTTAAAGTTTTTTTTCTGTAACTAAATATATAAATAATAAGTATATAAGCTTTAAATCCTTTGATATTAACAGAACGTTCTATGTTTACCAAACTACATTAGCTTGTGGTATGTATGTGCAGTGTGTGTGTGTGTGTGTGTGTGTGTGTGTGTGTGTGTGTGTGTGTGTGTGTGTGTGTGTGTGTATGTGTGTGTGTGTGTATGTGTGTGTGTGTGTGTGTGTGTGTGTGTGTGTCACTGAAATAGACACATGGTAAAAGATAAAAACTAGTAATACTCTTACATATGATTTTATTTCAGGTTAGGCTTTTTTTCAGTGTCACGTGCCGCTAATGTTACTATAGGCATGTACTTCATAACTACACACGCTATGGAAGGTTCGTCTGTCTGTCACCCGG
The DNA here is from genome assembly GCA_959347405.1 of Napeogenes sylphis. Taxonomy (NCBI): domain Eukaryota; kingdom Metazoa; phylum Arthropoda; class Insecta; order Lepidoptera; family Nymphalidae; genus Napeogenes; species Napeogenes sylphis. The sequence continues at coordinate 19,449,057 of OY365777.1, forward strand.
TCAAAGCTTCGTTCGAGCTGGAGCTAATATAATTAGGTTTGTAGGCGTAATATTTCAAAATGGAACCATAAACACAAATAATCGTTTTGTTTAATTATTAATGTGACCAAATGTCACTTTAGGTTTGGTTTAGGACTGTCACCTATATTATATATTTTTATAAACTTACCCTAATTATTAAATAAGTTATAACTTTGGTCTGAAGTTCTTGTGTTATACAAATAAATAAGCGATTTATTCAAAATTATTACCAATTGAATAGTTTTAAAAATAAAACTACAGCAAGCGAAAACGATCAAAGAAACCCTATTCATTGTGGATAAAAATGAAAAGACAGTGGGCGGGAATTAGCTTGGCTCTAGCTTATCTACTGCTAATTATACGACTATCAATCTAGAGACACATCGTACAGACACAAATACTCTTCATACTTATATGCATTATTCTACTCGACGCTTCTTTGCTAATAATATTTATGAATGCGTCCAAGAATAGAATTGCTTTATTTGATATGCGGTTATTTTATTATAAGTTTGTCGGGACGTAGTTCGAATGAGATGTTCCTTGAGTTGAGTGTAACTTTTGATATTTAATATATCAGGTATGTTTGTACGGTGTTGGTCGGTTTTGAGTGTTTTGATAACTTATTTCTATTTATAATTAATTATTATTAGTTATTCAAACTATCATAAATATATTATTAAGTATTTATTTTGTTTAAGCCTAAGGTATTTTAATCTAAAATTACGGTCAGTGAGAATTATTGTAGCAAAAGGATTTTATTGAAACCCAACAATACTTCCGTCAATATAGGGCTCCACAAACGTTTAGAAAGCCGAGTGAAGTGACTAAATTTAATTGGTGTCGAGATCCGGAGTCGAGCAATTAGTAAGCGGGGTGTTTGAACTAGTTTAATAGCATTATCAATTCAACGATGATAACTAGAGATTTACTAAGATATGGAATTACTAGAAACTAGATGGGAAATTTTTTAACGTGAAGACGATAGAATTAATACTATTACCACCAACGAATATAACTAACGGTCAATTACTATGACATTAACTGTTCAAATCCGGCGATATTAACCTTAAATATCATAGCTAGTTAAAAATACAATGGGGTGACTTTAATGTGTTCCGCCCGCATAAACGAACAGACTAAAAAAAAACATAAAGTTCCCACACTTTTAAAACGTCTGAATATAAGGGTGAAATGTTTATTGGTTGCTTTGTAAGTATATTTGTGAATAATGTAATAGTAGGACGTGAGGGATCGTCGGGATGGAACGACCTCGTGACACACTCTCCACACATTTGATTACTGTTCTGGATTCAATTGGACAAAGTCTCAAAACACGGTTAATTTAATTAAATGTTCTTTTACGTTAGTACCTTTGTTTATTTTGTACGCTCAGTATTTGAATATAAGAAGAATTCTATACGGTTAAACAGTAATCGTTTAAATTATAATATATATGTATATACTATATATAGTATTATATATACTAGTCTCTACTATATCTATAATATGTCTAGCATTCTAGTAACATTTATATTTCGCTTTACTACATTTTTTCTTATGCCGTAATTTATAAATATCAGAGATTCGTTTTGAAAACTTAAAAGTTTTTCGAAACCCAAATGTGAGTCAACTCACCGTACGGCGATACCGGAAGTGTAGGGTCACACACACTGCACGTCGGCTTACCTGTAACAATAAAACGAACTGAATCACTATAAATATAAACAATAGTGAAGTAAATAAACTTAAAGCAAAGATTATATTTACACAGCAAACTTGACAATGAGATAAATTACGTAATCTGTTTTAGTTGGTTTGACAAAAATAAGGAAACTATTAAAATGTTAACACCCGTGAGTATTACAATATTTTTATTAATTTAAATATACTTTATTTTTTTTACATACTAGCTGCGACTTCGTATGCAAAGATTTCGATTTCCATAAACGTAGCCGTTCAAAGTTTCATCAAACTGCGGCAAGTAGTTTTTGCGTGTAGGAATATATCTAGTTTACTTCTATTTATTATTTAATTTTTAATGACATATTTTTTTACAAAGGACGGCGATAGGACGATTCTTGGTTCATAATATTGGAACATGGGCTTTGACAGCTTTTTCACAAAAAAAATGCGATCACAAAGTGAAGTCCGATAATGTCCACGTTGTACTCTGCTGCTTATTTGGGAAGCTTCTATAAAGCTTGGTCATTCATTTTTTAATATGATCTAGGGCAATGATTGACTAAATTCCACCTGGTGGTAAGTGGAATGTAGTCTTAGGTGGTAAGGTACATATGGTGCTTGTTAAAACATTGCTTATTAGTAAACCTCCTCTAGTCAGTAAATATGTGTTCGGTGTTCTTTTGAATAAAGACCAATGTCTCTTGTATGCTGCAAGTCCTATGATATCTTATCTTCCGTATAGGATTTATTAGAATTGTTTCTTTCACTGTTTCGATCGTTTTATGAACGAAATAATACACAAACATTTGACTAATGATTATGCGGATGGAGAGTTTTAAAAATTGAATTTGGCTCCATATCTACTTTGTGTAATGATCGCATTAGCGGCAATTCGAGTGAAACAAAAATATTTAACACAGATTGGCGCGCGAATGCGAAAATACAATGCAAAATTACAGATTCCAAATTTAAATTTAATATTTTGTTTTCTTTTTAAGTTTAATATTATTTATGGCCAGATTAAGTATTATTAAATAGATGGTTTCCTTTTACATTTAAGATTTACATCTGTCTGTTTGTCCAGTTATGTTTGAAACGAGAATAACTTTTACCAATTTAACAAGGATAGAGACTCCATTACTCCACTAATATTCTTTAACTGCAGTTGTTTTTTGTCCTGTCTTGTATATTACAAACGAGATAATTCTAATTTATTTTACAAATGTTAAATTGTTTGTTAGTTTCAGGACAAATTCTCTTGACAGCGGAGATATTAATATATCAGAGCGAAACTTTGTATAAAAGCTAGTACTAAAATATTAATAATAGTTTATATTTCAGTTAGTAGTAATAAGCTGCAGTTATTTAATCATTGTCGCAATTCATATTAAATAAACATCCTTGCTCATTCAGTCAAAAGAAATAGCGAGAATTACGCGAAGGCTGAATCGAATACCGGGAAACGTCTGGAAGCACTATTACAACTGCAAAGGGCTAGAACATTCCACGGATAGCGTATAAGTGCACTTTACATTATACGCCTTACGTACTTAGACATAAGAGCTAGCTTAAATAACAACTCTCTGAAACTTTACAGTAATACGGGTGAATGAAGCCGGTGACTAAAGTTTCTGTTATAATTTTTTTAAAGCTATTCTATTAGGATTCCGTAAAATATGCTTCCACGGTAAAGAAAAATAATTGTTCATTAATAAAATAACACTTAACGAACATTTATATATGGAAGAATATACATAAAATAGGTTTGAATAAAACCTTATCTCTCTCAGTTTCTCTTAGCATTTGTAAAATGCAGTATTCAAATCGGCATAGGTACATCGTGTAGATAGCAACTAGTGCCAAGACTATTGTGTGCTCTTTAAAATGGAGTGTTTCAATAAACAATATATTCCTATTTGCTTACAAAGGGGAGAGGGCCTCGTTCCGCTGGTTATTGTTTTACTTAGTTTTTATAGGCCGGCCCTCCTCAGTCCTTAGTCCTCACTGAGCTATTTTAGAATGTTACATAACCAACTTATTTTTAACCTAAATAAAATAAACTTTACGCTTTGTAGACATACGTGTGAGCTTCTTATATAAATTTTTAATAGACGCCATAATTAATTATCCGATTATGCCTGAAGTAAAATATATTTGTCGGTGATTTATAAAAAACTATAAAAAATATAAATAAATCGCACTACTCATCTCCTTTCCTAGTTATTTATTTAAATACTACTCTATCATTTCATCTTATAATAATAACGTAGACCAATCTTTTTGTCTGTCAGGTATGTTGTCTGATATGTTGTTATCTCGACCAACATTTACTTATATATTTTTTTGTGATTCAAAAGTCGATCATGTATTATTAAAATAATTTCTCCAAATAATATTATCATAAAGATACTGAATTTAAACGGTTTATGATAAAGATAAAGTCACGAAACAATTATCATTTAATATATCACGTGTTATTATAATTATTAATGACTGGCATATAATACAACATAAAATATACAGAGCAAAATACTATAGACAACAGATGGATGGCATTACCCTTTAAATGTTTAGTAGCATACATTGAACAAGAATCAATTATTAATTTCAGCTGTAAAAACTATGTTTAGAAGCTAGAGTACTTGAAGAGCAGACAGTCAACAGTCAGTCTTCTTTACCTTAATAATAAGCAAAATAGTTCAGTGACATTTTAATAGATACTTACAATATTTTATCTCTTTGTATAAAAATAAAATAAACTTAATTCACGAAAATATGAGATGTCCGGTACATTTATCTAACACTATAGTTACTGGGTTCTCGAGTATTAAGTAATTAGGTACTTAGTACCAATAGACTATTCATGGTATATTTTAAAAAGCTACCAGCATCCCATGTAAGAGTAGTAAAATATCACGGCCCCGAGTGTGTCTCGGGACGTCCCGTGACTCATCGAATCTGAGAAGTGAACCACCAAAATAGGAAATTTGAAATTGTATATAAACATGTTTTTCCATGCTAATGTTTTCTTTATTATAATTAAAATAAAACAAAATAGAATACGTATTTTGTTACATGAAAGTTTTATCAGGGTGTTATGTTATAAAAATAATTGGTAAAGATAAGGTGTTAAAAAAATAATAGTAAACAGTATTTAGATAATATCTAGCATATGTACGTTCGTTTTTGTTTTCTGTTCATTTTATTTGAGTCGGAATTTGATATAATTGTAGTCAATAGTAGTCATTAATCTATTTTTGTGTTATTTCGAAACTATCATTAAATGAAATGGCTTATTTTTATTTGGTTTTTGGCGTTTCAAATATTACAATAATTAATTGGTATCTGAATGCATCATCGTTTCCCATCATCGGGAACAAGGAGTTATATCATTTACCCGCATCAGTTAGCTCCAATAAATAGGTTCGGAAAGCCAAAAGCCAGAGGTAGCATGACACTGCACTACTACACAAATGAGATAAGCTGCAATTGTCGGATGGCTTTAGTGTAAGGTCGAAGTGTTAAGTCCGGATTTACTCGCGGATGCGCTGCGAGGTCGACTTTACACGTCGGGCTGTTTGTCTGTTTGTCTGTGACATCATAACTAACAAGTTATGATTAAATTAACAAGATCGTTCCAAGTTACTCGTCACTATACCTACTGTCATTGTGAAATCTTTGTCAAGGGTTGTTAATGAGTCATCATTATCTAATTAAGTTTTAAAATGTTAGGAACAAACAAAATTAGTAGATTAAAAATAGAAACATCATCTCGTATGCCCCATGACCGAAGTGACTCACTCAGTCGCTCAATCAACAGTATAATGAATAGTGCGCTAAAAAATAACCCGTTAAAACGAGATAACTTATCTTAAATATTCCGCAATAACAATTATGTTAGAGCGGCTTTGAAAACCAAACAGTTTCACACACGGTTTAATCAAAATGTTCAAGACAACGTAACATTAAATCTGGAAACCAATTAAGCTACTCCAACCAGCAGTGTAATAGTTAGTGTACAAAGGTACAATGTTAGTTAAGTGTTAACGGGGTGCGAATTCTATGGCTAAGTGCACGATACTCACCGATGTTGGAGAAGTTATCGTGAAGCGTATTCAAGGTATAGTCACCTAGTTTGAACAGGTAGGCGGAGAGGAGCATCGTCTCCTGTCGGGGTTCCAGCTGCTCCGGGTGCGCCGGCCTCATCAAGGAGTTAATAGAAAAATCCGTGGTTCCGTTCCCGCACCACCCGTTAGCGCTACACAACTTGCACTCCTCTTTCATTGTTTATGTAAATATATATATTTGTATTTATACTAAATCCGTTTTTTTTTGTACTCGGTTTGTACTGGGCACTGGTAAATCACATATAAAAATATCCGTATGCTGGGTCCCACATCACAGTTATATCACAGCGGTGTTCCGTTAAGATTCCCGTCTCACTTCAACTCGTAAAGGCACTACTCTTGTTTACCAAAAACTTACTAACCGCCTGTAGTATTTTAAATAGACATTTAATTATAATAAATATCAGGGGTGAAGGTTAATTAAATTTATATTTGGAGGTATTTGGGTTAATTGGATTACTTCGACGTTTTAAATAAAATTTTATACTCTGTTTGATGAATGTTGAAAAAACATTTCGATTTTTATTATTTGTGACAGATTGACCTTTTACATCACTAATGGCAAGTTACGACGTGGACTGAATTCACAATAATATTTTTTTGTAATAAATTGCATCATCCACATGTGTACACAATAGTTTAAATCGCGAAGCTACTTCTATAATATATTCTTAGAAATTAGCAGCTATTACTGTCCACTAACCAAAATACATAGGTTAGTGTCAGTGTTAGTGTCAGTGTAGTGTCAGTGTAGTGTCAGCGAGAGCGAGCTGCAATGCGGCTCTAGCCGCTCGGAAGGTGCATTGGCGTCAAGCGCTTAGGATTTAGTTTTAAGCGATGTTCCACCGTCCTCTCTATAATAACACTAACAATTAACGTTCTGGAATAAACGTACGTTTAATTTTGCCATAGTGTTACAACTTATTTTGAAATTTCGATTAAAAAAACACTGACGAGCTTTTAAAGCTTAATAAATAAACTATCAGGAAGACATCGAATATTATTGTACATAATATTGATCACGCAACGACATGCCTGTTGACACAGTACGTTGTACGTTTATGAGTTGACACAGACGACCTTGAGGACAAACAATAACATCGCCGGTCTATATTACTATTACAAAGACCGTAAAGAGTAATTGATTTAAACCAATGGAGAATGAAATCTTTACGAGCAAGTGAAAGCATCACCATCATATTACATAATTTCACTATAATAAATATAGTATTTTGCATTCAAAATTATTATTACGTATTGTATATTAAATAAGTAGCTATTAATTGAAAATATAAATACTCTGTGCATGTTATCTAACAATTTAAAATGATAATTCTTATTAGGCGGTGTTTGTTCGCCGAACGTCGCAATTTGCAGCGACCTTCAACTGGCTCATAAACAGCGTCACGTGTGAAGCAGGAGCGGGCCGGTTGAATGAAACTAATATTACATCGATATATAAACTTATATTAAGTCATATCGTAAATATAATTTAAAAACTCAAAACGCCAGGTGCAAACCAAAAGCGATACGAACAAATAAAAACGTTATTTGGAACAATCGTTTGAATCCGTTGAATAAAGGTGCGCTGCAACTCCTTTAACAAAGTCTTCCGTAACACTTCCCAAAATTAAAAAAAAGGTCTTAATAATAGGTATGGCCGCACGTGCGTCCCTCCAGCTGTCATGACAGCTGGTGGGACCGACGGATGAACGAAACCCCAGCCCTCGTCCTAGCTACCTGCGCAACAACTTGACTTGGACTGATTTAACATTAAACACGTACCAATTGCCATAATTAATTAGACTCGTAAATACTCTGTACGGACAGACAAAACACTAAAATTTAATCTAAGTAGATAACTTTACATAATAGGTAAGCAGATTGACGGCGGTTACGTATGGATTGCATAAATATCAGTTGGGAATTTAAACAATTACCTTTTAATCAAGTACAGCTTCATTTTTATCATTCTGGCCGCGTTCGTTAGCTAATGTTAAGATGAATGCAATTATTTGGCAGCGTCTTTTGGCAGACACCCAGTGAGAGAAGTGGAAAGTATGGGATAGAACTAAATAAATAATAGCTCTTGAATACAAATATTAAGAATCACTATGACAGTAACTAGAATCATATTTAGTATATCTGTTCAATGTAAATAATTTTAAAGTTTAACACGCTATTCAAATATGTAATATTATGTATATATTACATCCCTTATAATAACAGATGATTGCTGTAGCTTTATTATTATTTGGTTAATTATCATTGATGACTAACTAAAATAGAAAGCAGATGCTATCAGTCGTTAGGGTAGAGGTAGTGGCACCCTTCAGTGCAGTTGGCAGTGAAGTTGGCCGTAACCCAATTTGTGTCGGGTTCATCCTAGACTGCACTTATATTGACCGAAGTGGAAAACAAATAATAATAATGTTGTGATAAACAAACAAGTTACTTTGATATTCATTTTAATATTACAATCGGAATTTTATCACTAATTTTGTTGGCAGTTTTCTGACAAAAGCCTAATATTTTTATAAGTAGGCATGTATATTTAAAGTTGAAAGGTAAAAATATATTCTAAAAGAAATTTATCTGAGAATTGTGGTTATCGAATTTAAAATTATCATTATCGATTACCGTATCGCACAACACGATAGCTTCACATTGAATCATACTTTCATTTTGTTTTATCGGTAAAATAAAATAAGTAATATATTTTTAATATTATTAAATTTAGGCATCACTTAAAAATGAAAGCAGACCATTAAGATGTATAATAGGAAGGTAGACATTCATTTGCACAAACGTTCAGTCTACAAAAGCACGAAGTGGTTGCCCAATAATAAATAATCACCAAGTGCTTATATAACCAAAGCTTGCGTAAACCTCTGTGGAGTCACTCTTATATTAGTCTTTCTCTTAGCTGAGTTCACGTACGATTAATCGTGCGAAATATATCAATTATTAGCAACCTAATATCAGATAAGTGAAAGCAAAGTAGAAAGCCTGTAAAGTTAGTGATTGGCAAAAGCAAGTACGCATAAATCACAGATGAACAATAAGACAGACGACCTACATATATCGGCGGAGAAGAGCAATCAAAAAACACCAAAATAAACTGACGGGTCAACATAATCAGGATAATCCACACAAATGAATTGCTATGAGGTTGTCAGGTTACGAATACGATTATTTTTTATACTTCAACATTCAAATTACGCACTACTCCACTGACTTGGCATTCTATTCTATTGAAATAATTGAATAGAAAATATTATTTCGAGACACATAAACACAATTTTAATATTTTTGGGTGATAGTAAAATGTTTTTTTTTTAATCTCGCCATTCTATTTGTAAAAGGCAAAGCTTTAAAAATACAACTTTAATACTAGTTCGTATGTATAAGTGATAATTATATGGTTTAGGGAGCGTATATTTCTGCGATATAGTTTTCGTTCCGAGGGCCTCACTCGACCCGCAGGGCTAGAGAAAGTGCCTTTCACTCTGTCTTCCTACCACGCGCTACATACATACATACATACACCTAATAATAACAATCATATGTTATCATATCGCTTTTAACGGCTTATTATTAACTAACACTTGTGATAAAGTAAAGGCTAAGTTAATTCATTCATTGGGCAGCGATAAATAAATGCAAGCAGTGGATTAGCTGGTAACTTAAAAACGGTTGTGTGTATTTATTTTGTAAAGTTCATTTTGCTAACGACAAAGTTTTAGCGCGCCATTTATGGAATGGCGGGAACTATAATAATATAATAAGTCTTACAACTACTGTCTTATTATGTATCTGTGGCCTGAGGTTATTTGAAATTATTTGATAAACAATTTTCCTTATTGACACGTTTTTTCGAGCGCTTTGATTTATTCAGTCATATTATTAGGATGACTATATATGTAGAGCCATACGTACAAAGGAACCCTTTTTTATTTATTTGTCTTATATTTATTAAATTTGAATTTCAATAGGGAGCAAAGATTTATGTCCAAATAATGGTATCGGACTATTTTAAAATATCTATACAATATAGTCATTAAGAAAAGATATATATTTTTTTATGATATGGACATTAATGACAATCAATATAATTGATAAATATTTTTTACGGGCACATATACGTTTTGTTTACAAAATGTATATGTGCCCGCGTAAGTTCTACCTATATATAAATGTGTATTTTTTTTTACCTTCATTCGACAGTGTCAGCTCTTTACGTTGTTACTCTTATAAAACTGAAGGTAATGAGCAAACAATTTTTAACTAATACACTATTTATAAGTTTATTTAGAGTTTTCCTCTCCGCTGTGTCTGCTTGACTTTCGTTTAACTAGGACACTGCGATGGCATTAATTGATAGCGGTGACAAGCTTAGCTCGCCAGCTCACCGACCAAATATATTAGACTGCTTTGAATGTGTATGAACTATGCATCAAACATAATACGAAACATGTATGAAAGTTACTTGGTTGTAATAATTTATGGGTATTTAGAATATTTACTGTTTGTATTCATCAATGCCCTTTATTATGATTAACGTGAAATTATAATCTGCATAAGTGTTCTATCCATATTCGTTAAAATTTAAGTGATTTAATGTTGAAAGGTTGATGTAAGAGGTAACTAGACACCGGCGTCTTGCGTTACGTGCCGATCTGCTTATTTGATTAATCTGAATCTACGAGGTCTCGTAGATGACACGGCAGAAGCCGGCTAGCAAACATCAGAAGCAGTAGATTTGGCAGTTTTACCGAAATAACCGGACGGAACTCGTTTCGCAGTTCGCACAATACGACAATCCATTTCTTTGCACGATCCGATCAACGCTCGCCGGCTGACACTACACCGTTTTAAACGTGGGATTCATTTACATGTAGGAAGTTAACAATTCTCACTAAATCCATAGATCCACTGGTTTGGCACAACACGACACTAGCGTTAGATTGAGGTTATTTCGCGAACGGAAGCGGTGCGCAGATAGTGCGTCGTGTTTACAGTTGGCGGCGCGCTTTCCCGCAGCGTGCGACGCGTCCGCCCGCCTCCGTGGTTGACAGTCGACTGGCGAGTGGCGTGAAGTGTACAGTACTCTACACACGTACTAAAGAAAGCTGCGTCGTAGTCGGAGCGGGGGGCGGGGCGCGAGGCACACCTGCGGCGGGAGCGCCTCTGGCGACGCGAAGCTTCCCGCTGAACTACGCAATAAACGCTCGATAAACTTTCTCATTAGGCGAGCCTAACCGTGTGACCGTAAGCTCGTTTCTGTGCATTTTAATGCAATACAACATGAAAACATCCATGTAGCCAATTCGCACTCTCGTTGCCAAGATTACGAGACGCAGCTTTCATAGTGTTTGCGCTTGCGCAGAGAAATAACCGTTCTGTTGAACAAGCAACGTATTTAGTTGCTGAATAATTATTGAGATAGGGTCTCTAATTTATATTTATATTATCATTATTTAAGATCTTCGAGTGGATTACTGGAATGGCTATTTCATATATCAGAGCTGTGTAACTTTTATGTATATAATAAATGGAGAGTATCAAATTAAACACCAAATAAATATAGTTTTAGCGGATTTACCAAGATAGAGTCATATAGTATAATAATCTAGAAGGTAATCTATTAATTATTCAATGATAATTTTATGACTGATATGTATATTTGATATTCATTTATCATACCAGTCTTCAACCAGTCTTCTACCACAATTAGTTAGTTTTAGTTGTAAACGCATACAATTAAAACTAACCTAATTCTATAAATTAGGTGGAGATCAAGGTATATTAGCGGCTTGCTCGTTATTGACGGAGTCGCTGGTATAGGATCCATGGCGTAGGTCTCAGGCAATTAAACCACATAGACACAGTATAATAATTCTTGTATTAAATGTGGGTAATCAGGCATCACAAATTACTGAGTAGGTATATAATTATCAAATTACGTGAACCACTTTTACCGTTTTGAGAGTCCCAACTGTGTCTGTCTCTTTCTATTGAAGGCCGCCACCGACTGACTTACTACTCTCCACTATTTAAAGAGTAACATTTACCCCTATATTTACAAACGATTCCAATCACGTGACTCGTTACATCACGGGATTCATACCCCACATACAACAATATCAATCGGGTTACTAATTATCGTTAAATTATCGTAAATGGTATAATTGGTTTTGGTTTGGTTTGGTTGTTTGGATCAGGTACAGATACCTGATCCCAGCAAGTACTGTCATACATGTAGACAGTGATTTCCCGTGGTAGTTCTTGTTTTTTTTGGGATGAAAACTTTTACATGTTTACATACATTAAGATACATAAAGTCAGTTTGAATCACTTAAGAGTATTAATATATACAGCGAATAGACAGACTTACTTTAAGTACCCTAAGTACAAATAAGAAAGTACTTAGGTACTTACCTATTTGTATATAATATTCACCGAAAACAAGTAGACGTTAAAATAATAAAATAATTAAGTTTTTTAAGTGAATCCTATTAGTTCGATGAGAACAAATATAAACATATATTTAAAAATAATTTTAAAATTTAAGTAAACATCAAATAATACTACATAAATCAAACAAATAACATTATAGTAACAATAACATAGATATAATATGATTATTTTTAATAATATCATAACATTAGGGGGACTTCAAATATCAAATTAGGGGGAAGGGAAATAAATTCTCGCGACAATCATGAGATTATCTCCGTTAGAAAGTTTACGCCCTAAAGCCTCCAAATTAAAAGCGGCAAGTGTGTGCGTGTCTGCATGTGTGTATGTGAGGAATTAATTACGTTGCATTGCATAATTAAATAAACGAAAAATGCAAAGAAACAGAAAAAACGGTTAAGATTGTTTTGTATAAACATAAATAATATACTTGAATGAATGAAAATGAAGGCGTGACAGTAAATGTAATGATAAATCGTAATTTCCATTTTATTAATTGCGCAATTGAATGTCTAGTATTTACAAAGCGACCAACACAAAGAGCCGGGCAGTTCCCAACAGTTGGCTACATCTGTTTGGACAGCAATTATACGTCCTACTAAGAATTCAATATTGCAAATAGATTTGCTACGAGCTTCAGACGGCTGCTAACTGTTCTATCTTTGTTATTTATATTTGTTATTGTATACATTTGTGTTTCTTTTTTGTTATTAAACAACTAAAAAATTGTAATATCTTTAATCTGTTATCTTAAGCTATTCGTTCGATGCGATTTATTTGTTACTTACTAAACAGATACTAAATATTAATCTACGTCCTCGTACGTTTAAATAAAAATAAGTGATATGTTTAAAGTAACGACCTAGTGAGGCTCGGTTAATGATTTTTAATAAAATTAAACTATTTAATAATAATAAATACAAAAATATACCAATAAAGGAAACGAGACGGATCTGCTTACTGCTGTAGTTACAATATACTACTGTTGATTTAAAATAGTTTCATTAGTTTATGCGACTATTGAGGTTTCTGTTCAAACCAAATTCTCTCCGCGTTTGCTAAATCAAGATCATTCAAGTTGATAGTGTTATTGTAGTAGGTGTTAATGTGCTGTCGACGTATTGAGATAAATGACACATCCAATAATTATTAAAATTACACACACTTTTACAACATATTTCAACATTGTGTGGTTTAATCTTGGTCTATCAGAAGAATACGAAATATTTAAACTAAGATCATTCAGGATGTTTACTGAAACGCCGAGAAGAGGGAAGATGAAGATGAAAATGATTGCAAATAGGAAATAAGTCTGAAGTGATGTTTGATATAAGTTGATAGGAATGTTTGATACAAATAATTAGGAGGATAATATATGTTTTAGGAAGTTTTTTTTTAATGAAGATATAGCTAATATTTGATTATAAGAATATAGATATTATTTTTCTTATTAATTTAAATACACTAGCACGGTAATAAAAATAATAAAACAGTAATATAACTAGTTAAATTAAGGATCCAACAAACATAGAAAGTTAATTAATTACAAAAAACCATTTTAAAGTAAAACACACAAGCGTCACTACCCGCTAAACATGTATATTTTTTTAATGTCCAATCTCGTGAAAAGCTTAATAAGTCCGGGCGGGATCCTAACCAATAACTAGCAACCCATACGAGGGTACCATGCTTTATATAGTGCCAATTAATTTAAAAACCGAATAAAACATAGCAATATACCAATTTAACGTACTCAAAACAATGTTGGAATGCAAGGAATGGTTCAAAGTCAATCGCAGTGAACGGAATTACAAAAGGTAATGCGATGAATGCTTTGATATAATCATTTAATTGGTAAATTAACCTTTTTAAGGAATTGGATCTAATAAGGCACAGTATATTTATAACGTTACAGTGCAGTATGATATGATACAGACAGTGTGTCCGACCTGTTGTTTGTATACATATTGTATTTACGATCTCGAACAGACTCTCAATATACACGTGTAGAGTGATGTCTCGGTTAGGGATCTTAGTTAATAGCCTTGCATGTTGAATCATGTACCTATATCACGGAGAATATATTTTTCTTGTCTATAAAATTTTAAAGAATTTAAAGAATACTTTATTATGATATAATAGTAATTATGTCATTGAAAGACATTTTAAACCTTTGAAAAATATAATGATTTGGAATTATACCTGCTATCTAATTGGTAATTACGAAATAATTGAACAGTATACGTTCAATTATTATAATGAGTCCTTTCGTCAGTTAATTAGATTTATTAATTAGTGACTTTTAAAGCCCATACAATGCTACTCCAACTAACCCCATTCAGTGAACGCTCACTAACGTTTCCCTTCCGAGTTAAGTCGCGCGAAACCGATATTTTTTTAAGAAAATAACAAAAACACTAAAGTTCCAGCCAGCTGCGCCCGGGCATCCTGTCTACGCACTCCACCTCTTCATCACTGCTACATATAGCCATCCTTTACTGTCTACTAAATATAATATGAAGAAAAAAAGAGATGACGAATGTGACTTCGTTCATAAGATAATAACGGCATCTTCCGCAGTGCGCCGTGTTCCTTGCTAGTATATTGTTGTAAAGTCTGGTGTAAAGGGTCCGCGCGAGACTGGGCCGGCTCGATTGTCAATAAATTATGATTGTTGTGACATAATTGTCCATCGGGCGGTCCCCGACTGCGTTAAAACATTATTAAACGACCACTAATTATGAAATAACTAGTCGTTCTTTACAACTTGTTTATTTAGGCCGCAACGAAAAATTAAAAAAAAATAATAATTGGGTACTATAGAAGAGGTAAATATTTTTAATATAGTATATATATTTTTTGCTCATACTTCTTTTTAGAGGCATCTGTAAATATTCGTTATTATATGTAAGACAATGCTCATGATAAAATAAATAAATTGCCATCCGCGGGGCACAGCCGCCGTTCAGCAGTGCTCCAGTAATACAACGGAGAGTTATTATCTCATTAACGGGTACCATTACCATTGTATTGTTATATGTTAAGTTTTCGTTAAAACCAAAATGTTTGACAATGACAGAGCTTCCGTTGCAACAGCATATATCATCATAATAATACGAGGAGTGGTTCAGAGGCGAGGTGTAGGTACTCTGTATCCATTGTGTCCTCGACCTTCACTGGAGGGAACTAGTACTTAAGTTACTATAGAATAATAGAATTTTGAAAGATTATCGAAAATCAAAAAGTTCTCGAACTAATGTCTAGATAAGCAAGAGAAAAAAAAATGTAGATTGCATACACGAGAAGAGTCTATATTTTGTGTATTGTGATTAGAAAGTTATCTAAGACAACGATTTACCGACGTAGAGACACTTCAGAGTGTGAGCGGCGACTATTGTTGACTGATAACGTACCTTAGCGGTTAAGGTCACCCGTTATCTTATCTCTTACGACAATATTACGCTTTAAGCTTTCTCAAAGATAACACTTAGTGGGTAACCTTCTTTTTGGGTATTATAAAATTTAAATTCTATAGAGAAAAGAAAAAAAAACTTTATATTCAATATTAATAAATTACATTGTCTTAAAAATTATGTTTATAGTATAAATCTTTTATATTTACATGAATTAAGTATGAACTTATAAAAAATAGATGTCTTTGTTATAAGACCTAACATAATAATAATGTTAATAGGATATTTAATACAAATGGAATGTAACGTTATTATATATATAAGGTTTTACTAAGCAAGACAAGGAAGCATCGTAAATATCAAGGTTTACAGCAAAGAAACATTTAAAATATTTACAAACGTAAATGATTATTACGAATTACAAGTAAAATAAGTTTATAATATATTACATAAGCTATTAATATTGAATAATGAAACTTTTTAAATAAATATGTTATCGTTGTAATATCTAAACACTTTTGTGTTATTTAGTATGTATGATATTATTAGAGCGGAAGGCAGACAAATCAGAGGTCATCTTATCAGAGGTACAAATGGCTTATTGTCAAACCTGTTTAACAGTTGCTGGACCGTTATTGATCAAAAAAATCATATTTTGAATTCTTTCGACTGTCATTGATCAATCTAATATTCCACATATATAATGTAGATACAGACTTATGTGAGTTCAGACAGGTGGTATAATTTTATTATTATTTTTTTAATATAAAAAATTACGATTTTAATTCAATTAATGAATTTCACATTTCTGTCAAAGTAGTTATTGAACAAAAAACTTGAACTCCTAAATATAATATTATAATAATACTTGATATTTGTAATATCAGTAGTATATTCACAAATGGTTTTCGTTAATAAAATTTTTACATTGGATAATGAAATACTACTTTTGTTATTTCTTTACTATAGTAGGATCACGTGATTCATAAACATTCTATCTCATTATGACTATGTAGTTGCGCTGGAATCTCTAATATTTATTATTACTAGCACAATAATAGTTATAGACTATATACTAACTATTAACATACTATATCAACAAGGAAATGCATGAATTCTTCTAACAACCCTGACCTAGATAAACTATACATATGTATATATGTATAGGCGTGCTATCGAATGTTCGTAATTAAATACAAACATTACCACCTCAAGTCAGTCATCGTTACGTACATAAAATGTTTAATACATATACATATCATAATTAAACGTCTCAAAAAATATAATAGCAGGACCATCTTGTATACTGAAAACATTTAGATGTTATGTAGGCAGCGGGACAGCAGGGAGTAGATTGATACGTCTGAGTCTCAGCAGTGTCAGCAGTCTCAGCAGCACCGCTATAGCGCAACAAAGGGGGCTCTGTTTTTATTTCTCATTGTAGCCCACAAAGAGTCCAACAATCGACTATTCACTGGTACAGGGTTGATACAACAAACCTTTTTTAAAACACAACATACATATTCGTATTTCTGTAAAGATGAAAATGTTGTATTTATATTCGATGTTAACTCAACTAGTTATAATCGCTAAATAAATTTTATTTTGTGCATGAAATAGCAAGTCAGTATTAATGTTCGCTAAACGTTAAAAGGCAACAAGTGAGTAATTGGTATGTAAAGTGTTGCGCAAGATTAGAATTTTAATTAGCAAATTAATTTTAACATTTTTACTGTGTGTTTAGATTTCGAGTTATTTGCGTCATAAAAATTATCACAATTATGAAACCGATAAGCCTTTTACGACGTCATAAAATGTATAATACTATGTGTTAAATGTACAATGTGTAGTGGGAGTAAGTGAGCGTGAAAGGGGTGTCACAAGAGGTTGTTAGACCAATAAAAGGGTTCTTAAATAATCGTCCTTGACAACCCTAGCGCATTTCTATAGGATGGGTTTCTGAACGAAACGTCACGTCTGCAGCATTATAAAGCCCGAATGGATTCCCGAACGCTCTCAAAGCCGGCAGTGACGATGATAAAATTTTCATGTGATATAATATCGTAATAAGAGACGTTAGCAAGTGCGGTTAGGTTTAGAATTGAGATTTCTATTCACACAGAAATCTTAATAGCTATTGGTTATATGACCCTTTAGAATCGGGGGTTTAGGACGATTGAAAGTGTATTAACAAAGTAGTAAATAGTAGCTTGAATCACACTGCTGAGTATCACCCACCACGCTGCTCCGAATAACAGATTAGTAGCAGTAACCTGTCATTGTATGTCTGTGTCGTTAAATATTATTTTATTATATAGGATTTGACACGCTCTTTTTTAAAAAAAATGTTTAAGGAGGATGCGTTAAGAAAAATATTTTTTCGTAACGAAGCCCCGGTCTATTATTAATTACCTCCTTAAACTCTAGCGTCTAGGTTTTAAGACACAAAAAAAAAATAAACAATCTCAAGCCTTCAGCTTCTCAACTCATAAGTGTCAACTTACAGCAAGTGATTCTTATATCTTAGTTTATATTGAGATAACAATCTGATAAGATTACAATACTACTATGTAAGTGACATACTACTAATAAATAACTTCCTTTTAATAACCTGCAATTAGTATATTAAGTACAACCTTTACCTGTACACAAGAATAGAAATCTATACCTATAAAAGAGAAAGTATGTATGTATGTTCCGGATAAACTCCGAAACAGTTTGACCGATTTTAACCAAATTTTCAGAGGATCTTTAGATTAGCCCAGCGGGTAATCCTGTAAAGTTTGATGACGATCAGAGCATTTTTTATTGAACTGTCAGTGACAGTTTTTTTACAACTGATGTTGTTTTTTTACATCAAACTATTTGAGGTCAGTACCCCTGGTACGAATTTTGACGTTACGAAAACTGTGACAGTTTACCAAATAGTAAAATCAAAACACATAATTACTTATATAAAAAAAAACCTAATTACTATTAAACGCTCTGTGCATCAAAACTCATTAGAAAACAAATTAGAAACTCTGTTAAAAATTGTATTATTTAAGATAATTTATGAATGATCCTAAATAACTAAAGATAAATCTATTTTTTAAACAAATTATGTATCTTAAATATTTCAATAAATCTTGTTTCCTAGAGTGTATTATAAATATATATTCCGATTTTACTATTTGGTAAACTGTCATAGTTTTCGTAACGTCAAAACTCGGACTAGGGACCCAGTAATAACGTCATGACACTATCCATATACAAGCTAGAGAAACGAGTAGAAGAAAATAAAACTAGCATAATAAATAAAAAAATATATTTATATAAAAAAAAGTTTGTGATTAAACACTTACGAGATGAAGTTAAATGGAAGTCCGCACTGACGCAGCAGAAAGACAGACAGACAGACGGACTGTGCTGTATGTATCATGTTGGTATTTACATGATATTTAGTTCGTGTTTTCTTCATTTATTGTTGTTTTGGTCACATTAACAACTATGACTGATTATCGGATGCGGTTAAGAGATCTTATATTTTTATCTAACATGGTTAATTCTACCGAATTAAAAAATGAATAATAAGTAAAATCAAACAAAAAAATAAAAATAGTATCATTATACAACATTTGAGATTGCATTACTTCTCGTCGGAATTTCGAGCCTTTCACGGATTCCCCGGGAATCCCTTCGGCATGCTTGCTACCTGTCACGGTAAACCGACCGAGCGAGATGGAACATCAGATCATTGGATAACACGCCGGGGAGCGGGTCTTTTGTAAAAGTCGTGTCGCATTTTGTCGGACTTACAAATCGTTGCATCCATTTGTAATTTAGTTAGTGCGATACAGATATTCCGGTTCTCGGAAACGTTCGCTTTCGGGGAAAAACGTTTACGTAATGCCAAATCCATACGACTTTGTTTTGTTTGTATACTAAAAACATCAGAAATTTACGAAACAAAATAAAAGTATGTATATTTTATATTGATAATATTTACTAATACATATAATATTTGATTACACATTATAAATGTATAGTATTAGTAGCTATATAATTCATAGAGCTCACCCGCTCGTGTCTCCAACACCTCAGACTGATTATAATTAATTGCTGTAAACTACTATTAAGTCATGTTGTATAACTGATGAATTACTTTGGGATTTGTTAATAGAAGAAGATCGGATTTTGGTGGTACAGATGTTAGTGTCAAATTGAGTTCCGGGTTCGTTTCCCTATCGTTCATTAGCTATGGCAAAGATATACGTATGATAAATATATATTTTTTTATTTATATATTAAATTAATAAATACGTTTATAACACCTTAGAATATATTTTAGGACATGTAATCTGTCATCCCTAATAGGGATTATCTCTGTCTGGGTTATTCTCAAAGATCTTTATAATAGAAGACCTTAGACCGGCAGAGGCCGCGCTACACCATCACTACTATAAAGACAATCAAATAACAAACAATGTACTCACTAAGCAAGCGATAAGTGATGGTGTACAAGATCATAACACACACATACACACACACGCGAGGACACAAGCCTATTTGTACCGTGTTAAGATGCTAGTAGATAGGCTATCAGACGACCGACTGATCTAGAGGAGGTCATGATACCGTTCTTTAATGAACAGACTGTGGCTTCCTAAATGTATTTTTTTTGTTTAAACAGCGTGTTATCAACAATAGTATCAAGATTAATATATCTACATATATACCTACGTACAGTTAACACTTTCCTCTGGGTAAATGGATAAAAAAGAACGTTATTACTTAAGTGGACCTCTAAGCAAGATAAAATATGTTTTTCGTTTGGAATAGTTTTTGCGTCATTCGGCAAACATACGGACAAAAAGCTAAGAAAAACACTGAAGCAAATTTTACGTCTTTTGATATCACGACATCCGGTATACTTTTTCCTCAATATTTGATATATACTATTTTAAAGTTTTTTGTCTCTATTGATAGATATAACGCATTGATAGACATTCACGCATAATAATGTTAATTCTTAACTTTAATTTTAGGTCTTTGAATTGTGGACAGTTTTATAAAATGGCTTGTTTAGATACAATATTTAGATTTACATTCTAAGTAGGTACACAAGTTACAACTGGTAATTATTCAAAGTAAGAAAAGACCTAAAGAAACATCTAATATTTGGATATAAATGAAAAATACCTTAAAACATAACGCAAGCAAATATGGACTTTGACTTAAAAAAAATATATATATAATACATCAATAAAAAAAATAGAAAATAATTAAAAAAGATCGGCATCATCTTCATTTATTAAGTTCCGGTCTCAATGTATCTTTTTATAAACAGCTTGACTGATTCTTAATTATTTTTTTATAGTGACGGAGTCACTTGAATTCTTAAGAAGTATTAAGTCTAGTTAGTCGTCGGAAAGTATCTAATTGAATAGTTTTACGATAACCGTCAGGTGTCACAGTGTCTAGATCTAGATAAACCTGTAGGACAGTAGACAGTATGCATCTTTATCTTATATTAATTACAAGTCTCAACTCTTTTTAGTTGCAAGAATTCGTGGAATACACGGATATATAAGACGTATTGGATATTTTGTGGAGTCGCTTTTTTTGTAATATTCATTATATATATTTGTACAAGAAAGTAAAAATTTTGTTTTTTTATTAATTGTAGATTGTCATTTTATAAATTTGCAGTGGTGAGATAGAATGATAACAAAACGATATCAAGTAAACAGCTGAACGTAATCAGGTAAACAGGTCGGCCGTCTAACCTCGAAGACAGGAATTTTTCGACGTTCCAAGAGCCAAGGTCTAACAAGTGACGATAATAAGACGTGGTAGACTGCTGGTTGGTACCATTAGGAATAATTATTATTAACCAAGGAAGGAGTTTAAAAATAATTAAGACTTTTACTCTTTCGATGTAAACAACAAAATATCTCCTTTGGATATCATTATCGACAAGTATTTATTGTTACGGAAGGATCTTTTCAATTATTTGAAATTTCGTTTTTATTTTTAAGTCTGATAAGTCGAAACTTTAAATGAGGTTCAATACTACATACGAAATTATATTTTTTTATAGACAAAAATATATATATTAAAATCTGTTCATTTGTATTATTTTTCACTTTTAAGTTCATTAGCTTAATTAAATTAAAAAGAAATCTTATTAAGATGTAAGAAATAATAATAATTATGAAAGTGAAAGAATATAATTTTTTTAAAACAAATATTAGCGGCAATGTGTTCGTGACACGCACTGTGCTAATCAATTTATTGCTTGTTAAAAACTTAAACCCATAAAGTTATTTAAGTTATTCGCTTAAGTTATCTTGATCTACAAACGAACAACTTTACTAACACGAAACAGCTTTATGAAGATACTTAGTTTAATATAATTGCGCATTTAAACGTTTTACTCGTAGTAGTAACTGATACAAATTATAAAGGTATCTAACTATACCGACTACACTTAATTCTTATTATTAAAGTTTAAAAACCCTAAACAAAAACTACTATTGTGAAAATAAATGTTGTATTTCGTGAACGCTTCAGACGTCTTCCTGCCAATTTAATATTTTTAACTTGGATAGATAAAGATAAGATTTATAGCCGCTGTCCGACGCAATCTGCGTGTTTTATTCTCGTCATCGAGCTTTATATAAATTGACACCTTTAAGGTTAAATATTAGACTAAAAGGAATTTGCTTTATTATCGTGAATATCGTTATTGCTTCGAGTTGTGTTCTTGACTATTTACTGTGTACATTAATATATTACTTTACCTCATATCATGTAGAAGAAAACCAATCGGATATCTATAATGTGTTATGTATCCACGGCCCAGATGTCTAATCTATCCATAAAATCCATAAAATTCGTCTTGCGTCATCACCCAGCAGTCGCCGCTTGGTGGCTGGGTGGTAGGTACTAGTAAGTGTGTCATCAATAATTTACGTTTTATAACTTTAGCATTGAGATGATATCTCTTTATTTCTGTTCGTCTACTGGACTTTTAATTCCCTAATAAATTAATATTTATTCTAAATCTTTATGACTGAATTGAATTCGATTATTTATTTTTTTTCATTTGTATAAAACTTCCATACTAATATATTGGTAATATAAATTATTGAGTAAAATTAAAATGGTTTGTTTTTGTAATTAGTGTAAGTTTAATTGTATTTAAATACGTACTGTCTTGTCTCATCACCCAAGGACCGCATTATTATTGATGGGACTATAAAGTGTTGTTTACGTTTAACAGATGTGCCTCGAGACAAATAAGTGGGTGATTGTTAAAACGAATTTGCATCCTCATTATATCAAATATACTGTTTTGAACTTTATAAAAATAAATTAACAAATATCAATTGCAAAATAATAATGATATAAAGAATGTTTAGTAATGTCTATATATTTATTTGAGACATCAAAGTATGGTTTTATTTTTGTGATTACGAATTCATCTTATCAGTGAGGTCAGGGGTGTATTTATTTTAAACGCAACTTCAATCAACGATGAAACATCACAGATTGTTTTTAAATTGCAGATATTCATCATATTTTCGCTGGTATTGAAAATATGAAAAACATTAGTTCTAATGAGAATGGAAATTAAAATGAAAACAAACCAGTACAATGAGGAAAAAAAATACTCAAAACATTGGTTTCACATGATATATTAGTTTTAACATTAATTGATGTCATCATAAAAATGACGATGACGTAATCAGTGAATACAGATAAAAGCAAAAAATGTCCACAGAGTGACTGCTGCAGCTGTGGAGGCGGTCATTCAGCCTTGTTTGAACTTTTGACGAGTACTTAAGAGCTTTCCAACTGTCGCTTTTGCCTCAAAAAGGTTTAACTAAAATAATTGGAACTGAATTTATCATTTTAATGACATCATAGGTTTATTTGTATATCTATATTAAAAAAAAATATTTTGATGGCTATGTATAGACTATAAAATAGGAGGATAAACTTCCGAGACTTCATTATTTTAAAGCTATATCAAGCAACATTGTTGTTGCTGTGCATTATTCTGAAATTTAAATAAAAAACAAAGTCTATCGGTAGTAGCTAGCTGGCTTTTTGCCAGGTATTTGTTTATAAAATAAAGTAGTTTCATGTAACAGTAATTGAACCAATCAAAGACACATTCACCATGGTTGTGTTATATTCGCAAAAACTAATATCAATTGTAACAAAGGTTAGACTTAAAAAAGGTAGCAAGAAATGAATTCAGTTTTTTTTCTAAGAAATACTTTGAATGCGGATAGTGTTATCAGAACGTTTGATTTCCGGGTTTGGCAATAACTGAGAATCTCGATTTTAGCATAAAGATTGCTTGAAATTCGATAAAAAAAATGGATTCCTAAGACATCGTTGCTGCAATGCAGGGTTATCGTCTCGAAAGTATTATAATTTAGTCTACAGCACAATGAGAAGACAGACAGGTTATATTTTTGGCATATACAAATTGTATTTGTGTCGTACAAGTTCCATTGCTCGAGTCTATGACACTCAGCACCCTAGTCTACGTCATAATGCTTTTAGGTCGTCTAGATAGCTTTTAAATTCGCGACAGGTACCCACTAAAAAGTAAATTATAACAAAATAAATGAATTATAAGTATTTTATGTAAATGCAAGTACCGAAATATGTAAATTCGTTGGAAGCCACGAATTGGATTTCCGAATGTCAGATGAATTTTGCTCTCATATTTTTTAAATCGCGTACAATGATTTCCAGATTGATACGGCTTTCACCGTTTGTCGGCTTAGCAACTGAAGCCGTAGTTTTAACAGATTGCTTTTGTATGGTAGAATAATGTTAAGCTTGCTAAGTGCATTTTAAATTTTAAATGATTTTGCAAAAGAGCAAGCCATCAGATTAATAATACGAATTTTGGAGTTAATTGCTGGTAATTTGTTTGTTTATATAACTTGTGATAGATGATATAAAAGTTGACGCGGTACTTCTGGCGATAGATAAAAGTTGACGAGCGGTACTAGCAACTTACCTGACCATGAGACTCGAAGCAGATTAGTGTCTACCTCGTTTATGTTTATGTAAAGTGTTTTAGCAATAAAGTGCATTACATATAATAGTAGTAGTAGTAGTAGTGGTAGAGGTAGTAGTAGTAGTAGTGGTAGTAGTATTGGTAGTAGTAGTAGTAGTAATGATAAATGTTATTCTTCATATGTTTATGACACAGATGAAAATACATAACAAAATATTAAACATTAAAGTTTTACCGACGGCAAATAAAATATAACACTGTTTAAGTGATCTCTAGTAAAAATTTAACAAATTTAAATCAAAAGCGGTTTGTTGTATCTATTCCCTCGTTTCATTTTACGACGCCATTTCGTTACAAGTTTGTTTAGTTTTGTTTTTAATCCTATTTACAGACTGTGAATGTACGGTTCTGATAAACGCTGACTGTTAATGCACTAACTTTATTGTAAACCGTATAATTCCAGCGTAAACATATTTAAATGATCCAACATTAACTTGCTTTGTCTACATTTCTAAGTTCGATATATTGAGCATATAAAGTTTTTTTAAATGTAATTGATTAGAAGCTATTGACTTATATGTAAATATTTATTAAGGAAATAAAGCCTTTTATAGACAGTACTGTGCGTGTGTGTGTGTGCAGTACAGTACTTGTGTTTATAGTTCACATGCTCTATACGAATTCAATGGTATTTTTAGGTGGAAAGAGCTACAAAATGTGTCTTAGTATTTATTACATCTGATAGATACTAGAAACATATAGTTTATATATCTAATAGGTACCTGAATTTACTGTACGTATCGATCTTTTGTGACGAGTAATTAGATATATTCAGATTCTGTGTATTATGAGTATGTAATCATTATTGACAGATGAGCTTCTACAGCGTAATGTTACTTGCTACTGTCTAAATCCAAACGTATGTAAAACAATCAAATTAACAGTTTTTCATATTAAAATGAATTAAAAAAGTATTACTTATCAATGAGAATTACATATACATAAATCTATTGAGATATATTGTCACTTACCAAAAATATTTAATTTTTGAAATAATTAAATATCAAGATATTAAATACTTCGGGACAATATTTAAGAGCTATTGATCCTTAACGCGGTCGCTTTCTCTTTGAAAAGCTAGGTACCGATAATTATGTACTACTAAGCCTAGCAGTACCGTCAGCAGACAATATTTTTTAGCAAAAAAAAATATCTGAATATCATTATGACGATATTAAAAATAAAACATTACTTTCAATTATTTTTTGTCAAAAAAAGAGGTTAGATAACATAAATCTCAGCTCCTACAATTATACAAAATATTTTAATACATATTGAAATAATAAAAACATTACAGTATTAATTAACATTGTATAAAACTAGTATTTTAAAAATACTCAACTTTACTGCCTTGAACAGTAAAACAAGACAATTGAAACACATTACAATTTGTAGAACGATGTCTATGTTGCTGTCTGTACCCGCGTTCTCAATCGTTTACTGCTTGACCGACGTAGTCCGTCGTTAGAGAAGTGGTCGAGGGAAAATGGCTGAGAGCGAAATTAAGGTTATTTAGAACGTGCTTAAAATAGAGAGTGACTTGTCATTACTATTAGTTAACTACTATTTTTGATAGTTTATGGATCTTAAATTCCCTTTATAGTTTAAGTTTTCACGTTTTAATAGTTTATTACTAATAATATCTTAGTAATATTGTCAACTTTTCCTCTGTCGATGTTAAATATAACCTAACGTACTTTAGGTTAATTTAAATAATGATAAAGAAAATGTGAATCTGTATGTATATAATTACCAGAAATATGGTTTAATTGCTTTTAAGTCAAAAATAATATGAACAAACGAGGCAAGTGATAATTTGACGAGGCGTTGGTTTGATGATTAGTTGCGCCGCCTGCTGAGCTAAAGGTTCGAGTTTGATTCCTACACGGGACTGTTATTTGTGTGATCTATTCTTTTATTATCTATCATTGTTGTATCAAGTCTGTGTGAAGTTTGTGTTCGTTATGTCTATATTTATGAAAACCTCGCGATTTAGCAGTTATATCTCTAATGTGGCAGTAGTTTTCTCTCTTTTAAATTAATAAAAGTTTCCATTAAAAATAAAATATTAAAATAAAATATTAAATAAATAAATTATATTTATCTAATTTGCTTTTAAATCCAAATACCTTCTGATACTATATTATTACGCATTAATACATTAATTAATTATTAAAAAAAACATAATTTTTAAAACATTCAGTAAACAAACAGCAGAAATCGATGTCATTATATATTAAGAATACAGTCTATATATTAATAATACATAAATGGGAAAGTCCGCAACATGTTTCGTAATTGCATTGTGATGATCATAATAGTCGTCCGTCTGTCTGCACAGGATGCGCCCTTTGACAGCGAAAGTGATGAGGTCATACTCAGCTATGTTATAACATGCATTAAGAGTACTTTTAAAGTGATTTTATTGTTCCTACTTCCGTTCATTAGCAGTTAGTCGTTGTTCTTCAGAATAAACAACACGGTCAAAGCCGAAACGAAATATATTGTAACGATTTAGGATTCAGACTTAATTTCGAAGCATATAGTATTTAGGTAGAACTAATGTTACAATTGTATCTAAACAGAGGTTGAATGATATGCACCTTTCAAAAGTCCATTGTGCCTCAAAAGCCACAAGTTTTAATTACTCGAAGGTAAATTAAAAACCATCCTTGCGAACCATCGCTATAATAAAAGCTTCCTGTGTTCATTCCACCTAATGTTTTGTTTGTTGCAGGTTCATTTTATTTCCGCCGCCATTCGGTACTTTGCAGACGATTCAAACAGCAAACGTTTAATTTTATGTGATTTGTTAAATGATATCAGATAATCTATGGAATAATATTTTAGTTTGATATATTATATTGTTTAAATTTTATATTAATATAGAATGAAAAATAAACTGACATGGGCTGAGATTCGAACCCGTGACCTCTGGGTAATCGTTCCGGCGCTTTAACAATTGAGCTACCGTATCCCTGAGATATCTCCGTTCGATTCCCTACCCGTGTCGGTTTATTTTTCATTCTATATTTGTATAGAATATAAATAAGTTTAACATGGCTATACATGTTTATAGATATTTTCAAATATTATATTGTTGAATTTCAAATGTTACATCAAATAATAAACCAGTTATCTATTTCACTTGACGCTCCAATACATGGTACAGGAACATATCCTTCATTAAATTAGTTAGCCGTGACTTGCAAATATATTTAAAACCACACAAAAATTGACATGAGGATGACGTCATTATCTATCTCGGCATCATCTTTTGTTTATAATAATTAATAAAATGTGTTGACTTTACAGAAATGACACAATGTTTATAAGTGTAAAAGATTTTCTGTTATAGGTGTATCAATTATTTCCATAAAATATACTTTATAACTAATAATAATTCAACAAAAATAAAGTAAAAAGAAGAAGTCAGTAGATGAGATATTTTTTTATAGAGAATAATCTAAACTAAAACGATAGATGAAGTAATGTATAGTAAAGACATCATTGTCATAGTAGTAGTGTTATAAGACAACTGATAACATATCTCTCAGCTTAACTCTTCAAAGCTGTCCTGAGTAATCGGTTCCTTTAAAAAGTTTGTTCCCTACTTACAACAATTTGATCAAATATTTAGATTTATTTTGAATTGATAAACCAAATTAAAAAATATATCTTCACTAGTCAAAACTATAATATGAAACAGATAAAGATATACCTCGTAAAATTTTAATTGGGGTTTTAAATAAAATTATTATCAAGAGTCATCCTGAGGTTTTTTATAGAACTATTATTACCATATATAAATCCCGGTTAAATAGCTACTAGTTTCTTTATCTAATAAATGGTAATAAACCAATGTGAGACGGATTAAAGTAATGGTAGCTCAAATTTTCGGCACAAATCCAAGAAAGTCTGTTGGGATTCGCGAACTTTTGATTCTAAAGTTATTAAAGTGATTTGGCAAACTGGATGCAGTCTCTTCAGAGCCTGTCCTTTGGACAAAATGACTGAAGCCTGCGACGCCTGGGAGTAGTAACATAAATATAAATAAATAGAGTTAAAAAACAACATATCACTTAACATTAGTATGTAACGTTATAAATAATCAATAAACATAATTGATGACAATATATATATACACATATATATTAATTTGGTTTGTACCTATGTCTGTTTGTCCTGTTTATATGGGTTTAGTCGATTTAAATAAGACGTGTACTGGAAGATGGAGTAGTTTGTAGAACTACATCGATATAAAAACCACAAGAAATCGCAAAATTCTAATTATTTATCATTATTATTATTTCTATAATTTTCCTATTTATTTAGAATATAAGAGGAAATGTAGCACCTAGTATATAAATTTGCAATTACTAAACAATTTTCCTTCGTTACACTTAAGTGATACAGATAAGGTCATAGGGAATATTTTACCCCGAAAAAAAGTATGGTTCTCGGGGGATAAATAGATATTTTAGAAGGACGTCCGAAATAACAAGTGTTTTTTAAAAATACCTACTTATAAGTAGTAGCAGGCAAGCAGTTACAACGCGGGCGAATCCGCTGGTAAAACATATATATTTATGTATATATTTTTATATGTATGTTACTATTTTGTACGGAATATTTAAAACAAATAAACCATAAAATAAGTTAAAGATTAGAAAACTAATTTTGTAATACCGTGTTCATGTCATAAATACGTGTGTACACTTTAACATTTTATGAAGAAAATACTAAAAGTTTAAGAACAACTCATACTTCATAACTTCAAGCATCTAATAAATATAGCAAAAACTTCACTGTATTCATATTCGTAAAAGTCTTGATAAAATTTGTCATAATATAATTTTAGATTATCTTTGTAGTAGTAGCCTAGAAATTAAAATGCTTTGAAAATATAAGAAAAATACTATTATGACATCATTTATATAATTATTTAGTAACAGTAAGTCGGTACACGAAAAAATGTTTACTTCTTTCTCCAGAGTAATTCCAAATGATAGTTTTTTTTTTATTTTAAGAGGTAGGTTACTATTTTATACGTTTATACTTGTATTTTATATTTTCCATTTGTGTTTTTTTTTTTTTCCATTTGTGGTACGTTACACTTCAATAGGAAGGTTTCACTAGAGGCATGTTTATATTAATCAAACATATTATAATTAATACCAGGTTTTAAAGTGTTTCAAATACATTTAAAATTGTTATATAGACTGTATCAAATCGATTATTTTAAATTTAGAAGTGGCTTATTTGAATGTTCTGTTATGAACATTCGGCGCTTTAGACTCAGTGGTTGTTTGATGACCTACATGTTATGTTGATATTTCAAATACAAAGACAACCAAATAAAATACATTGTATACTTTATAATACTTAATAATTGCATGGCAGTAAACAATTAATAGATACAACCGGCCTCTCAGCTAACGAGGCAACATTTAACACTCTCGGAATGCTTTTCAAATTACTCATATATTATATATCGCTGTACACATTTAATAATCAAATTAATTATTACCATACTTCTAATTACAATAAAAATCCTGATACATATTGGATTATGGGCCCGCGGTAATTAAACTAAACCTTGTTAAGATGAGACTTGGATATTGTAAGTAATCTGTGTGACACAGAATCTAACTCCCTGTGACGGCAACAGCAATCATTTAGCGCAATAAGTACCTACGTGATGTTCATTGTCGGCCAGAGCACTATTCTAATTAATGACATACCGACAGACGGATCAGAGCCAGATCATAGAAGCATTACAATAAACACCAGCGTTTCATTCCCTATTAATTGAGACAGACGACGTCACTCTATTCTCGACCGCACTTGCAGCTTCTCATGTTTAGATAAGTTCTATTTTCCTGTGGATGCTGGATAGGCCGGCGAAGTGAAACAACTGTTAAGTTCTTCTTACGCTCTGGTTACGTCGTAAACTTTGTCTTGGTCGTGTTATATGAATACTATTCCTAATCAATGTTGATATAGCCTAACCACTTTGAAATATATTAAATAATTTTTACAAGCCATAACAGAGATAGCTATCGATAATTACGACGTACACCGGCACGGCAAGGAAATTAAGAAATATCAAAATATAGAAACACATAATAACCTTGACTATAGTTTTTTTGACATGGGCATAATCTATATTTATTGAATGTCTATGGCTGTGAGGAGGGATATTTTTTATAAATATACCTAATGACTAGTAATATTCATAATATATATTGGTATAATATTAACAGAGTTGTCAGCGGGCCGGACCAGTAGCTCATTATAACTGACATAAAAGCAAAGCTCACGACAGACAATATAAGTCTCGTAATGTTTTATTGTGAGATCTTATTCAGATACAGAAGAGTTATTGCAGGGAACATTCAGTGGAGCCGTAAAGTTGACGGTTGGCCGCATCGATGGGGCTGTTACACTAAATTAGATTCTATTACCAAGGCACAAGAGTGAAGTGCGCAGCTCGCACGGGGACTGTGAAGTTAGCAGTGTTATTTTAGTAGACCGCTCATTAACCGCTAAGTAGTCTAATTTAGCTGCGCTCGGGGTTCCGAAACAAACGAATAACACTATGGCGTATTCGATCAAATATACTTTGTATTAGAATACATGAAACTAACAACACGGCTATTTTTTTCGTATTTTAAGAGCATCTTATACATTTATAAGAAAATGTTTTTGTAATTAAAGATATGTAATCATATATTTTGGAGATATTTATAATACATACGTATAATATATATGTATAAGATTTGAATGTTAGGTAATTGAAGTTCTAATATCGCTACGGCGCTTGATACTACTACCTATCTATTTTCTACTGTCTGAATGATCTAAACTCACCAATAGTGCGGTCAGTTCAAAGAGTTTTAATCACACAAACATACACACGTTGCTTTTCATCGTCTGTTTTCAGCATCACATTAAGTGATCCTAATTTTATTTTAGGAATTCATTCGATGTAATTTAAACTACGAGTTAAAAGTTATTCAATTTTTAAATATAGTCAAGTCAAATACTTCCAACAGTTAAATATAAGGGTAGTTACAGACGCCTTTCAACCCTCGATGGGTGAAACGACAGTTTTAGTGTTGATTTATAAAAAGTACACCAACTATGACTTCTACAAAAATAGCAGTTACGTAAAAACAATATGAGAATGAAATTGATAACAAAAATTGTGTGTAACTAACGGCGACATTGGAAGTGTAATCTACAATTAGGGTTGCCAACTTTGTTTGACGAAATAAACGTATAAAACGCTTTGAATAGGAAAAAAAAGTATTTTTAAAATTGTATTTTTTTATGGCTTTAAAAACGTATTTTAAACATTTTTTTATGATTTTTAAATGTTTCCAAGCTTGTTTGATCAACAGTTATTTAGTGTGTGTAGATTATAACTACATTAGGAATAAATATCTCCGCACAGTCTCCCGTCGCACGCGCAGCCTTGACTGATATCATACAGAAGTTATCTTTACATTTAAGATTTACACTGAACAAAATTTGCATACATCGATGGAAAAATAAATAATAAAAAAAACCTATAACCCACCCCTGTAAGGTACATGCACATTACGTACAAAATGTAATTTTAGCGTAAATGAAATCTCCTTTGAACGAATTGGAATAAAAAATAAAATTCTCCTTTTAATATAAAAGGCCTCTAGGTCGAAGGTCATTTCTATACAATAAAGCTATAAAACCTTAAATTGAATTCCGAATTTAAGCTTTTAAATATAGGGAGTATTTACTCTAACTGAAAACATAGAAAATGATATGGATAATACAATGAAATATAATATAATTAAGTACCTACATGTAGGTCTGTAGGTCTGTGAAGTTTATTAGTTGCTATAATAAAATGTATTTATGACTGAATACATTTTTGTATTTTCAACATGACATTGAATATAAACGAATATTTAGCAATAATAAGAATATTACATACATATATTAAAGAATATTACATACATATATGATATTGAGAACATAGGTTCAGTTATGTTGCAGTTGTCTCGAAAGCAGTGGTTTGTTTGTATGTTTGTTAGTGTAAAGCGACTGTTATAACCTCACAAGGTCAAACAAATCTGAACAAATAAAACCGGTCCGCTCGTAGCCAGAATTTCCGGCGAATGTATGTATTTAAATATTTGTATTTTTAATGGAAGTTTATAATATAAAACACTTTGAAATTTTATGACAGTTATGTTTATTGAGAATTGTAAAACGAAAAATATTTTAATCAACAATCAAAGAATCATTCATTATATCCTGAAACCACAAACATAAAGTTCATAAACGTCGGTATCGTTCAGTCATTTCGACAAACGTCAAAGTGACAGATGAAGGGGGCACGAGGGTCACGTGGGTCACGAGGCGGCTCATAAATGGATCTAGTTCCACCTCAATTCACCCCTAAATAACTTATTTCAGTTGGCGAGTACCTACATTGTGATTGTTTTGTTTTATCGAGTTCGCGCCGTTCTCTCCAAATATAATACAGACCAGATTGACCTAGAAAGTTCCACAACGGAACAATGATCAAGACTATTTGAAAAAATCGCATCAGCTGTCTATGCAATATCGTTTATCTTTAAATGTACCAATATTTATAACATTTTTTACTTTAAGCCTCCATTTGTTATTATTTATATACAACACATGAATATTTAATTCGCTTTATAAAGTTTTGTTTTGTAACTAATATGCACATATTATATACGTATTAAATTAATTGGAAAATATAATTAAAACCTATAAACGTTTATAAAATGAACGGTTAGAAAATAAACGATCCAGTAAGACACATGGTTATCTGTAAATCTGTCGGTCGGTAACTGAGAGTTTAGTGAACGAATGAAACGTATGAATAATGCATTCATTGTGAACGGGTAATGTTGTTAGGTCGTTACGATCCTCGTATCGCGTAAGTATATTGTAAGTGTGTGTATTTGTGGACTTATATGTGCATCAACTAACGATATTGGAATCTTTTACAAAATTTACCTTTTATTTTTATCGTTTATTTTAGATTGTTTTTTATTATTACGACACATCACACAGGCTAGCCAATGCAGTTTAAGCGTTGGTAGAATTGGTTGTTCTCAAATGTAATAATATATCTAATTATATTGATAATTAAATGTCATAGCCGGGTACTTAGGTACTGTGTTATTGTACATATTAAATGACATACAGATGTTTTTCTAAGACCATATATACCTATTACAGTCTTTCATAAACCGGTTCAATTTGTTACAAATAATGATTAAAATTTTATGTCATTAACTTATCAAACTGAACTCGACACCGCGCACATTGTAGAAGTTTTTAGGCAACTTCGAGTCCTTGTTGTGTTTTTGTGTATATTCTCGAGGTCTCCTGAAAGATTATTAGGAATCCATTTCAGTTTTATACTTTGTTCTTTACCAGAAGATTTTGGATTTTGATTAAATTATGGCTTCTTTTAATAAACACAACTTTATTTAATTTTCGAAAAATGATAAGTAGACTAAGAAGACTAGTAGAAAACTACTATTATGTCTCTCTCCATTAAAAAATATACTCTAGTGCCTAGGTAGGTATATACTATTAGTTAGGGCTCTTTGGAGAAGTTTGATAACGTGGAGAAGTTTGTACATTTATTGTATTAAAGAAATATTCGTTTAAGACTACTTCATCTTATTATAATTCAATAATTAAAATATAAATAAATATTAAATAATGTAGCAACAATAAGTTATAACAATAAAATAATCTGACGAAGAGTTCTGTATTATTTGGTAAAAACTAAATAACTAATGAACACACCATGCTACTAAGGTAGTCTACATTAACACTCATTAAAAAAAAGTCGACCATCTTCACAAAAAAAAAATCAAATGAACAGTAAGTAACTAAAATATCTAATAACAACAATATTGAACAAGGTTTTCGTAACAGGAAGTTAAAGTAATATCCGGTCGTTAGTTCAATGGCTGTAGTTTGTTATTTTAGTTAATTTATGTGTGGTTCAGCGCAGTTTACATTTATATTAAATATTAGCCAAGGAACAGATTTTACATGTAAGTGCGACGGACGGTCAGTTAGAAACATTGAATACAATAACGACAGGCTCTTAAACTATATGTGATACCTATTTACTAGCTCGTTATAAACGTTTCTTAAAATAATTATGCGTTACAAAACATTTAATTAAACGTGCCAAAAATGTTTACACTATAGTTAGGGCTTCCAATCCCGCAGCTTGCATCCAATCTCGGTATTTGCGGGACTACAAATTTTCAATCCCGCGGGATCTCGGTATTTCGGGATCCCGCATATTAAAAATATTTATACTTATGTAAGGCAAACAAAAAAAAGAATTAATCAACTAACTCCATATTTAATTAGGCATTAGGTACTATTAGTATGAGATTAATAAAAATCAATAATAAATACTGGAAAAACCAAAAAAATCTATCCTTTAGAAAAAAAAACAGAAAAATATTTAAAAAATCAAACAAAACCCATTTTTAACTCAAGACCATGATAATTATTTAAATCTTTATAATTACTTAGTTCGGCCATTTGGTCAGCTTTAAATTGAAATTATTTGGGAAGGAAAAACAATATATCTAAAGTGTCGCCTGCCATACTATAGTGTATTTTGGAGACAATATAGCCGGCACCAGAAAAGGCTTTTCAGTCCCGCAAATCCCGCGGGATCCCGCACCCGTAATCCCGCATAATGCGGGATTGAAAAATGACGCGGGATCCCGCAATACCGAGATCTCGGTATTCCGGGATTGGAAGCCCTAACTATAGTTATATACGTTTACAACTTCCTTAATATTATTTTACTGCAAATTAAATGTATTCATGTCGGAATTATTCAATTAATGTCAGTAATTGGGGTAAAGGAGCTCATAAAACCTTTAAACTATACCCCATATTAACTTGTGACAAACTTCCGACTGTCGGCGACTGTCGCACGCACGCTGGTCTGAGTGGGCGGAGGCAGCGCGGGGAGGGGACGTCCGCCCACTGCGCTCTCAGATGCGTTTTTATACTTTGATATCAATAACATTAGAGATTCCATAACTTGCCTGGACATATTGTTGAATTATAACAAAGTTTATTAATAAAAACAATATTTTGTTCAATATTTTATTGACTTTTGATTAAGTGTTAAAGCGCTTCTTATATTTCAGACAACCTGTTTCTTTATACTGTTTCATGATGTTTCTACCTACTACTGAAGGAGGTTCAACATATCCCAAATAATAGTATAAATGTTATTAATTATTTAAATATTAATTAATTTAGATGATCTGCTAGTGTGTTGGTAGATTGTT
Source organism: Napeogenes sylphis (assembly GCA_959347405.1). Taxonomy (NCBI): domain Eukaryota; kingdom Metazoa; phylum Arthropoda; class Insecta; order Lepidoptera; family Nymphalidae; genus Napeogenes; species Napeogenes sylphis. The sequence continues at coordinate 19,485,241 of OY365777.1, forward strand.
GTTAAGTCTTGGTGTAGTTCGTTTCCATGATCTATGTTTGTAAAACCTCGCACAATATTACATACATACAGCTGATACAGTGTTTATCAAATATATGAAATCTTGTAATTATATTAGTCTATGTATTTATTAAACACTATATAAAATAGATAACGTTTTTAAATGTAGGTACAAAACGAGACCAATGGCTTCAAGCAAAGCGAGTGTCTAATACTAAAACAAAGTATTTTGTTATTGTTGTGAAGATCATTAGGATGTAATTATTTGAATATAATATTATAATTGACAATCTTCACAGCAACATTTTAATTTCAAGTACTTCAAGAGTTAATCTAGTAGTGTTTTTAAAGATGACTAACGTCTTATTATAGTCATGTAACGTCTTGTCACTAATTAAAAAATATTGTAATTGATTAGTAAATTTGCATGAAATGTTTTTGTCTTTATATTAGTTTTTAATGTCTTATTTGCTTATTATTTTATTGATAAGAATTATTAAACCTAATCGAGATCTGTCAAACTACACATTGCGAGAAGATCGGTAAAGTAGTTATTTATTACAAAAAATTATTAAGAAATAATAAAATCTAAAACATTAAATTTTTCGCGAGCAGTTTTATTATCTTCAAAAAAAAACATTACCTAGAGACTTTAGCACCTCGGATTTCTGTTAAATTGAACCGAGTATATGTATTTATTTAAGAAATTGGTGTTCATAAATATGCCTACATTAGGTACTCGTATACCTATATATAAATCAGAATTTTGTTTTTATATAAACTTTGTCACACAAAAAAGAATATTTTTTTCTTAAATTTGAAGTTTTAGCACTTTATTACAAAAGATTATACGTAAAATACACGCAGAAGCTATAGATAGTAAATAATACCGTGAAAACATTTAACATTATGACGTCACTAACGATCAACTAATCAAGGTGCGTTCAAAATCACGTGACTATAAATTTTTAATCACTTATTATTAACTTTTTTGTATTGAGTTCCATATTTATTATAATAAAATTTTAAAACAAAATTTAGAAACCGGTATTTTTTCCATAGCCAAATTGGTAAAATTTAATTAAATCATTCCAATATTGATATGGTAAATACATTAATTTGCATAATAAATAAAATAATCATATGCGACACAAATGATCGCCAAGAGAGAGAATGAACCCGGTCCTTCTACAGTTCCTACCTACATAGTATATAGTGACGTCACACTACATATACACGTACCATAGTACATAGTGACGTCACACAGTGGTAGCTACGACGAGCCACTTTTACTTCATTGTATCGCTAACTGCTTTACCTTGCTTGCTACCCTATCATACCTACCTGTTTGTAGTTAGGTATTGGTTCTCTAATTTACTTAAGTTCAGACCTATATCGGTTGTCAATTATTGGAACCATATTAAGTTATATTTAAATAACTTAACATAATATTTTTAAATTTTAGCTCTTATACAGTCAATAATAACCCTTACTAAGAGCTTTAATTAAATCGATAATTATGATATACAATATATCGTTATTGTTGATACATTTAAAGTAGTTCTATAAATAGCGGTAATTGGATAAATGTACTATTTCTAGCGAATTAAAACTTTGTTTATAAAAGTAATAATATTTTGTAAAAATATTATCTTTGAACAAACTTTTTAAAACTTTTCTTTCAAATTCTAAATATTAATACTATCAAATATAATTAAGTTAATATTTTACCCGCGCATATAAATAAAATAAATAGTTCATTCAGAGAAGCAGATAAAACTAGCTTCATCTAGTTATGATTTCGGAAACACAGAGCTACTCTCTAGGTGTTATCATCCCACGAGGGATGCTGTTACCATGACACAGATTTATCTTTCTATTGCGACTATCCACAGAATCTGGACTATCTGGCAAATATAATATTTCTAAAATCGGCAATTTTAGCTCCAGCCAAACAATTAATAATAATAATAATGAAAACTGTTTCCTGTGTTATTACAAACTTCAAACCTGGGTATTTATGAGTTAGCATACTATCTGATTCAGAGAAATTATATACAAAGGTGCTTAATATACAATTTTATATTTTATTAACTGTGTAATGTAGTTCAATGGAAATGAGTATATTATAAAGAGCAGAATAAATGTTTAGTTAAATAAGTATTTACCTTGCAATAGACAGAGACAGACATCATAGTCTGTCACTGTTAAAATATAGCTTTTTATTTTTTTAACGTAATTAAAATAACATCAACGGTTGTATATAATTTATTGTACCTTAACGAACATAATAAATTCATTAATTAAGTTTGCTATTTAAGGTAAAACAATTTAAATGTATTCGAGCAGTTAAAAAAACGCCACAACACACCGAACTATCAACAGGTAGGGAATTATACTAAATACCAAATTAAAAGTAATCTTAAAACAATATTTGTTATAAATTATACACACCACACACACATATATAAACACCAATTTCCATTTTACTAGTTACAGATGATAAGACACTTCCAGAACTGTCACTTCACTATCACTATGCATCCCAATACACTACATCGAAACATTATGTCTACCAAATTCTTTAAAGGAATTGTTGAATCATAATTTCCAATAATTTCATAGTATTATATATTTTTTTACAAAATCCTCACTTGTATGTTGTGGAAAACAAAGGAAAAATTTCTTAACTGAACGGAACAGGAAATCATATCTGTATCTCTTTTTAATATATGGTTAAAGAAAATATTGTTCTCATTCTTGTGTGAATGCAACGGAAGATAATAAGTATTCTACATATATACATCACCTCTTGCAGGCAGCTTCTCTAAATAAATCCCAACAACATTTGTTCTACGAGTTTTTACATATCTTGAAACAACACAAAAAAAATTTGCTTCCTCTTTTACTTATTACCCTGTATTTTGTAAGAAGTACTTAAAAGGACAACGGCCGGGCGCCGTACCTACGCTCAGAGTTAATGCCAGTTCAGGAAAAGAAATATATTTTGTATGGAAAAATTTAAAATTTAAAAACTATAAATTTTAAATAGTCGTATATATACATGTATATATATTTTTTCCTATTTCTAAGTTTGATCGTGAAACACTTTTTTGGTATGTTCGTCTGTTACTCAATGTACATTAATTACAACTACTGTATTATTATTGTATAATATATTAAAGATCATTATTATCTCATTGTTTTTTATAAATATTATAAGAGCGATTTTAATAAGTAGTGTACCGTAGAAAAAGCTGTTACTAGTATATTACAGAAATCTGTTTCATAAAAATGAAATTCATTGACCTCATGAGTGACATGGAGTAGAAAATCTAACAACCAGTAAATACTAAACAATTATTAATTTATTATTATATATCACGAGCAGTTTATAAATATATAAAAAACAAGTAATATTTTTCCATCTACTCTCATCTCAATAAGAGTAAAGTCGTCTCATACAAATAAGGATGTCATTCTGTTATCTCCGCTACATCATTGAATGTGGAACATAAATATATTTATATATACTTTATATTACTATTTATATTACTATACTGTACACAACTGAATTTCATAAATAATTAAGTATTAATTTACATACATATAAATCGGTGTGTAATGATCAAGAATACTTCAGCTAATGTAGATCCATATAAACGAGGTGTGTTCAAAAATTATCTCGAATTTTAAAATTCCGCGGGCTAAGTAAATTTAATTTTAGATTTTTTGTTGTTGTTGTTGTGTTTACGTCCCTAACTTACACTGACAACTGGTCGGCCATTTTGTAGGTTTAAGAAATTTTGACAGCTGTTTAATTAGTCTCTTCTATTTAAAAAAAATTGATTAAAGAATCTGTAAAAAAATTTGTGTGATAAACAAAATAAAGTGGACGGACGCAATACCAATGTTGATTGTGGTATATGGTGAAGCTACCTTGGACCAAAGCAACATTTATCGGTAACTAGCTTTTGCCCGCGACTTCGTTCGCGTGGACTTCAGGTTCGTCCCGTCTAGTCTAGTAAGAAATACGGTAACTAAGCACTGCAGAGCCCTAATCATAGGCCTATAGGTAGCTACTGCAGTATGCTCCTATAAACTACATTTAACGATCTTTTTCCTTCAGCATAAACATACAGATTCTTCGCTTTGGAAACACGTGATCTTTATTAAATGCACAATGTATTTAAGATACTTAATTGGATAAGGATTAATACTGTATTGCTTAAAATCGTTTTGTAAATAAGCCATTTTTTCTCGTACAAAGTAAAGGATAAAAAATGGTTATTGTGGGTTATTCCTAAGAGATAAACATATACCATCACGGACTTTTTTGTAGACCTTTTTAAGTTGTACAATACTGTAGTAAATTGTTTTGATCTATCTTGTAGGATTCAGTCAGTGTTTTTTTTACGACCTCACATTAAAAACCTCAAAAATTGTAGCCTATGTGTTATTCTGATGTATAAGCTATAGCCTATGTGTTATTCTGATGTATAAGCTATATTGTGGTAAAGTTTCATTCAAATCCATTCAGTAGTTTTTACGTGAAAGAGTAACAAACATCCATACATCCATACTTACAAACTTTCGCCTTTATAATAGTAGTAGGATATAAAATTTTCTCAGAGGGCCGACAAGAAGTGAATGACGAACAGCGTGAAGATAATTGATAAAGTGAAGAATCTAGAATTGGTCAATCTAGTATTGGCTCGTGCCATTCGATTTTAACCAATGATTTGGGCATGAGTCATCAAAAACTCGATCACCAAAAACAGCATCGCATTGACATTGCTCAGGAGATGTAGAGCTCGATACATGACGACCCAAATCTGCTCCAGATGGTCATAACTGTTGATAAATCATGGGCTACGTCATGGGAACCAAAGCTCAATCGTCCCAAAGGAAGCTGCCGCATTAGCCAAGACCGAAAAAAACGCGCCAAGTTCGGTCGAACGTGAATGTTTTGCTCACAATTTCTTCGATTGCAGAGGCGTGGTGCACCATGAGTTCTTGCCACAGGGTAGTACCGTCAATAAGGTATACTACCTGCAAGTTATACGCAATTTACAAGAACCAAGAACTGGCTTTTGTGCCATGATAACGCCCCTGCTCAGACATAGTTACTTGTGCGCGAATATTTGGCCAAAAACAACACAGTGATGCTGCCGCAGTCACCGTATTGCCCAGACCTGTGACTTTTTCCTGTTTCCCAAACTGAAAAGACCCGTAAAAGGACGACGCTGCGCCACGATTGAGGAGATAAAGACGGTTTCGAAGAAGTTGAAAAAGATCACAAAAAATTTAAGTGTGTTTTAATCAGAAAAATGTTGACATTGTGCATTATATGCGAAGGGGAATGTGTTGAAGGGGACAAAATAGATAGGGAATAATGAATACCAAAAAAAAAAATTTGTGATACTTTTTGAATAGACATTGTATATAAAATGTAATAAATATTTTTTTAATAAATATAGAATGGAAACCACCCTGTGCTGTACCTATATGTGTGTATGAACTCCCAGATGTTACTGGTTCGTATCCCTGCAGCCATCGATGGATTTTTCCGACAACATTTATTAAAATTTACAAAGATGTAGGTACAGCCATATGTATACCTATATACCTTCAAAAATAATAATATTGGTTTTATTATGGTTTTAATGACGATTTAATTGTCTAGAAACAATCTAATAAATTATGTTATTCTTTATGTTTATTGTTATATTGTATAAAATAAACAACCTCTTAAAATTCTTTCTGCAGACCTCTACCAAAACTCTCTACAGCAAACTAATTAAAAATTAAATTTAGTATATCTAGCTATAAAGGCAAAAAAAATATTAATATTATTAACATTAATTATATAGTGTGACGTCACTAACATCTGTCCGTCCGTTTATCGACGTCTTATTAATTATCTCCATAACTTCATCATTTGTAAGTTATTTAATATTCCACCTGTTGTTAACGGATGTTAATTAAATTTAATTAAGATATTCTTAACAAACCTGCTTCCTAAATTAAATATTAAAACAAATTTGTGAGTATCTGAATCGGATTAATATATTTTTAAACGACTTCAAAAGAAAAACGTTCTCGACAGTCGGTATTTAATTTACGTTTGCATTTCGATAACTCATTACGAAGTGGACCGACTTCAATTGTACAAAGACATCAATCCATGGTTTGTAATATTGATTAAGGACACATTTAATAAATTAATATTAATATATACAGTTGCAGATCACTAGGATTTTTTTTATTCACATAATTCATAACCTAACTACTTACTGCAGCTGCCTAATATAATATATAGGTATGAGCCGATCTTTGTTTGGTATTACGAGGGAGTCAACAATTACAATTATAAAAACAATGATTACTTTATCAACAAAAGAGATTTTAGGGCAACAAGAGTACTTTACGACACTTCTTACATTACTCTGACGACTGTTAGTCCGTTTTGCGGTCATTAAAGTTTTAACCTATGTTTTTAAATGTTTTTCTCGCCTCTTTAACCCCAAGGGGATATTGTATTGAAAACAAGGAATTTGTTATTCAAATTTAAGCTTTAGATTCTAAAAACGTAGCCGGTTATAAAGTGTTTTTTAGAATTTATTAAAGATATTAATGGTCGTACTGTTATTTAGTTTAACATTTAATATTTTAGAATAACTGGGCGTTTGATCCTGTACTAAAAGATTTAATAAATCTAGTTCTTAGAGAACCTACGTAGATTAAAAAAGCGCTGTTCACTGCTTATCTCTAATATACCTAGTAAAAACACCGGTAGCGCTGTGGGCAGCACCCATGAGGACCAAAAACACTGTTTTATTTAAAAAGAGGCTTTAGGAGTACAGAAAGACAGTCTTATTTTGTTTACTTTACTTAAATGTACTCTTCAGTTTTGTTTTATTTTTTCTAAAGTTTATTAAATAATAATATACTTTTGAATAATTCTATTTTCTTTGCAGTTATGTAATATGTCTATCTTTAAGATTAGTCAGTCTGTTTCCTTCAGATTACATAATGTGATATAATACGAGTATGTATAGTAGCAGAATGTCATTTAGGTACTGTCAATCACCTCATATTTTAAAATGAATTGTACATCTTTTTAAAAGTAAAGTTACTAGTAATTAATATACATGGTGTTGAGGATATCATTTAGCACTGTGTATTAGAAAATCTGTAGTTAACTAGGTTCAGTCAGACTGTCGGTCGACTGTAGGTCGGCTCGACCTATCTGACCTTAGCAAAGTTAGTCACCTGTCTTATGTCTACGTAACATTCAGTGTTTCTTCCTTTTAATTTCATGACATTGGAGTGAATTATTTTGATTTTTTTTTATTTTGGTGTTATTTGACTCGTTATATGTATATAGTTTGAAGCTCATTATTTCGTTGTTTAATGTTTTATATAATAATGTTAGAAGCGAACCTGCAGTCGATCGTTAACATACAATTTGCATTTTATTAACGTGAGCTTAAAATGCTAATGTTTTTAATGTTCTTCCATACATAATACATAATATAATGCTTATATTCAAACAGGAAGTGTGAAACATTATTTGAACTTTCTTCGTAATGATCGTTGCTAATTAAATGAAATGTTAAAGACTGTTCGTATTTTATTTTTAAAACTAACCACTTCATCTGTAGCTTACATTATTTTAAGAAAATAAAAGAATTCTCTTTATTTTTACGATGTTTCCGAAATGTTCCAAAAATATTTGAGAACAAAGGAACCTTAAATTAACCGATTACTCGTATCGTAATTATCCGTGACTTCTGTCATTGACCCAATGACTTTTATTTTGACGGCATCTTACGTTTTAGCGTTTCCTTCTTGGATATCTGTTTGTTGCCAGAAGAAAACCATAATATATATAAACAATTGCGTTTAATACTATCTTACGTATCAGTGATTATTTCTTTCTATTTCGTGTTAACTCAGAGGTGAATACAAAGTTAATGTATACAACTCTACCTATAGTGAGTCTACCTATAGTGACTCTACCTATACCTGCAATGCTATATATCGTCAGTAAGCAACAAGTCATAAAGTCGTTTTGATCTCGTAGCATCTTACGAATCTTTTACTGTCTTGGCTGACATCAATCTTACTTTTAACCGCAATCCAATACAATGAATGAATAACCGTACCTATTACGTCGTAAGGTAATGTGAGGTTAAAAGATATTCATGTTTAAAAGCCGAGGTTGTACGACCCATTCTCTTTATTCTCTGTAATTCCGTAGATAGTAACCTATAGGCTAAATATATTATGTCCGTTTTACGTCGTACTTAATACGTCATACGTAAACAACAAAAACAATCAGCAGTACCGTTTGTATAGTCTTGCGGCGCGCGGCGGCAGACGTACCCATGCTGTTGTGAATAATTGTGATCCATGGTCCTCGTGGGTGGCAAGCCGGCAATCATCGTGTAATTGTTTTGATGTTGAACGCGATGCCCGCGTGGCTCCGCGGTTCAGTGCGCAATAGAGACTGCCGCGCAATTCGCTAGAAAGGGATGGGATACGAACGGCGCATGCGCTAACAAAACGCGGGAAGTATGTTCTAGAAGTGGTTTTACGGCGGCGCTGCAGCGACGCGGCGGTGGCGGACTGAAGATAGAACAACTAAAGGTCCTTTGTTGTGGAATTTAGAATACGGCAATTGTTAGACTTCGAATCATTCGGGCTTAGGGTAGATTAAAAATATTGTTTTCAAATAGGTAATTGAGATAAATTTATTGCATATAGTTATAGACACTATTGTCAAGGAAGTAATTATGATAAAAAAAAAGAACATTTAATAATGTTTAGTCAGTTTACCGACATTTATATTTGTTATCAGAATGTGTTAAAGAGTCCTTTAATAGGCTATTTAACATATTATGTATTATCCTTTATTTTTTTAAGCGACCTATGTATCTATATTATAGAGGAATCGAAGGTTTCATTTCTTCAAGAATGTTTCATGTAGGTAATTTATATTTTTAATGAAAACAGAGGATATTAATTAATAAAATAAATGTTTTCAAACAAACAATTTTAGTACTAAATTATCTAAAATTTTCAAAAAGAATCTATAATTGTTGAATGTTATTGTAGACTAGTTGTTTACCGCAGTTCGGTACAGATATATATATATATATATATATATATATATATATATATATATATATATATATATATATTATGATATCGAATTTGTGACGTAATATTTTAATTTATACTTTTATTTTAATCAAACCAGTTGTTATTGTCCCGTTCGAAAGACCTATTTTTTTGCAGAAGAAACCGAACGTCTTATTTTCTCAAAACATATTGTAGTTTTTGCGTGATGTGGCACATTATTGTCTTATAACAACATTATACGTAACAGTACATTTATTTCTAATACAGATTAAGCTTTTGTAACTAATTTGATGTTTTTAATCTTTGGTACAGTTACATTAGATCGATAAAAACGAAAAAAAAAACAAAGAAGGAGAGCTGTTAGTTAACTGTCAGTTCCTGTGTTTCAGCATCACTGTACGCTCTATAATAAACATCAATAATTACCTCTATTTAATATTTCAGGCACTCCGTCCTCATTATACGGAGAGCACTTCATCTTACTGTTCTATTATTGTTAAATATATAATATTTAATTAACCCCAGACTAAAAAGAGGGTTGTTATAAGTTTGACCTATCGATCTGTGTATCTGTGTATCTGTCTGTAGCAAATTTCCGGCTAAACGCGTGGACGGATTTGAATGCGGTTTTTTTTTATCGAAAGCTATGCTCGTCGAGATGGTTCATATCCATGTTTGATTGAAATAGAAATAGTCGTCTTCAAGATATTGACGTTTTATTCGTGCGGGGGTGAGGTTCTTATGCAATAATTAGCTGTTTGCGGCCAAACGCGTGGACGGATTTGAATGCGGTTTTGTTTAATCGAAAGCTATGCTCGTTGAGATGGTTCTTATCCATGTTTGATTGAAATAAAAATAGTCGTCTTCAAGATATTGACGTTTTATTCGTGCGGGGGTGAGGTTCTTATGCAATAATTAGTTGTTCCCAACTGTTTCGCCCGCTATATATGAAAAAGAGCCTTGTTATAAAGGCGAAAAGGTTTTTACACTTACTTACTGAGGTAAAGTACTTTATTAGGAATAGCTGTTGCCCGTGACTGCGTCCACGTAGACTGTAAAAATATATTTATATGGCTTATGATCGTAGTCATAAAGAATCACGGGCAAAAGCTAGTGATAATATAAATCCCTTCATCATAGTGTTATAAGTGATTGGAAATAATTTTAACTCTAAATGTTTATATTTATTAATATTCGTATATATGAAACCTACCTACCTACCCATATGAAAAAGTCTTGAATCATGTTACTTAATACATTTATAATTTATTACATTGTAGAAACTTTCACGTGGATCCTTATTTTATTAAATATTATATATATATATATATATATATATATATATATATATATATATATATATATATATTTCTGGTAATTAAATATAACCTTTGTACATAAAAATGTAGGATTCTAATGCTAAAAGCTTTTTTTAAATCGGTCCCGTAGTTTCGGAGCCTATTCAATTCAAATAAACAAACAAATCTTTCATCTTTATAATATTAGGATAGATTAATAGTAATACTTAAACAATTGAAATTTTGTGTGTCTGTAGGTTAATTTAGTACAATTCAGAAACCAGTAATATAACTTTAAAAAGCAGCAAAAAAAATTAAATTAAAAATTAAAAAAAAACCCCGATACAAAAAGACTTCTAAAAAGAATAAAAATAATATTATTATGTACTTATTGAATTCGTTGCATCGGGGGACCGTTTAATAAAGGAAGAAATTAAAATGCAAGTAAGTTAACAAGGCAAATAAAGAAATTACGATATCGAATCGTATAGTCTAAGTCCTCAATGATTAACTTCGTAATATATACACTATCAACGTACGTACAACGGTCCCCCGACGCAACAATTTCAATAAGTACATAATAATATTATTTTTATTCTTTTTAGAGGTCTTTTTGTATCGGGGGTTTTTTAAATTTTTTCTTGTTGTACTTAATTTGCACTATGTGTGTAAATATCATAAGATATCAACATTTTTCTTTAGTAACTATAGACGTACTATCAGTATCAGTTTGCTCCAGTGTTAACATTTAACTAATGCACTTAATAATTAACAATCCAATATAACCTAACTGAAGCGAAATGGAGTCAGTTTAGGACGGCTGTGTAAAGACGAGAGTAGGTCAGAGGGTCAAGGATATCTTCTCTGGAGGATTCGGAACAAAAACAGAGTATTATTTGTATAAGAAGTTGTTTGTCTGATAATATTAATGGGTAACTTAGTAATTCAGGTTGAGGCGTGACATGCAACATTACTTAGAGCAAGTTGTTCATGATTACTGATGATGATCATTTTTTTTTAAATTTATATAAAACCAGGTATAACAACAATAAATAAATAATTATATATTTATATTACCTTCATACCAAATTACTATATAATAACAATCTTATATGTTGCAATACTACAATAATATAATATATAATATCGTCCAAACAGAACTCTGTGAATGCGACCTTATAGTATACATAGTATCACATTCTTATGTATATAAAGGTAAGTAATACGTCTTGAGATATTTTTAAGTCACAAATAGATCCTTAAATGCCGTTAAGGTTTTTTATTATTTATTATTGATAATTACATTGTAAGGCTAATAATGATAATCATATGACCAGCTCTCAGACGGTTCAATGGTTATTATCTTGTTAACAGAATGCACCTAATAAATGTCAGATGATGAGGTGTACTGCCCCTAATAAATGTCAGATGATGAGAATATGTGTGTACTTAGTATGTAGTTAAAAAGGTAGGTAGAGTACAGAGGTGTTGGAGAATTGTTAAGTGCGTTCTTGATGTTTTTGTAATAATTATATTATTATCTTGTCATAATTATTGTGTCGGCTTGGGAACATCCTCGTAATTTGTTTTTTAATTTGGTAATTAATGTCAAGAATATTTCGAGTTCGTAATTAATGTCTTGTTTGACTTAAAGACTGGTTAGTTCTTTAAATAAGTTGTAAATTAAACTTGTTCATTGTTTTATGTCTACAAGTTATACCTATTATTAGATACATTTATATTTTTTTGTGTGAAATACGTGACATTATTTATTTTGTATAAATAGTAAAAATATCTAGGGTGCATCTTTTCATACCAAATTACGCAATAAAATATGTTGGCGGCACATCACGACGGCGTTGTACTGTCATTTCTTGATTATGTGATTTTGAACATAATAAAAACATGAGTGTATGTCTCGCTATGCACACTGCACACATACCTACCGTACATAGGTATATTCCTATGTTGTATTTTTCATAAACATTTTACAACTCAACTTTAAAACTATAGTTAGACCGTCTTCTTAGTCTGTTAGATAATATAAACATAATCTTATTTTTTTCATTATTTTGATATTATTACCTACCTACTACTAGCGTCAATTTGTTTGTAGCGTACATTTGTGTGACCGAGATCAGATATTACAGGCCTTGGGGGTCCTTCAGAAGAGTTTTGAAGATATCTACGGGAACCATTACCCTGAACGCGCGATCTAATCATTGACCAATAATGAGAGTTGTAAATGTGAAATTAGATCTTATGTCAATTACAATAGGGTTTATGTTTCGTTAATGATGGAGTGGTTATTGTTGAGTACTCCTGTTGACAGTGTTACGTCCTTGTCAATTTGACAGTCGTTGACCTCAATGAACTTGAGCCGATGTTATCGCTCGCTCTGGTTTCATTTAGCATTGGGATTTGACAATACACTGTACACATGTCAATTAAATAACGAGGGTCAGCTTATGTGACAATTCAGTTATCACTACTTGTGGCCCAAATTATGCAAGTCTGAAAACGATTAGATTCTAACTACGCGGAAAAAATAGGTAATTAAATTAATTAGTCACGAAGACATAAATGATATAATTAAATTATAATTTATTAATATTTATAAAATATAATATCAAGAAAAAAAAATTGTTTCAAGGGCTTCATGATACGAATCCAAAATGACCTAAATACAATAATGGCGCTCATAATAGTAACTAACCAAAATAATCTACAAAAAAAAAAAATGCTTACTAAAAAAAATACTTGAAAGTAACGAAAAACAGAATATTTTTTAAATTGTGCAAATATCTAAGATTTTTTTATTTATTATATACTTTAAAATGTGGTAAATAATTAGTAGTAAATAGATACTAGATAACATAAGACATAAATCTTCCTTATGGTTAATGACTTTATTTAATTTTGTAATTTCCACAGGAAAACTCACTAAAGAGCTAAAACTAGTTCTTAACCAATGATTTAAAATGTCCTACAAAACTTACCCGACAAGTTCTCCAAGTGAAATATAATTAGTTAGGTAACTGTTCCGTTGTACTGTACTCGAACGTACCTGTGAAATAATAATATATTGTAAATAATAAATAAATCTTTTGTCAGCTAACGAACTGTAAGTTGGATATTTCGATAAAATAAATAGCGATGCAATACAATAAAAACAGTTGGTTTCCAGTCGGATTGAGCCACACAGCTCGAAAATACTTGGTTTCATCGAATAGTAAAACGAAAGCAAAATGGTTAATTGGAAAGTGCTTGTATTGTTTCACGACGCCATGTTGGTTTTTGTTTAGTATATTTTGGTTGTCAAAATGTTTTAGTGTCATGTAAATATTAGTTTGTCTGTTATTATATTTTATTATAAATAGATGTATATGTCCTTATGTTAATGTTTATACATTCATAATATCGGTTTATATATTCATTTATATGAAAAAAGTTTTAGTCCGAATCCTGGATTTTGTAAACAATGTCGGAAAAATATCACTATCTTGCAAAATTGTTGTGATTTTAAAACATTTGCAATATTTATTCGGTTTTGATGTGTCCAAATAAATGTAAAACATTTTCATGGATGAAAGAATTTTTGACTTTCACTATATATACACAAATATGATGTCTAGATACATATACTTTATTAGTTGAGATAAGGTTCTTTTACTTACTAATATATAAAATACTTTAGGGAACTATGTACCTACATTACATAGTACTGTCCTATACACATATGTTTATTCGTTGATAATATTTTATAAAATTTCAAAAGAGAACATAATCTGGGTTATAATCTGTAACAGGAGCTACTATATAAATATGTATGTTAATCTATATATAAATACGTGAAGCAAAAACTTAGGATACCTTTTTACGAAAATTGCGCGGAAGAAGGAGTACGAAATTTGGCATACTTATAGTTTATGTGTAGGAGAAGTGCAGAACGCTAATATTTTTCAATAATAATGCACTTTTAATACATTAAATCAATTATAAAAACATTACACACACTACGATGCGAAACATTACACACTCTACTTCGTTGGTAACGTAAACGTTGACACGTTCAATGTATATGTGTGTGATGTCAAATAGTCGCACAGAGTTGATAGTCACTTGACGTATTAGAATAAAAATCAAAAATAAATATGCATAGAGGTTTTAATCCAAGCTTTCATAAATATTAACACTTTAGATTACGGTCGAATTTCGGCCGTTCGGCGATCACTAGTTAAGATAACTTAGTGACTTAGTTTTACGTAACATCTCACTACTTTTTTACAGTAAATGAATTGACTGGCGAGGCTAGATTTTTTAGATTTTTTTTTGACAGGATCTTATTTTCTCTAAGTCTTATAAATTATATGAAAATGTGAAAAAACGTAGGTACGTAAAATAAGTTACTGTGTTGTTACACATTCACTGTTACTATATTTTTAACACAAAAGTTGATAAAGAAAAATACTTTACACATAAATATTCAATAAACATGAACGGGTCAACGACCTCCACTAATCATGATCTTTTATTTGTGTTTACTTTTTCATGAGCTTTGATCTAACATTTTAAATAAATCCCCAAATTTAATGATTTTATATTACTCGTGGAAATGTCACTTAATTGTAATGCTATTATGTGTTACTAAAAATATCAAATTATTATTAATTTAAAAAGGCCATTCGAAAAGTTTTGAGATAATATTATTTTACCGCCCCGTTGGTCAAGTGGTTAGCGCCTAACGTGTCAGGCGCAATGGGAATCGGGTTCAATTCCCGGCAGAGACAGGCATTTATGTGATGAACATAGATGTCTGTATTTCTAGGTTTGGTCGTTTATTAAATATATTCCCAGTATTTATAATTTGTATTTGTATCGTTGTCTAACACCCTTAACACAAGCAAATAATTTGCCTACTTAGGGGTTAGATCCATGTGTGTAATATGTCCTGATATTATTATTATTATTATATTAAAACTATGCGCTACCAGAATAGTAATATTTTATTTAGTCTCTTAACACCAAAAATCATGTAAAAATCATTGAATACTATGTAAAATTGTAAAATCTACTTATGTAAAAATAATAAATCATAATACAAAAAATATCTTGAATAATATTTGTACGATGTTCGGAAAATTGCATCGAACTCTACTTGAAAGTTAAATGGCGCAATAAATATGCGATCTGCGAATCAGAAACATACACGAAGATTCTGTAAACAGGTAAGAAAAATATATTATATCCGTAATATAGAAATAGTTGTTTCAGTGAGTCGTTAGCCATCTTTTAGTAATCCTACATAATTATAGATACGAGTGTTAGTTTGTTTGTTACGCTTTCTGTACACATACTTTTGGTGCTATTAGGAGTAACATAGGATAATTTCATTAAAAAAAAATTGCGGGAAGTTCAAAAAAATTAGAAAGATGTAAACATTGCTTGTCAATAAACACGTGGACGAAGTCGCGATCAACAGTGAGTATTACATATATCAAAAATTACCACACCTTCGACTCTATTCACACAAATACACATTACGTATATATATATTTGTAATAAAACGTCAGAGATATTCAAAGAGCCACAAACTACATCAAAGCGAATACCCGAGTAATATCATTGGATGTAAGTAAGACATTTATAGGTCAGGGGTCAGTCAGTAAAAGTGTTTAAGCAAGATTGACGAAGCCAGTCGGTTTACTTTATACATACAAGTAAAAATATTGTTCCATAACTTGTTCTTTCTAAGATATAAAATCTGATCGTTAAATAACTTTATAAATTGGTTTCAGTTTTTTCAGTTTACCTATCTGTCTTTCCGATTCATACTAATAAACAGTTGTATATAACATCTATATAATTATTCTATATATTCTTCTACATATAACTTCCATATATAAATAGTTTAAATTCAAAATGAATTTAAGCTATTAGTTTTAAAAAATTTTCTTGGTGGTAGACCATAACATCCGGTCGCCGGCAAAGTTACCACCCATCGGGCAGAGTCGTGCCGCAAAGCGACCAAGTCGTGTTCCGGCACGTTGCTCGATGAAGCCGTTTATGGGAAATGGGTCTGAACAGTTGCGGTGCGTTGGCGATCCAGTCTGACGTCGGGTTGGTGTTTGTTTTGTCGGGTGTCTAGTCGAGGAGGGTAGCGGGATCCGAAGCGACGGCTTTCCGCTGGCCGCCCGCAGATAGTTGGGGGCCCAATTAGTGGGATAGCCAACCACGAAAGGCTGCCCCGCCAGCTGTGAAAAATCCCAGGGTGGCTCCATCGTGCTGGTTGGCGACCAGACGAGGAGGCCCGATGACGATCGCTGGGGGGGTTCGGGCGTCCCCGCAGTCTCCAGACTAGCCTCCCAGTGGCAAGACATCACCAATTTCGACGTCGGGTTCGATACGTACCGTCTCGTTCAACTGCCATTTCCCATCCCTATTCACTTTTATATATATTTTTTTTTATGAAAAAGTTAAGAAAAAGGAACAAGGTTACACAGCGGTTGCACTCCTCCTCATATAAAGTGCACCTCACTAATATCAGGGGTTTGCACTCAAATCTTTTAGCTGTCCACCACCACCTGGAGACAGAGCAGCCGCACTTGCTCTTTTTGACGGAGACGCAGATACAATGTCCTTTGAGCGCTGCATACTTGGATTATCCCGGTTACTCGTTAGAGCACAACTTTCGCTCACGGGCCGGAGTCAGTGTGTACGCGCAGAACGACCTCTGTGTTCAGCGTTTCTTCCCTATGGGTTTTAGTGGACACAGGAAACGAAAAAATCCTGTATTCCTGTGTCTACCGTTCGCACAGCGGTGACCAGGAGACAACTCGTTTATTTGAGTATCTCAGTGAGGCTGCAGATATGGCTCTGTATCAGTACCCTTCGGCGCAGCTCGTCTTTCTGGGGGACTTTAATGCCTGTCATCAGGACTGGCTGTTCCCGTACCAGAAGACCGACCATGCTGGAAGAGAAGCGCGGAAATTTGCCTTGTCCTTGGACCTCTTTCAGCTGGTGAGACAAGCGACAAGGGTACCAGATGTGGTAGGCCATACAGCCAATTGCCTGGACCTTCTGCTGACAACTGATCCGGACAGGTATCGTGTAGAAGTCACCTCCCCCTTGGGAACCTCCGAACACTGTCTGGTGAAATCTGTATTTACATATTCCCCACCAGCTTTCGAACCACATGGTGTTAGGCGAGTATGTAAATACAAGTCAGCAGATTGGGATGAGATGCGGCACTTTTTTGCGTCTTATCCTTGGCGGCAGGTCTGCTTCTCTTCTTTGGATCCGTCGAGTTGCGCGGATGCTATAACCGATGTGGTGCATCGGGCAATGGAATATTTTATTCCTTTTGCTGACGTACCCATCGGTGGCAAAGCTCGCCCATGGTTTAATGCCGAATGTCGTCATGCACATGACCGAAAACATTCGGCTGACCTCATTTGGGCTGATGCTCGAAGCCGCAAAACTCCGGATGTAAGTACAAAGAAGAGAGCCTTTAACCAAGCTGCCAAGTCCTATAAAAAGGCATTACGGAAGGCTCGTCTTGATCGGATCGTTAAGAATGGCGAAAAGCTCTCTGTCAGACCAACTGGCAGTCGAGCTTTCTGGTCTCTTGCGAAAGCGATCGAGTCGAACTTCTGCCAACCCTCACTGCCTGCTCTGCTGAAGCCTGATGGATCCCTGGCCCACACAGCAACAGAGAAAGCGAATGTATTTGCTTCTCTGTTTGCTGAGAATTCGCATCTAGACACTGGCAATGCTTCTCCAGCACATCTTCCTCACTGCGGTATTTCGATGAATGAAATCCGCATCACGAACAAAGAGGTATGGAGAACATTGTGTCGTTTAGATGTGAATAAAGCCAGTGGTCCTGATGGTATACCAGCCATTCTGCTCAAGACATGCGCAGGTGAGTTGTCTCCTGTATTGACACGTCTGTATCGCCTCTCTTTCAAGACTGGAAAAGTGCCGGAATCCTGGAAGCTTGCCAACGTGCAACCCGTGCCCAAAAAAGGCAGCCGTGCCGATCCTGCCAATTATAGGCCCATTTCAATCACCTCCATACTCTGCAAGATTATGGAGCGTGTATTGAACTCGCGGCTTCTAGCGTACGTAGAAGGTAACGATCTCCTCAGTGACCGACAGTACGGATTTTGCCGAAATAGGTCCACTGGGGACCTTCTAGCGTACGCAACACACATTTTAGGCGAAGCCATCGAGAGGAACGGAGAAGCGGTCGCCGTCTCTCTGGACGTCTCGAAGGCTTTTGACAGGGTCTGGCATGTGAGCCTTTTAAGCAAGCTTTCAGCGTACGGTATATCTCCTGGTCTGATTGGCTGGATAACGGACTTTTTGAGCCAGAGATCTCTCCGTGTTGTTGTCGACGGGTGTTCTTCGGAACCCTTGACAATAAATGCCGGAGTACCTCAGGGGTCCGTTCTTTCTGCAACTCTTTTTCTGCTGCACATTAACGATCTGCTGAAGCCCGGTATCTATGGGTATGCAGACGACAGCACAGTTGTAGAAAGATATCTGCCAAGTTCTCGGGCTAGTAGAGATGAAGTACAATCTGAAAGAGAAGCCATGGTGCAACGTTTGAATGACAAACTTCAGGCAGTCTCCGCATGGGGCAATGCCAATCTTGTCAAATTCAATGCCACCAAAACGCAGGCGTGTTTGTTCACCGCCAAAAGGAGCCCCTTCACCTTGGCTCCTACTTTCCAGAATGTATCCTTGGAATACAGTGACTGGCTTCAGTTGTTAGGCTTAGAGATGACCTCGAACCTCAACTTTGGTCGGTACATTGAGTCCAGAGCAAGAGCAGCTGCAGGAAAGCTTGCCGTACTTGCGAAGGTGCGACAGTACTTTACACCGGGACAGCTTCTTGTATTATACAAAGCACAGATCCGGTCGTGTGTAGAGTACTGTGGCCACATATTTGCTGGTGCCGCAAAGACTCATCTTGCTGTTCTGGACTCAATTGAGAGGCGAGCAAAGAGGCTTATTGGCGACCCTAAATTGGTTGACGCCAAACTCCACAGCCTTGAACACAGGCGTAGAATTGCTAGCCTCTCAGTATTCTATAGGATACATTTTGGCAAGTTTGCGCAGGAATTGCACGACCTAATTCCCCCATCCCCGTTCCTTTGCCGGACGTCCCGACGCACGGCGGGTATCCATCCCTACGTTGTGGACACTCCACCTGTCCGAACGAAGCGCTATGCTTCATCTTTTTTAGTGCGTACAGTGAAGGACTGGAATAATCTGCCTGCGTCGGTATTTCCGGCAAAATATAATGTGGGTGTCTTCAAGAGGAGAGTGAATAGGCTGCTAGGTTAATGCGCTTTACCACCTAAGACTACATTTCACTTTCCATCAGGTGGAATGTAGTCAAGCATTAACCTAGTTTTGTATAAAAAAAAATAAAAAAAAAAAAAAAAAAAAGAAAAAGAACAATGAGGTATGGCTTAAAATATTTTATTTTTATTTTTGTGTATATTATTTAAAGATATTCTTGAAATATTTCGATAAGTTATACCTAAATACTATATATTTCAATTCAATCTCTGTTACAATCATAACTATATAAATTATTATTCATTTCCGGTGATAATATATGTTTACAATAAAGTTGAATGAGGAAAAAACTGATAATTTAAGATAAAAATATATGTATGATCACGAATGAAGTGAATAATTAAGTAATATAAGAATGTCTCTGCATCCACCCTTGCTTGGACCTCACAAAATTACTATTCTATTTTATGTGAATGTAGTAAGGGTATTTGCATATAATACCTTAGATATTATAGTAGAATAGACAAAACCTTAATATATATTACAATATATAAAATAAAAAAACATTCTCTATTCCAGAAAAAGAGGCCTTAAATGAAATCAAACCAACAAGTATTTGTCTAAATTTAAAAAAGTTACTAATTTTAACCCACTCCGATAAATTACTGTCGACAGACGGATGACATTTCTATTACATTAAAATATGTTTTCCTTTACATACTGAATATAACAACACATACCTCTTCATATGGGTGCAATGGGACTCGGTTATGCAGTACTCAAATTGTATCAGCAATAAGAAGATAGTAATAAAATAATTGTACACTTAATCAAACATAAAATTTGAGACATTGTGTACTATCAGTAGTGGAAGGGGAATAGTAAACATCGCCTGAATCGCAGAGCTCGCCCGAGCGGCCGTTTTAATCATTTTGTAATATTACATACACGTGAAGTAATCGAGCGGACAGACGGACAGACGTCAGTGCAAGCGACAGACCAATTACAAAATCATTAATAAACACCCCAAATATGAAGTGGGGAAATAATATAAAGCTGAAACGGTAAGCCCGACTGAGCAAATTGCTGGTTTGCAGGCTGGAGTAGCTACGATTTATTCATAACGTAAATTGACCACGTGTAGCCAGTGCCAGTGCCAGTGCCAGTGCCAATGACAGCGGCGACTGCAGGTAATGGATATTGCACCTATTGAAAAAGGTCCACTAAGGTACTTCTATCCTAGAGTACTTGATAAAGTGAACATACGGTGTGAAACAAAATAAAACAAATCTAGAGTCGATACGGAAGTATCGCAGAAGAGACCCGAATGTTATCTAAAACTGTTACTTGCATTCGATTCTAGATTGTAAACGTTTTCAGAGCATTAAGATAATTATTTCTGTATCTTTAATATGCGAAGACTTAATATTGTAAAATATTGTTGTTCTATACAATATTAAGATTTAAACAAAATATATGGTTATTTTATTTCATAATATTTATTTAAAACTATTCAATATTATAATGTAAATGAAGCATGTGTTATTTAATGGTAATGCATAAAAGATAAGCAATAAATAATAGTGACAAGGTAAGGAGATTTTTGTGTGAGCCGATGTCTAGGAGGGTCATAAAATGTCTGATAGTGTATATAATATTATGTAAAATAACATATAAGATGGTCTCTGTACCGGAGGCTGCGATGCTTGTTCGACAAATCAATTCTGTTCGAAGACACTAGAAGTATTTACGATAACAACATTCTGTTTTACGACGAGATTGATGCAAAGATTGAAGATTTTATTTATAAAGAAAATAATCGATATATAAAAAAGCATATTTTAATGTTTATATCATTAAAATATTAAAAAATGTATTAATTATAAATAAAAATCTATTTAAAATAGGTACACATTTTAGTGTTTAAAAGATAATCAAAAAATACAAATGTATTTTTAATTTCTAAATCCCATCACTGACCTTAATAGTGAAAAATTTTAAACGTTCTTTATTTTAGAACGTAAAACGCCAAATAGAACATTTAAAAAAATATATCACAAGACAATAATACACAAGTAAGGTATTGAAATACCAATTTCGTGGAATACACGAGCGTTTAAACATTTTAAATGAGATGTCAGAAATGAAATTCGCTTCTGAACAAGTTGCGATCGCATTTCGGCGGGAATCAGATTTTATTACAGCCGTAAATAAGGTTTAACGCGATGAGATGAAAATGTACCTAAATACAAATACATCAGCGATCTAGATTACTACCTACCTTTAGTAACCGTCTTATACTTATGACTTACAGTCTTATTCCGTATGTGTGTGTAATGGTGCCTATGAGTGCGCTGTGTTATTGTTATAAAGCTCCTATTATAAAATTATTTATATGTTTACTTATACAATATAAACATAATATAATAATTAATAATGTAGTTAATTCACTTTTCGTTCATTCTTCGAACAATTGGTATCTCTTAGAATAAATAATATATTGTAATAATTTAATTAGATATGATTGGTATTAAGTTTGTTTTTTTTGCATTCGGCTGTGGATAATTTCTATACATGTTTATATTTAATGATATTTTCAAACATTAATAATATTTTATAATTTGATATATATATATGTTAAAACTGTACATAAATAATGTAATATCAATTATATATGTAGTATTAACTTTCGCTAACGAACGAAACACATTAAAAACAAGGAAAAAACATATCATCTAGGAAAAACCGCACCTGGGTAGCATCATGTAGAGTGGGAAAGTGAACCATAAAAAATATACAAATAGTACGCTTCTAACTAAGATTGAACTCTATCTAAGATTGATCTTAATAAACTGATGGTTACTAACAGATAGATAAATCAGACATGTGCCGCTCACTAACTACTGACTCGTAACTGAGTGAGACAGGTTCTATAACTAAGAGGCGAATTAACTATTGGTTTGAGATAATTATAACCTCTTAAATGTATATTCGAGTAATAATAATGGCATATTAATTATAATTCAATAAGGTTAGGGAACCGGGAACTTTATAAAAAAAAACTTAATGTTTAAAATTATTTAAATTGTACAACGGCCTGAAAGATTATGTACTGGGCAGGTTACTTATGTAAATGTCACCAGTAGAGTATGACTCTTACAACTTTTATTGTTTACAAACATATATGGAACTTACTTCTTAGAAATGAAACTTGAAAATCTGTTAAGTTATTGTCAATGTAGAGGTGCCGTAGAGTATGATATAAGAGAATTTAGACTCATCCTTTATTTGTTATTCCGTTTTATCTTATATTATTCTTAGGCTATATAAGACAGATATTATTAATATAATATTATTATAATTCCATATTAAGGCTGAGGAGAATATCTTTAATATAATCAACACGTATTTTATCTACAAACACAACACCATCTTACAATTACCTAATAAAAGACCCAACCTCCATGGACAGCTAACTAGCATTGCGACATAAAACTATTTGGCGCCACGAGTTACACATCGGGGTGTCGGTAAACTAACATCGAATGAAAACCAAATGCTATTCAAAACAAAACGAGAATATGGGAAAGTCAATTCATTTAAAAACAGATTTACAGCTATTGGTATGAGCGGTCGGTGAAAATATAATTTGTTGGTGAATAACAGTCTATATAATATTACATGCCGCGGGTAGTTTGCGGAGCCGGGTTTAGGTGAGATTTAAACTAAATATTTTATCAATATACACCGACTATTTTTATTTGTTTTTGTTGATTTAAAAATGAGAATAGGTATTTTATTTTTGATAAAATAATCTTTTGGATTGATTCACTTCACCTATATATAATAGTAAATATGAAGTCATATTAGACTAACAATATATAAGAGATTATAAACATCTTATTTGTCGGCTTTATCATAAAATGACGCAAGCCTGGTAGGGTCGCTTTTTATGAGGACAAATTACAATTGGGCAAACGAGGGCATAAGAAAACGCTATGATTTGGATGCTTATGTGTGTTTTCGTTTCCACGAAATGTATTATGGGAGAAATGACTTAATGCGTATGTTTTTTATAAAAATACTATTAAATCTACAAATGAGAAAATTGTAACGTGACAAATTCGAAACAATACTATTGAAATTAGTTTAATGTTTGTTTGTTTAGATTCTTAGGCAAGTAGCATAAAATGAATTTGGTCCAAATTTTCCGGTGATTATACCTTATTCACACTGTCAATATATACGCCACTTTTTAACACCGAAAATTATTTCATACAGTTTATTATTTGAGTGAACATATAGGTTGCTTTTGACTATTATAAAAACCCATTTTCATGAACAGTATGTAATTTAATTGTACCAAATGTTTGCACGATACGAGGGAGGAGCAGACGAAGTCAGTGTGTAGTACATAATATGGACCCGGGAAATGTTTAAAATTGTATCCATTTATTAAATATATGTATTCAGTTACGTCTCATAAATGCATTTATAAATTTACAGCCAGCGATATAATACGTATGTATATTATTAATATAATTTTAAATTAACTGACCCGTGAAAGCCGGTTACGAATAAATATAAATTCAGCGTGTAACAGAATATTGCCATAATAATAGGCCTCTGTCGCTATTTTTATTCAGGACGTATGCTTCGTTTTTATTTTTAGACAAACCCATGAATATCGAGTTCGTTTCATATGTTTACTGAATTTATTTTATCTATTTTTAACTTACAATATTGGTTAGTTAGTTAGTACTACAAACATTGATTCGCAATATTGATATAGTTGTAATCTTCCTAATATGATAAGCCACTCGTAACTATAAGAGGTAACTAAAATAATAAACTACTTAAAAAGTAATTAAGAAGAGTGACTCAAGTTCCAATGCTGCTAATTCAAGGTTCGCTGGAGACCAAAGATTTCCGTTTAGGAGCTTACTCCCAGTTTTAACGTTTGGTGCAAAACAAGTTTGCAGTAGTAGTTTAGTAGTAGTTTAGTGGGACCGCTGCGACGTGTTTATTCCAAATGGCTTTAGTGGACTTAGAAAAGAATTGGTTATTTCAAAAGTTTATAAGAGTCGACGTTTTTCTTACTAACATATTATTTTATTATTTGTGGCTCACAAATATTTATTATAAAGTTGTAAATAGTTACCGCTTTTGTAAGTTAAAATATTTTTAGACCCTTTGTTAACACATGTAAAAATACATTTTTGACGCAGGGTAACTTGTCGCCCGACGTTTTATATAGAGTTTAGAAAAAGATATATGAATTTGTTATAAAGGTGAACTTTATGTCCAAACCCTTATAGATAGACATTCAATCTTTACTGTTAAATTTCGGCCACTTAATGACCTCTAAATAATATCGTTAAACTAGTTCAAAATATATGTTATAAAGACACAACATAATTATATATGTAACGTACAATTATTAAAATGAATAATATTTGAAAGCATTATATTGTAAATTATTGGAAATATGTATGGTAAGCCTGTGATATAATGTTAAAGTGAAATCGCTACCTGTAAAGAATATGTGATGAAAGATGTTTTAGGTAAAACAAAAGACAAGATAAATGTATATAAAGAGACATGTTGGTGGAATGACCAAGTGAGGAAGATTTTAAATGTAGATGGCTGGAAGTGACCGACTTTGTTCTTTAAGTTGTTACAAGAGGAGGCGATTCCAGACGCCTGTTGCAACAGTTCAGGGGTACCATTTTTTGAAAAATCTGATGTGCAGAACAACTATCGAGGAACAAAGCTCAAGTATTTGAGAATGTCTTAGTAAAAACATTTGGGAAAAAGTGACAGAAAGACGAATGACAGAATAAAGTCAAGTTTAACAGAATCAATTTTATTTGTGTCCGGGAGCAAAACAACGGATGTCATATTTGAACTGTACCACGTATTTGCAAAAAAGGGCAACCGCATAAAACCTGCATATAATAATAATTATATAAATACATAAAGCAAAAACTTTACCCTTTTTGCGAAAATTGCGCGGACGGAGTAGTATGAAATTTGGCATAGTTATAGTTTATGTGTAGAAAAAGTGCAGAAGACTAATATTTTTCAATAATAATGCATTTTAATACATTAAATTGGTGACAAAAAAAATACACACACTACGATGCAAAATATTAATTACACACACTACTTCGTTCTTGACGTTTACGTGTCCACTGTCAAGTGTATATTTGTCATGTCATGTCAAGTAGTCGCACAGAATTGATGGTCGCTTGACGTAGTAAAATAAAAAAAATAAATAAATATACATTGAGGTTTTAGCCCAAACTGTCATAAGCATTAACATTTTACGTTCAAATTTCGGCTGTTGGGCGACTACTAATAATAATAATACTGGACAAATTACACAAGCTGATCAAACCCCTAAGTAAGCAAATTAGTTATTTGTGTTGAGGGTTCTAGACAACAGATTCAAATACATAGAAATATACATTGTAAATACTTCGAATATATTTATTAAACGGCCAAACCCAGAAATACAGATATGCTCTATGATTACTCATGTCCGGACTGTAGCCGGCGTAACCGACAAGTTCAATGTAGCTGTAATAAGCTGAGACGTGCAAAATAGAATTAGTGCGGGATGGATGAAAAGGCGACAGGTCACAAATCTACAAAACAATCATAAGACTTTTAATGATGTATGGTTGGTTGGATGAGTGTTGGGCAACCATAGGGATGGATGAGATGAGATTGAATGCGGCGGAAGGGATAATGTTGATGAATGGATAAGGTACGTAATAATTATATCGGAGGAAGTTTGAAAGTGACGTTAGTGACGGACTAAACGGCTTGCATTGTATGGAGATGTTACGAGAAGGGACTAATGCCACATGGAAGGATAGACCAAAGAAGAAATGGATGGATTGTGTAAAACTTGTGCTAACCCTACGTAAATTGGGTAAAGGACAGGGAGATGATGATTTAACAAAAACATTAACATTCCCATTATTTCAGAAGTATTATATACAAATCATATCGCTTATCTTAATATTAAGAAAAAGAAGGGAGTCTTTTCTTTGAGAATTAAAATTTGCTGCAAAGCTACAATAAATACGTACAAAGAAACGTAGCGCCGTGTTAAAAAAATATAAGTTAAAAATACGGAATGATATCATGAATCATTTAATAAGGTATTTAAAATTTAAAAGACAACTTTATAATCCTCAAGTTGGCTGTAAAGTGATTTATTCAAAGGGGTCGGCAAAAGAGTTAATTACTTAACCGACTGAGTTGAAAGAAGTTCCAACCGGGAGAGTTCTCTCTGAGAGTCATCTCTAAAACTTTATTCTGTTTCTAGTCTCATTACAATATTCGTTTTTTTTTTTTTGATACAATACTATTAGCAGCGTAAAGTTACTGCCAGATTTACCGGATTAATTCTGCTGTCTGAAGTTTATTTTCCGGATGTAGTTTTTCCGAAACATAAAATGTATACACTAAAATATATTGCCTTTTAATATTTAATTTAATATTATAGCTTACAACGAAATTCCAATAGGCTTCCATAATATCCCAGAAATAAATTTTAATAAGTCCTGAATACTAAAAAACCTTTAAAAGATTAAAAAGCGTTTTGTGAAGGAATCGAAATAGTGATAAATAAATGTATTTATATGCTAGGTAAAATGAATCGTAAGTATTGCATTAATTAATAAAGATATACAATATTTATCCTTATAAAAGGAGTGTTTAATAGAGAAGCAGTTTTTTTTCTGAATCTGAGCATCATTTACTTACGTGTTACACTTTAAGGTAACATAATTACCATTTTCAGTTGAAGATGTTAAAGTAAAACTAAAAGCATGAATAAAATTACTTAAGCTAGTGGATTCACTTATATGTTACTTAGAAGACAACTTTGAGAAATAAACAAAACCATTTCCCTGGCACGAGAAGTTTTAGAACATTCATCTTAACATCTGCAAAAAGATGGAGACTCTTTTTAATATATCGAAGGAGGTGTAGCTTGGAGGTCATTTGCAGGACAAACTGGGTTTACAAGAACTAAGGGTGTTTAATATAGCCAGACAGTACTTCACGTCTGTACTGTTGGCGCAACTACTACAGCGCCACGGTGTACGCGGGGTCTGTAAAGGCCGGGGGGGACGCAAATGGTTCCCCGAGCCCCCCACTTGGTGATAGCCGCACTCGCAGACAATTCGCCACATAATTAACATCTTATATTTGCATCCTGTTTTTAATGTCTAAATATAATTGTTTTATACTATCTTGTGAGTCGACTTATTTATTTATGTTCCCTTACTGAACAGGTACAATTACCTGCTTCACTTCTTCACTTCACAACAAGTCAGGTTTAAGCCCTCAAATTGGGGGGTTGATGTAGATTGTCACCTATGACCTGGCTCTCACATACTAAATTCACCACATTCAAGTGACTCTCACATCAGAAATCGGTATTCTGAGAATTACTCTTAAGGTTCCCTAAGAACCTAATAAACTGTATTTTTTTTAATGCTGTGTCACTGTTGTGCAATATTACAGACCTTAATGTGATCCAAGAGACCTGGTGGTCTCACATGGTAAATATATACGAGCATCTTTGGAAGGATTTCTTTTTCAAGTAAGAGGATCGGTTATGTGTCCCCGCTATATATTTATACATAAACATTCTACTACTCATTTTACTCCATACGTGTGTTTCAAAAACCGATTTTTTTTGCGAATTTATTGTTTTTTTTTACGTATTATTTATATTATGTACAAGAGTGTTTTTATATTTTTTATTCAGAAGTATTTACAGACGCGACAATTATCAGCTAACAAACACTTACCTGGGTCATGATGAGCAGCTGGTGAGGGTGCGGAGAAGGCACTGGAACAGCCGGCAGCTCGACGAGCCAGCCCACCTAGTTCTGGTACTGAAAAAAAGAATATTTAAATAAACTTAGAACACCAAAATACTCATATTTCAGTTAACTATCTAAACAAAAATGTTGTTCAAACCAAATACCTGGAAATATATAAAATATTAAATCGCAATGAGTTTTACAAGTTTCAAATGAAAACGTTATTCGTAGAAGACCATCACGGAACAAATTGGAACTTTGATTCTGTTTATTGCGACTTCGTGGAAAATTTAAAAGGTGCTTTGCATACGTCGCTATTTCTGTTTTCAATTTCATACGAACTCGTATTCAACTTCACTATTACTATAATAATATCATCACTTCAGATATTATTGTGCTGCTAAATTTATTAACTATTCTAAGACCTAAACAATATAATAATAGTTTTCGACAATGGTTATTAATATCAGTATATACTTTTATCTTTTATAAATATCTGGATTTTTTAGGATTCAATTACGTACAATGTATGTATAAAGATACAACATAATACAATATGACAACTTGAGTTTATGAGATAATGATGATATTCTAGTACACGTGACTATTACCAGAATGCTAATACATATCTAATAGAACATTGTCGTAGCGAGGTGGCATCACACTGACCGAGGTGTGTTGTGAGGACCTCAGTACTTCTCGACTCATCTACTTAATATTTCAACTTACAAGTTAGTAATGTTTACTTAGTTCGTTCATTTATTATAATAAATTTGATTCATTGATGTGATTCTTTTAACATTTATTACAAGTATAAAATGTAATGCTCGTGATGAATGAAAAAAATAAAAATAACAGTAGGCCGGCCCACCACAATAGGGTTTTAGTAGGAAAGCGTTAATCAGAAAATATAAGAAATGTATGTATGCTAACTTTTAATAATATTTTTTTTATTTATATCACATACTTAAATTGTTAAAATTCATATAACATTGTATAAAAATGTATATATGTTTATGTAATTAGGGTGTAAGGACTCACTAATATAGTTTTTTAAGATACTTGTACTAATAGACTCCTTTTTGAGCATGTTAACTCAAAATTCAACGATTAATCTGCCAAATACAGACTGCGAAAAGTGCACGGGCGACGTGTCCGTGGATAGAAGTAAAAAATAATATTAAAAAAAAAAGTATAATATGTGATAAAGGTATTTAAGTACATTTTATTTTATCAAAAGTCTTGTCTGTCGAGACAAGTCTATGTAGTTAAGCTATGTTTACTTCATAAAAGCCGCCCTCTACAAGATATAAAGCTCATATTGTAGCTAGTGACAGAATCAGAGACAATATTATTAAAGGATTTTTGATCTGAGATATTTTAAGCGATCCATATAACAATTATTCGTAATGGTATATGTATAATTATGAATAATAAATAGTATTTATTCTCGTAATATATTTCGGTGGAGTGGATTAACCGCAAAGTAATTTCGACATTAGTCGGCTTATAAGCTGTCCTGGTTGTCTATCTCTCTCTTCTTCTCTCTCTCTCATTAATGAAATGCTATTGTATTAATAATTTAAATTATCGAAGAAGGAATATATGTAGTTACATAGAGGATTAAATATAAATTGACCTTAAATATTAATGTGTATATTGTTATTGAGTTACATGTTATCTATTCAGTATTACTTTCTAGAAGTTTCAATCTCTAATGCTTTTAAATTGTTTGTGGGTCTTAAATATATTTTTAAGCAAACTATGAATAATATAATTAGATATTTATAAATATAACAAGAAAATTTAATATTTCATTGAATATTTTGAAACGATAAAGATAAAATATATTCAACAAACAAAGAAACTCCTTTGAAAGAAGAAAAGCATAATCGTCAGTTTTTACGTCAATTGACGTCGAGAGCGAAAATCATCACTTGGTTATTTTATTGTTCAATTTGCTGTACTAGTGGTAATCATCATTTGGAGAATATTAAATAAAAACTTAATATTAGTGTTTTCTAAATTTCTTTGCGTCGGTAACTATTGTAACGGAATAACGACAAAAATAGTTCTCATTAAACGCTAGCAATAAATGACAGTATAATATAATATTATCGCGACGCGACGTTGCCAAACTTCACTGAACAAGGAGCTTAAAGCACGTGTCTAATGAGACAGAGATACGTGGTGATGCGCGACAGACGACCTGCTACTTGAACTACGGCGTCCTACTACTGACGTCGGATCACACAAATTGTTGGTATATATTATTATAATTAATTGTTTATTGAAATAAGACATTGATGTTTCGTAATGGAATAAAAAATAAATAAAATTACTTAGTGTTTAATAAGTGTATACCAACGAATAAAAAAAAGCATTATAAATTATTTACAGATTTAAAATCGTAGGGGGTTATAATGTGTGAGGAATTGTTTTTTTTTTCTTTATAAGTAACAGGTGTAGTCAATTGTAGGTACCTATCTGAAATATCTACATTTTATGTAGGTAGTGACACACCTTCTTCGACTACCTTCCGCTACCAAAAGCAATGTAAAAAGTTTTATAGTTTTTTTTAAACCAGCCATTTTAATTGAAACATACATCTACCCTCATTGATACACGATAGTATTAGCAGTCATTCGAACTTTTATATTCAAATTAATTATTCTTTGTCGTGGTTGTTGATGCTAACTGTGGGGTCTGTGTCTGTGTGAGTGCCAAAAGACCACAAAACCGCAACGCTATTTTATCCCAGCGAAAGTAATTCCTACACAACCTGGTTGTAAATCATGTAAAATCGCCATGCATGTTTCAGGGATGTCAACGCTATCTGTGTACGTTTCAGCGTTTAACTAAAACCTTTACGTAAACTGCTGCATAATATTTAGCTTGCATTAAACAAATATACTTTATTATAACGAATATTTGAGCACAGTTAATAAAACCACTTTTTTATTTAAGATACAGTCAATAAAGAATAAAACCTTTTATGAGTTCATGTTTTTAATATAACTACTTATATTATTAATGTTATCACAGAATAAATAATGTATTTTTAATCAAACTTAATAACACGACAATGCAAATAAGACAATATAAAATTACCAATTGACTGCGCGAGCGTACTGACATCTACAGCATGTGTTTAAATAATTAAATGAAACAAAATATCTCGTGATTACAGCAATGGATATAATTGTTTTAATTATTTATTTGTATTGCTTACTACTATTTTCAGATTTTTACAGACGTTTTCTCACATTTGTTTATTAAATTTGACAAGACTACTAATTAATTTTATAATGGACAATAAAAATTTAAAAAAGTTAAATATACATTTTAAGATAATAAATCATAATAGTCATAACATGTGTTAATGTACAGATAACAAAATAAGTGTATTAATAAATAAATAAATAAATAAATAAAATAACAAGTCAGTTGAATTGAAATAATTAACAGGTTTGCAAAACATTTCACAAAATAAAAAGATGAGTCGCTTAGCTTTCATGATTAACTCGACGTCGCGTTTTCATTCTGACGGTATTTCGTTGCTTAGCGCTCGTTTCCTTGAAGACTTCGGAATGGTTTTTCTCGGCGAGATAACAAATAGGCCACGCTTAGATTGTATAGGACCGTTTACAGGCTTGTTTTTTTCCATTTTCCCTTTATATTTGCGCTCTGTTTCGTTATTGTTTTCAGAGTTTTAAAGAGTTATTTATAGCTAAAATGTAAATGTATCCATCGAACTATAATATTATTTTATATGAACATCATAAATTACAAATTATAATTATAAAAAAAAAATGTTCTCAGTTCATAAACCTAATCTAGGTCTTTAGGTTATTTATTTTAAAAATAAATAAAGTCCCTCGAAACACGACACAGAAAATCAAACCAACAACATACATACAAACTAAAGGTGAATAAGCAATCATTAAGGTGATGTCATTAATAATTATAAAGTTGATATTCCCTCTCTCATATTCTGTCTCTCTCTCTCCTCCCCTCTCTCTCTCTCCCTCTCTTTCTCTCCCTTTGCGAGTCTGTTATGTCTCTGATTGACTTAGACCCGACGAGATTACAGCTAACGTTACATTTTTAATCGGATGCGTCAACTCTGAGCTAGATATCCAGGTTAACTAATATACAATATACAAACCAATTAAGGATTATGTCATGAAGCTGAAAATGCTTTCTGAAATTCATTTTTGCAGATTATCATATACGAGTTTTTGTATCCCGTGTAAATAACGATTTTTTTAAACAAGCTCATTATTTTTTTCATCTTCTGCAAAATGATAATAAATATTTGAACGCATTTTATAACCATATATAAATAAAATATTACTGCTGTTACTTTTCTTCAAATCTGTAAAAAGAAACTTTGACCATCTGGAGAAATCGATTGATTTCAGCAATTTTTGTCCCATTTTTAAAAAATATTATAGCATTCAAATAAGTATAGAATAGAAGCAGTTGTTGTTATATATCAAATAAATAAGTAGGTAGTTCTAAAAAACTTTATTCCAAATTGAACTTGCACGTGAAATAAACGAAAAGAAATTGATTAATTTCGAGATGAAGTTTCCAGTGCCAGCTTACAATTATGTCATGACAACGATAGGATAAAATAAGATAAGATAAGATAAGATAAAAGACAGGAGACAATAACAACAGTAAATGTAATTATAGGATATGCAGTCGTAGAGAAGGCGAATGGTAATAGTTCTTAGCGCGCGCTTAGATAATGAACTACTCTTTAGTATTCAGACCAGAGGTTATTTGGCTTATAGCCAATTAGTGATTAATGTTCATTTTATGAGTACTGTAAGCAAGTTGAGCTGAAACCTAAGTAAATTAATTAAATATCGAACTGCATACAAGCAATTTTAATGCAATTTAGAAATCCTTACACAAAGCTCATGATTCTAAGAAATTGAAGTAATTTAAAAAGTATCGATGTAGAATGAGATTAGGAATTTATAGGTCACAGATACGCTCACTTCGTTTTTAGGTCAAATGAGTTCTAGTTTGAGTCAAATAAATGATTTTTAAACACTTTATAAAAACTTATGTTATTATTAGGGTTTGTAAGATCGGTTACGTTCGTGTTAAAAAAAGTACTCATTGTAATAATATGATACAAATATTCGTACATATATTGACGCCTCTTGGCACCAAGTATTAGGAAATTAGAGGAAAACGCTAGAGAATAATGTTAATAGGTGTTATTATATTTGTAGGAAGTACCTCTCGGGGCCAAGACGCCATATTGACATCTCTACGACTGGCGTTCTGCCAAACAGTTAACTGTATTGGTTTACCACAACTAGGTATATGATTTTTAACCACTAAAATATATTAATAGTAACTTTTAAAAGAGTACGTTTTTATCAGTAGTAAGATATTAAACCGTTTTGTTATTCAGATAAGTCTTTAGGACATGAAGATAAATATTA
This sequence comes from Napeogenes sylphis, assembly GCA_959347405.1. Lineage (NCBI taxonomy): Eukaryota > Metazoa > Arthropoda > Insecta > Lepidoptera > Nymphalidae > Napeogenes > Napeogenes sylphis. The sequence continues at coordinate 19,519,317 of OY365777.1, forward strand.
ATAAACTGAGAAGTCGAATTATACCTATTTTAGGTTACTTTTAGATATGTTTCTTATAATAGTATAAAATACACGTGTTACTAAACTAGGGTTCGGGGTGTAATTCATAGCTTTATTATATATATATATATATATAAAATAGTCCTAATCATTTAAATTTGATTTTAAAAGACGTGTAGAAACAGTTAAAAATTAAATAGAAATGAATATGATTCAATATATTACCTGGATGTGGGTGAGAGTGCTCCGCTGGAGGCTGCATAGATGACAGCGCGGAGAGAGGCGTGTAACGAGAACCGTCTTCGCGGGAACAACCCTCCTGATATAATAAAATTTATCAAAATAGTTAATTATCTTAAACTTTAAATAGCGTACATATTTCCACTAAACAAAATAAAATGGTTCATAATAAAATTAAACACAACAAACTAAGTTTTCCTTATTAAAAAAGGAAAATGTGAAAAAAAAAATGTTTTTTTTTAATGTTACTAAGTAGTTCGAGTACTTAACTAGCTAAACATAGGAGTTTAGTAAAGTATTTTTTTTTTATATTTTAAATATATTTTGTAAAATATAAACATCAATAAGTTCTTAATCACAAATAACATTGTGTAAAATCCCAAGCCTACATATAAATAATAATTAATTCCACCCACTACCCAGAGAGTACAAACTTCGCTTAGATGTGATGAGCGATAATGTGAGAGGGTAAAAGATGTGTGTGTACTGAGAACTTACTTCATTACCGCGATTTAATGAGCTTCGTAAACCTTAACATTTACCTATTACATATATATGTATGTATAGATTATAGGAATATGTGAAATATTCATTACAACCCAAATACGGACTTACTGTGGTTCAAGAATTTACACATATTTTAAAATCGAGTATTTTTTTTTTATTTATATGCCTACCTTTTCGCAATTAGCCGTGGCGGTTGTTTGAGTGTGGCTCGTTGCTGATATGCGGTATTGCATTCCCGAGACAGTGCAGAACCCTTCGTGGAGGTGAGTTGAATATACGCCGGTGATGGTTACGTCCGTATCTTGATTCACAATGACTTCAAGTTTTTGGTTTCTGTCGGCTGATTCTTCACACTCATTTTTAGTATCTTCAACTTTTAATTCCGACTTAATGCCGGAACTTAATCCGTTTTTTGGCTTCTGAGAAAAAGAGTCGTCAGATCCTGAATCTGATGTTGTATCGTCCTTGCTCGATTTAGGCGAGCGTTTTTCGTAACTTGCTGCTAATATTGCGGTTGCATTAAGGCTAGCCATACGTTTTTGAACTACCATATCTTTTAAATCCATAACAACTTCGTTTCGGTTTCTCTTTTTCTTTACCGGCACGCCCACAGTCTTTTTCATTTTTAGAGGTGGTTTGTCGGAGTCTGATTTACTAGATATTTTAGATGAAGCCTTTTTTTTCTCTATTGTTACCGTTTTGGTTTTTGATTCCAATTCACTGTCTTCGCTAGAAGATGTAGAAGATTTTGGATCCCAATATTTTCCAGCGCTTCGAATTCCAGGAACCCCTCGCAGAGTTCTCTGTGGCGGATTATCATCGGAACTTTCCGAACTATCTTTTTCGGTATCTTTTCTATTTTCGTATTCTGATTCTGATGTACTACTATCTTGTTTGTCGGAATCCTTTGATTTCAAATCCTTCTTTTTTGGTGAAATAGCTTTTGAGGTACTAGGCATAGCTTGTCTGTCAACTGTCTTCATTAAACCTAACTCCATATGAGTTCTACTCTCATTTTCATACAAACAGTGTACTTTTGCAAGAGCATTAAGAGATGCCATTCTATGTTTTTTTGGCCCCGACCACATTGATAAAAGTTTAAGTCGTCTTTTACTAGGTTTTTCGTTTCCTAACAATGCAGATGTATCTTTTAAGTCAATTAAGGAATCTTTTGAGAGTTCTTTCAATTCTTTTGAGTTGGTTTTTTTTGCACCGTCTGTTATTCTCTTGTACTTTTTGGTCTTTGTCTTTTTATTTTTGGAAGAACTGGATTCTGATGATTCGATTTGTTCGTTATCATCATTTGATTCACTAACACTTTCTTCTGAAGAAGTATAGTGAAAATTCTTTGTGTTGAGAGAAAATGTCGAGGTATTCATTTCATCATCTGAATAAGAACATTTTTTTCTTTGTTTCTTTGACCGACTGATACTCTTTTTTGCGTTAGCAACTTTGTTCGAATTCTTTGCATCTGATTTAGGCGAATCTTGATCAAGAAATTTAATAGGACTGAATGGTTTGCCAGTAATACTAGACTTTCTTGCTACCATTTTGTAAGACTTACTTACTATAGGCGGTTGTACTTCTTCTTTTTCTTCATTAAATACATTAAAGTCTAAACTCGAAGCACTATTGGTTTTGTTTTGACTGATATCTATATCTTCTGATCTCTTATTTGCTTTCAATTGTTTGACTACCTCTTCAATTGGTCTGTGTGGTGAAAATTTCTTTCTTTCATTATCCGTTCTTTTATCTATAACGGTACCTTTCACTCTAGCAATAGGTCTTACTCTACCAATATTTTTATTAATGGGATTCCTGAAATCAGATAGTATACTTTTTGGTGAGTCAACTTTTTCGGTAAAGGTGTAAACATCTATATCAGGACCTTGAGATACAAGATTATTTGACGAATTTTTATCCTTCTTACTATCGTCAGTTCTGCTTTCGCATTTAAGAGATAAAAATCTTTCAGAAACACTTAAGTTTCCTTTCGAAGTTTTACAACATTTGACGTCTATATCAACCATCCTAGGAGATCGGATTGATGTGAAAAACTTTGGTGGTCTTTCTATTTCACTTTTAGACACTTCTATTTGATTAGACGTTCTAGTACCTGTAATACCTTGGTTTGCTGTTTCCGTAAAATTACTTTTGAGTTTAGAAATTTTAACTGAATGTTCTTTCTTTTCTGTTTTGTTATACGATTCTATAGTGTCTGGTTTTTCTTTATGGTCCATTAAGACAGATGTATTCAAATTATCTTTGTTCTTATCTTTAATATTTTTGTCATCTTCATCTTGATTTTCATAAATTTTTGAATCCCCTTCCTTGCTCAGTATGACACTTTTCTTTTTCTGATTTCCTACATTTCTTTTTTTAACGTTTGCTTGAACTTTTGGATTTTTTATTGTGTTCTTTTTAACAGCTTCTAAGTTTAGTTTATACTTTACCTCACCACTATCTTTTTTCGACTTAGCTGGTGCTTTTGTTTTCTTTATTATTTTGATAGGTTTTTTTGAAATAACTTTTTTTGGAGCAATTTTATTCTTATCTTTTGACTCTTTTTTAACTTTTTTTGAGGGAGAGTCTTCTCGGGTTGCATTTAACTTAGAAGGACCAGCCTTTTCGGAGTCTGATGAAGAATCCTTTTTTTCTTTATTAAGGGATTCGTGATCTTTTTTATTATTCGGCGTAGTATCATCATTATTACTCTTTTTTTGACTTTTTAATGATTTTGGTAGGGTTTTAACCTTTTTAGTAACTACTGCCTTTTTCTTAACCTGTTTAGTAGCAGAATTTGCTTTAAAGGATGTTTTAGCCAAAATCCCCTTTTTAGGAGGGGTTTTTGCAGCTTGTGACCGCATTGTCGGATATGGTCATATGAGTTTGGAAATTGACCAAAAAACTGTGAAGTTCACATCCTGAAACAAAAGAAAATATAAATAAGAATATAAATAAGCTTCAAATGTTAATATAAATAAAGTGGATTTTTATATGAGACGTAAGGACTATTCCTATATTAATAAATATATTTAATCAAATAAATGCAAGAAATGATAGAGTTTAGAATTCGTTACACATTTACCATTAGTGGCTACGGGATAATTTCTTAAAAATAATTACATTTGAAATGAATAATAATTGAGTTAACTAGTAGTAGTTTTGGAATAATTTTGAAAGCATTATTCACAAACACATATGTTTTTTTTAACAAATAATAAGTGACAGGCAGCACAGTTTTCAATTGACCTCTTCCTTCCTCTTGACCTAAACGCTGATCTAAATGATGCCCTAAGCCACAATAATCGGATAGATTCGTTGCACAGGGTCCATCCCTAAGTAGAGAACCAACGGAATGTAGGCGATGAGGAGTGAAATATTATTTTGAACGAGTCATATCCGAACCGATGGAATGGAGGCAAGGGTGTGCAATTGCATGGCCACACCTCGGGTTTTTGGTATGCCGATATTTAAAGAAGCAGTCCATGAAACTACCGATATTGACAAAAGCGAGTAAAGGCAAAAACTAAAAGCTGGTTTAGTAAAAAAAAAATCACGAGCACTAATTTACAAATGAAATGTTGGATGAAGAAAGATGTTACATGTTAGAGAAAGAAGCATTTCGAGCATTCGCTATAATTTAAAATAAATATTCTTTACTTAGACTCAACATTTGTTTATTAGTGGTTTCCAGAGAAATATGATACGTTTTTGGATTCTGTGAAAACTGTAGATGTTTGAAACGAACGTTCTATGCCGCTATCGTTTATTTATCGTTTTTTTTTACAAAAATTGTTCAATAATGAAGGTCTTATAATTGTTTTATTGCAATTAATTTAATCCTATTAGTAATTAAATTAGGACTGAGTACGTTATTTTTACCAAAAGACAAAAAAGTTTATATACAATTAAAATTTTTGATTACACATTTGGACAATTTTTATATAATAATTTTAAAATAACTTTTTTTTTGTAGATAGAACTTTATTACCTATATCCAGTTGGTCGACTATAGACAAATTTCTTAGTGGTCAATAAAATTGATTTCTAAAGTATGTTACGTATACACGACTCGCTTCTGGGTAGACTGATTCATAAACCTATATCACACAATGCTGCTCTCAGTTTGTCACAGTGTATGGTTTTAATTTCAAATTCTTTGAAGCTGTATTTGGAATTCCGCAGGGTGTCAATCTCGGTCATTTACTGTTTACACTTTTTATTATTAATAAGATTGATTCTATATCCTGCGATTACATTGCTTATGACGATTAAAAATATATATATATTATTGCTAAGCCAATCAGATTATAATCTTTAACGACCCACTTCTAAGACGATATCGAGCTCATAATGAACTGTTCAAATGATTGGACATCAGCGTATTAAGTCTCGTAATTTGTTTAAGAACATATAATGACAATAGAAGGATATTTGTTGCATTTGTTACAGAGAACTTTTTATGTTCAGTTCGTATTTCATTTAACAGATAAGTTTTTATCGCAATAATTAAAATATATTCTTTAGTGGATAATTTAATTTGGACACGTGTCCAAATTAAATTATCTATCTAATGAAATAAAATATTCCTTATCATATCTTAGATTATAATGCATATAAATAAAAGTATTCCTGTATCAATAATACTACAGACAGACAGTGCTATGATAATGGAGATATTACTAATAAAAACACGCGGACTATGAATGAATGAATGAATACACACATGTACGCTTCGTATTATATGAACGGTTATAGATTCAAGTCACGAAGTCAGGACGGAGTGGAAACCATTCTGATCTATTGAGAATAAATAAAGACAATATTGAGTATCAATTGTACACAGTTACAATTATAATCGTAGAAGTTTACATTACATACATGAAAGTAAATTGCAAAGTTTTAGTTAGAAATCAATAAACATTATAAATAAATCTTTTTTTCTTATTTTTATAAGTTTTATGTTAATAGGTACATATAACCAAAACCCGGCAAATTTTAGTGAAAGTATTAACATTGAACGTTTAAATAAAATATCTCCCGACATAGGTTTTATCATGTCGTAAAACTTTGAGTTCGGGAAATCTTATAAAAATGAATGTTGTTTAACTATACCTAAACCAATATAAAAAACAAATCTTTTGTATGAAACTTATATTGATTTATAATTATTAAGCTATGAGTTCCAGTATTTTTTTTTATCTAGTGCCTCTTTATTCAAGAAACTTAAAATTCGTTAAGATCTTACTGTGATTAAAAAATATTAAAAATAATGCAATATAAAACATAAAAACAAAACTTTTTTAATTTGGTTAAGTTCAAAGGAAACTTAATTCACGGCCAACAGCAGAGCAACATATCAGATTTACTATTTCCAAAGAAAACGCAATTATAATAATTATAATAGTTGTAATAATAAATAATAAGTTATCAAGCGAAAGCTAACGGTTGCGACAAAGAAGGATGATTTACGGTCGGTCGCGATAATTATGAGATGAGTTGTCTTTCTTTTATCACGTAATTTAATAAATGATACAGCCGAGATATTTACTTCGCTTTTCAGGACGAAAACGTTTTACCGCCTTTATAAAGGAATCTGTCACTCAAATGCGTTCAATGATTAAATACTTTCAATATACCCAAGATATAAACGAAATTGGAGTTTACATTATAAATCAATAAATATTAGTGATCAGAATATAGTTTATTATTTGAAAATAAAAATCTCTGAGATTTACATATAGGTATTGTGTAGATAACTGCTTCGGAATGAATATTGGAAGCACTTATAATATCCACTGAAGTCAACTTGCGTTACAAAGACGACCAATCTTTTGAAACTAAAAATAGAACAAGGCTTTAAGAAAAAGTTCGTAAGCGCTAGTATCGATCGATCTCGAGATCTGAGATGCTACAGATTCACTTTTACGCCACTTGCCAGTCAATTACCGGCAGCGGCAGCCGGCTGGCATTCATAACTTTTACATGAATTTTAAGACTCGAAGCTTATCGATGGATCTTGCTAATATGCAAAACAATCGTAGATAATAGTAACATTAATTCAAATTAGTATACGTACTCATTTGAATTAATGTTAAATTCATATTTCATTTTTATTTTTTAAACGGGTAATACCTTCTCCAATATTAATAGATTTCAAAAATAATAATCTGTTCGACTTAATACAGAAAAAGTTATCATATTAAATAATAGTCCATTTTGTATAATGTTTTCTATATCTAGTTCTGTTTAAATGTAGGTATTTGTCAGCTCTCATATATGAACATTGCACTCGGCGCAAAACAGGAGTAACAAGATTAGTCCGCAGCGATTTGGGTCAGCTAGGATTGTGCCGCCTGGGGATTGGACGTGAAATTGAAGTCCTCGCTACACATTAAGCTTTCACTCACTGCCATCAAACCTCACATGACGACTGTTTACACGGCAGAGGTATTTAAAAAACACAGATTGAAATTATACAATTGTAAATAAACAAACACCTTATATAAAATGCAAGAGTTATACTTTTGAGAAATTTCTACGTTATTCTAAACTATTCACAATTGTATACATTTTAAAATTTTAATTTTTATTGTAAAATTAAATAATATACAAAATTACTTATCATGCAGTACCCAAAATTTAATTCGTTTTAAATGTCATTATATTCTTTTGTAATTTCTATATGACGCCATAGTCTATGAAATTTTGCCGCCAAACACTCTAATACATTATAACATAAATCCCCTAACCAGTAATAATTAATACAGTATCAGTATGGAATACTAATAGTAATTTACACTTCAAACAAATTATTCACGGGTAATTGAGTGGACTAACATTAAATGGTATATTAACTGCCCGAGGCGGGGCGGTACACCGCGTTATAAGGGTTATCAACGCACATATGACACACAAACTAACTATTTACACCTACAAGATACATTAATTTCTTTATTATATAAGATCGTATAGTATTAAATGACTCGATTTAATCATTCTTTGCGTATTTTTTTTTTAATTTTTTTATTTTTTTTTATTCTGTTAGCCCTGTTGGCTATTACAGCGTCACCGGGGGCATATTCTTTGCGTAATATCTGAAATAGTATATGAAGAAAATATTTGTTAATTTCTGATAAAAAAAAGCTCGTGAACCACCTAACAAAAAAAACTATAATAATCACTTGCAGAACTAAAATAATGATTCTGAGCCAATTGAATCGAGAACGCAGTTATCGCATTTTGAAATCTTTTCCGATACGATCATTTTTATTTATGGTTGTGTGAAATAAATATTATCCCTTTCAGAATATTCCCCAATAATTGCGTCGTTGTGGGAGATCGCTGAGCCTGCAGCCGGTACTGAGGTTACTTAATTGTGAATTCATTTTGCAAGCTTGGCTTTATTTGAACGTGTCAGGTTTCACAAAAACGATCTGTGTCTTTGTTAGTTGGATTGTCAATCATATTATATGTTTTGGGTAGTGGCTTTATAAACGTATTTTTAATTAATTAAGTGCTTGAAAGTAGTGAGTTATATTGTTTAGTATTTTAAAACTTCTAATCACTTGTAAGACTATAGTACGCTAATATAAACTCTACATAAGCGTACTTAACGTTTGTATCATATTTATTGATAATTTATTTAAAATATAGACAATAAAAAATATACTTTTACATTATCTAACTACGATGCCTAGTTATAATGAGGATAGTTATGACAAAATACAAGAGTGAATATTTAAGGTAACAATAAATAAAAACCGATACAAGACAATATTGATGACTAAAGGGCCAAAGAGCTGGAACGAAACGAGTTTTTTATACCTTAATGATGAACGGTGAGACGAAAGAATTGCCAAATTACTTTAGATTATAGGTGATCTTTCATTACATATTTAATCAAACGCAGCGGGCGTCGGAAGATTTACAAGGGTTGAATAAAGAAATCAAGTGTCAGAATTACAAGTCGCATGCGCAAGTAATTTAGTTCACCATTCATTCTCACTTTGATCGTCGCCTCTTCAATTTGTCTCCCTTCATAAAAGGGTATACTGTGCCCCACCTTTACATATATACGGCATTTTCTTCTTTATAGCCCTTTTATTAAGGGGTGCAATAGCATAGGGTGCGTCTAGATGATTATATGAAGGGCGATTTGAATGCACACTACATTACGTTTAAATGACTTTTGTGAACTTTTTAATGTGTTGTAATATTGAATCTTTACTTTGAAACGACGTGTAGTTTTTAAAGGTTTTTAATTTAGATGAACCACATTGGTATAATACAGTAATATAATGCAAGTTTGGAACTTTTATCAATATCAAAATCATTAATTTAAACACCTATAAAGCTGATTATTTTTTATAATTTACATTCTAAGTCTGTAATGCCCAGTCTGTTGGCACTGACAGTAGGGTAGGGTTTGGTTAAATTTAACTAGATTTAGTTCAAAATAGATATGCAAAAAGATAAAATTGTAAATTCCAAAAACTAACAGGTAATTCAATTTGGTATCTTGACTAAGGAGCTTTAGGAGAGATTTTGCAGTTTCTACTGTTTTTATAAATTATAATTAAAAAAGTTTGTGAGAGTGGTTAATGTTGTACATTTGTATACCGGTTGCTCTTTGACAAACAACCTGATTTTAATGATCGAATGGATTCAACTTTATAATAATATAGCTATGTGTGTATGTGTTTGTTTGTGTGTGTGTGTGAACAACACGCCTGTGTTGTTCACACACATATAGTTTTTTAAGATATTGTTTATTTAAATTGGTTAAAAGCATAGCATAGTTAACAGCGGGCGAGGCTGGTATAGATTAATACTAAGTCTGATATTGAAGACCAATTAATTGCAATCTTATATTCCTACTGTGTAATGTAATCCCCAGCGAGGTCAGTTTACTAAATATTTTAAAATTTCTGCTAATTTAGAGCAGAAATTCATTCTGTCTATCTGTTAATTAGGTCTATGGTTGATCGAATGAGAGGTATCTTCGAAAGTTATTAGTCGTATCGATCGGCACTGCCAGAGGCCGTAGGCAACAACACCTCCAAATAAATTGTTCAGACTATTGTAGTTAGCTAATGCAAAATAGTACTCCATTCTTATAAAATAAAAGTGTAGCATAGAAATGATACACACACGCACACCTCACAAGAGCGCCCCTTAAAATACAAAGTGCAAATAACAAAGCTAAGACCACACAAGTGTGGCACACATGCAAATAAATAAATCACGCACACACGAAACAAGCTTACGAGACCTATATGTGACGTTGTATTGACAGCGATGACGTAATATCCGGTCAGAAGCACACCGTGTCATCGACAGTTCCGTAGCGCTCGTTCTAACTGATATCGTTTGAGTGATCGGTGAACTTATTTTGATCGTTGGAATGACCATCACGCTACCATCAACACGTGTTGCGTTGGATTTTATTATAATAAAGTAGACACGAATATTATCCAATATTCTAAAATTAAAATCAACCGCTTTGTTTTGTGTATGTGTGTGTTTTACATTACTTATTTATATAAAATAGCAACTAGCCTATGTTCTATTTGTGTCAAAATGGCCTTAAAAAAATCTAATAACCCCTGGATGACGTGTGTCAACTTGTGATAATTAGCAATATTTTTATGAACAGTTTCTCGAACCTTTTTCTTAGCAATAAGATATATTATAAGATACAATCTTTGGGGAATTTTGAGGACTAATTAGGGTAAAGCGGGCTAACATTTCTTTTGTTTTTATATTAATGATCGTTCATTATTATGTTATCTAATATTTTCACAAAATTATGATAACACTGTTTTTTTAAAAGTATTATTAAAAAGTAAAAAAAGATTAAAATTGTTAAATTAAACGATAACTTCACCTGGTCATTCTGAAAACCAAATTAAATAAGAAGAGTTAATAACAATTAACTCGGGCTATTTACTGCACAGGATCCAGTTTTAATTAATCTTTCAGTCAAATTAATGATCAGATCAACAAGTCACAAATACCTCAAATATTTACCAAATGCGTAAATCGGCATCAATTATTATAAAAGCAAAAGTTTGAAAATCAATTGAAGGAGTTGGTTTCAGCGGCTTTACTTAAAGGAACAAAGCAAATGTTCCGAAGGAAATTTCAATTTCCGACAATCTGTCCCTTTGTAAACGAAATCTCTCGTCCTGAAAACGGATTACAATTCATATAATTTGTAACTATTTTCCGTCGTGATATATCCGGATGAGATAGATGTTACAAAACATCTTATTTTTTCTGTATCAAATGAATGTAGATACTGTGGATTTATTCTTTAAAATGATATAATCTATGGCAGATTAGTGACACGTAAAATGGATATTCATTACAGACAATATAAGATACTAGAAGATAAAAGTTATTGTTCGGTGTATCAGAGGAGTAGGATTTAATCTATACGTTAAGGGGATTCCATTATGGAATCCGTAAATAATAGTTCTTGGTCACCGATATGTCTTCGACGATCACCAACAATGGATTACTTCCCTACATCGTAACAGTTGGATTATCAAATACGAAGTGAAGTCTTACCTCATCTAAATGATATGATATATGATAAGGATAATGTCAAATAAATTACTTTAATGATGTATCGGTAATGACCACGACAAATATGATCCAATATTTTAGATTTTTATGATATTAAAGTAAACTTGAAGACCGGAATCATATATGTACGTCTATATAAATATAGAATGAAAAATAAACCGATGCGGGCAGGGTTATCTTATTCTTTCGAAAATTCTAACCAAAGTTTCTAACTTTTCAGTACAGATAAACATTGGAAAGATGCCACTACCGAAATTAATGTTTGTAAATATCTATAAACATGTAAAGATATGTTAAGCTTATTTAAATTTATATAAATATAGAAGGAAAGAAGCCTAATAGATGTCACCACCGTCCCGATAAAGACGATCACATATAGAATGCTTAATTCACCGAGGTGGACAGCGATGTGGTAGCTCAATTGGTAGAGCGACGGGACGGTTCACCAGAGGTGGTGGGTTCAAATCCATGCCCATATCGGTTTATTTTTCGTTCTATTTTATATAAATTTAAATAAACTTAACATTGCTATACATGTCTATAGATATTATAAAAAATACATGTATGTCGTTAAGAGAGAGAGCGCTTTATGTAATATTTGTTTTACAAGTGCAGTTGAATTTAAAATTAATTTGTTATTCGCTTTCCAGTAAGTTAAATGTGTTTTGAGAAAATGCGCATATTAATATTTTTACCAAAACAAATGACAAAGGCATTGGGACAATACAATAAATTTGCTAATTTAAAGTTTCCAGTACTCTCTAAATTTTTCCTCTTCAGTTGCTTTGTAGTATTATTCCTTTAATCTTACCTACAGTGATTTAAGTATATAGTGTTTAAATGTAGCAATAATAACGTCATTTAAGTCAATTTAATTTTTAAGTCATATAAGGGTCAAAAGTGTAATCATTTGATACCAATAGTGACCTATAAGCTAAAACATCACCCGTCAAGTCAGTCATTAATTCGGTCACCCAAGTAACATGACAAAGGCTTGATCCTAATCAGTTTATCTGACGTTCGACACGGATCCCTCACTCTCTCAATCCACAGATGATGTCCACTGTTTACTAGGTGATCTCTCTATTGCCTCTTCCTTCTTCATTATTAAATGTTATGACTTCTACGGATAACACAAATTACAATTGTGGAATTTTCAGGTGAAGAATTCATTTTGATGAACATAAAGAAAAATATATTATTTGTTTTTATTAAAAAGAAGTAATGTTTTATTATAGCTTGTGATAACTTTATTATCTCTAACCTGTATTACAAGTACAATATTACAAAACAATAAAATTCTATATTTAATCTATACTAATATTATAAAGAGGAAAGGTTTGATTATTTTTTTGTTTGTTTGAAATGAATAGGCTCCGAAACTACTGGACCGATTTCAAAAATTCTTTCACCGTTGGCAAGCTACACTATTCCCGAGTGACATAGGCTATGTTTCATTTTCAAAATGCAATGTAATTAGCAATGTAATGCCTACATATATAAAATTTCCACGGGAATAGGATACTATAGAATTAACTACAAGTCTATTATAGGTCTATTATTATAATTGTAGTTTCCACAGATTACGCGAAAAGCTACCTACACGCGAGCGGAGCCGCGGCAACAGCTAGTATAGTAATAAATTAGGATTTAATAAATTTATTTACAAATTAAAAAGAAACAAACAGTTTTTGCAGTAAGTATTGATGTTTCAAATATTATTATTTTCTTTTTGGCAGAAAACAAAGATATTGTAAAAGTTTCCAACAATTTAGGTTTAGGCTATGTAACGAACGCTTCCGCAATAAAATTAGGTATAAATATTTTTCTGAACTCTTAAAAAAATTATAATTCTCACTCTAAAATTTTAATTATGACACCGAGAAAAAAATATACTCCATATTTTTTTCTCGGTGAGGTTTAGTTTTTTCTATATGATAACAACATACCTTGTCGTTCTTTAAAGGTTATAATTTTAAGAAAACTTTTGGCAAAAAGTAGTAAAGTAGATATGTGTCCCTATATAACACGAAAGCGAAGCCCTAAATCTTATATTGGGATATCTTGCGGGGTGTTTCATTTCGTTGATAGAAAGAATCAGTCTCATTGTGTTTAATTATTATTATGGAGTTATATATACAATATTTCTGCCTAACTTTTATGGTTTCGTTTTGTTAAAAAAGACTATAATAACAAACCATTGGACCGCTGTGTAGATATTCACATCGTACCACATTAAGCCAGTGGTCAACCGCATATCTACTTTTCTTAGTAACCACTAAACATAGCTCAGTGCAATCAATTAATAGAAATTAATATGTCGAATGTATATATACTTTATTTTTATATATACGTAAGTTTATTTGTTTGTTTTTCTTACTTAGCTTTCAGAAATTTATCATTACAAAAAAAGTAGATACAATGCCCGAGAGATAAAAAAAAAAATGTTTTTCTGCCATCCGGCGTGACAAGATTGTTCAATTTTTTCCCATACAGTGTTGAAGATGTTGATAAAAACTGAGATAATATAAAGTGAGTAGTATCATATAGGCAAGATTATGATTGCATCTTACATTTAACAGAAACATATACTGGAACTTCAGAACAATATATTAACTACTCCTATAATAAATTACATTAATATCTACCTACAATTATATTTAAAAGATAAAATCTTTAAGGAATAATAAGTATCTAAATAACGTTATTAAGAGACATCTATCCCTGAAAGGAAGACACTAATACGTTAGAAAATAAGATATTGCAGCGATTTAAACTGCTTTAAAAACAAAGTTAATATTGTAGAAAGATACCTTACATTATATTGAGAGTGAGCCATTTCTTTGCTTAAGTTTCCTCTTAGCAAGTTTTATACTAAGAGAGAAATTGTCGCAACCCGCCCAGCTTACAAACAGTGTGACAATACTTACTATGTCATCCTATTAACTTCTTAATTAAATTACTTAGACTGACTAAGAATTTCAATGTTCCTGATTACAAATTGTATAATTATAGGGCATTTTATTTGTGACTTTCTTTAAAGGATATATTATTATGTAACTGTGTATTACTAAGCAGTGGTTTTTATTCGTTGAATTTTAAAGTAGTATCTGACCATTCAAATAGTATAGAGGTGTGATGTTGATGGTGGTGACAAATCAGGTTTTTGTTGACATTAACAAAATAGTATTTTGATTGTTTAGTTGATTAAAACTGTAAGTATTATTCTGTTATACAACAGTGTTCCTGGTCGTAAGAATTAAATTGACCTGTATTGAGAGTTAAAGAAGGAAAACAGTATAGCTTCCAATTCTCACATCTTTTGGCCGATTTTTTGAGCGAAGGTGGTACCACAAGAGACGAACCCGCACACAAGTTATTTACAACAGCATAATACACAATCCACACTGATTTTAAATGATTCAAATAAATGCTTTTAAAAGTTAATTGTGATTATGTAAGTCTGTTTGTTCTTCTACGTAAAGAAGTCGACAGTAAAACGCAGTACTCGTAGTAGCCACGTGAGGTATGTGAAAGTTTAACTTCTCTACTATTATATTTATTAAACCTGTCTAGTTTCTTTTACAGAAATCTCTAACAAAGTTTAGACGTTTATGAGTCAAACTCATATTTAACTCTTTCCGGACGTAGTTTTGTCTTGTTAGTTTGTTTTATACTTTTTATCCTAGTAGTTTTTAACTTTCTGAGTATTTTTTTCTAAGCAACTAACACTTTCAATCTGTGTATAAATAACGTTTGCGAGTTACATTCAGGTCCCGAACTACAATCTTTTAATCACAAAAATATTTTTCCCGTGTGGGAACCCGCGACCTATGGCTGGGCAGTCGGCGTCACTAACCACTTTGCCAAAAGACTGACTGTCAGTATATGTTGTCACTAATATATATATATATTTATTATTATATTATTACAATAGTAGCTAGTAAAATATTTAGATGGATATAGAATCTCAATTAAATTATAATTTAAGAAACGCAATTAAATAATGATGTAGGTACCTACCGTCTGATAACAGAAAAGTTTAAACTATAAAAAACCTATTATTTCCATTTTATAATATTCAGAGAAGTCTCTTTATGATAATGACTAGCACTTTAAAGAGCCTGTAGTTAATTAATAAGCATTTTTTAGGTCTTGGAAGGCGTTAAATATAACGATATTGAAATCAATTTACGCTGAAAAACTGTTACAAATAACAAAGTAAAGCAAAACACCAATTTTGGTTAAAAAGCCAGGCAGTTTTAACTTTTAATTACTTTAATTTACTCCCGGGGTTTTGTGAAAATCTGGTTGACTTATGACTGTAATAAAAGGAAAATGTTTTGAAAAGAATTTTGTATTAAGACGGTTCCTATAAAAATACTAAAAATTAAATTAATAGTATCTAAAGAACAAGGAAATAAAAATAAACTTATAATATAATTTATAATGTAGAATACCTAAAAATATTATTGATGTCATTTCTAGATACCGTAGATGTGAGTTTAGTTTGTATACAACAAACAACAAAGAATTGTTTCAATGCAGTTTTTAACTTGGTGTTAATTAAATTTGCCAACCCGCAGGTCGTTTTAATATGTCCTCGCAAAGCATACCAATAGATATTTGTATGTCGAACATGGGCCAATATTGTCCAATGGCGGTTGCGAGACCAATTAACTCCCTGGCGGAACAAGCCTCACCCGGCATTAGACATTCAATTTGTGAATATACGTCAAGTTTCCAACGTATTGGTCAAACTTTTGTAAAATAAGCTTCTAAACACACACACCTCTACAACAAGCCTAAAAGTTATTTTATCCTATCCCCGGGAATAGTAATGTTTGGTGTAAAGGGACACCTATGTTTTTTCCCCATCCCTGACAACGTGTGCACAATTTCATGATAATAGGTTGTGTAGTTAAAACGTGAAAGTGTAATAGACAAACAAACGCGTGGGATTTTTTTTATTATGATCCCCACCTTTCAAAATAGTAGCCGTGGTCAAGGTAGCTTCACCTTCAATAGATGCTGGCTTCTCGCCACGACGAGTGCTATAGAAATATCAAGTAACTAAATTGTTAGTTTGTTCACAGCTGGCATAGCAGCAGACATGGGCGGACTTGTTTACGATTGGTACATGTTTAGATACGATATGAAGGCAGGAAATATTTATTTAATAACATAATAATAACTCAGCAATCGCAAAAATTACTATCATTTATCCTAGAAAACCTTTGAAGACAAATACTTGGTAAATTAAATAAATACCTATATGTTAGGCGCCACCACACGATATAACAATATTTTAATCAAATATTTCGGGTGGTCAATAATTAAAATTTACTTAAAGAATTAAAAATAATTTATACGTAAATAATAACGTAATAATAATAAAGTTTCAATCGTTTTATTAGACGAATATTATAAATGGTCCGCACAGTTGTCCGTTCGTGGGAAATACCGACATTCAAAGCAATCAATCAATTTTATTTATTTATTGAGTTACGAGTTAGATTTAAAATTCAATATCTAAGAACACCTACTTTGTAATCTCAAGAACTTGAGGTTAACTTGTTTCAAACAAATTCAGAACTTTAGCAAACGTTGCGACTTTTATCACGAAAACTGATATTGTCATATAGTTAGTTAAAGTTACAGTTATCCAATGAAAGTGTTTAATAAATAGTTAAACTTTATACCCGTTCATGTTTCTTTACACCGAGTACTCTTGTGTCATGTATCATTTGTAAATGAATTAATAAATAAATAAATATGTTTAACAAAAAGAAAATACGATTGGTAATATATACCTATTATTATATTCAGTATTTTTTCCCTTCAAAGTTAATTATTAAATGAAAAAAGTGCTAATAATTAAATGAATGAAACAAGAAAAAAGTAAAGGAGATTGTAGTTGCCATGTGGTAATTATGTATATGTCTCAGGTCAATGACCTTTATAACATATTACCGCCCCGTTGGTCGAGTGGTTAGCACAGACGCCTAACGTGTTACGGGGCAATGGGGCTCGGGTTCGATTCCCGGCAGAGACAGGCATTTATGTGATGAGCATAGATGTCTGTGTTTCTGGGTTTGGTCGTTTATTAAATATATTCTCAGTATTTATATGTGTATTTTTATGTATTTGTATCGTTGTCTAACACCCTTAACACAGGCAAAGAACTTGCTTACTGAGGGGTTAGATAAATGTGTGTAATTTGTCCTGATATTATTATTATTATTATTATTATATAATTTAAAACATATAGGTATTATATATAAACAGGCAGTTCCAAAGGTAAAAACTCCGTAAAGGGACACGGAGATATGAATTAAGGTTATTTATATTATAATATGAAATAATTCATTTACTAAATATGTATTACAAATATAAATTGCCTTCTCACTCTACTTCAAAAGTGTTGTTACTTTGACAGGGTCTTAAGTCGGATTCTGACAGCTTTTCAGAGATGATGCAATAATCAACGTACGACCTTGTCGCAATGCAAACGAGAACATTAAATGAAGGCTAGACTTTAACGCTTACAGACACATTCGCTGTCTATTTATTTTAAATCTTTTTATTTTTAACCATTAGTTTATAACTTTCTAAGTTTTAAAAAATATTGGTTACCTTCTCATTCGTCACTTACTCAAGTTGATAGCGCCTTTCCTGAGATATGTATACATATGTATACATATGTATAGAATTATTACAAGGCAGCCCTAACTTTCTAGTTATAGTTCTCAAGTTCTTAGACTCTCCTCTGTGCGAAGGACGTGATATCACTTTTAAAGTATTGTTTAATATCTTCACACGTTACTAACATAGTAAAATAACCAAACTAACAAAGATACGAATGAGTTTGATGTCTTATATTTATTTACCAAACATATAAGGTCATCTGTGGAACGAGCAAAGGGTGATGCGGATTACTTAAATGTGTAGGACTGTTATGAATTGCTCTAGATTTACCTAATTAATATACAGGATTATTTTTAATTAATTGGCCACCTCTTGCAGGCAGACCTCTACATCAATCCCAACAATATCTGTTCTACGACTTTTTGCAAATCTTGATAAACAACACAAAAAAAAATGTTTGCTTCCCTCTTTTACTTATTACCCTGTATTTTATAAGAAGTACTTAAAAAGACAACGACCGGCCGCGGGGCGCCATAGATACGCTCAGAGTAATGCCAGTTCAGAGGCAACAAATAAATTTTGTATGAGGAAACTCCCATTTTAAAAACTATTTATTCGTTTTAAAAGTCGTAGAACAAATGTTGTCGGGATTGATGTACAGAAGCTGCCTGAAAGAGATAGCCAGTTAATTACAAATAACCTTGTATATTATTTAGAGTATTGACAATTTACCAAGATTATTAATAAGAAAAACCACAGTTTATGGGTAGAAGTATCAATTGAGAAATGCTATAAAGATTAATTAAAGAAGATAAGTTCAAATCAGCAATTAACATTATTATGCTATGTAACTGATAAGTTATTATATGTCAAGTTCTAATATTTTACTTTATTTAGTATTGGTCTAAGTAGTAATAATATTATTATTATTACCAACACTAAACGTGAGTTCATTATTGATATTCGTAAATACATTTATTTAAAGCTATCATATTTTCAAATTAATAATTAATCCTGATTTAAATATTTTTACATAACAATCCGTTTTTTAACTGATCAGTAGATCAGTAACTGTACAGTAGATTGAGTTGGAAGTCATCTAAGATAGATTTCAATCGTTAGTAAAATAATTATAAAAAATAAATTAAGACGGTGAACTAACTGTGAATTATAAACATTAATTCAGAACATATATAACCGCTCTGAATAAACTCTACTTTAGAATTTCACAGATAACTCGTAACTTGTTCGAACAGAGCAAATCTCTCTCGGTCATTTGTCATTCGGACCGTTTGCCGGACTTACTTAGCTGCCATTTAACAAGTCGATTCATTGCTACTTTATACATGTACTATTCACTCAGACTTCGTTCTTGTACAGATTATCCATCCTTTTTTACTGCTTTGAGAGATTCGTTGTTGAAGTTGTTATAAGATTAGATGCTTACGATAAAACTATGACGATAGTAAACAATAATTGTGTTATATCCGTTTTTCCAAAACATGCAAACCTACATTAAAAATAATTAATATACACCTACTTTATTTAAGATTAATAAATAGGTATTTCAATTGATTTATTCAATGATTATTATATCTTCTGCAACATTGTTTTGTTGTTACTGTAGTTTCCAAGTTTAAATAATCGACATCGATAGAAGGTAGTAAAGCACATCACTATTCCAATGCGGCAGTAAAACTTCAAGTAACAGCTCTCCATTCTCGACATTAAAATTTTTTTGTTCTCAATTGGTGTTACAATGTTAAGCTCATTAAATAGTATTAAAATATAAATAAATTACTTCATAAACAGCTAATGTATTAAATATTGTTTAAATCCAGTTTAAATGTCATAAAGTAGTCGATTGGAATCAAATATAAAATTAGAATTTTGGAAATGTTCAGTTTAACCAACATTTATTGGTAGAATGAAATCTTTAACTCAAATTAAATAATTTGCCCATGAAATTATAGTGATAGGATCAATATCGATGTCTCGGGTCACTTATAGATATATACATTATATTATTTATATACAATCGTTAATCGTTTAAATATTAGAATGATGTTATTATAAATATACTGTACCTACATCGTATTGGAGGAACATATATATTCGGATATCTAATTACAAAAAATTCAATATTATTTCATTATATTATGATTTGTTTGTTGTGAAAACGATAATGATAGTGTTTTTAAGTTTAGTATCTGTTATTGTTATTTTCATTGTTCACGTATTTAAAAATATATATATATATATATTGGTCGTAATATATACCTACTTATTATATATTATGTTTATTATGTAAATGAAAGTTCAAGTATTAATAAACTTATTAATTAAGCAACTTATATTAAAAGATTAAAAAAACATGCTGTATAAACATGTTCCTATGAATGAATTTCCACATGTATGGTTAATATAAAATCATCTTAAATGGTTATATCTAACAAAAAAGATATTTATGAAGATTAATGAAGCGGTAGTAGTTAATATGATAATCAAAAGCCTCTTGTAAGTAAGATCAACGAGGTAACTTTCTTAATGACTCCTCATAAATTTCAGTCTCTGCAAATTTTAAGTTGAAAGACCTCAAGATGAATAAAACGTGTCGAGAGCTTACTAATAACTTTAAGAATCAACTTTATAATAACTGCCGCCAGATACGTTTTGTATTTTTTTTTTATTATTTTATTTGGGACTTACAGCAAAATTTTAAGAATCGAAATCAAAGTGAAGTCTAATATTAGTATAATTGTACTTATGAGTCCTCAGACTCAAGTTGCACTGTACCAAGGATAATGAAGTAGAACCAATAAAAAAATCAATGGATCTACGATAAACTATCTTAATAATATATTTTAAAAGCAAGCGAGTATTTAGTCAATGGTATAGGTTGAAGGCCTTTAATAAAGAATAGTTCAGAACACTGTTTTAAAATAATATTAATGTTTTTATAAAACACTGGATAATATATTGCTGTCAACAAAAAATCGGCTTTTAAACGCAATTGTATCAAATAGTGTTATTCTGTTAACGGTTTAGGAATATAGTTCAATAAAATTCACTTAAAAAATATGGTTTTAATTTTGAACAGTGTATTCGGCGTTGTTTAATTGCTTCGTAGTCAGATTTGTTAAAAGTGAACGTGTTTGATGTAAGTATTCAGAGAGTGAGTTGTTTGTCGATTACCGGAGGGTTGAACAAAAATTACATTCCCCTCTTAACAAAGTTTTAAGCTCAGTGACTGTAGTATTAAAGTTGGAACTTGTGAAAGTCCACAATTCCTAACTTTCATTTTAGCTAAATTCCATTTAAAAACACTTACGTTAGCTTCAAATATTTTAAGCTTTTCAGTGTTTTTACATTGTACCATCTAATATGCACTTGTTTTTATTTCATAAAACGGATAAAAGATTTAAATGAGGAATATTAAAACAAAAGCTTGTAAACTCGATTATCTAACGACCGACAGACAGACATAAATAATAAAATACATGTATAAAAGACTGACGTAACACATCTGTAAAGAAAACAATTGAGAGATAAAATAAAGTTGTATATTAACATATTATTAGGTCCTTACATATGAAATTGAGGTTTTTCGTACTGGCCATTTTAAACACAAATTTCTCCTCTTTGGTAAGGATTTCCAAATTCAAATTTTTTTAGCTATTTACACATACATTTTTGTTTCGTTGACCGTCATTCATTTGTTTTTTTTTTCTTCTGTTTTTTCTGTTTGCATTACTCAGTTTAGAAAATGGAAAACTTAAAATATCGCATTATTTACGAGTACGAGTTCCAACGTGGCACCAGTGCTGCGGAAACGACTCGAAGGGTTAATGATGGGTATGGCGGTCGTGTTGCAAAAAAAAACATAGTTCGTTTTTGGTTCCAAAGTTTTCGTTCTGGAAATTTCGATCTACAGAATAAGCCCCGTGGACGGCCGGAGACCCAAGATGATAATGAAGAACTGAAGGCTATTGTGGAAGCGGGCATCATCACAAACCACGTCCCAGTTAGATACAGACTCCGGTGTTAGTGATAAAACTGTTTTGATCCCCTTAAGGCCAATTGGGAATTGACTGAAGCAAACCGGCTAACCAGCTAAATGCAAATCATGATAGAAAAGCTAGCTGCTAAACAATCTAGGTTGGTCAATGGCTCAAAATCACTGCTGCTTTACGACAACGCTAGACCACACACTGGACAACAGAGGGCTACCAAATTAGAAGAGCTTTAATTAGAATGTCTAAAACATACTCAATACTTCCCGAACCTTGCTCCAATAGAATACCAATGTTTTCGAAATATGAATAGCTTCTTGCAAGGGAAAACATCAACTCCGATGGGGCAATCCAAAATCCTTTAAAGATTTTATTGATTAACGTCCGACTGGTTTTTTTAGTAAAAGGATCAATGAACTACCTATAAGATGGCAAAAGTGCATAAAAAAACAATGGTTCATACTTTGATTAATTAAATACATTTTATTTATTCATAATATTAAAAAATATTCGACTTTTTGTTCCTTACAAAACGCCAATTTGAGATAAATGGACTTAATATTATTAAAGTATACGTTCTAATTAGTTGCTTTAGTTTTCGTATTTACGACAAAAGTATCATTGTATGGTTTTAACACAAGATAACAACAACAAGGATATCGTTAAATTTATAATATCTTTAATTATATTTTACTTACTTTAATTATACTTTAATCTTAATAATTCACAATTATTTTCACTGACCCATCATATTTTAAATGGATGAAAGTTAAAGACCAAATCAAAGGCTTTTAAAACAAAGGTTATTTGATCTGATTATATAATGAGTGTTTATTGACTAGTATTAGGTACAGTAATTAATAAAAAACATAACAGTCTTTGTTTATATTTATTCAATAAAAATATATTTATAGATTCCTATGAAAACTATGAAATTTTTGTCCAAGGGTCTATTGAATTCAGTAACTTTTATTAACACAGTAACATTAATTTAAATCAAACTTCTTTGATGACAAACTGAAGAAGTTAAGTTTGCAAGTGACTTCACAGTTGACAGTTGATACTCACCAGTAACCATTAACGACAACTAAGACTTCACTCATGTTTAGACTGAAACCAACTGAACGTACTACTAATGACTACTACTGTCTACTACTGACTACTACTGCCTACATATACGGTTGTGCTGTAATGGTTATTTACTTTTAAGGTCTCAAACTAAGAGACTTCGTTTATTAATTATAATTAACGTAAAAACTATGCAGCTACAATTACTTATTGCTATAACATCAAAGAAATACCGGGGAGGCAATATCTAGCCTAAAAAGGTTTAAGTCCTTATTTACGTAAGAAACTATTGTATTAAATAAATAATTACATAAATTTTTAAGTCCATTAGTCTTAACTATCAAAACATTTATAAAAAGTGTTTATTATTGAAATAAGTAAGACAAATACTTTACGAGGTTTCAATGAACGCTCTCCCCAGCGACGTGCTGACAATATATTGTTTACATTTCTATTGAAACATATCCTATTGGTACAAAGTTATTTGCAGTTATTTATAGTGTTTAAAGTTGCGTTCTCGTTCATTTATCACTTATATAATAATGTCCCATGATAGTGGTGGGGATAGATATGCCTAGAATAGAATACGTACTTGCTGCTTACAATGTTACCAATGGTATGTTTTGGGTGTAGGAAATATGTAGTTTGATTAGAATTATTTGAAATATATTATCAAAATAGTGGGCTTATCCTAATTATCCACTATTTTGATAATAGTCTTCTTATTCTATTCTTTCTAATTCGAGTATTTGTAGTGCGAATTCGTCAACGCAGGGAAGCGTTATTTCTTTAACTTCGGTTTCGGAGTTTAAATGTAAATGTATATGGATAGGTTTCTCATTTCTATACAAATTCATTGAGGTGTTACTCTTTTTCATTTATTGAGTTACAATTCTTGAAACAAACAAACTTAAATAAATTTGCAATAATTATTTCATCGGCATTGCTACCATCGTCTAAAAGAAGTTTAATTGTCTAGTTTTGGCTATTAAATACTTAAGTAAAGCGAAGAAAATAAAACACAGTGAAACGTGTGCTGGTTGAACGAGCAGTAGTACAACATTTCAGGTATTTCAGGCCGCGAGTCAACCCCGAATTTTCAAAATTCCGTTTAATTTACGTGAAAGGTTAATTTAAAAAAATATTAAGGTTGTGATTCTTTATCACTTAGAATAGTTTAAGAATCATCAATCATTAGGGCATAGTCTCAAAGTGTTTTCTCACTTGTTCATATCTATGGGTAACTAACTACCTTAAAGTTGATAACACAACACTATTATCTTCTCAGTTCAGTACAGACCCAACACGCAGTTATCCAGCGAACAAAACCACTTTGTGAACAAGGATTTAGAAATAAAGTACAGTATCGTTAGTTCGACATCATACGATCTTTTCAGCTATCGGGATTAAATAAAAGCCTATCGTGATGGTTATTTATACGTGGATTCGATACTACAGAAACCGTTTTACTTTACATACATAGAAAAACGTTTTTCCGAAAATACCATAATAGTTCAATACATTTCAAATTATGTTCGTGTACTTGTTTTGTATACAAATACATATATCTGAAATTCAATATCTTTTGTCTTTTTAAATCAGAATAATGTTTTCAGTATCTTTTACCGCCCCGTTGGTTAAGTGATTAGCGCAGACGCCTAACGTTTATCGGCGCAATGGGGCTCGGGTTCGATTCCCGACAGAGACAGGCATATATGTGATGAGTATAGATGTCTGTATTTCTGGGTTTGTTCGTTTATTAAATATATTCTCAGTATTTATAATGTGTATTTCTATTTGTATTGTCTAACCTTAACACAAGCAAATAAATTGCTTACTTAGGGGTTAGATCAATGTGTGTAATTTGTCCTGATGTTATTACAACAATATTATTATTATATTAAATAAGTGATATATAATCAGTTCTCGTCGATCTCATTATTAAGCACACGCTCAAAGTCAAAAGGTCCGCACATTATCACGTACCTTCACTGGGCACCTTATATCTACCCTTCATAATTAGCTAAAAGGTTCGTAATGACAACAGACCCTTACACTGGTTCATAATAGTCGGTACAAAAACGTACCACATTGTTATTAGGGAAATGCGTTAGTTTATTTTAAAAGGGTGATGTTTTTTTATTATTTATTAAAAAGATAACTAAGTGAATGTTACAAATTAATAAATAACCTTTTACCTAAGGAAACCTTTGCTTTACGATAATATTCTTTAGAATAGTCGATGTTACTTTAGTATTTAATAAAGTTTTAGTGTAGTAGTAAGTAGTGAAACTAACATAACTTGATAGAAGTATACAACCGTACTATTTCCACTAAGTTTATTAAACGATCAAGACTATTTAGCTCAACAC
This sequence comes from Napeogenes sylphis, assembly GCA_959347405.1. NCBI lineage: Eukaryota > Metazoa > Arthropoda > Insecta > Lepidoptera > Nymphalidae > Napeogenes > Napeogenes sylphis. The sequence goes on from OY365777.1 coordinate 19,544,761, forward strand.
TATCTAAAGAGGTATCTATTGGTATCTTATCTGGCTTGCTCTGCTTTTACGCTGATCAGCTAAAGATGTATTTTTTTTATGTGGCTTTCCACAGGTTCCCGGTGGTGGAGATATATTAGTGGAGATACCGAAAATATCTATCATAATGTAAAAATCACTTTTCCTCATGAAATATATGTTTATAAAAATGAGGAAAAGTTAACTAGAAAATATTATAAGGTTTATTATAAAAAAGTAAAAAAATATTGTAATCCCTGACGGCTTTTAAATACTCAATTATATAAAAACAAATAATAACTAATATTTTTTTTTTTATCAAAAAACTATTTAAATTATTAAATATTTGATAAAAGGTTGAATAATTTAATTGAATCTTTTCTTTTTTGATGTTTTTATTGTTTAAAATACAACAGATACCAATATTTTGATCTAACCACCTAAAAGACCACAGTATATCCATTATTTTTGACATTACCTAGCTGTAACGTGCTAGTTACATACACTGAACTCGATGATAACAGGAGGGAGATTATAATCTTGTTAGTTCGTCCAAACTAAACGTCCAAACCAATCGAAAATGGACGATAAAATCGGTAAGTTCGCAAATCCTATTAGCCTGGCGCAGGTCGGAGAGCTTTTTAAATGCAGATAAATATTTTCGAGTCCATATTATCGATATTACAAAATGACAGATTATGCGCTTTAAATCTTTTATCTCGGATATGTGATCTATACCTCCTGTGGAGCTATTTAATTTCAAATTCAAGTCAAATTCACATTACTTTGATTCTGGAATATCAGAACAATTATCTAAATAGATAACGTCTTCATAATATTTTTCTTCAGGATATTTTTTGAATAATTATTAAATTGTTCACATCGTAATATCTACGCGCTTTGTTTCAAAGATAAAGGATTCCAGAGCAATCCCGGTATTGTCAATCCAGAGTTTGCCAGTTGAGCCAATCGTCGGTCTGCGGCAGAGGTCAAGTATTTGTTTGGATCAAACAGCCGTCTGTCCGTTGGTTGAGTGTCTGAATTGTTTAAACAGCACTGCTGCGAATTAAGATAACGTCCTACTCTTATACTCTTATTTTCTAGTTGGGCAGATTTATTAAACTCGACAATATTGGTTTTCAGATTGGAAGTTGCGTGGATGGATGAATTATTGCTTGTTTTACGAATAACATTTGTGTTTACCTTAAATATAACTTTTGAAGAAATAATGAATTTGTAAGTACATTACAAATTTTAATGAAGTCTACATAAAAGTTTAATAATATTTAGAGCATTTTAGTGTTCATTTGTTTTTAATCAAAACACTAATGTAGTATTTTAAACTTACTCAGTGTTAAGTTTCTTCTCTTGTATTTCTTAGAACTCGTATCTGTCTCTAGTTAGCTGCTAGAGATACAATTAAAAGTGGTAGAGACACTTCATCTTGGTCTATTGTTTCACTGCAGAATTATTATGTACTTATTTGCAGATGCAAACTATAACACTAACACTAGCAAACTATCCACAGTTTTTAAGTAAGTAAAAGATATCGAATGAAGGTGATATATTAATAATGTTATTATTAGAAGTTATTTGTGGCTTGAATTATATACTTATACTCTTTAAATGCATTTTAGAGTTGAGTTAAATGACCGAAAACAATCTCTCGTTGAAATACATCTTTCGCCTTAAGCTATCTGATTTTCATTAAAATATTGGTATAATAAATGCTTCGATGTATCTATGACTAAATAGAGAATTATCATAAAATTAAAAAATACCTTTTTGCTTTAAGTTTCTTTGTCTCTCTACTTGAAATGTATTTCATGAAATGATTTTGTTTTCAAATCAAACAACTTAACAAGTTAAGAGCAGTATTAAATGAAGCTGTAAAAATAATAAAACACTAACTAATAAAAATAACAAGCTTTAATAAACACATTCAGCGCTTCCATAAAAAGGCCCTTCGAGCAAAATTAACAAACTTTGACTCGAAGGACCAGACTTCAGGTTTCGATTAAATACCTTACTATAATTTAAATTTTGAGTGGTTTAAAGTACCTATACTATAATTAAAGCAATATTACTTAATGGAACACATGATGACAGTGAATTCACAGCGACTGTTTATTATCACTACTGTTATAATATCATCCAGACTCATTTGTCTCAAGCACTTGTCAACACAATGGCGCGTTCGTCCACAAGGCACCCACGTGCGACGCGGGCGGGTACTAGATGTCTAACTGCGCGATGTAGATGCGCAATGCTCTCAACATACCCCTCATTACTACCGAATCCTACCTACCGAACCCTTAAACAAAGAACTTTCAACCAATTAAGGTCAAATTCCTGCGACGGGGATTCCGGCCTCCACTGACGGTGTTGAAAGCTATGAATTGACTTTACTTTTAAACACTCCAAACTATGCCTATGGTTTAACACTGCCGTATGACGCGGTAAAAGAAGAAAAACGCGCAATATGCGCTAGAAAGAGCCCGCTATATTCAGATTAGCTATAGGTATGACAGAGAGGGCTTCACTCATTTTGTAAGCTGATAACCAGAGGCAGCGAACAGAGCGAGGGGAACCATGTTCTGGCGCGACTTTGCATTAATATAATGAATTAACATTCATTCCTAATATATTAATTAAATCTTAAGTTATACCAACATCCAGAGCAGTGTTCTTATGAAAGCTGCCTGGTAATAATGTATTGTATTTAATATCCTTCATCTTAATGAATTCGTGAAAATTATTAAGATTTTTAATTATTTAAATTAATCAAAACTATATTATATTTTAATGCTATAAAACACATAAATTAAAAGCAGCAACTATATTTTTTTACCATATATGTATATAAATTATTATAGATGCTGGAATAGAAGAGGAAAATTGTTTTGTCTAATGCACTAGTGGCTAGACTCAAGTCATTTACCATCTTCATAAAGTTGAAAGAAAATAAGAAAATATAAAGATCCTAACCACAAATATTTGATATGCACTCTAAGCTACATTATCCCTATCGATTTAAGGGTACACATCTTTACAGTAAAATACGTGCGCTACAATATTAAGATCGTACTTTAAACAAAGCAGTTGCGAAATGAGACCAAAAACGACATGCATTGTGTACATGTGGTTGGGTGGGTGATTACGATTACACACTCATTGGAGGTTTAGTGCTGATTTTTACCTATACATCCGTGGAAATGCAATCCATCATTGGATACTTGCGTATCTACGAGCGCGGCACTCACACAAGGCGCCACCTCGCACACTAGCGCACCACACCTCCTCACGCGAAGGGAAAATCTTCACACACGACACAGATAAACATGTCAACTGCTAGACATTGTTACCCTAAAGTCCTTGTACGTTATTCACTAGTAAATCACCATTTTGCACAATTAATCACTTAAACAACCTAAATGAACACAGAAACACTCGATTATTTCACAATATCTCCCGCGTCCGAGTCACGAACACGATGGTTTCGTCAAAAATACGCGTAGATGTTATAGTGGCAGTTGGGTGACTGTTCTCCCCGCCCTGTTCCAGAGGCGAATGGCGCCGCCATATTGAATCTCACTTCACAAGCGCACACTAAACCATCTAGCGGCCAGTGTGGAAACAAAATAAAGCATAGGTTATATCGTGGATAAACTTTAACTTGCTGGTTAAGTATGTTATAATAATCAAAAAAGTGACCCAATGACGAATTTCTTTACATTATAAGTTTGATGACGACCTATATTGTTTTCAGGCACCAACTTTCATTGGATTATTATTTCGAGACAGCTTTAAGTTGCGGCGGTGCATGCACGGCGATGTGATATCACTAGCCGCCAACAGAGGGCGGTATTAGAAGATAAAGCTATAGATATCACGCGTAAATAGATATGTTTATGGTTTTTGTTTGTTTTGTGGCAAATCCTGTCAGTGGCGCGGGATTTAGTGAATTTTATCAAGTTAACACCTTTAATTTATGGCTTTCATTATAATATTCATCAGGCGGTTCCGCTAATTTTGTCTGAACAAAACTAATTATGGTACCCAATATATCTTTATATCTTTTATTTGATTTGAAAGCTTTTTAGTGAATTGTATTGTTATGTAACTAACGGTTTGATGTAATTCGCTATTTTATTTACTCTTTGCTCTACGTTTATCAAATCTTTTCACATAATCGATGCTTGATAGAGATACTTCAATTAGTTTCTTATTATAATACAACTGCTTTAGTAATAACTAAGTCATATAAACTATTATCGAAACTTTTTCATAGATGGAAATTAGACTGACATTAATAACCGTTCTAAGCAAATTTAATAATAACTATGTTCAATAAAATAGTCCTGGCAATAGGAGAGTTCAGAGCGTAAATAAGAGTTTATATATATTACAATATACATACATGTTCATTTGCTAGTCACGACTCACCTACTGAACTGATTTCAGCCAATCGTGACAATATTATCTAAAAACTAATAATACCAATCTAGGTTTTCTATAGGTATAACATTTTTGCGCCTTATTTAAAATATTACTGATTATGTATGTATGTATGCTTTTAATCTATTAAACTTTAATAAAGAGAAATAAAATGCACATAGGTACATAGTTTCGATGGCCGATACTAATAGGTAACTTCCATCGGGAACTAATGTCCTGTGTAATTGGGTTACTTTACCTTTATTGTTATAACTTTTTTTATTGTAGAATATACATATTTAATGATACAGATTAAAAAGCAAGATTGTAAACACTGTATCAAACATTATAAAAATAATATCATATAATTAAAAAAATATTGCATAAATAAACGATAAATAAATAGTTTTTATTAAACCGCAGATATTTATTACTTATATTATATACAATTATACATACTGACGGACTGTGTAAGGATTAAGTATATACTACATACCTATGTTACATTTCATAGATTTCGTCATCGGTAGATTCTGTCATAATAACTGATATGCAATATTTTCTCCAATTACATAATCAATATTTACTTTTATGTTTATAACAATCTCTTTTTTCACGGATGTTTAAGATTTTTGTAGTTCTCGATAAGAATGAAAAAGAAGAATGAAGAAAAGGCTTCTATAAGTACTTTCAACCGCAGCTCAGACTTTTCTATTGTTTGGTTTATTGTTACTAAACATGCTACGAAGATGCTCTTTGTTATGTCTTTTTGTTCAAAAAATAGGATTTACCTCGGAAAAATAGTTATTCCCAAAAAAGGGAAATGAGAAATCATTCAAAAATGTACCTTTTAAATATCGATTCTTATTATTAAATATAAAAAAGATGACTTGTACAAATAAATGAAAGATTGTATTCTTTATACAGATAGTCTATCTGTTACGTCTAATTGTTTTTTTCTGTTCGTAGTAATGAACTAACAATATATTTCGTACTAAACACGCAACATGACCAAACGTGTCCAAATCATACTAATGTGTAGGTACTCTTCAGAATAATCTATTACATTTAAAATGAAATTTAAATGTGAGATGGATTAGTTTTTAACAGTATCTTATTTTATCTCTCACGAAGAGCCCATAAAATAGTTTCTGGTTGTTTTGTGAGTGTTTATTTAATTATTAAGTAGACCAACCCCATCTCGTAAACCTGTCCGGATCATCCTAGAAACAGTGCATAGTTAGCTTTGTAATTGTACGTTAAGACAATGTTTGTTATTGCGTTGTATACTCAAATAAAAATTACCATTAATAATCATAAACGCATATCATTAAATTATTGTTTATTACTTAACAATAGTAATAATAATTACAGATGCGCCGAATAGTGGTTTCACCGAATAACCGTATTCTATTAGGTTTAACCTTTACCAGATCGAATTCGGCCGAAATAATTATATTTGGTTTACAATTTTTGTGTTTTGTTATAAATAGTTTCTAACATGTACGTTACGTGTGGTTGCTGGCTAGATGAATAAATATGTTGATTTGTGGTTTAAAAATATTGTTTTGAGGTTTACAAATATTGTTTTGAGGTTTAAAAATAAATACTTATTTAAGATTCAAAATAAATGTTCACTATACTAAATACTAATTGGAGGTTAGGAATAATAACATAAATATGTTGACATTATTTGGATACATATCAATGTTTAGAAATAAATATAGATTTGAAGCTTAATTTCTTTATATTATTAAGCTTTATTCAACACGTTATTTATAGGATTTCTATGACCTATAATATAACATAAATCTTAGTTTTGTCTTTAACCGTGTTCGTGTCGTGTAGCCAAGAAAATGGAAACACTCGAATCGAATATATTCGGCTCCAAAACCGAATAATTCGGCCGAATACGAATAGCAAAAAAATGGCAAAAATACCGAATACTTACCGAATTTTCAGCGCATCTCTAATAATAATAAATACAATATAAAGTATAAAAATCTATTTTTATTATAAGGAATGGAGAAATTAGGCGAACTGTATTTGGTATGGAAAGCCGCCCGCACACTCTGTTTTATCTCCGGAGATCGTTGTGGTCCAAACGATACAATAAACCAACTATTAACATGTTGACCCAAGTTATACTATTACAACGTTTGGATTATTTAACATTTATTAGTATTGTTGTCTGTTAATAACAAACTAAGTATCATATCATAATGCAATATTAAATCTGGTTATTTAGTCCGATATGTTATGGTAGCGCTAGTATATAGTATTCTGGTTTGAATTCTGATATCTATATATAATCAGATAAACATGTCCATGTTAAGAAATTATGATATGAATAAAATAGTTAAATCGAAATTATTATTATATTAATATTAAAATTCTAAACGCTCTACTCTTATGAGTTGGTCTGTAGTCCGCGGTCGTTCTCCACTCGCCGCATTATCACCAGCTGTTATCCGAACTATTTGCATGGCTCCGATATAACTGTATTCAAATAACGTTATTTCATCATTTACAGTTTAGATATTAATAGGAAATTGATTAGAATATATATACGTATAACCCATTACTTTTAATGAGTATTTGCGACGTCTTCAATGATTTTTATTATTCACACTTTAAGCTTGGGATGATAGAGTTTATGCATTATTTAACATAATTACAATTAAATTGTATTATCATTTATAATATTATAAAATACCAGTGATTGCCATTCATTTATTACGCAGAAATATTTAAGAAGATATTACATTATGTAAGTATTTACTAATTTATAATATCAAAGAGATTATTTAAAACAAATAAAATAACAATAAAAATTAAGTCGTTTAATAGTTTTTAAAAGATAAGCTACCTTCAGTAAAGATTGTAGCGTTAAATATTTGTAATGTACCCCAAGCGAGGTTTATTTTTTAAATTGTTAACTAAGCCAAGGTCTGCAACATACTGTAATATTTGGTAACTTGAATATTTTAACCAGAAACCACTTACAACTAGGTCACGTAATATTACTTTTAATATTGAGTCGTTAATATTTATTCTGTAATTGAATTGCATAAATAAAACCACGGTTAAAGATATCTGAGATTATGTGATCCAGTTTAAAAAGTATTTTAAAGAATCGGTTACTTGTCATCATTATATGTATTTAGTTACTTTATCAAAATCATTGTATGTGTGCTCAGTGTCAGAGCAATACCTATGTAGAGTTTGAATAAAAAGCGTAACACGTTATGTTTTTTGACTAGAAAAAAGGATATGCATAAGTTTTAATAAACAATTCCAATTTTATACAATTATTATATTTAAATAAACATATATATTAAATTGAGATAATTTACTTCTTAAGATTTATCGGAGAACAGTTATTAGTGTGATAATAAATTAAAAATATGTATTTACTTGATCGAAAATCATTCAATATGGAAATATAATTTTATTTTATAATTGTCCTATTTTTATAATTGTAAAACCCACTGTATAATCTACTATACATCTTGTAAACTCAATCAGTAGTCGGTCATTGACTCCAAGCATGTTTCGTTTAGGCGTGACTGATCCAGGCATAAATTACTACTTTCTACGTCAATATGACTTGTATGCCTTTCCCAAGAAATCACTTTGATGCGTCCATAATGTTTGTTTGTTTATTCAGTTTCGGATGTCTTCAAATCTAAATATTATGAAAACGTGACTTTTAAATCTTAATATCTCAAATATTTTTTATCGCTCTACTTCGACTGGTATCTGTAATACTATTTGAAATATTGTAACACACAACTAAAACTAAAAAGTCAACATATTTATCTTTCTTAATTAAAGTCTAAAACATAGCAAAGTGGCGCCTAAAATTCATACAGAAACATCGCCAAATTGTTGAACGCCGATGTATATCTGTGCGTTTTTCACCCTGTAATCGAAACCTGTTTAGTCGTGGAAAGAAAAATAAAGCTGAGGTTACAGTACGGCATTCCTTGCAAGGTAGGTAAGGTAGGTAAGGTAGCCGCCGTGCGTCGCTCCGAGAGACCGACTCGTCGAATGCCAGTTCGAAAGTAGACTTTTAGTCGTCAGGACGGCTTTGGCTCGACGAGCGAGATCTTATACGTTAGTGCAAGTTTAAATTTGGAACATTTAAAAAGTATTTTTTTTTAAACTGTATTAGTTTATTGTAAAGTGCTCGTTATAAGTAAGGATATATAGTGCCAGTTATATTGGATACCACTTCGACGACGGTTGGATTTTTGATTAAGTATGTATCACATTTATGATTATTAATAATTAATTAACTTCTCATTTGTGGTTCATAGTTATATAAAAAAAGATAAGAATACGGTTATAAAATATGTCAATATTTAATATTGGTTATAAAAAATTTTTAGTTTTCTCTACATTATTATTTTCAATAAATTATGTATCTATATATAAAGAAGAAGTATATAAAATTGTATATCATTTGTATAACTTCAATGCAAAAAATGCGTGAAACAGTATAATTACCCTTACTTCTTTATTTTAAATGATACCGATCGCAATTTTTGATAAGAAAGGTGTTATATTTAACATTAAAACTACGTTAACCAGAATCTTTCAGCAATAAAAAACCACGTAATCATCAAAATCTCATTCTGAATACAGGTGGCTTATTTAAATAAGAAATATAAGCAGTTTGTCTGTCAATATCTTCGAGCAGATGTTTCTGTGATTTTAAAATTATTTTTTTAATCAAGCCTACTTGATAATTGTATTGAATAAGAAAACTGCATAGTTGTGTCGATCTGTGATACCACTTACTAGACGAGGTATACTAAGAACATTTTACTTCATATATATGTAGAAATATACATATAATATGTATCGAGAAATATACAATAAGTAGGCAACCATTATATATGTATACAAAACAGTTAGCAAGTCGACTAAACTAAAAGATTTATCTTTTTAATTAACATCCTTTAAATGTTCCACAAATTATTTAACAGCCGTTTGTCATCGCAAATTAACACTTGGAATTGTATGAATATTATTATTTTATGGAATATATAATGACATTTATAAACTGTCTGCAATATTAATACTGAAAACTAACCTCTAGTTACCTTTTCCTATGTTATTAGTATCTCTGGGTGATGTTGAGAAGTAGTCCTTAAATAATATAATATTTACTCCAATATATTATAAGTGCATAGTTTTTAAATATAGTAATTTCGTTTTAAAATACATTTACTTGGTTATTAGAAATCATGTAATAACTACTATCTAGTATACGGTTATTAATTTATGACTAATTTGATTGGAAATTTATCAAATTAATGTTCATTTCGAAAAACGATTGCTTAAAATTTTAACAATTATTGTATTATTTCAATGAATTGAGATCAAATTTATATAAATATAGAATAAAAAATAAACCGATACGGGCAGGAATTTGAATCCGCGAGCTCTGGGAAACCGTCCCGTCGCTCTACCAATTGAGCTACCGTATCGCTGTCCGACTCGGTGAATTAAGCATTCCATTTGTTATTGTCTTTATCAGGACGGTGGTGACATCTAATAGTGTTCTTTCATTCTACATTTATATAAATTTAAATAAGCGTAACATGGCCATACATGTTTATAGATATTTTCAAACACTAATTGAGATCAAATATGTATTTCCTTTATAGTAAAATATAAGCATGTACATAATAATATTAATAATTTAATATGTCCAATATTTATGAGTAGTTTTCTTCCTTTAGATAATATTATATTTATAACTTCACCACAGCTACACTTAACTATGTTTCAATATGTAATAACATTAACCGCCCCGTTGGTCTAGTGGTTAGCGCAGACACCTAACGTATAGCGGCGCAATGGGGCTCGGGTTCGATTTTCGACTGAGACATTTATGTATGTAATGAGCATAGATGTCTGTATTTCTGGGTTTGGTCGTGTTCTAAATATATTTGCAGTATTTATAATGTGTTTTAGCATGTATTTGTATTCTTAACAAAAGCAAATAATTTGCTTACTTAGGAGTTAGTTAGGGGTTAGATCAATATGTGTAATTTGTCCTGTGATATTATTATTAACCACAAACTGACACACTAATATTTTGTTAATTTGACTTCAACCAATCAATACGAAAAGAATATATACCTCCAATAACAGCCAACTATAAATAAATAAATATTATATATTTATTACACCCCAATGTTTATGTATTCATTAATTAACACCCTCACATTAATATAATTATCATTTAAATGATTTAAATATTTCCATTAAGTGTCTCATGCACATCATTATTTTATTCTTTACTTTTACAATTCAATTACAATAAAAGGTTTTCATAAAATTTGCTTTGGTCTTCTCCCGGTTTAAATTTATAAAGACGAATAGAAAGTATAGTATTTTAAATTTTATAATTTCTTGGAAAAATGTATATATAAATATGATCTTATAAATACCCTCAAGAACATTTAAAATAATAAAACAGTAAGATATAGCATTCCACAAATAATTTTATAGTTTCTGTTAAAATGATTGACACCAGAAGTAATCAATAAATATATTGTAATTCATGTTATGAGAACAAATCACGAGAGAGAAGGTCACTCTTGTCTCGAAATTAATTGTTTTTGACTTAGTATCGTTCTTTGACTTCAGTACCTTGTTATATATAATATATTATACCAAGTCGATGTATATTTACTCTATTATTATTATCTGTCTATACATGTTTTTTTTGAGGCGAAAGTTTGTACTTTCCAATTGCAATGTACAATAGTTACATAACTTGCTAGAGGCTAGAAACACTAGCATATCATTACAAAATATTTTAAAGTCTAAACCGAGTTGTTCAATTTTTATTTCTTAAATTTTTTGAGTCTCAATATTTTTTTGTTCACTCATAACATTTTAAATAAATATAGAATGAAAAATAAACCGATACGGACAGGGATTCGAACCCGCGACTACTGGGAAACCGTCCCGTCCCTCTACCAACTGAGCTACCGGACGGTTTCCCAGTAGTCGCGGGTTCGAATCCCTGTCCGTATCGGTTTATTTTTCATTCTATATTTATTTAAATTTAAATAAGCTTAACATGGCTATACATGTTTAAAGATATTTTCAAAACACTCATAACATAATTATATTACAAACATTAAATTGTCATTAAAACAATGGTTAATTTACCAGTAATATTTAAAAAGACGCACTTTTTTTTACAAAAACCAATTCATGATTCTGACATTACGAGTGATCTCATTAACGTTGTGTCACGACTCCTAAATAATTTATCGATAGTAATTGTAATAATAATACCTAGAAACTAAATAGATCTGTTTACAAGACATTTATTCAGTTTCTAGATATACGTAGGAATTGGTTTCCAATTAAGTTATGCGGAACGAGAACCGAGCAACTGCGCCAGTGATCGCCGACTATCAAATAACTCATAGTTGATCCTCTGATAAGATTTATAAGATAATTATTATATTCAAAACGACTACAATTAACAGTATATAGTAAAACAATTTCAATATCAATCTAAGTTATTTCAAAGTATATTTAAAAACCCGTAAAAAGTAAGTTATTTATAGAAGTTTGTCACGTACGCGTGTCCCGTTAGAGTTCATTAACTAAGATCATTTAAGTGGACCGACATGACGTCACGTGTCAGCATCCAAGATAAGATCTGCTGTGACAGGAAGATTAATACATACTTTGATGTCATCCTAAGTGAGTGACAGACGCAGTAATCCGCGTGTTAGTAGAACATAGTAAACAGCGGCCACGCTATTAGTTACTTGTATACGAATTACTACAAGCAAGTTAGTTTCGTAACACGAAGTTAGAACTGAGTGCGTTACTATAGTAGGAACAGGTATTTACGTAATAAATAATTTTGTTTCTTTAATCATTTTAGACTTTATTTCTTGCAATGGCTTTTTATTCTTGCATATTATTATTATATATATATTTTTTTATTATTTATGTATTTTATTAATATGTACCTATTGTGCTTGGAATGCACATTATAACTAATTAAATGTGTTTTTTGCTATTATTTAATATTTTAAAATCATGTAAGTATTTTTTTTATTAAAATTTAAAAATTCAAAGACTTTCTCGAAACCACAGTATTTTAGTGAACGAATCACGTAATAAGGGTGAATGGACTTTGGAGTGCGAACAAGTTGCATAGTATTGAATGTTGATACTGTCTGTCTGTGTGTACCTAAACATTGAGTTTAATTATTTGATTTATTCAGTCAATTTATCTTTTACGTGATTTTTGGTAAAGTATCGCTTAGAATCGATTTATTTATTTTTCTATTTATAAATATCAAAACGATTATTATTTGTCTTACTGAATAAGCGACATTAAAATATCATATTATTGTTGTTATAGATAATTAAATAATAATAATTAAAAGCTTTCTCCAATATCTATTATGTTAAGTGCATTGTTTATATAACAATTGGTTTTTACGCTAGTTATTACTAACAATAAACGTTCACGGACATTACTTACACAAAACCTCTGACCTCAATGAATACAGCCCTTCTAGTCAAATATCTTAATTTGACCGTAATCTTATAAGCGTAAGGTTTAATTTTGAATACACGTAATACTCACAAAATTATGACCGCAACTAACTATGTTTTTCGACTTGTAAAGAATACGAATGCTAAATAGTATGTTACTGTTACGCAGCTTCACATATGTAATGAAAACTCACAAAAATAAATACAAAACACCAACAAGTCTATAAAATATTATACAATTAAAAAAAAAAAATACTTAAAAAAAAAATAACTTTTAGCTACATAATGCAAAATACCTTCACATTAAATAAGTAATTAGTTTCTCAAATAATGTAATTAAAATTTACAACACTTGACCTACTTAAATATGATTTTCGTATATTTAATTTCACTTAATCCCGGGTGATAGCTAGTATTAAATATTTATATATTGTAAACCAGATCACGGAAAATGTATGAATAAACCGAAGATCGCTGGCGTGAGAAACGAATATAAAGATGATTGAGATAAACACGACATCAAGGTCAATTTATATGATACTGCTTCTGTTTTATGATACTTACTATATATATATAAAGGAAAATTACACACATTGATCTAATCCCTAAGTAAGCAAATTATTTGCTTGGGTTAAGGGTTTTAAACAACGATACAAATACATAGAAATACACATATAAATACTGAGAATATATTTAAGAAACGACCAAACCCAGAAATACAGACATCTATGCTCATCACATACATGCCTCTGCCGTGGGGAATCGAACCCGTGCCCTATTGCGCTATAGGTTAGGCGTCTACGCTAACCACTCACCCAACGCGGCGGTAAAATATATGCATGGTAAAGACCGAAAAATTATTTTTATATTATATTGTAATTTGAATAAGTATTCCAGAGTTTATAAATAATGATATGTGTAAAAACATTTATCGGGAAAGCGTAAAGTTTGTTTTGTTCGGTGTGAGGCGTGACGTCATTGGGATCTAATTACGTTACAGAACTGAAACTGATATCTACCGACATACAAAGACATATAGATCTTCAATAAACGTCTTGCAATTTAAAAGCTATGTTTTTAGTTTTGTAATTTACAGATAAAATATAATAATGATGTGTTTAGAGCTAAAGCTTTATTCTTGCTTCTTCAACTAGACAAATTTTAATTTATGCTCTTAAAGATGAAAAAACTAACTTAACTTATATTAGTTTAAGTAACAAAAAATAAACTAAAATTTAAATGAAAAAAGTAAAAGATATATAGTTTATTCCTAGTATAAGTAAATTCATACAAACTAATTAATGATAGGCCTGTTTTCTCTGCTCAATGTCAGTGTCCCTCTAGAGATAACATTATGTAGGGCTTGTGTTAGTAGGCTTGTCACGAAGTGTCCTACAAAACAATTTTGCGGTTTCTATTGAATTATTGCACGGATTACGTTTCATATTTTTTGATATTCTTTCGTTACGTACTAGCTTTTCTCAGCAAACAAAATGTCTTCATTTTCAAAGATTTTTTCTTTTGCTCTGTAATAGTAAGGACTAACTATTTGTTGGATAAAAGGTTCTCTATGTATTTTTTAATAATTTTATAATAATTATCATCAGTTAAGTTGTTCAAGAGTTAAATAACAAATGAACAAACTCACATTAACAACTATTTAATGTTAATTAGTAAAACTACAAAATACAGACTATAGAGTTCTATAAAACGTTAAACGATTGCATATTTTATAACCTAAAACAATTATTTCATTTATTGTCTGTGCATAGTTTTAAAATGCTATGTTACACATTTAAATGCGGTCAAGGGTGATACGTGCGTGTATGTCAGTGTGTGTGTAAATATAAACAACATACAACTACGGCTATAAATAAGATAAGATCAAATTGTTAATGGGTCTTTCGTTATTATAATCGATTTCAAATATAACTGCAAATATTTTTAATTTTCTTATTCTTAGGCAAGTTATAACTGCCTTTAACTGATTTTTTGCTTACAAGTAGGTATAGCAAGTGATGTGCTTCAAACAAATTATTAATGCTAATACTGGACATTATAGTAATCATAATATAATAAAATAAAATCAAACATTATATCTTCTCTTTGTTATTCGTATATATTACAATAAACCTATAATATATTGCACTATCAGTTAGTAGAGATACAATAAGACTACAAATATTAAATGAATGTGTTTATTGCCAAATCGTTGTAATTAAATTTTATTAATAGTTATTGTATAATAATAATATATTTCTGATAAGTCATTAGTGTATTATTGGGAATATATATTCCTACTTCAGTTATCAGCGGGTGTATAAGTTATTGTATCTATTCCTCGATTCTCTTCTCTTATTATTATAGTATCACTATTTTTGTTATAACAAATCCTTAGTGATTGTGTCATTATCTTTAATTCAAAGATATTAATTACAACTTATATTATATATTTTATTAGATTTAGTTTTTTCATATATGTTAATAATAAATAATAATTAATTCAAACTTGCATTTAATATTTCAATGAAATGACAACTTACAGATATAGATTTATGTATATAAATTACTGATTACACTCATCAATGCACAGACAGGATACACCCACCGGTATATATAAGAATAGAAGATTTACTTACAATGGGCAGATGGGTCTCGTCGGTCGTGAATCGTGACTCAGTGAATGACGTCATAATATTAAAGGTGCTATAACTCAGACTCCTTTATAACTCATAATATTAAAGGTGTTATAACTCAGACTTTTCCTAACTCTAAGTGCTTTGTGACTTTGCTTACTTTGGGTTTTTGATTGATCCTACATATATCGCAAGGTTACATTTTAAACATATGATATGAATTAAATTGATTTATTTGTATATTTTATAGTTTCGTTTTAATTAATTAAAAATAAAACAATACAATTAGTCATTATACAGCTCATCACGGCTCATCACAGTTCATCACAGCTCAGTTCTGACCTTGACTTGTTCGTTCCGGTGTGAAGGCTGTAAATGTATTCTTATTATTTTTTACGACTCTCGTGGACTAAAAACTCAGACTTAACACCGAACTAACATACCTACATATTTAGTTTATTAATATTTAAGTAGATACCCGAACTAAATAGATCACTCTGTCTTTTAGGTATATTCTAAGCCTATCGCTGCCTGGAAGAAATCACCGTTAGGTAAAAGGGCCCCCTGTGTACAACATATGTAATTGTCTATGTATTTTCTTTTTTTTTTTTCGTGGTGTACAATAAAGAATATAATAGATACATGTGATACATTATGTATTGTAAGTAAAACTCAATAACATATTTAAAGCTATATTCAACTAGAATAAAGCCTTATTCTAGTACCAAAGATCGTCTAAATACTTCTTTTACTTATTTCAATTACTAATACAATAATTATAAATAAATCAGTGCTCTATATTCGATATATGCTTACTATTTTAATAGTCTCTACATACCTTCGGGTTTATGAACATCTGGACTAATACTCTAGCAAGAATTAATCAATCAGAAGTAAATGTTCAATAAATACCGTGATTGTATATAAAAAATAAACTAATAATGACTGCTGTAAACCTCCGAAAAGCTATCACGTTTAATTAACAAGCCTGTGATACGAAATAAATGAATGGTGTATCTCAGCTCATTTATTTCATTATATTATTTGTATTTATAAACGAATTTATTTCTATAAACTTATTTTGGGTACTTCTATGTTTATGTAAAGACTTAAACTGTGTGTAACTTCAAAAAACTTTATTAGGAAGCTATTTGAATATTTTTTGTATTTTATTATATAATTAATTCGAATTAATAACAAGCAATTAAATATAAAATAATAGTTACGTAACTCATTAATTAGGTACTTACTAAGTAATGATTTCACAACACCTACGAAACGAGTAATGTATTAGAAACTCAGTGTAATGGCCGTCATTATATATATTTATACTAAATAAATAGTGACTGCAATCCAGGTATATTTTATATAATATTAATTAGAGTGTAATTATAACGTCTGTACGTAAGTGCGTCACGTAACCAACGGAATCAAATACCGTGAAACTTTGGGACGGCCGTGTTATGTTACAGACAATAGTTATTTTATATAATAATTTAATATTTAGTATATAAATTACATACGATATTATGAAGAACTAATCTCTTTAAAAACAATAGCTTTTGGTACAAAACTAATATATTTTTTTTCTGCAATTGGTTATTTAAAACTTAATGCATAATATTATGTCTGAAATTTACTTCTATGCAACTATTTCGCATATACTATTTTAATCTAAAACTCCGACAGTAGTGATGCGCTTAGATCGATTGATACGACACTTGGAAAAACAAGTTATTTTGATATTAATAACCATTTTTATTAGTAATGGTTATTACGCTACTTGATACAACGTCTACAATATTCACGCTCGCAATTCGGCGAATTACTGATACGGTCCATAAATCACGATGCTATATTATGAAACGAAGATGTGTTAACGCAATACCTCCAGTGTTATTATTAGGCAATACTTCATTAAATCACTTTAATAGTTTATGCTAATTTCCTAATTATACGTAGATAGGTAATGTTCGTTTTGTTTTAATTGTT
Organism: Napeogenes sylphis; assembly: GCA_959347405.1. Lineage (NCBI taxonomy): Eukaryota > Metazoa > Arthropoda > Insecta > Lepidoptera > Nymphalidae > Napeogenes > Napeogenes sylphis. The sequence goes on from OY365777.1 coordinate 19,562,376, forward strand.
ATTATTATTAAACATTTATATAGCTTCACTAAATTTGGTCTGAATTATCTTTTACTAAATATAATATGTTATTATACCAGTTTTATATTTTTTTATAATTCATGTTTGTAATGTTTTTGTTTACTCGAGACTAGCAGTAATTTCTTCTTTCAACTAAAAGCTAAAAAACAAGATACATTTCTAAATAAAACTGAGCATCAAATAGAATTTTATTAATGTTTTAATACTAGTTTCTTGTAATTATATTCCAAACCAAGACATTTATTTTTCCGATAGAAATGAGTTTTTTAGCAATAACAAGAACTCTGGGTGTGATCTCGTACATTACGATATCATCCCATGAAATGTCCTCATAATACGTCGAGTAATTTTGGCGCAAAAGGATACATAAACACATTAAAATGCTGCAATTTAAAGATCCGCATGATAATGCCTATTACAAATGGCTTAAAAAAATCTAAATATCTAAATGCAAACACATGACGGTTTTGTAATAGACAGGTGTGTATAGATATTTAATATCCTTATAGGTTTTACCTATACAAACATTTATAATCTTTATATCAATGGAGTAAGATATTAGTATTAGTAGTTCTCGTGAATTAATAAATGTTGACCTTCTGGATTCCGTACTCAATGGCCTTAAGTAATTACCTCACATGTCTCCATTACACAAAGAACTTGGGAGTCGGTTAAATATTTATAATATAATAAATCCTTGTAATTAGTAAACATTGGCTTCTGTTTACAGCTCGTTTAACATATTTTATGTCTCTTGATTTATTTTTTATTAATTATAATGATATCTGACAGATAATAATGCGAAAGCATTACATATTGATTCAACAATCAATGAGATTAGATTAGATTCCGAGTGATAATAAATCTCAAATTTAAGTCAAAAGCTACAAGAACTACAGTAAATAAGCCAAGACTCTAATAAAAATACGTTCCTTATAACAATGGAGCAAGAAAAACAATTTGTTTGTAAACACTGAGCGTCCGTCTATTGACGCTGACCCACTTGTAGTGCACCTCGCCTTGCGCCTCCTTCATATTATTACAAACGAATATCAACCCTAATGTCTTAGACATAAGTATAAAGAAAAGTGCAACAGTACACACCATGTTGTTCATTGTATACTCAATTACGTGTTGCTAACTTGACATGTAGCCGTAACAACAACTGTGAGGCTTGCTATTGGTTGAAATGCTAAAACAAACCAAACGCTAAAGTCTGTATGAAGGAAATCATATTGATTTCAAAACTATCACAAACAATTAATTCGTATTTGTTTAACTATCCTTTGTTTTTCTTCTAAAAGCTTTTGTTTCAGTATATTTTCAGTACATTTCAGTAAGTATTTTCACATACTCGTAGTTAGGTATATTTATTTTAGATATACATAATGAATATTTGTTCATCTATCCTAGTTTTTCTTTACAACTCTCATACAGTATTATTTAAATCTCATAGAGTGTTTATTTTACTCTCATAGAGTATATCTTTGTTAGTGCTTCCTAATGCCAACTGCATAAATTTCCTTTCGTTCAACTCAGACCCTTTGTATTTTCAACGATCATACACTTCAGAACTTCAGATACAATAAACTTCTTTGACTATCTTTCTCATTTAACTTTATGTTTTATCCTATTATTCCTTAGAAAATTTTGTTAGTAGATTAGTATTTTTTTTTTTCATTTATTTCTCTTTTTTTATATATTTTTTTCAATCTTATATATAACTACTATTTTATTTTGGTTTTGTTATGCACCTTGATGTATTTACTGTTTTTTTGAGGGCTTGCTGGAAGAGAATGCTTGTGGCATTATGCTTGCCTTTGCAGGATATGTGCAAAAATTTTTAAATAAATAAATAAATAAATATCTTTCTGTGTTAATTATTTGTATAAATTACGAAATCACGAACGCATTTTTTTTTATCAGTACCCTTCACTACAAGTCTAGTTAACACCCACATTTATTACATAACTGATAGCTGACACTACGCGTGATTGAAAAGTTGAGATATTTCACGCATGCTGCGAAAGGTCAGCAGCACTCTAATCATGTTTAATTACAGACGAACCTGATGAGGTCATTTCCTCCTCTGCCTCCGCACATTTTTTTTATTAAAGTAAACCTAAGAACCTTAACTTTTCTTATATACATATTAAATAAAGTATCCCTAGTTGGAAACCACATTTTTTTTTGAATTAAAATGTGATTCTATTCATTACATTTCTTTAAAAAACTGGTTGATCGCATCTTATTTTTTTAATGTTTTATATGTATGTGATGTATAATATAACGTCTTGATCATTTCTTAGGCCATATATACAATAAGTAGTAACTCTAAACGGAATGTATTTGTAAAATATATTTTATTTTTTATATATATCCATGGAACACATAAAAAATAAATGTATTTGTAAAATAAACAGTGATATAATAAATAAACAGTCGAGCCAGTCTTGGCAAAAAACCTAATCAAGAGTAAGGGACATTCTACAGAACAGGAAGCTTTTATGTGGAATATTTGCATTTATTTATAGGATCGTCTTAACTGTGTTCAATGCCTTATTAAGTAAAACGTGTAATCTACGCCATGTTATACAATAATTTAAAATATTTATTAAAAATTTAACGAGACTGTTCGTCTACATCTAAGGTATTTAAATGATCTATGTCTTACATGTTAATAATTATAATAAACCTGTATAGCAAATTTTTCTAAAATAAATTTAAAATCTAAAACTATTAAATCGGATAGGATTGGCAGAGCGACAAGTCGGTACTAAAAACTTTTCCCTAGCTAAAACTGATACTTTATCAAAACGAATGTAATGACTTGTTCCCGAATCTAAGACGTGTTCCGTTATCGCTGAGCCATTGTTGTCCAGATTTTTAACACTTCGTATATGTTCAGATATTCTTATCGTTTCGACGAGTTCCCCTACGTGACACTTACCGCAATCCCAAGGAATCTTTACACCCGGGACGTCTAACTTCTTTTTATCTTTAGGTGACCGTAATAGTGAGCGTAACTTACAATGTGCACGAAATATTGTCTTAATGTTATATTTACGGCGTAATAAGTACCCTATCCTATCAGTGATTCTCACCACGCGCCTAGTAAGCTGCTGCACGCAGTTCACGCCGCGAGACCGCCATGTTTCAAACTCATGAATAGAAACCCCGAATGGGTTCTAAACCAGTCGGGCAAGTTCCGATTAAATTACATGATTTTAGCCGGGTAAATATTCATTTCTAGAACGTATTTCGAAGGCTGCATTGGTAGGTTCTTTCCAAATTTGGTTAGGTAGGGAGAGGAGTGTAGAGGGTGAAGGCGAGCGTTTTTGCGCATAATAAAGGGGCCCCTTAAACCTATTCCTGGGTCGCAAGTCCCAGGCACTGCTTGCACTCCTCTCCTTGCAACGCGATGGGCCCGGCACCCGCTCGGTGAATCCATGGAATGCTGAGAAGCTTCGTCCATAGCTAAATATGTTTATAAACGGGTAAATATGTTTATAAACGGGTAAATATGTTTATAAACTATGTCAAACATACTCCAGATCCAAGGTTCCTGGTTGCACAGGAAGTAGGTACATTGTACAAGTGATATAATGTATTTTATTAAGACAACGCACTCGCGTGATGACACGCGCATTCTTTTGATACTTCCACTAATAATTTCCTGTGACTCAGTCCGCGTGGACTTCATCAGGGAGTTACATGGTAACGCGGAACATAAGTTCATAACTACTCACTGGAAGAAACAACGACAACCCAACCTTGCTTCAGTAGTTTGATATAATATTTTATAGGCACTTTGGCCATACTGGTTTGTGTTATTGAGATGTTATAATATTGTATATACATAGTTATATTTAAATAAACAGAAGTCTCCTTAACTTTATATAGTTAGTATAGATTTATTAAGTCAGTGCTGTATTATATAATATCATACATATGGGAAAACACAAGGTTAGTTATTAAACGCATTTTTAATGAAGTATCGTGAGTTTTATTAAAAATAGAATAATATAATACTAATAGTAATAATGAAATTTAATAAAATGTCAAAGATCGCCCACTTTGCCCATGAGAGGCGCCCAGAGCGGGCAGTTGATAAGGGTGAAACGGACATAGGTTGAGGTAAAACGCGCCTGGCTAAAATATAGGTATTAATACCTAATAAAAAAAAATAATAGCCATGCTCTGCCAACAGTAAATATACGTGCAATAAATAAAATAAACAATCTTGATCAAGATTATTAAATTTATAAACTTCCTATAATCAGGGACTAGTCTTTTTCTCCTCTAATATGATATTTTTAAATAAATTTAGATATAATAAATATAGCTACCAAAAAATCTTTAATTTATTTTAGTCATGAGAAGTTTTTAATTTGTTTGTTTCTCATTTTTCACAAATAGACTACATTCATTGAAAAGAAAATACACTAAAATTATACCAATATATAATTAAAAGTAACAGGTCCAGACCGCTTTACCTTATTAGACACTGCAAACAAAATTAAAACTAAAAATCATTCAAATGGGACACGTAGCTCTTAAATAAACCGATTTACGACCCAGAAACTACTTAATAACTATTATATAATGACTATAGTATATAGTAAAAGACAAAAAAGGATCAATATTTTTCAAAAACACGCTCTAAACTTTTTTGTCTGAACTCGTAATGATGCTCTCAGGTGAACTGATGATGTGAAATTTGCAGACAAATGGCTTCTGTCATTGATCACTTTTAGGAAATGAAAACATCAACGAGAGGTACTAACAATATTTTCCAAATCTCTTGCAAAAATAAAAAAATATTGATACAAGTTTCACATAATGAATTAGATATACGTATACAAAAGATAAATTTGTTTGAAGGTCCTTCAAAACGTCATTAAGTTTCACACAAACAATAATAATAACTTTAATCTAGATTTATATTTAATTAGAAGTAAAAATCAATCGGAACTGAGTACTTAATAGTTAGTTAATTCGTAGCGAGTCGTAACCTTGAGTGTATTATTACAATGAATGGTACGTAATTCGTCCCACGGGCTTGTTTCGTATGTCTGTTATTATGTTACGATTGTTATAATAATCACTTCTGCATTATCCTCACGAAACGTTCTCAAAACTAAATCATACATAAATACATCTTTAACTTACTCTGTAACTTCACTTATAATGCCTACAATTAATACCAAGTCTTGCCATTATGTAAGAAAGAAAAAAAAATTAATTGCAAATAACATTTATTACTTTTACATTGTGTTAGTTTAATATACAAATAAAAAACAATTAAAAATATAAAAGCTTATTCGAAGTGGTGTCCATTGGTTGCAATACAGTCCTTTAAACGTTGAGGCCAGTTATCAATTGAACCACGCGCTCTTTCCATGGGGAAATTCTTCACTACTAATCGTATGGATCGTTTTCGGGACTTAATTATCATAGTGTTTAGAGCAAGCTGTACTCTCTAAAACTGACCATAAATCATAATTCACCGGATTAAGATCGGGACTAGACGACGGCAATTCTTCAGCTCTGATGAAGTCCGAGACGTTCGCTTCCAACCAAGATTGCGTAGTCCGAGCTTTATAACCCGGCGCCGAGTCTGGCTGGAAGGACCATACTTGGTTATTGAACATGGTGTTATTGAGGGGCTTAACTACCTTCTCAAGAATGGTATCTTGATATACTTGAGCCGATGTTTTGATACCTTTTTAACAAAAATATGGCTCAGTCACTCCTTCATAGCTAACACCCCTCCAAGCCATCACTGAAGTCGGATAATGTCCACGTTGCACTCTATCGACTAATTGGGAAGCTTCCTTAGAGCTTTGAGCACAAATACCGTCATTTTGTTTGTTAAAATGTTGCTCAATTGTAAAAAAACTCTCATCCGCATCCGCTTCAGTAGTTGTTTCGATTTTACCACCCTATTCATCTATAATTTATCAGTTAGGAAATGAAATGCGTCTCTTATAGGCTGCAAGTCCTAAGCCATCTCTTAAAATACGCGAAATTGTTCTAGGTGCTATTTTCATTACCCGAGTTAAAATCTTTTGATTTCGGAAAAGTTCTCTTTATCACTCCACCCCATTTTAATATCGCAAAATATTGTACAATGTATTGGCACTAACATGAGAAAACACAATGAACAATCGTATAAAAATGATAGATTCTAAATTCAAATGTAATATTTTTTATTTTGAATTGTAACAGTAGTTACGACCAGACTAAGTATATTATATCTTATATTTATATTTGACCAGTTTTCCTCTAAAACATTAGAAAATGTTGCTGTATCACATTTTTTTTATTATAAAACTCTTTTAAAAGTGTTCTAATATCCCTAAGAACAATAATCAAATAAACTCAATAAAAAGTGCCTTAACGTCTAAAAAATAATATTTATTTGGGTCTTACATAAGCGGCACGCAAACAGTTTTTAAAATATTAAATAGTTTTAAGAATGGTTTAGGTCCAACATATAATATTCTAAATATAATATTATGAAAACTAAACCTTTTACTGGTACATTCTACAATAAAAGAACCGCCCATGATATTTAGTGACGAGGCCTCCAAATTGACTAAAAGACCTAGTTAAAAGTAACTGTACCCTAACATTTAAAAGAACCGTCGTTTTATTGTATGTGGCTTACAGTGGGTTAATAGATGACAGACCCAAATCACCATACTAAAGGCTGTTGAAAAATATATTAGTTTGAAAAAAAAAAACCTAATTTAATATATTTTATTTAGAAATAAACGTTATTTGTGTAACATAAAAAAAAAACAAATGATTTATTTACTTGATATCTATGTATATTATTAAAAAATATATTTTTAGATATCTTTAAAACCCATAAGGCCCTACACACACGCGCCAGTCCTTAAGTGAACCGACGCACTTTCTCGGTGACAAAAATGATACTTTCTAAACATTGCTACCCGTCACACGAACGCGTAACGGAGGCTGTTTACAAACTGACATTACAATATATTAAGTATATATATACTTAATATTGTATATTAATAGTTACCTGTACATAGAAAACGATCAATGAATTATTATATATTTAACTTAATATGTAATAGTTATTTATTCATGATTATTACATATTATTTATTTACAAATTCGTAGTATTGTTCATTTTTAATACTTATTTGTAGCGATTATTTTTTTATTCTTTTAAGTGTATAAAAAGCATAATGTATAGCTACATCATAACAAAATTTTAAATTGGTTATTTGATTTTAAATTGGTTATTTGATTACTGATTCTCAAAATAGTTCTTAAAAATGACGCAAAAGCAAAATAAACGATATATCTTAATAATAAATTAAAAAAGCAGCAATTCGTTATTATCTCTTGAACTTGAATCCAGTATGCAAATTGCGTTTAGTTATTTATATAAAATAAATAAATAATGTAAATTTGCATTTATACAGAATATATATAAACAGTGATGTAAATCTAAGAATATTCTACAACGACATTTTCAAGAACTTGTCCAACAAGTGACTGCGAATATTATATTGGGGAGGGCTCTTATATGGGTTGTTAATTTTAAAAAAAGTTTGTGATGAATTTGAATAGAGTAGGAATATTCATCAAAATAAACATTTAAGTTAACACTTTAATACTAAGTATGTAGTTAAGTCTTAAGCACAATTCAGTGTCCTATAAAGCCTCCATTATGAACCTCTACTTTACGGTTCTAACTTATAATAATACGTTCTTCCATTGGTATGATCAATGTATGTATGTATGTCAAGCCGTTGGAATGTGTAGGAGTGGCCTTATCGACTGCTTAGCGACTCGCTCACGAATTCAATTTACCAGCATGCGTTAGAACGGTTTCTGTGTCGTCTAATTTGAGATAATACTATGTTGGTTATAACTGTTACAAAACTATACATAAATTACGAGATTCGCATCGTATCTTGTCAGATCGTATTCGTTTATTATGTACTATTTTAGATATTAGTTTGATAAACAATATGTTTTGTTTAACTCTGTTAAACGTATTTAAATTTGTGCTGTTTAACATAAAATTATATAAGCCGCTACCACGGGATATTTAATGTTTTTTGAATCTTCGAAAAAGCTCTCAAGCGACTAAAATAACTGTTAATAAAGTCAAGAATGTCCTTTGTTAATGTTTCCTGTTGGAACCAAACAACTCGGTGTATTTTGGTCACATTTAACGCTCCTTATTTATAGTAACTTATTCACAGGAAAGAGCCTCGTCTTTATACAAATTAGATGTAAATCTAAAAATATACCCTCTATATGTATAATTATGTCCCTTCTATATGTATAACTTATCAATAGTAGCCACTTATCATATCTAACTTGAATATATATAATATAAAAAATATATTAATATTTGATATTGCCTACAAATTACAATCAACGCGTTAAATTATTTAACCGAACCTTATTAAAGATAAAATCAAGTTAATTGAGGATATTAAGATGGATGAATCCGTTAATTTTCCAACTTCACACTCTATTTATTGTTATAATTAATACTTACGTTAGAATCTTTATTAATTAAAAAACAGTAAACATAAATATAGAAACATAAGTATCGTTTACATAAATTTAAATATTTTTTGTTTTACATATGCATCGTAACATTCCTATGAAGATGATAATCATCAGTGTGGTGTTTACGTCATCTAACATTTTTCTCATCTCGGTTTAAATAGATTATTCTATATTTTTAACGTTTTAGCAGTTTTATGGATGATTTAGATGACTAAATAAATAATTAGATCGCTAAACTTAATTAAATTTATATAAATATAGAATGAAAAATAGACCGATACATTACGGGAGTCGAACCCGCGACCTCTGGGAAACCGTCCCGCCGCTCTACCAATTGATCTACCGTGTCACTAAGGTATTAGCGATCGGTTCATTTTTCATTCTATATTTATATACAATTTTACGCAATCACCATTTATTAATAGAGACGTTAAGAGTTAGTTATTCAAATTCAAATTCAAATTCAAAATATCTTTATTCAAGTAGGCATTTACACGCACTTTTGAATCGTCAATTACATTAAATTGGTCAGTATAGTCAGTCTGTGAGTAAGCTACCACCAGCTCGGAATGCTGTTCTGCTGAGAAGAGCTGGCCAGAAACTCAACAGTTGCTCTTTTTAAATAAAATTTAACAATGTTTGACTTATAAATTATAACATCAACCCTGCAAATGAGTCAATGACCCAAACTTTGTTACTATTAACAATACCTATGTGTAACTTATCCATATGTGACTTTATAAAGCTTTTATCTACATATAGTCTTGTAAACCCCGGCAGATACAATGTAGCCTAATGACTCGTAGAACGATAAGTAACAATTACATGGCATTTGAGTCCGTGATGATCAAATCAAGAAAGCGTGCTTAATTTTAGTCCAGACGTGATTTTCCTTCATGCTCTATTGTTATGCTGAACTAATTTACGATATAAATCAATATTTGAGTTTTTCTGTATATTTTAATTCAGACACTAGTTAAAAAAACAATCATTTTTAAAAATAGGTTTAATAAAAACTGTAGTCCATAATAGCAACATCATCACTTGTTTATTTATTTTTTCTTCTCACTCATTATAAAATCTCCTAAACATTAATTTTAATATTTAAACATTCTAGGATGAACTATCATTGTGGACGGTTAAGAGTTCTAACTTTCACCTGATACCAAATATAACATTTGCTTTTACTTTTACTATACCCTTTAAAACACTATTGAATAATAATTAAGTTATATCAATTTATATCAAGTGTACAGAAAACCAACTACATTGTTTGAAAATATAAAAAGCGTAAATGTACAAACAAGAATAATAAAATATATTAATTTATCTTAATATTATATTTTAGACTCTACTTATTCTTTGTATCCAAGTTACCTCTATTCAATAATAAAGTCTCATATATAAAATGTCTTACAAATGGCTATATTGTGTTGAAGACAATGATCTCCACGTGGTACCCTTCCTGTTCTCCAAGTCACACCCACAAGGTCGTTGATCTCGTAATAACTTAGATGATTCATATTATTAACTGTTTTTCAGTTTAGATTAAGATAAGTGACAATTGTATAAATAATATCTAACTGCTTCCTCGATTTCACGTACAATTATGTGTGGATATGATAAATGTAAGTAGTTTAACTTCTAGCTAATAATGCAATGTATTTGTAATGTCCATTCCGTTCCGCCGATTCGAACTTTCGCGACTTTCACTCGATACTGACGATGCGGACTACAGACGGACAAACAACTATGTTATGTCATAGGATTGAAGGACAAATGAGGCCTAATGATTATAAAACTACCATACAATATTGGTACGATTTTAGGGCTATTTTAGTTTAAGTATCAGTATCCGTCAAGTATGTATATAAGTCCACATTATATATAATATCATAAGAATCTTTCCAGCAGATTTAAAATGGTGGCCTAATAAGCAATTAGACGAAAGTAATAAAACTAATGTTCTGAGTAGTATCATGTAAATAATGATTATATTTGTTTAATATTGAATGCAGAAATGTACAGACAATGAGATAGTAATTTATTTCAATGATTTATATACAAGGTGAATTGAACAAAGTTGTAAAACCTTGAATTTATAATTATTAATATATCGTAGAGCTTTGATGATATATATATATATATATATATATATATATATATATATATATATATATATATATATATATATATGTATGATATGTTTTTCCTCGATATGTTTGATGTTTCTAGTGATACTATACAATAATTGTAAATAAAAAACAACATAATTCCCATTCGCAGTAATTAAAAATCTTGATTACAATAATGGTCCAGGCTCTGATGGAACATCTCCTCATTTTATATCTTTATAATGTTGTGTCCTTCAGTATACCAATTTTCATTATAATTAACAAATCTAGTGGATTATTTCCAACTAGAGGTCAGTTGTAGTTATGCCTAAAGATGCATAAAGCGGGAGATTTAAGTAATGTTTCTAATTACAGGTCTTTACTTAGATTTACTAATATACCTATTTTGTCAAACTTACTAAAGGCATTTGAAGCATGTGACCCCAGTTATAGTAAATCAGTTTATCATTAGTCAAAGGTATAGTCGTATGAAGTCCCATTTTACAAACATTCATTTGTTTACATATCACACTGAACCTGTTGAACACCAACACCAACATGTTGAACGCTGGCTCACAAGTTGATGCTTGGAGCCACGATTTCATGGGTGGTGCGAAAGCTTCACACAGGATCTAAATCCACCGTCCCGATAATGACGATCACATATAGAATGCTTAATTCACCCAGGCGGACAGCGATACGGTAGCTCAGTTATTAGAGCGACGGGACGGTTTCCCAGTAGTCGCGGGTTTGAATCCCTGCCCATATCGGTTTATTTTTCATTCTATATTTATATTAATTTAACAGCCCAATTATTATATAACAGGATTCGTTTCAAGTAAGCTGCCAGTACCGAAACTAACTAAAAAGAAAACGGCTCACGACTTTGGTCTTTTTTATCAGCCCTTCGCTTGAACTAGCATCAAACAGCAATCTTTAAAAATCGGACTAATTAGGACTAATAACAAGTTATAAGGCGGTGTTGATAGTTGTTAAGCGAGAGGATTTTAAGGATATTCTCCAGAGTTTAAGAAAGAGTTAAACTTTTTAAAAGAATTCAACTAAATTAAGTTTTAATAATAAACTAATAAATTAATCTCTTAAAATTAATCATGCTGTGACACCTATATCATAAGCTGTATATAACTACATTTTTGCTTATTTAGTATAAGCTACTGTTAGCTTCTGTAATTAATTTAATAAATAATTCAATTAATTTACTGATAAAAAAATTGTAGAATTTAAAAATATCTACAATCTTATTTAATTTTATCGTCTTATTTCCTTATTCACGCTATCTTCACAATCATTATTTATTATGCACGTAAAAGCAAAACCTAAAACAAACTAACAAATCAAATCTCCACTTTCTTTTTCTAAGTTTGCGCAACTTAGACACCTTAGTTGTACACTTTTTATTATTACTACATTTGCGTTGAATGTTTTTTTATATACGTAACTAACGTATAAGCTACATGTTAGTTACGTATATAAAAAGTAACAAAATAATATGTTATCCTACATACTGTGTACGCGCCGAACTATTAGCTACAACAATGCAAAATTTCATCGATTTTTTTTTGTAGTTTTTTTTCATTCTAATTAACCCAAACCTAACATTTTATGTCTTTCCGTTAAAATCATTTTTTTTTCTGTTAACACTGTTGATTAAGCTATAACCATAATTTAAAAAAAAGTCCTCGATATATGTCAGTAATATTTGAGTGATGCGTTAATTAGCAAATAGACACTCCACGATTTGTTGGAAAGCGAGGACGCCATTTCGCTTAAATCTATAATAAAACACTTCTACAACATTCACTTATCACTAAATGTTATGTACACACACATACTTGTTATAAGTTACCTTACTTACTTATATATGCATATTATTTATAATTAATTTAGACACAAAACGCTTTTAAGTTGCATTTATAAATGATTTACTTATAAGTACACACACATTGCCACACAACTAACTCTACAGATAACGATTTGAGTAGGCGCTGACACGCTTCACGCGTATCAATTAAGAAGGTATGCGTGGAATAAGTTATACGAAAACCTTCAACTACCTACAGAGTAGGTACATACACTTTAAAATAAATCACTGATAAAAAGTTTATATACTTTATGCTAACTCAATTCAACTACCGACAACATATGTGACCAAGTATATCACATATATATGTATACAATACTATAACATCGTTTATATGAGTTCCAAGGGAGTCCAGTCCAGTCAAGGCTGACCTAGTAACTGTTTTAAATATCTTATCTTATTATCAGTAACTCTAATAGAACCTTTAAACATGTCCGGTGCAGTGGAATATGTGTTCATTTTTGAAGAGATGTGATATAGTGTGTATGTGTGTGTGCACTGTCACAGAAGGACAGCTACCATCTGACCTCTTAAAACAGGTTAAGTTACCCAATTATATAACTACATAACAGTACATAATACTTGCTCATACGTATAAAGAACATTTAATTCACTACAGCGTTGTAGAATAAAGAACCGTATTTCGCATAAAGTGTTTAAAATTTGTTAATTATTTTGAAACCCTCATATATTAGTATAAAGATAATTTATTAGAATAAAAAAAAACAACAGGTGCATAAAAAAGCATTTACTTCACATTTCGCTTTCGATTGCCCTTACACTTACACACACACACACACGGACACCGCGTTGTGCAACTGTGATTCGTTATATCGAAATGGTTTGCAACGCAACAATAATTACGCGATGTAGCTGCGTTGGACATTCATAATCAAAGAACATCTGAGTTGATTGCGGCTGAATTACTTATTCGTAAGTTAAATAACTTAACTCATAAGATCTTATATTAAAGCTACAATTGATATTAAAGCTTTTGTAAACACATACCAACTACAGATCAATTTTATTAATTGTTATCATCGCTCGTATTAATGGTGACAGATCTAAAATAATGACGATACTACAATACACAATAATAGTTGAATCAAACACAATACACAACAATAGTTCATTCATACGAAGTATTGTTTTCATAAATTATTCATTCTTGGTAAATAATAATCCGGCGTTCAATAAAAAATCAGAAGAAATGAGTTGTTTTAAATATGTTTAAAATTAACATTTAATAATAATAAATACTCTTTATTGTACACCCAGATAAAACAATAAAAAAAATAATAATAAAACAGAAAAATGTACAAATTTGGCGGCCTTATCGCTAAAGAGCAATCTCTTCCAGGCAAACCAACATTTATATCTATACTTTGATTTATTTCATAACTAAGACCGTTAAGTTCGGTCTCTTGTTCCATTCCGCTCAAAAAAAGTATATTTTTCGTAAACCACACAAGTATCGTGGGCTGCTTAGTTAGGTTCAACATATTATTATACAGTACAGAGACATTGAATTAATTCATTTATCACTTTATAGTTTCTTTTAATTAAGATAATTTGTCGAGTCAGAAGGACTAGGATAGCAAGACGAAGAGTTCAAAGCAAGAATAAAAGGACCGTATTAGATGCGTCAGGTTCTGCTAATTTTAACATCCTCGGTTTACGAGTTAGCAACTGGTCAGAGCTTAGTACGAAATCAAATAGTGTAGTGCATAGTCGTGGCTACATGTAAGTACATTAACTAACTTACCTGCTTCATCCTTTATATTTCCGTAATTCATAGTTTTATATCGATACCTACCTCATGTTTACATCGATTCAAAAAATATATTTAAAATCGATTTTGCATTGTTTTTCTCACTCATACTAGAATTGAATGATCTGCATCGTAAAATCAATGAATTAATCGTGAAATATGGCGCTAATCGATATGAACCTGATATCTAATCTCCTATTACCTAGGTATTTGCCCTAAAGTACTATTTCACATGCATTCCACCGCATACTGAGAATAATGTAATATTGCACCGCGTATGATTTACAACTTGACTATCGTATTGCCTCTGTATACATTACAATATGATCTGTGCTGTTTAATCACCAGACCTTTATTTATAGACATTACTTATTTACAGTTAGACGTTAGAACCTTATTTGATAGTCTTCTATCCATAAGTCTGTAGAGAACCGGTCCATGAAGGTGTATAAACTTCTCTTATATTTACCCAGATGTACTTACGAAAATAATAGAATGATAAGAAGAATTTTCGATGAGAGTCCACCCTTCTTTGAGCTCTTGAGTAAAAACAATAAATGGTTTCTAAATTTTTCTAACTAGTAGAGATATAAGAGACATAAATATAGCTGGATAGATATAGGTATATTAATATGTACCACCATCATGAATTACGTAGGTTTAAATATGTCCTAACTTAATCTAATTAAAATCATTTATGTAAATATTTATAGAGAATTAAGAACAGAACGAGCCAAGTTTAAAAATATATACCATAATACGAGCTTAAAATTGTTAATATTTATTTAAAACTTATAATTTTTAAAAACAATATAGTTTTATATTTAAAACAGCTGTAACTCGGCAATCCGAAACGGATTAAGTCTAATTGCATCCCGGCTGCAGCATCCCGTAGATTAATTCAGACCAATGGTATGAGCACTAAGATTGTAATTGCATTCCACATCTAATTAATACAACGGATTCATTGTTGTTAAGAATCTGATTTATTCGTATATAAAATAATTTAAATATATTCATAATTTAATATAAGCTTAGATTATAAAAAATTAAAGAACGTGAACTATGAATTTTCAAATAAAAAACGAATCCAATTTAAAATAAACCTTTGACAAGTTAGATACTTTTTACATTATAATCTTTTGTTTCTAAATAAAAATAAAACACTGACGCGTTAGTTATGTGTACGTTTTATGACACTTTTTGACCATGAACTTCCTCTATTATCATCAGATAACAAGATAAGACTACACAATAAAACAGTTCTCACGTTTTTATCATACAATTGTGTTGGCAGTAACTTTACAACAAACCGAGATCATTAGCTCTTTAGCTTCTTATGATGTGTTGTCGGACTTCAGTTTAATCACATTTATCTTTTTAGTTTATTATTAAATAAGCTATCACTTCATCTAGGATCTCAATTATTATTACACCATATGACACTATTCTGTTCAATATTTACCTATTGTTAAAGTAAATAAGATAAAATATTTCCTTATAAATAATAATATTGTGACCATAAATTTTGTTTTATTTCAATTACATCTTATTTAACATTGTAAGAATTGTAAGAAATATATTTTAAGGCTACATTTAAAACTCGTAAAGTCAGTTGTCCGAGTGGCAGAGAGAGCTAGTACAGTTTTTAAAATCGTTTTATTTTACAAAAAACTTTATAAATTCGGTTTTGCGGTTGTAAATAGAAAGTATGTTTATTAAATTAGATAGGTTTTAAGAAATTACTAATCATATCCTAAAATTAATGGGGTACTGAAGTATCAAATAATTGATGCGAAATGCGAACGGAATATAATATTTCTTGTGCATTTGCCGAATCGCCAAAAAAAGTGTTTTTTTTCAATAATCATTTTAGATAGTTTCTCTGAAAGTATTATGACTGGTCTGCGCTCTAATAATTATTGTAATAAATATAATATAATTTTACTTAACTTTTGGAAGCATCTAGCAAGTTTTTTTTTGTTTTTTTTTTTATTTTCCATTGAAGTCTATACTAAGTTGTATTGTGGAGTTGTAAGCCAGTAATGCCGCAATAACTTTTAAAGAAAACCAAACACCTCGAAGTATTTGCGTTGTAACTTATTGCGTCTGGTCATAAAAATTATTTCTTAGTTTAGTGAAGTGAAAGCACTATGAAATACGGTTATTACCAACTCGCTAATTTTTTATTAAAACGCGATATTACGATTTTTTGTCTTACTGATAATGCAATATATACGACTCTACTTAAAAGAGAAAACAAAGGACTTTCCTGCGATCTCAATTGCAATGAAACGTATCTTACAGGCGGTAAATTGAAATAGTTTCTTAGCTTTCATCTTCATTTAGTAATAGTTACCTTTTACTGTTCGCGAAAGTTGTTTATTTACATATGTGTTGTCGTTTTAGTTAAGTGTGTATAAAGCTAAGTAAAATTAAAAATCATTGGTAACACACAAACGAATCATATATCTGAATTCTGAATTTGAATTATGCAAATTAATCAACTGAGTTACTAGTTTTCAAACGGAAGTTATAAACAGACGCTATTGCATAGTTACTTGATATAAACATTTGTTACTAAAACAGGATACCACGTTTTAAAATATAGGTACATATCGCATTCCTCAATATTAGTAGGTATATTATTATAAATATATAATAATTTTAATAAGCACTCTTTATGACCATATCGTATTAAATACCAATATAATATTAAATATGTTTAATAAAAATAATAGTAATAATAGTTGTAAGAAGTAGTTTCTCTTCACGAATAAAATATAAAACATTTTAGGCAAAATTAAAAATAATGATTATAATTTAAACACTTCAAATGAAGATAATTTGTCATAAAGATTTCATACAATGCAATATTTAAAGCGACGCGAGATATGTAAATTGTTTTGCATTGTATATGAGGACATTGTGCTAAGTGAATTTACAATCGTATGAATAACTGTAGAGCTATTTGTTTATCAAACTAACTAAACAAATAAACAAACTGAACAAATGCTGTAAACAATACCTAAATAAATTAACCTATATATCTGACATTAATAAAATGTTGAGTTTCTTAAATATTTTTAATAATCGAGTACCAAGACCAGATTACGAAACTTATCAAAAGTCATTAGGGTTTAGAAAAATTTATTGTTAAAATTTATTTTTGTAATTAAACTTTTATGAATCATGATGACTATTAAATATTTATTTTACCGGATATATTCACGTAGATAAATCAAAATTCGATCTCCGTCTACTTTCGAACCAATTCGGGGTTCCATGAGTACGTGAGTCCGCCAAGGAATATTAATTAACAAAAATATTGTTTCATTAATTTACGTGCATATAGCTGGGCAAATATATATTAAGTAATATTATTTGATCATTATCAATTATTTTTAGTTTAATATAATAAATACTTTTACAAAATAATCATAATATTAAATAAGGTTTCTAAATTAATAAAACCAAATGAATAGATTGCGTAGCACTTTTCTAAGATTTAATAAATTAGTTCCGTATAAATTACAGATAATCAAATAATGCAGCTGTAATGGACCCACTGACGTGGTTATCTCTGGGGCTGCAACTGGCAGCGTTGTGCAGCATTGTGGGCGCGCTGCTCTTGTATTTGCTGCGGAAGGTACGCGTGGCTGAAGTGCTGCCCGTAGACAGCGCTAAGACTGTACTTGTTACTTCCGTGGATTCGGCTCTTGGACTCCAGGTAAGGGTTTGAAGGATTTCCAGTTTTTTTTTTAAATCGTTTTAAATACGTAATTACAAATGGCTATTTAAAACGATTTCAATTGAATTAATAATTAATTTATAATTAATAGAACTTTTGATACATACTTTTAAAGTTTGAAAATATCTTTAAACATGTATAGCCATGTTAAGCTTATTTAAATTTATATAAATATAGAATGAAAAATAAACCGATAAGGGCAGGGATTCGAACCCGCGACTACTGGAAAAGATACGGTAGCTCAGTTGGTAGAGCGACGGGACGGTTTCCCAGTAGTCGCGGGTTCGAATCCCTACCCGTATCAGTTTATTTTTCATTCTATATTTATATAAACATACTTTTAAAGTTATCATTTGGAATTGCGATATTATAGTAGTAGTCATCGTCGAGGTAAATATTGTTAGACGAATTTATAAGTTCATAAACATGTTTGTCAGTTACATGATATTTTGATTAAGTCCATTAAGTGCACAAATAAAAAAAAACGTCATTGCCTGTTAAAAGAAGTCAGCCTTCGTATTTCAAATATCTGAAATTAATAAGTTTCACAAATAGGTTTGTATTTCCTCTTTGGAACTCACATTCATACGGTACTTACAGATTGCAACATACCTAAGCGGGAAGGGCTGGCGTGTAATAGCGGGCTGTCGACAAGGCGGTCTTGGCGCTCGTTTAGCCGAATCCTGGCTACAAGCACATGTAGCCGGAACACCGGAACATCAATCCCCGCCGAGGCTAGCCACTTTAGAATTGGATGTTGCTAGAGAAGACTTATTAGAGCAGGCTGCTAGAGCTACGGCGCAGCACCTGCCGGCTGGAGAACATGGTAAGGGTCACTAACTGTCACTTGTAACTGATTTTGGCTTGCATTTTACCAAGTTATAATTCCAATTCAATCTTTTCAAAAAAAAGTCTTAAAATTCAATAAAAGTTCAAATTAAAGCTATTTATCAGTTATGAGCAAAACATAATTGCACTGCCCGGGAATCGAACCCGGGTCGCAAGAATGGGAATCTTGCATGATACCACTACACCAGCAGTGCTCATTAGAGATATAGTAAATTATAGTTCTGGTTAAGCTAACTAGTATGATAAACTAAAATTGTATATATATTTACAATTATTATTTCAGAAAAGTTTATTAATTTTATTTTCATATGAAAAGATTGTATATTTCCTTACTTTCAAAGTTTTATTAACGCAACACCACTCTAGTGACATCTATCGGTAGAGCTGGTTATTACGTCAAACGCTACCTTTACCATAAAACGAGTCTGGAGTAAAGATAACTAAATAACTACGCAGTAACGTATTTATATTGTTTGCTTATAGATGCCTCTGAGTGAAATTGTAATAACATTAGTTTATTATTCATAATTAAAATAAAGGAATTGATCTTAATATTATTTTATAATCAAAATATCAGGAGTGTGGGCAGTCATCAACACGGCGGGTAGCAGCGGTTACGGCGGTGCTTCGAGCTGGGAGAGCGCTCTGCGTTGTAACATACTTGGAGCCCTGAGGGTCGCTAGGACGTTCTCTCCCTTGCTGGCCGCGGCCGCCGCCGACCACCCTCACGCCGGACGACTATTCTATATTGGTAAAACTGAAATATTCAATAAGTTTCATCGAAAAATATGTAAATGTAAGATATATAAATGTTATAAAAAATCCCAACTTCTGTTTTAACAATACTAAATCATATATGTACTCAGATCATATAGACGCACGCTCATGAGTCTGTTTCATAACATTAATATTATAATATATAATATATAACAAATCTCTCTTTCTTTAGTATATAGTATTATAAAGTATATCTAACACAATTTCCCTCCCAGGTCTGACGTCGGACACGGCGTGCGAGTCCCTCTCTCGGAGCTCGTGCAGCGAGGCAGGGGGTGAGGGAGGGGGCGCGGGCGCGGCGGCTGTGCGGTGGGGGACGTGGGGCGCCGCCACCGCCCTGCGCTCCGCCCTGCGCGCCCGCCGCCTGCGGGTCGTGCTCCTACACGCGCCTGACCTCGCCGCCTACGATATCTATGCACCACCTACGCAAGTGACGCCGATCGGTCAACCTTCGAGGTTCGGTTGTGAACATTTTCGATGATCATTATCCCCATTCATAAGAGCGCCGCGAATAGATATTAAATAGTAAAGTTTAAAAATACCGGAAATAGGTCCACTAACATATAACCCTAAAAGGAGCATAATATTATTGTTACTCGGAGTGCGAAACGAAATGATTACAATAATTAATATTTTTATTGATATATTTTATTTTATTGATATATTTTATATAATTAAAACGTGACGCCTGATATTGAACGACTTTTGTGATGTGTAACTTTTGTGTTCCAGCCGACCGGAAACCCCTAGTTCTGAAGTGAGCTCGACGTCTACGGCGACCTGTGCGGTGACGATGCCCGGAGAGGCCGCGGAGTACAGCGCTAAAGTGTTACCGACTAGCGCTCTAAAGGTCCTCGAGGAAGCTCTGACGTCACCGTCACCGAGAGACTCCTATTATTTAAAGATCAAACAGGATTCCTGGTTCACGAGGATGCCGTCTTTGAAAGTGGCCCATTAATGACTCTTCCAATCTTTAAGTCTTCCACTTGTTTTATTCGAGTCGATTATCACTAAGAGTTAATATTCTTGTAAATACTTTCATATGGCATTTCACAGTGAAGTTTTGAGTTCGTGTAACATTTAATATATATTATAATTATCAATTAATGGATGCTTTAATTACCTACTACTTTAGAGAAATGATGTTTATCCAAAGAATCTCTTTCAACCTTTTATCATATCATATCATATCATATAATATAGCTTCATTGAACTTTTTATTTTATTAATGTTTATTATTAATTGTAAGATAATTATCGACCTACTCCCTATCGACGACGCGGGATAGTAGACGTAAAGCGATTTTGGTAATGATATATTTAATAAGTCATGTACCAGAAGACGAGCGATAGTGAATCACATTACGAATTTCATTTCAAGAGAGTGTTGCTATCATATGCTAAGGCAGTGCCAATCTACGTTTCATAAGCGGTGTTTCGTAAGTGTGTTACGTAAGTGCCTAAGTCCAGTGAAGCCATTAGTTTAGGTTTCATAAGTTGTCGTGGATGATGCCCATTTGTAATGGTCGATGCGTTACTCGGCTAATGAGCAACCGTCTCACAGTGTAAATAATGTTTGTGTTGTATATTAAACCATTCTTATAGATACACTATATTTTGTTTTATTTTCCAACGTTCTAAACGTGGCCTAAAATAGCTAATCGGATAGTTTAAGCATATCTTAACAAGTAAAAAAAGAAAACAATACAATTTACACAAATCGTTAAACACTTTATTGATTCTAGCATTCAGGTTCTTTGACCTTCATATTATCAAAAGCGAGCCAAATTTTATAGTTTTCGACACAAACTAGATTCCCACCTAACCCTGGATTAACTTCACTGTCCAAATTACTGATACAAGTCCAATATTGACGAGGTCCTGGACCTAGTTGCTGCCAATGCGCCGCTGTGCTCACAGCAAAGTGTATTTTATCTGTTTGATTATTTAAATAATACACACGGTCTGGATACTTCAGAGATAAACTTTGAATATTACGAACGCTGAAATACATATTTAACAAAATTATTGATACTGAGTCCATTTCATTTGATTCGATTCCGTTCTTCTTACCTAAATGTTTTTCTACATGTCTGTTCTCTCTGGCGGTAAACATCTAAAACAATACCTTTAGACCTTGCGAAGTTTTCATAAACGGATTTTAATTCACCTGAAGGTCTAGTAATCAGCTCTACCCGTAATGATTTACCTCGTGTTATAAACTCTAGACTTGTTATAACATTACTGTAACAAAACAAGTTGCTTTAAAAACATTTTTTAAACCACAAAAACAAAATTAACATGCAACAAATGTCGGGCTTCTAGGAGAAGACATTATAATATAGAATGACAACTACCGCCATGCTTCACCACTAATTAACAATTAAGGGTCACTTAAACTTAATTCCCTCTAAGATAACAACGTCTTATTTCTGATAATTCTCCAGTCTCTTTATTAATCAAACTAGGCAAGCATAAAATGGTACATACATACGTACCTATGCATAAAACAAATAAATTCGAATACGAATGGCCACGAGAGTTAGTCGGCCCAGATAACAACCATTCCAAAAAAAAAAAAAATATTAAATTCACTTTTACCTCTGTAATGGAAGATTTAGAGAATGCCATCCTGGTAGTAAGGGTCGCATACGCTTTGGGATTTTTAAGTGAGTTAGTTTTGGATACACTTGTCTCAAATTATGCGCGATAGTATTTATAGCATCCAAGTCGAGGGAGAGACACATGAGAAGATGCCCATAGGCGCTCTCTTTTTCAGGAAATGTTGGACGATCACCTTAACGGAATTACAATAAACGAGTAAATAGCAATTAACATAAATATAAAAACAACATAACATTATAATAACAACATAAAATAAAAATTTTATATATATGTATATACATATATTGTATATATAAAATCTGGAACACAGATCCACTTCGCGGTCGATTTATTTCTGCGAGCATAAGTGGTCTAAGTATTAAGGCACTGCGACTACTTTGATATGTATTAAAAATTAAAGATTAAGGAAAACTTTTTCTTTCTTATTTCTAAAAACTTTTTTCCAATAGGACGATTTTTTTGAAATAAATTTGGTAAGTCCAGAAATTACTCTTAAAATCAATGAATAGTCAAACAACAAAACAAATTTAATCTCTTCCCTTTTAATAGTAGACACTTGGAGATGTAAAAATTATGATAAAAGATAACTTGTCTAAAATAGTTAGGTATTGTTCTTAGTAGCTAATCTTTGCAAAAAGTATGAAATTTGATTATTTCTTTCCGGATTGGATTCCTAAAAATGCGATGACAATTCAATATTTTTTAGTTCTCGTTACAATACTTACATAATATATCAGATACCTACTATTAATATTAACCAGTCCAGGTACAGTGTGATCTATCCAGACGCCACCCATTTCATCTGCCATGAGCACACCTCTCGCAACAGAACCTCTTGCACGGTTGGTCTTTTTGCGCTGGTCGTATATCGCTATTGCAAGATGATCTGTGTAAGTTGACTGTAATCAAACAAGGATTTTACTACATATTACTTGAGATTACCTATTGTTCTTTCTTTATTTATTTTTTATTCTTTACGACAAATTTCGTAATAAAAACCGTCTTAATAAAAGGCAACCTCTACCAGCCAACCTTAGAATGTGGAAGGGAGAACCTTTGTGCATGTGATGTTTTATTAAAAGAGTATACTGGCTTATTAATAATTTCTTCTCAATTAGTGTTTACCCTAAATATAGGCGAAAGAGTGTGTTGCAGCATTGAATTAGAAGTTATATATCTATCCGATAGCTCCCATCTTCCCAACGAATCTGGTGTGATAAATGTGAAGTTTCGACCCAACTCGAAGAACGGTGAAGCGTCACTTGAAGGCTTATAAATGTACCACCTGAAGGAATTAGAGTATATTTCTATTAACTACATGGGGCAGTAAAGTCAGTTACCGTATGTGCAACAGGACTGATTTTCGTAAAACAATGTTGATATAAATTGCTATTTTTCTAGCTGATTACATACTTATTCTGAATATAATACATGTCAAATTTGTAAATTAGGGGAAGAAGGCCCAAAGCAAGTCTAGCCTAAAACGACATCCCTCAAAAATCAAGCTAAAGTCTAAACAAACTAGATCCAGTCTCGAACGTCTTTAAGATATTAAACCCCCTTCCTCCATTTTACGCGATAGTCGTTCATAACGACTCTACGAACTGTACGACTCGACTGCAAAGAACAGAATTTTGCATCTTTGTACAAAAAAGGAAGGTATGTGGATTGCGTTTTGTTTTTATTATGAAGATATACCTTGTGTTTTGGGTTTATGTTTCATTTTCATTTAATTATATTTGCATGTAAATATGAAAGCATACTTTAGGCGTAACGTAAAGGGCAAAGGGAGCATTTTATACTCGGGATAATGCTTGCTATGCCTTGCTCTGCCTGTTTATTGCTTTTCTGGTGACGCTAATTTATTGATTTATGTAATTTTCTAATTTTTATTTCTGTAAGAGTAAGTAAATATTGTACTCTTCTCATTTCTTTTCATTTAATGATTCTGAATCAATATAAAAGAATATGAGACCTAGGTCATTGAAGTAAAAGTACCTACTAGCTGGAGGTGATTGAAATGAAAAAAGCTATAAAACCTACCGCTGCTAAATATGGAAATCCGAAGGTCCACTTTGCAGAGACATCTAATATCAGGTTTTTGCAAAATAAAATAGGCAGTTTTATTATTGTTTTCAGTAAAATGAACCCGCGGTTACTAGATGGGGCAGTACAAATATTGGACGGGTATTTTTCAAAATGGCTGACATTCTTTATTGACACTGTTCGACCGACATCCGATAAAAAAGTAATTGTCAGGAATCCCACAAATATTTACCCGCGCTAGAATTCGTCTCAGCACATAATTTGATCTTTATTTCTTTGACACCTCATACGACACACAGAATCTAAGCTTTGGATTCCTGCGTCTACGGCCTTAAAATATACTTTAAGCAGAATATATACTCTTTAAAAATATCCTTTTTTATCTGTAAATAAACTTATCAAAATATACTCAGAAAATATATTTTTCTTATCTGAAATTTAGATATTAAAAATACGCTTCCCCCTAGACCGACACCCCTACCCCGCCTTTAGATCTTAGTTTCATATTCTGGACACATACAAAAATTATTAATATTATGTATGAAAGTAGTACAAATTTAGCATCTAATAACATTAATAGTAGTATACGTCTACGTATTAAAATACTTGTTTCTCTTACTGAGACTTAAGATGAACGACTACGACAAAACCTTCATACATTATTCAAAGACTATCATATATGTATATAAGTAAGTAGAATCAATTTAGCGATATTATGCAATATATTTACTTATTTTTTTCCTGAAGGTACAATAAAAAAACAATTCAGATAAAATGTAGGCCAATTAATAGTAGGAATAAAATCAAGGTATAATATAGTTTATAGCAAAACTGTAGTAATTAAAAACTTGTAATAAGTAATGTCAAAATAAATTTTATTTAATCTTATTTAAAGGGATGTAGGTAAGTAGGTAAGGATTGTCATATTTACCAATCCACCGGCGCGTGGTTGTTGTCTCTGCAATGTAAGTTAATATAACCCCATCCTGAATAGTCCGAAGAACAATAATAAAGAAAATAAGTATTAAAAATGTGAATCAATAAAATGTTTCTCATTGAAAATACAAAACTAAAACATTATTTAAAATAACTGCAATAAATTCGGACTGTTATAAAATATTGTAATGTGATTGTGATCATAAAAGAAAGCATAAAAACACAAAATTCAGTTTAATGTGAAACATTCTAAATCGGCTTCTAGTTTCGTTTTCACGTCGCGAACCTAATATTGTAAGAATGTATGTGTTATGACAAAAATATGAATGTAGTTTACATCGACACTTATAAGAATGTCAATAGGGGCGTAAAATTTATATATTGATAAAGACATATTTGAGAGACTAAGAATAAGTTAGAGTCTTAGCTTTTAACATGTATTTATAATCTGCAGCGACGTTATAAAATTATAAATAAAAAAATATAGCTAAAAAAACAAGCTTTCAAAATGAATAAAGAAGTAAGAAGTAAAAAATAATTCGCAATATGAATGAATAATGGGCAAAATATTATAAAATGATTGTGGAAAAAACCGTATAATTACTAATCTTGGAGATCTTAATCAGGATAGTGGGATAATTTCATCGAATTATTAATTTACTATCGGTCCTTAATATGTGTAGAAAGTTTGAACAAAATCGGTCTGTGGGAAATAAGACAAAATCGCATTCGAAAAAGTCGTTTACAAGCAAACATTCACCTGAACAGACAAATGTATTCCTCCATCAGCGGGTCTAGAGGGCCGGTTCTGTAAGCTCATTAATTTATATTCTTTTTAGGCGAATATAAAAGAAATAAAAGAAAAATGAGGTTTCATAATTTATTTTCTATTCAGCATCTTATTTTACAGTATCTTATATTATAACTACTTTACAACGGCCATTCGTATTACGAGTTATCACACGGTGACGGAATGTCGACTCCAACAAAGCAATATAAAAATAAAAAGTGAAAAAAAGTATAGAAATACCACATTTAACGGACGATATAGTATTTACATCACGTAGTCGGCGGATGGACCTCCCCGTATCTCACGGTAACAATCATTTATCATTCACTATTTACGTACGTGAAATGAAAGTTATTAATTATTAAAAAGTAAGCGCCCTTCAAAATCATTCAACAATTTCATTCAAAACACGACTTAGAATATATACCTATAAGGGCCCGGGTCACTCCGACGGAACATAAAAATAACGGAAGGCGAACGTAGCAGAAGTCACGTAGAAGATCTCTTCCAACGCTCGAGTACCCCTAGTATAAAAATAAACACTTCTATCAAGAACCTCCCCCCCCTCCTCCCGACCGCCCCACCACCGCGAGCACGTCCGCGTCAATTGTTACAGCTCTGCACGGATTCTATGAGGTGGGCGAAGTTCCCCCACAGGATGGGTCCCGACGTGCACACCGTGCCCCCCCCGCGGGACTCCTGCGGCAACTGCGAACACACATACCGACGATCACGAGCGACTCAATAACATATCGGAACTTATCGTTGTAAGTAACCGTGGTCCTCACCGCCCTGTTGATGTCTCCGACGCAGACCCAGTAGTCGGCCACCTTGGTGTCCTGGCTGTTGTGCATCTTGTGGGCGACCGCCACCGACCACTTGGAGTGGTCGTTGTGTGACGTGAACGACATCTTGGCGATCGGGAACTTCAGCCTCTCTATGTTCCGGACCCTGGGGGTTACCGGGGGAGGCAATATTGATTTTCGGATCTATGTTTCAAAAACTAATTTGAGCCAAATATTAATCATATTTGGCTCAAATTAGTTTAAAGATTTAGATTTTTTTTTTGTCGTGTCTAATTTTAATCGCGGTCGAGGGTCAGAAAATAAGCGTAGCTCACTGAAAGTTCCTGGTACACTCAGAGTCGAGGGTGCCGGGTCCGTTGGTCCAGGACTCCACCAGGAGGTCCGACTGGAGCACCTCGGCGACCAGGCCGCTGTAGAGGTCGTCGTTGAACATCGCGCTCTTTGCGAAGGATAAGAACTTCCTGCCCACCAGGGTCTCGAAGCTCTCTATGTGATACCTGCGAGTCGCCTTCGGTATTATTATTGTCGTTATATGAGATATACACTGATATGACACTGATATGACACTGATAGAGAAAATATAATTTACGGTACATCCGATAAAAAAGTTTAAAAAAGCTCAGATCGTGTTAGTGATTAAAACCGACTCAATATTCCGATTAAAATGAAACTAAAAAATATAAGCGAAATATTTTTTGTCGTGTATTTTTAATTTTCATTTAATATTAAAAATACGTCTAATGGAGGCTCACCACGGCGAGACATCGATCGTCTTGTTCCGCACGACGTCTACCAGATTGTGCAGCTCGTTGTCGAACTCCTGCGGGATGTGGCTGTACACCACCAGGGGCTCGTTGTATTTGAGCTGGATGCCGATTTGGTTCAAGGTGGAGGTCTGTACGGACACGCACAGGAACGACTGACCGTACTTGGTGCCGGTGGCCGGGTAGCCGTACGAACTCACGTTGAGGCCGTTCACTGGAAGAAGAAGGTTTCTTTGATTTAAACGGAGCACGAGACCATCCCGTTTTACTATTGTGTTTGAGTAAAGAAACAAGGAAGTTCCGTTGAAATTCGATTAAACTGGGAATTGAATAAGAATAATTCAATTTATAACTGATTGAGAAAATTGCAAACCTATACTTATTCAATATTACTCTAATTAATTGATTTTAATTTAATTCAAAATCATGAACTCTACAATTAAACGGTATTCCAATGGTGACGATATTCAATGATGGTAAGTCCCGTGGTGTGTCATTGTTATCTGATATACTTACTGTCTGGGATGGGAGGAAATCTGGGTACCGAATGCACCAGCCATAGTGAAGTGAACTTGTCTCCTAATATGACTCCTTTGGTATGACCACTCTCCACTCTGTTTTTCATGAATTTTGAGTGCATCTTGCACATTTCGGCTAGATCATAATCGTCATAGTATTTATCGCCTAATTTAAACTTTTTATACTTTTTTACTCCCGCTTGCTTCGTTTGACCTAAAATTGCAATGTTATGTTAGATCTAGAAAGGTGTTGATAAAAATTATAAAAAGTATAATAAATAGTCACCTTTTTTACTCTTAGAGTACATGTCGGCGACAGATTGGAGTAAATCCGGTTGATGTTCGGTAGCTGGAGGCTGATCATTGTAAACTAAGGATATAATGTTTTTGTCCTAAAATAATAAATATGTTAATTGCACTTCATACAAAAATTAAATCATATTAGCAAAATATATTTTTTGCTTCGTTTTTTAACCAGTCAATGAATTGCTTTAAAAGTAAGACAATTAATTAATAATTTTATATACTTTAATGATATATATCTAAGAATATCCATGCAATGTATTCATCAAACCTGGTACAGCGGTGCTAAAGTTTTCCCCACCATAGACCGAGCATCACTTATAGCTAAGTCTGACATAATCCAACCACCCCTTAACTTAGAGGGTGTTAGATGCATGTAGGCGACACCCCTACGTACTAAGGGATTTAAATGGTTTTTTTCTCTAGGTAATTTATATACATAGAACCTGAAATTATGTTTGAGCCTTTACATATCACATACATATTAATTCTTCTTGTTATTTAAGATTATAATTATAACATCTTTATTAATAAATTAATAAAAAAGATGTTGTAATATATGTGTATTAGTACAATAGTATAAAATATTTAGTACAAGAAATATACTATGCATTTAATTGCAATCAGTATGCAAAGTAAAAAGACAATTATCTATTATTTTGTGTATAATATTGTCTCAGACATAAATCATAATTTTATTATTGTAATATTATTTAATAACACTTAGAATAGATATACTATAATAGAAATACTGATAAACATATTAGTATTTCTTAGTTTCTCCAAGATCATATAAAATAGATTGAACAAAACTGAATGAAGTAGGTATTATTCTTATGAAAATAACATATCCTTATAATAAACATATCCTTGAGGGAAACCACAACTAAATCAATAGTTCTTTGTTTAAACGCCATGATTCAATCGTTATTACACATTCACTACGCACTTCATAGAATTAGCTGATAAACAAAATAAAAGAATATCCTTATTAAATTAGAAGTATGCAGTAAATTTTTTTTTTCTTCATTAATATTATTCTGTTAATCTATTTTTTTTAATCCGTATATGGATTTTAGATTAATATATAATTAAAAACTTACCAGTCCACTGGTTCTCCTCTCTCATTCCTACATTGCGGCGTCAAACATGTACAATATGACAAAAGAACGAAATATAATGTAATATTTAAATTACAAAATGTAAAGCGTGCTTGTCCCATGATTACAAATGTCTAAATAACAAGAGACACAGGAAATTCGATTTGCTTTTGTTTATGATGTCATGCAGTTCAACCAAAACAATCGAAGGAACAATAAAATGTTTACACAACATTGCCAATTTGTTTCCTTTGGCAAAATAAATTATGATACATGCCCAAATTATAGTGACTAATATTTTAAAAGTACATTCTATAGTTGCAGATCTTTGTTTGTAAACAATTGGCAAGTGAAGAGCTGTCAAAATAAAGTACGTCATAATATCGTTCAAAAACGTTTGCTGCGCAAACGCAGACTACATTGTTCAATTTAAATATTTTATAATATTATAGGTACATAATGAAATATAATGTAATAGGTTAAAATAATTACAAAATGATTCCAAAAAACTCCATATTTATTAAAATATCAGATATATTATAACAGCATATAAACCTTATTGTTGTGATCACATTACTGGGAAGACATTAATATAATGAATAAAAATAAAGATAAAAAAATAAATGCTTTACACTTTTCCTTATAATATAATGGCACTGATGTAAAAATGATTATTTACTGCTGAGTTGGCATGGAAACGGCTGCTTTAGAATGTGATACGTCACTTTGTCTCCAGAAGGATACAACAGTTTTCAATTCCGTGTAGAAATCAATACCTTGTTTACCGCAGAAATGATTCGTACCCAAAAAGCTGCCTCTCGATCCAGTAAATGAGAACATAGACAATGGTACTGGAATTGGAACATTCACTCCTACTTGGCCTACGTCAATTTCTGAAGCGAATTTCCTTGCAGTCGCCCCATTAGTTGTAAAGATGGCAGTTCCGTTTCCATAGGGGTTTGCGTTGATCATTTGAATAGCTTCCTCTAAAGTGTCAACGAACAGACATACTAGCACGGGTCCGAAAATTTCTTCTCTGTAGCATTCCATGCTCGGTTTGACATCAGTAAGGATGGTCGGACCCACAAAGTTTCCTTTTTCGAAGCCCTGGACTTTGATACCTCTTCCGTCAAGAACAATCTTAGCACCTTCTTTTTTACCTGCAAATTATATATTGGATTAATATTAAATTAAAATAATTTTTATTTATTAGCAAAAATACGTTTAGTATTTGTAGAGATCATTTATAGTATATACAGGGCTATCGGTAATTAGTTGACCACCTCTTGCAGGCAGCCTCTCTACATTAATCCCAACAACATTGGTTCTACAACTTTTTACACATATTGATAAATAACACAAAAAAAACGAAACAAAAAAAAATTTTTACCTCTTTTACTTATTACTCTGTATTTTGCAAGAAGCACTTAAAAGGTCAACGCGCGGGTGCCATACTTACGCTCTGAATTAATGCCAGTTAAGAGACAACAAATAAATTTAGTATAGGAACACTTAAATTTTAAAAACTATTTAAAAAGTTGTTGAACAAATGTTGTTGGGATTGATGTAGAGAGGCAGCCTGCAAGAGGTGGCTAACTAATTACAAATAACGTCGTATAACTTTTTAACACATATTTATTTAAATAAGAAGATTTATTAAAATATATATTATTACCAGATTCGACAAGTCTGAGAATTCTCTCTTTAGCCTTAACAGAGATGACCGGGCCGACATCAGTACCGGGGACGTGACCGGCGTTCACTTTGAGAGCTTCGGCGCGCTTTACCAAGTCAGGAATCCATTCCTTAGCCTCGCCTGTATTAATAATATTATTATGTACAGTAAAAAAATAAAAAAGAAATCTGAGATAAATGTGTGTGGAAGCTTCAATAACATCAAATACATCGCCTGACAGAAGGGAAATATAATAAATATGCAACGATAATTGAAAAGAAACTGTTCGTGAGTGTGCGTGTGTGTATGCGTGAGTGTGCGTCTGTATGTGTATGTGTGTGTGTGATTGTGCGTGTGTGCATACCGACGAAGACGGCGGTGCTAAGCGCCATGCACCGTTGTCCCGCGGCCCCGAAGGCGGCTCCGGTGAGCTGGTTGAGGGTGTGTTCCTTGTTGGCGTCCGGCATCACCACGCCGTGGTTCTTGGCGCCCATGTTGCTCTGGACGCGCTTTCCTGGTTTAAAGTACACATATTAATATTCTCGTTTCAATTTATTACATTTTATTATTTATTGGTTTATCCATAATTCCTTTTTTTTACAGGTGTCCTAATATATATATATCTCTATTGCACTTATAATGGCCGTCGACATTTTTAAAGCTTTATGCCTCGAAGTGAGAAGAGCACGTGACGAAATCGCTCAGATTTTCGGTCTTGATGGATCCAAATTAATTGAGAACACTAAATTAAATAGATATTTTTACAGACACGTCTATCGGAAGGTGGCAGATATAATGTTTTTTATTACTAACATAGATCAATACAAGTCATAATGTTAGTAGTAGTGTATGTACCTGCAGCCGAGGCTCTGCTGTAGATGTGTTTTCCGGCCGCGTCGCCGCCCACGAACGATACGGCTTTGATATCGGGATGGTCGCATATGAAGTTGACAGGGTCGTGGGTTCCGTGCACCACCTGACCGACACACGGTACGTGGTAAACAAACCTTCTAGTCGTTGAGTGAAAATTAAGGTTATCGATGTAATGATTTTGATAGTTTTAACGAAAAAATTATGTATACTTTTGGAGTTTTATGTTCGAACTCGTTATTTATATACATTTCCCGTAGTCCCGCTAACTTGACAACTGCAGGATAATTTTAGCATTTTTCAGGCGCATAAAAAGAAAATTTAAGGATTTTTTATGAAGATAAATTTAAATACAATTTCAGAGATCCAAAAAAATATACTTTTTTCGTTGCTGAATGTTTATAGCTATCGAAGCTATAAAAATACAAGAAATATTAGTAAATTTTTGAGGTGACCGACTACCTCTTATTTATGTATTATAATTATTTTTATACTATGTGACTGTAGTTATTATATTACGTCTTCATTATTATATGTTATTATTAATTTATTAATGCACAATGTTTGAGAATATATATATAAACATGTATAGCCATGTCAAGGTTATTTTAATTTAATTGTAGTTTTTTTTTTATTTACTCTATATTTCTATAAATTATTAATGCATAGTTCACGCGACGGATACCTTTATCCAGTGTATATTTAATTCAGTGTGAAGAAGTGTTTCTTCCAAAATATAATTTTAAACAAAGGCAACAAAGGTCCCGGTCAGTTAAGCATATACAGTTAGTAATGTTATGTTATAAATAATTTGAATCTAACACAGAAATAATAAACATAAGTACATATTTTAATATATAACTCGTTTAAATTTGTAATTCAAATAGCTCGCATTTTAAATCACACTCTAGTTATATTTTCAAATACTTTGTAATATTAAAGAGGTGATATATTGGTTTACAAAATGTATCTAACGTTTCTTATTTTTTGTCAGATTTATAATATGTTTATAATCGCAGTATGTTGCGTGTCACTCGTCTGGTGCCCGTCCGTCGAGATTTCCTTGTTCTAGATCCATATCGATCAGTGATTCTCACCGCTACGCTACCGAAATCGTCAGCAACTAATTTTCAATACTTTGCAACAATCGATTTTTTTTCAATATTCCATTTCATCGAGTAACATTAAAATCTAAAAGAATTCTAATATAGTTTGGCGCAACTTATAATATTTTAATTGTATTAGTTTGAAATTCTCTATGATATATTCGTATTATGTATAATTCCTGCGGTCGGAACATGTATATTTCAATAGTCGGTACAGTTCATACGCACGTTGACCAGCCCCGCCGGAGCCCCGGCCTCCTGCAGCAGCTCCATCATCAGCAGCGTGGCGCCGGGGTCCTGTTCCGAGGGTTTGATGACGCAAGTGTTGCCCGTCACCAGCGCGGGGGGGAACATCCACAGAGGGATCATTACCGGGAAGTTGAACGCTGCCACGCCTGCGTCACGAGCGAGTATAGTGTAAGTGTATATAAGAATATATTGGGTTCTTTTCAGTGATGCTGATATGGATTTATTACGATACAATTAATGGTAGTTTATTTTACATAAACCTATATTAAAAGTGAAGTGTGGTAGGCGGTACTCGGCT
This sequence comes from Napeogenes sylphis, assembly GCA_959347405.1. Lineage (NCBI taxonomy): Eukaryota > Metazoa > Arthropoda > Insecta > Lepidoptera > Nymphalidae > Napeogenes > Napeogenes sylphis. The sequence continues at coordinate 19,596,194 of OY365777.1, forward strand.
GTTGAACGATGTCGGGAAGGCGATCTTACCGGCGGTGACTCCGAGAGGTACTTTGTAGCTGTGTGTGTCCATGTCCCTGGCTATGTTCTGGATGCAGTCACCGAGCTGCAAGCTCGTTATGCTGCAGCAGTGCTCCACTGACTCTACGACACGAACAACTCTCTTATGATCTCGATTAATTATTAAATTATTATTTAATGTGCCCTTTGGATAGAGTGATTTTTTATTTTATTAAATTGAATTTTAATTAAAATTAGGTCATAAATTTTATTATAGCTATGTTTATTTATATAAAATGACTTCATTATGTAGACCACACAAGTGAACAATTGTTCATATTATTAACCTATTCAAAACCTTTCAAAATTGTTTGACTTCAATTCTGACACATTCTTTCACATAAGAATACGATACTTGCTAATTAATGATAGAACAAAATATAAATATGTATAAATAAATAAATAAGATTCCTTGCTACGATGAGTTCTGAATGAATAAAACAATAATATACCTAAGTAATACTTACGAATAAATAAAATACTTACGAATGCCTCTAAGTACATCACCCTCCGCATCGGCTATAGTTTTACCCTGTTCCTCTGTGATAATTGCTGCTAATTTGCTTTGATTTTCTCTTAGAAGTCTTGCAAATCTACAAAAATATGATGATTTAATATTAATAATGGAATAAAACCGCTAAAAAAACTAATGAACAAATTATAAAAAGTATAAAATATTCTCGAAATCAAATAACCTTGATATAAAGTTTAAACATTTACATACTTGAACATTAGTTGCTGACGCGTAAGAATAGTGCTTTGACTCCATGATGCATAGGCCTTCTTTGCAGCCTCTAGGGCGGCGATTAATTCTTCCTGTGTGGCCTCTGGGACCCTTAAAAATAATTTCACTTTTTTTCACATTGTATAAAAAAATATATAAATCTCGATAAACAAAGGTGTCCACAAATTTTCTTATAATATATGCCAATGTATGTCAAGAAGTTATCTAGGCACTAATAATCACCTCTTAAGATGAAATATGAAATAATCTTAACTTAATGTAAATATAATTTGTTGGTGCCAAAATATATATTTTGCAACAAATTACTTTAATAATGACTATTTTAAATTTTAATAAATATCTTGTTTGCAGTAAAAAAAAATGCATATTTCTAAAATAACACAAGATAAACATTAATGTTTGTAAATTTCTATAAACATGTATAGCCATGTTAAGCTTTTATAAATTTATATAAATATAGAATGAAAAATAAACCGCTACGGGCAGGGATTCGAACATTAATTTCGGTAGTGGCATATTTTCGATGTTTATCTATACTGCAAAGTTAGAAACATTGGTAAGGATTTTCAAAAGAAAACTAATAGATGTCACCACCGTCCCAATAAAAACGATCACATATTCATCTCATACAGTATTCTATAGAATACTTAATTCACCGATGCGGACAGCTATACGGTAGCTCAATTGGTAGAGAGACGGGACGGTTTCCCAGAGCTCGCAGTTTTAAATGTCTGCCCGTATCGGTTTATTTTTCATTCTGAATTATATAAATTTAAGATAAACATTTTAAGAAAATATGTAATAGAAATGTATTTACACATTCAATGTCAATATAAAAACAGTTACATAAACTTTAAGAAGGAATACAATGTCAATAAAACATGTCATCATAAAAGTAAACAAAAGATAACATACTTGTCAGTCCTATCTAAAATTAGCAGATAACATTTCTTGATAGGTTGAAAAAAATACATTTTTATTTTGATTTAAACATCTAAAAAATATAATTTTATCCTGAAATGTTAATGTAACAATAAACAATAACAAGGATCTTTTGCTAGTTCGTTCTCTGCTAATTTCTTATATAAAAATAAAATAAATAAAAATATCAAATTTAAAAACTATGTTTTATCATTGCCTGGATTAAGATAATAATGAAGCACTTGACAACAGTCACATTACATATTTCATAAATTATGTACTAATTAATTACCTTCCAATAACTTCATTAGTTGCCGGGTTTGTAAGTTCGATCCAATTGCTGGTCTTTGACTCCACATACTGACCGTCAATAAATAGTTTGGTGGTGGGGGCTGAGCTGCTATAGTTTTTCCGTAGAAGTAAATGAGACTGCAATCATTAATCAATGTTGTGTTTCTCATTTAAAGTATCTGTATCATATTCTCAATTTCTTGAATTTATGTATGTATTAATTTTAATAGTATGTTCATTAAAATTGGCTGTGGTTTCTGTTGCAGATAATTTATTTACACATTAGTGAATATAATTAATCTGTGGATTAAACTTGGACATGATGACAACCTGTCCCTGGACTTTAAACTTCAGCGATGGAATAAAAAAAAACTATAGTTAAGATTATTTTTTTTAAACAATAGCTTTCATCCACTACTACTGATTCTCTTTGTACCTATGTTGGATATCATAAGTACAAAATGTAATAGTAAATATATGTTTTGCTAAGTTTTTATGTAATCACTACTACTATAACTAGTATATAGTTAGTTGTGGAGTTATAGTTTGAAGTACTATCCCAAATTGAGTGCAAAGTCTATGCAATATTTATTATGATATAATATTATTACCCATTATTGGCATAATATAATAACCCATTTAAGCACTGAGAAACTACATCCTAATTTTACAAAATTATATATTAACAGCAGTGCAATATATCATTACAAATTACAAATGATAGCTATCTCAAAACACGCAATGTGAATAAGATAATCTGATCAGAGACAGCAAACTGCTTATCAAAAATAAGGCATAGGATTTGGTTAAATAACAATGTGTATAATTTACAAGTGTCCTCATTTAACAAACCTATTCAAGATTGTTGCGCAAAATCTTTATGTGAATTATTGAACAGGACATGATGAAACCTTAACTACAAATATTCAACTGCGCAACAAAACATACCACTGGGTTGTGAATAATGTACACAGTTTAAATACCAAATTTGCTGAATGATGTATGTGTTTGTCTTACATTTTCAACACTTTTGAAAGTAATAATACTGAAAAATATAGAGAACTAGATTACTATTTTTAGAGTTTGCACACTTAGTTGGATTTTTGAAGAAGTACATTTGAAAAAATATAATTTATACACCAATACCTTTCCCTAAAAATGTGGCCTAACATATATAGGTTACTATAAATTTAATATAATAACAACTTACTTCAGATTTGAATAACTTCAAGATTTTCGATGCCATCGTAATTAGATTAGACGATACTATGTAAAATAGGACTTTAAAGGTGTATTAAAAATTTAAGGTTACTTGGCTCTTGCCCCTCGGATGCCCGACTGATTAAAATACAAATGTGCTTCCGACCTTGAATTGATAAATTTAAATTATTTAAATCCGCTCGTCGACAAAACCAATATAGTTAGAACTTGAAACTTGTTTACATTTTTCAATTTTAGACAGTACGTTCCGTTTGTCAACTATGTCTAATATATTTTTAACATACAATTGAAAATAATGTATAAATCCATATTTTTCAGTTAATATGTTACTCATTTCTCTCAATTGATTTTTTTCAAAAGACATTTATAATTTCCAAACGCTACAAGCCGGGATTATTGAGTAATTATTAGCGAATAGCGATTAGCGATTCTACCATAGATTCTACAGCTGTTTTGGATTCTGTCAAGTATGTCACTGTCATGTCATAGTTCTTGACAGTGGAGAGTCGTTTAGAAATTCAAATTGACATTTATAGAATTAGGTAGTATGCATAACAGTCATTCAGGTTACTTAATAAAATTTTATGTAAAATGTCATTGATATGATTTTTTTTTTATAAAAATAATTTCAATAAAGGTGATGTTTTAATTAACCTATAAGTTTAGTACCGCGATAAGTCACTAGATGTCGCTACTAGTTCTGTTTTAATTCAATATAAATTGTTATGTATTTATTTATATTTTCAATGTCTAAAACTATATAATGCTGATATAATGTTCCTTACTGTAGAGTCCCGACAGATTAAATACAATGCATTCTTTCTGCAATCAATGCAAAGAAATTACGATGTTGGTAATAACTGTTATAAAAAAATATATGCTAATGAAACATCTCTATATATTTTAGTATATTTTTAAGTATATATTTATATATATAGTTGACTATATATTTTAAGAAATAAGGTAACCGTGAGACCTTTTTTTAAAACCACAATAACTTTTATATTTATATACCGATAGTCTAGCAAGTGTTTTAATGCCATCGACACTATCTACAATATTAAAAATATCGATATAATTGATAGTAAGCACTAGATATATTCTAGCTTATTTTCCAGGCTAACTATCGATCTTAGTGGGACGAGGTTGGCGTTGTTAAATATTGACGGTTATTATTTATGCTAATCGTTCCTTGTTTTGGCTATTATTCTATTTGTACATTTTGTTTAGTTTAAAGTTTAACGGTTTCTGTTTTTATATACATTTTTAATATCTTTCATTTTATAGGTATATAATATCGGGACAGGTCTGAAAGGCGGGAGATTTAACGGGGCTCTATGGTACAGATATTATGTCTGACCATGTAACATTTTTTTTTTACTGGTGATAATTCTTCGATATTTAAAGTCAAACAGCATTAGTAGACTTATGACTATGTAAACAAGGCACAAGTAGTGCATTGGTTACTTTATTATAAAAAAAACAAAACTTCTTATATTGTCGCCATCAAATGTTAAGAAGTTGCAAACTTATGTTCTGCTAAATGAGAAAATTAAGGAAATGGTAGACTTCACATAATTTCCACTTTTGATGTAAATTACAATGGGACTTCTTACAGTCACACCTTAGTTAAGTGTCCACTCAGCCCGTGGTTGGGCTCAGAGTGCTGAGCTAGCGGTCCCCGTCCGCAGGCTAAGTTAGCTGGAGCACCCAAACATCTAGGACGATTAGTGTCAACAGAGATGCTGTTTCATCCTTCTAAAGCGATGAGTTTAATTATTATTTGCCTGGAATGAAAATGGACACTATTACGCTATAACTTTTTAGAGGCGGTCGAACTAAAATATAAATAAACTGTAAAAGAAATTCAAACCTATTATTTCGACTGCATCTAGCTTCATTGTATCATACGATTTATACACATGCTGAGCTAACACAGGTGAGTGAGGTAAGATGTGTATTAGGTAGGATCTGTTTTTTTGACTGACAAACCTTTACAAAAACATATTTTTGCCGCTATTTAAATACTTGAGGCTACCTTTGATTTCATAAATCAAATTGTACTCTCAAAATGTAATTAGCGTACATTGTGACACCGCAGTTACGGCGCGTGATAATTTAAAGTTTAAACGTCTTACATCCGGTGGGGTTGGCAGGCCGCAGGGTGCTTCACAAAGAGCCCGTTATACTTAGAACAGCGCTCCTTGATAACCTAACACTTGATCAAACAATTTGCATTTCGCGCTGATTGTAAGTAATACTTTGTAAACGATTTCAAAACATGTGGTTTAGGTAATTTAAATGAGATATTTTAATATCGATTGCTCATTATTTTATTTAGAAGTTATGAATAGTTTTCAGAATATTAAATAAGATTGCCAGGAGTGAAAAGTAATTTTAAGAATAGCTATATTTATTAGGCGACGCGTGTTGAATGTTTGATATATTTATATAATCCTTGTGAATTGTAATTCTACACATGATACGTTCCATGAAAACATTTGACGTTTTAAATATTTTTCGTTTAATTTTTTGTACAGCTAGGAAATACTTAAACAGAAATAAATAAAACATAACTCCATTTTTGATATAAGGATTAATTGTATAATAACTCGGTCTCTAAGTAACTATTTAGTAGAAATAATTATCAACATTATATTAATATGCAAATACAAAATATACCCATGAAGGTTATTATCGATAGGTAGGTATTCTTGAATAACTTTTCTTAAAGATATACATGATTTTGCCACTCAATTAAACTGTTTTAAAACTAAATGTACCTATATCAATAGAATGTCCATGGAGTTTCTTGCCGGATTTTCTACATGCTAGGTTCATGGTAAGTCCTTTGAAACCGTGCAAGTAGAGTTTAACGTTTCATAAGTGCAACGTATACCTATTTGAAATACGAAAGTTTGAATTTTGAGAATATTAGAGAATAATTGTAAGTAATTCCATTGAAGAGCTAACAATCAAATACATTCTATACACAATTATTAGTTAAATCTTGTTTCATCATTTAGAGCCCATGTTCTTCAATTCAGTAAAAAATCTAACGACTAAATGTTAATGTAAAATTGTTTGTATATCGTCAATAGGGCTGTTGGTCGCCTTGTTGTTCTATTGTGTAAAAAAAAATATGAACTTGTCAAAGTTTTTAAAACCTCACATAATATTTACACACATGTAGAAATCACTTTCAGGTCTTAAAAAATAATAATATTCTCAAGGAATATATATATTAAAGAAATAAGAGAAAAGCATTCATAATTAGCATTAACAGACACTTGAGATCAGATCAAAAGATAATAAAAATAAAAACAAAAACCCTGAAAAGATCGCGAAGTAGATGTACAGGTCGGTGATAAGCGGTTCATTGACCGACTATCGGTCATAGCACTCCGTGCAGGGATAGACAGACTATGTAATACTTGCTATGTATCATGATTTGTCAAATGATGTAGATTACATAGAATTAAACGTACTTTTCAATGACGTCAGAATTGTTTATTGTTTTACATTTTTATATTATTTGAACGTTTGAAATAAGAATCGACATTACATTCTTTAAACAAAATATTTGAAATAATAAACGATTTTACGGAAAGATTAGACGTAAGTGACAGTTAATGACTTCTGGAGACACTGAGAACGCGCCGTCTTCAGGATTTATAATGCTATCACAGACTTGGAATTTAATACAATAAGCGAGTCCCAGATAATAAATAAACGCTTGGGCTAAATAAGTCTTAGTTAAAAATAGGGTTTAAATTTCTATATTCAGTTAGGTACTCAAGTAGCAGATAGATAAATGTTCATTAGCGAATATATGTATTATGACAAATTGTTATACGATTTTTCTTGTTTAAAATACTTTTTAGAATTTTTTTATTTAAAATTTAAAATGTTTTTGTTTTAGCCCCATATATAAGCCCCATAAATAATTTTTAAAAAAATTTTTCAACTGGCAAAAGATAACAAATATCATTATTCTAGTTTCCACAGTTTTGATAAATTGGAAATTATTATTTATTTCTACAGTACGATCACATACAACGTACAAAGAAACAAAATATTAGACAATTGTTTCCAAATATTATTCTACACAACCTATATCGCCAAAAGATAAAAGCTGGATATAACGAATTAAATAACTTATTCACTTCGAAACACAACCGATGACTGTATATTAATGTAGTTAATATAAAGGTTAGAAACCAACATAACGACAGACAAATTAAAGAGTGTCATAATATATAATACGATCATAAGATATCACTGAGATTATACATTATTTAAAATGTATTAAATACCGTAACAAAAACTAGTACCGCATCATGCATATGCATGCTCAGTGATCAGTCTATGATTACTGATGTATGTATTCAATAATGTTGCTGTATGTATGCTGTTGCAATCAATAATCCAACATGCGAGCGGGATGTTGCATATGCGTGATACTGGAGATTATTAAGTATTCATTTTATGTTGTTACAAGTATTTTTATGTAATTTAATGTTCTTGTACAAAAGGGTTACGGTTTTTTTTTAATATTATTTTTTTATACCGATGAATTAATAATAACGACTAAGGTTTTTATAAAAAAAACATGTTTAGAAAAACTAGTGCCTTTGAGATTTAAAGTCAGCAAAAAAAAAAAATATATAAATCGGTTTTATTTATTAGATACAATAAACTCTTCACTAACTAATATGTAGTAATTTTATTTTCGCGCTAAACTTTACAGGAAGTTACATAAAACATTACATAGTAAGTAAGTGATAGCTTGGCCTCTTGTAATCTGCGATTTATCGCTGGCTAACTTTACCCTGCGGCTTTACACGATCACTTCACGTCATTACTGCTCAAGAGAATTATGAGACATAGTTGCATAATAAGATACCTTATCAATGATTACTTTGATGAATTTAAGACTCAGTTTTATGAGATGATATTGCAAGTCTTGCAAGTACAAGATAAGACATGACCTACCCATATGATTTATATATATATTCGTTACCTATATATAGAATGAAGGAACTTCAAGTTTTGTTAAATTAAATCTGACCACGGCTCCAATTAATAATATGTTATACAATTTCTTCTCTTTAAGTTTTTTTTTATAAGTCAACAACAGAATCATTAACCCGCAGCACAAACATTATGAAATCATCTTCCTGACAAAGATGTTAGAAGATTCTAGTTACATTCACAAAAGTTTCAATTGTGCAATTAAACGGATAATCTGAACAGGAAATAAATTATAATGAAACTAAGAAGGCTTATAATGTTACATTATATCGTGCAACCTTAGTGTTGTTCTGTAACGTAGTGATGTAAATCTCGAAGTTATGTGAGTGGAACGATTATGTTACTAAGGTACCTCACTAAAGATTTTAGAATGCTATCAATAATGTAACAATTAATAAACGAAACTGATAGTAAACAGTTTTATTATCTTTATCGTTTAATGTAATAATATCACAGGATAAATTACACACATTGATCTAAACCCTGAGTAAGCAAATTATTTGCTTGTGTTAAGGGTGTTAGACAACGATACAAATATATAGAAATACACATTATAAATACTGCGAATATATATAATAAACGACCAAACACAGACATCTATGCTCATCATACATGCCTGTCCCTGTCGGGAATCGAACCTGAGCCCCATTACACCGGTATACGTTAGGCGTCTGCGCTAACCACTCAAACGTGATTTTATATTATCTTAGAAATGTTTCATATAATTCTGTCTTTCTTCGACATCATAGTTATTAGATATTTAATCTAACGATAATCGGACGTTGTTTCTAATACTATTAGATAAAAATATATATCTCTTACTAATACCATGTGTTCTAAATAAATGTTGTTTAATTGATAAGAGGACTAACATAGTTCGTCAATTGATATTAATATATAATCATACTTTGTTCTTAAACAATGAACTTTATTAAACTAATCTGACTTTTATTATCAACTAAAATTAATGGACAATAAAGCCACATATTTGCTTTTGATTTTATTTATTTCACTTAAGAAAATTTTAATATCCTGAAGAGTATATATATTTTTTGTTTAGTGATTACTAAAAATCATAGTAATTTAACTTTACTCTAGATTTGTTTTATATGTATATGTAATATATTTAATAAGTTGTATGATTTTAATAATACGTCTAATTCATGTAATAGACAACTTGCAATATAATCTTCCAAATAAAATTATTAAGTTACAATTATTAATGACCGTCTATTTATAAATACGTCTTAATTTACAATGATGTAGAGAACAATAAAACATGAAGCAAAGTTATGCGATGTTTTTAATTATTTAACGCGTATCAAAACAGTTTATTTAATACTATTACAGGCGGAGAAAGTAGACTTCATGACGTCATCAAATGACGTAATTATACATTACTGCAATTATTACGCAAATACTTATTATGATATAAAATCATTAATGAAAATACAATATATAAAATATATCTTTTTAAATATTTATACAAACGAATTCATTATCGAATTCAAGATCGAACCTGCAACTTACGAGACAAAATATTACTGAATAGTTATTGTAACAATAATATTTGAAGATCTCTGTTTTTTTATAATGGTACTACTGGAAATATACCTACACTAAAATACAATCATAATTCGTGGCTCCAACTATTATTGTCTCCATATCAGCTGTGGAAGTTAGTAGGTTTCCTATCAGCAATTAAGTTTTCTACGAGTTTATCTTATCAGTTGCTTTCCAATCTCAATAGAAATAGAAAATATATTTTTTAAAATAATAAATATTACAAAATAACTTAATAATAATGATTACAATAAATTACAAATAAATGTTTATTTGTGTCGTTCTACAGTAAACAGTAGATGCCGCTGAGGTAAACAAGAGGAAAGTGATCGTACACACACAGATATTTTAATTCCCGGTGTAATTACAACACTAATAACGCACGGTTATCCGAGGCGCGATCTCAATTTGCGCTGCTATCAACGCATAATCTGAACGCAACGCGCTATTTCAGGCGGAGGTCAACGACCACTGTGTTGCTCATTTAGCTCTAAACAAAGTTTATCGAACGCACTTACAATACAATAGGATAACAACAATAATACAAACTATACTAAATGTTTGCTCGTACAGTGAAATGAGAATAACTGTACACCAAATTAATATTTATAAGAGAATAAAAATAGGACTAGAGTACGTTTTTTTTATAAATGTTACTTATTAATAGATTCGCATTAATATACAATATTGATAATGTTAAGTCATATTATATAATAATAATAATATACACACTTGGTTTAGCCCATGGTCGATTCTCAGTACCAGCATTACGCTGAAATTGTAATGATTTTACACCATAATAATAATAATAAGATTACCCTGACTCCCGCACACTGTATCCTGTATCCAGTCTCCTCCCCTTGATTACAAGTTACAACAAATTATGAACGAATGAGTTATTAGTAATTATAAAAAAAAAACAATAAAAAAAATTAACAATGTGTGATTTAAACAAAGACTAACATTAAAATATAAACAAAAAAAATATTGAGTAGTTGTAGATATTTATAACTTCTCCAATTAGCGCTTCACAAATAAATTTCTTATATTACAAGTTGTAGGCACTATACTTGATATAATTTAAATATATCATACATTTATATACCAATCAATATAATATATACACGGTTATTTGTAATTAATTGGCCACCTCTCGCAAGCAGCCTCTCTCCAACATTCGTTAAACATTTTTTTTAAATTAATAGTGTTTAGAATTTAAGTTTCCCATACAAAATATACTTATTTGTTGTCTCTGAACTGGCATTAACTCTGAGTGTAGGTATGGCGCCCGGACGTTGACCTTTTAAGTACTTCTTACAAAATACAGAGTAATAAGTAAAACAGGGAGCAAAAAGTTTTTTTATTTCGTTTTTTTTGTGTTGTTTATCAAGATTTGTAAAAAAGTCGTAGAACAAATATCGGGATTGATGTAGAGAGGCTGCTTGCAAGAGGTGGCCAATTAATTACAAATAACCCAGTATATACTACTAGTTACTAATTAATCACTTTAAGGTTCTTATTTTTAATATCAAATAAAACCGTATATATTCAAAGACTTTCTTACTGGGTACTACAGCGCTGGTCTCTACTGACAGAAGACAGCTCAAATATTTCCTTAATATAATAACACACTTGAATAAATAAAATATTTTAATTACACAAATGTTGCATTATAGTGAAATAACTTATGGGTGGGGCTGGAAGAGAATCACTTACTGTAATAATATAAGATAAGGTTGGGACATACCCCACAGGTATATTGTTTCCCAATAAAAAAAATATATGGAAGTTTAAGAAAACTACGATTCTTCAATATGGGTTGCTAGGTTGCGGGGTCTAGGTTAGACCAGAACAGAAAAAAGTGAGAATCTAACTAACAAATATTTTTGTTGGATCGAGAATCAAACCCAGAAACACTCAGGACTGGTAAAATTGGACATGTCACCATTAAAATAATAACTAACTATACTGCAACTTTGCTCGGTTTAGTGTGTTAATTATCACGTACGTACTATTGACATGTAATACACATACATATTATCAAAAAATACCAACAGCAGGCAAGTTATTTCACCTGTGTGTTTACATACCCGGCTACCAGCGTTAGAGGGTTAAGAAAACTACATCCATACTAAATAAAGTGACACAGGTGGAAAAAAGTCCGTGTTTGATCTTAAAATACCAAACCAAGTCACGACTACCGTTCCCAAGTTTGTTCATTACAAATACTACAAGTAACACTAATAATGGGTGTACTGAACTTTTTTACTTATTTTCCACCAGTTCATGATAAGTAAATTGTAATTGTAATAAATAATAAATTGTAATTGTAATAATTAATAAATTGTAATTGTTGTTTTGTATTTTTGTAAAACTATGATCCTACTGTGATAAAATGTATTCTCAGATTGACGTTTATCAATTGTTTAATTAATAATTATTGTAATATGTTTGGCTCGTATACTGGCACTAAATCGATATTTTGTAATTAAATACACTTTGTCATATTAGGAAATGATTTATTTATTTCATTTTTTTTTTGCTAAAGTCCAAACACATCCCTAGCACAGACTTTAGATCAAGTTTCTTTGATAATGTTACATATTTTAAATAGCAATGTGTTAAAGATATTATGACGTAGAATTAATTTATTATTAATCTTGTAATATACATACGGCTAGCGATGTCAAAATTCAAAGTACTTATCTATAAATGTCTGTTATCGTTTAGTCGATAGGTTCAAAGACACTAGATAACCCAAAAAAGTCGCGGTAGTTTAAAAAATAATATCAAGTGTCATTCACATAATTTAAATATAATTTTATCTAAATCCTTTAAAAATTATGTTTGTCTTTGTTTCAATATCACCAGTCATTAAGTGTTACGTTGAATAATTACATGTAATTATAATTTAATCAATAATATGTGATATTTATTTAGTGATTAGATTGCTCCAAAGAAATCGAGTCAAATGTTACAGTATATATATATTGAAAATTTAATATGCACATTCGTTTCAGTTAATGTCATATGAAGTTATGTTCAGCAATAATATATACTTACATATAGATACGTATATATATGTAATATAAATGTAATTTTGAGCGCTGTAACTGCGGAATTGATATCGTTTTATGTAGGTTACGATAACCGAACAGACCTACAATCATATTATTTCATTTGCATACATCCAACTATAATATTTTATTAGTTTATCAATAATGCACGATAATATATGTTATTCCATGTTAGTAATAATCATTTTGGCTTGTATGTATATTCATTTCGTAAGTTCTGTTTTAGGATCAAGACGTTCTTGAAATAAGTGAAGGTCGTTCAAACTCAATAGGTATTCGATTAACCTCAAATAACCTTATTCAAATAGAATACAAAATGATTCACTTACGAAATAACAACAATATAATTATTTATATCTACATAAAACGAACGCCACCTAGAATAACTTCATCATCGTCAAGCTATTAAAAAGACGTGTCCTTAAATATTGTCATGTAGGTACAAAGAAATATGTTTCATATTAAATAATTTATTTTTATTTATAGGTAGCTACACTAAATGTATTTTTGATGGGATGTTTGGGCAACAAGCAGACGGACATCTGCAAAAAATATATATGAAAATGCGTTGATTGATTTCTCCTGGGTGACGAGAAGGGATATAGGACACTAGGACAAGCGGGCAGGAAGAAATAGATTTGGGTATACAGATCTGAATCATCAAACAAAACGTAGCTAAGATCTACTTTAGCCCGATCTTCCATTGGAGGTCAGTAATACAGCGGTCGTGCCAGCCCGAACACGAGTGGCACCTACAGAGTGTGTCTTAATTTCTCTCTGTGTTTATTCGTTTGTCAGTCGTCAAATTGTATTATCAATTTAATAAAGAGGTACAATATATTTACACGTTATGTACGTGTAAATATATTGTACCTTATTTGAGAGAAAATTACATTTATTAGTACCTTTTCTTTTCAATTAACCATTTATAGCAAATTAACAAAATAATTGAGCTAATAGTTCAGAGCCGTGCAGGCTTCAGCACATATTGATAGCTTCATCGTTAATCATCATCATCACCTTTCATCAGTCTTTTTATTTATTAAAAATGCAACTCTTGTAATTTAATCATCCTTATTAATTCTTCGAGTTTTTCATAAAACATAAAACTTAGGAGACAAGAAAAGTAAAAAGGTAATACTCCTATTATACCTAAGTACTTAAATAATACATTTACAATAACAAAGTTAGTCAACCCTATTTTCTTATCTCCTGCTTTATTGTAGCTATTTGTTATCATAATAATAAAAATGAAAAATTATCATTATAACGTAAAATAAAGTTAAATAGTTAGTAAATAGCGTTATATATTTATTTTAGAATATGTGTGTGCCAGAGCCGGCTTGAGCATAGTTTTGGGATGGAATATTATTCTTAATGTATGAAGTATATTATATATTTACTATATATATATATACTTATACATATATACTAGAGATGCGTCGATTAGTGGTTTCACTGAATAATCGAACACCAAAAATCTACTATTCGGTTTATCTTATACCGAACCGAATATTTGGATGAATCATTCGGTTTACTATTGCATTGTTGGTTTTCATAAATATGTTCTAATAAGTATTGTACATGTGGCTTCTGGCTAGATGAATAAATATATTGATTTGAGTTAAAAAAAAAAATTTAAGGATTAAAAATAAATGCTGATTTAAGGTTCAAAATAAATGTTCACTATACTAAATACTAATTGTAGGTCAGGAATAATAAAATAAAGATGTTGACCTAATACTTTTTGAAATAATTATATGTTGATTTGAAGCTTAGTTAGAACCGAATATATTCGGCACCAATACCGAATATTTCGGCCGAATACGAATACTGAAAAAGATGTCGAATATGCCGAACGACGCATCTTTAATATATATCCTTATACATACTACAGCTGTCCTGTACAGTCCTCCTGTAACTAAATGTCACTGTGTACGCTGCCCAGGGCCCTGCTGCTGAGTAGGAGCGGCCCAGGGCCTTGTGAATGGCCGATGAATTTACCATACAACTTTGAACAAAATAATTTTCACATATATTTTTATTATTTAGTCGTAAGATTACTTGTATTTTTCGTTGTTTGTTATTTTTTCTTATGTTTATTGATATCAGATCAAAATCTGACCCCGGATGTGTTTGTGGCATCGGGAGGTATTTAAGAAATAAATGTAATTCTCCAACATAATAAACATTTCCTCGTTGTAATATACTTAATTGGTAGGTACTATTTAACTCAACTGATTTATTATGAATGTTATAAAGACAATTAACTTGTAAACAATTATTAATATACCCACTTATCTGCGTGGCGTGACTTGCTTGACGCGCTGACAACTTCATAACTTCATATACTTCATATGTGGCTCCCTTTAACCGGAAATAAATATAAAAGGAAATAAACAGAAAAAAATGGAGGTACCTATAGGACTATTCCTTCCTACCTCGGTAGGTACTGCCCGTTTTACCAAATATATTCATTATAAACTTCATTAGTATGTTATAAAACAAAACATATTTAAAACGCATTTCAAATATCATTTAATTCCATTATAACGTTTTATTTTTATTTCTTTATTTGACTTCACGTAACTGGAAATAGAAAAAACGTAATAACTTGCAGTTTCGTTATTTCCAAGTCTAACATATTGTTATAGATAAGGCACGCAACTATTGACTTCCATTTTACAATCTCATTCTATCATACGTAGTTTCTTTAAGGACTATATTTATTTATTTATTTGCATTATTTTTGTTTTGTTGATTTTGATTTTGGTTCATCTTCTGTAGGACCTGTAACACGACTACATTTTCTTCAACTATAAAATAAATAACATTAAAATATTGTACAACATAAGGTGCAGTGTGAGGTTATTAAGAAGTTAAAATAAGTGCAAAGTTCTCATAATAAGGCTTCACTTCAGTGCATTGCGATCGAGGTGACATAGAAAACACACGGCACTATATAACAATAATTCAATATATATAATTCAAATTTTTTGGTCTACCGTATGTACGTATGTCAACTCGATGTATCTTACATTCTACATTCATATATCTATATCGTATTTATCAGGACGCAGCATCTATTATAGAGATATTAGAAATCCTAAAAAAAAATCTAAGTTAATTATTAAATGTAGAAAAGATGCCACAACTAATTTTAATGTTTAAAAATATCTATAAACGAGTTTAGCCATTGTTTTAATGTAGAATTAATTATTTTTTATAATTAATGTTATTATTAAAATATCCTCAAAAAGGTGTAAAAAAACGCCAAAAAAGTGTTTTATTATTAATATATCATTTAATTACCACATGCGTAATTATGTTTTCAAATTCCAATACTGAAATAAAAAATAAATACCCCAATAAAGACTAACAAAAACCTTTTAAACATGGTTAAGGAAGAAGAAATCTGATAAGGGATGAGATGAGATGAGATAATCGTTATCCACTTCTGATCCTTGCTACATATAAATAAAATCATATATACCTGTACTTGCACACAGGTATATATGATTTTATTTACCTACTCTGGGATGTCTTGACCTTCATAAAATTGAACATTATTTTTTATGGAGTGTTTGACAAATTTATTATCTATAACGGTTATTATTTTAAAAATATTTTGATACATTAATAAAATTGAGTTATCTACAAACAAATAACTGTGCTCACGTAATTTATTATTTAAATCGCAGATATCACAATTGGGAAATAACTAAATAGTATCTACATTAAAATCAACTAATGTAAAGTAAGTATGTAAAAATAATGTAAGTAAAGTAATAAGTTTAAAATATGTATATTCTTAGACTAATAAGGTCTTAACAATTATAGAAAACATCTCACTCCTTGTGCCAGGCCGTTATCAGCTCATGAGATACTGTAAATGACTTCTGTGTTCATCTCACCCCTTCAATGTAGATGACAATAATTACAAAACTAATAGACAAACATTTATTTAACGGTATTCTTCATATCACTATTGTTGCATCTTGAAAAACCTTAAACCTGCAACACATATATAAAAAAAAAGTGGGATTAGATTTTCACATATTTTTTTTTCTGATCTCATGTCCCTGACTATTAATATCATTTAATGACTTAATAAATTTAATCTAACATATAAATTACCGCTGTATTCTTTTCAACTGTTAGTATATAAGACATCGACGATGAAAGTGGTTTTCTCATAAAGAAGAATTTGTAAAATATCACCCTTTAACCACCCTGTTTGGATCCCTATTAGTTAACCATAGATCTATCTACTCACACAAGTATATCTGGCATTTAATAAGGTATCTATATAAATATTCTTCAACCATTCTGTTCGTCGTTATATATCTCCGTGTGTTTCTAATGTTTGTGTTACGTAAAGCCTACGACACGCAGCATATCTTTACGAGCCTTTGTGTAGATTGCTGCCAACCGTGCCGCTCGGGTACACTCACCTACACTATTAATAAACTATAGGTAATTCAATTTACACTTATAGGTAGATCACATTTCGTCAAAAATCACCAAAAAAAATAATATTGTTTTCGATATTGGTTTGCAGAAAGGCAACTTAAACCAATGCTTGTAGCTACACATACACATTAAAAATATTAAACGTTATAGAAAATAAAATATAAAAATATAGTTCAAATTGATCAGGCGTTCATCAAACCACATTACTTGAAACACATTACTCATAATTATTTCATTATTTATTTCATTATACACACGGTCGTCAGTCTGAATTAATTAAAAGAGATGACTCGCGAATAATCAAAACAGAAGCCATTACAAAGTTTTATTGGAGTTGTCCTTTTCTTGAGTACATTATATAGTCACGTGTGCTGTGAGGTAGCGGATGTTTGTATTAGTTCGCTACAGTACTGAGTACATGCGTCGGTAGTAAAAGTTATATTGCCGCAGTCACTACCAGCGGGTCACATGGACTCGCTGGGTGCGTGTACATACCGCTGTTAAGAAGCGAAGCGAATTACTGGTCATTCAATAATATATACCTACTTTTTGTTTTACATTGACCTCTCGAATATTTTTATCAGTACTGTATGTAGTTGTTATAAACATGTTAGGTAATCTGTCTATTATATTTCTTGAAGTAAATGACCGGTTTCTTAAGTAAAAAAATGCTTAATTTTACTAAATATAAGTTATTTGATACACAAACTTAATGTAGATTTAATTTGCCCTTCAACTAATTCCATAAATAAATACGGATCGTACCTACTTTGTTGATCAAAATGCTAATGTATGATTTTCCTTCACTACATGTGCCCTTGGAATCGTGTCTCAAAATAATTTATTAAAGAAGAACATTATTTATATAAGTATTAGTACCTATTCCAAAATGTCCTTTGATCTTTCATTTACTCAAAGGTAAGTATCCACTACCACCACTATGTTCGTGACTTGCCATAGATAACAACATACTAATACTGTACATCTACCTATACCCTGTTCGCAAAACACTTTTCAAGAATCCGTCACAAGTGATGCTATTAATTCGCAAGCATGTGGAAACCAACCTCAATAAGTTTAAGACTTCTCCGCTAAAAAGTATAAACTAATCGTACCGTAAATAAAGTTTTCTGTCTTTAATAACCTTACTCTTAACAAAACTTAACAATTCTTCCCCTGGTACCTACGCATGCATTCAGACTACATTACGTATTTAATCAAAGTGCATGTCTCATTTAAATTCATACATTCGTTACTTCTCGGTACTGTACGCGTGTAATGGCGTAGGTACAACACTTATATAACTTGTATAATATAACAGAAAAATAAAATGCAAAACATAACTTTATTGTATCTATTTTTTTTACAAATCAATTAGTTTTGGTCAATATAAAACGCAAGATTGTTGTGTGAAGTACGAACGAAGGATCATTACTTTGTATCGTCTCAATTGATTTGTTAAACATCTATACTACGCTATTATCAAACATATTATTTTCAATGCACACTGAGGTTTTATAATAAACTAGCTGTTGCCCGCGGCTCCGCCCGCGTGTAGGTCGCTTTTCGAGTAATCTGTGGAAACTACAATTATCCAGAGCTATAATAGACTTATAGTTAATCCTATAGTATCCTATTCCCGTGGAAATTTTATATATATAGGCATTACATTGCTACGATATCAAACTGAAAATAATAACATACATACACATCACACACACACGACCAAGACATTATTCAGATATACGTATTAAAGCATATGGATTCGAAATATTATGTTTTTGAGACATTAATATTAGAATATTCAAGTTTTAGTAATCATCCCTAATTTTTTGAAAATGAAACATAGCCTATGTCACTCGGGAATAGTGTAGCTTGCCAACCGTGAAAGAATTTTTGAAATCGGTCCAGTAGTTTCGGAGCCTATTCATTTCAAACATACCAAAAAATAATCAAACCTTTCCTCTTTATAATATTAGTATAGATATATATTTTGAGATTGTAAGTAGGTAGGTACCGATAACCGAAAAATACGATGTTACAGGATGTTATTAATAATGAATTAGCAATAAATCAAGATTGTGTTGATAAACATATTCATAACAATTCATTTATTTGATCACGGTGATCAGAAAATAGCAAAATAATCGGAAAATGAATAATAATTCGCAATTATTCACCTGGGACCGACCATGAAATGCGCTAAAAAAACAGTCAAGAGCTCTTAACTTTATATTTAATGTTTAATAATATTAACAAGTAGGTATATTATAACAGAAATTCCTTAATTCTTTATTTTAAGAACTCCATAATTAATATGATTAATTTTCTAAAATATGAATTAAACTTTGAAGTACTCAACTAACTTTTGACAGCCCTGTCGTCCGCCTCTATCTGTAACTAGTTTAGTAACTTCATACATCTTGCTCGTTATCTAATCACTGTTAGCTGTACAAATATTAGATAATGGGTCCCTTATCACACCAGCAGCAATTATCATTATCGCTGAACTAATACCGGGCCTCGTATTTACTTTCTTGGGCTTGATACGACATATCAGTGAGGATTGACACAGAGTATACGTTTTAAATCTCAATCTTCGTCGTTTCCGTATTAAGGCTGGACTACACGTCGGATGAATAACAAACATTTTATTAATATGCATGAGTGACTGCTTTGTCTTTTTAACTTAAGGGATTTTGTTTTATAATTATCTTATATTTCTATAATAAATCGTACAGTTTTCTTCACGAAATACTAGTTGTGGAAAAAATAAAACTAAAGTATATCAGATGTATTTTTTCTAAGAAAATTTCTTTTAGGAATTTCGATCCAACGAAATCATAACTATATCAGTTTGAAAATATTCGTATATATGAATATGATCATGAAAAAAACTTTTGCATATATTTTACAGATATTTATATTTTAAATAACTAAATAATGATTAAATTGGTCAACACGAGCAGGGCTGGAACCTATGGCTTATCCTTTTTGAGACTCAGTTGACTATCATTTAGTACATTTTATTGAACAAATGTTTAAGGAAATCGTCTTTATTATTATAAACAATTAATCACATTAAGCTATTTTTATATAATATTAATATTTATATAGATCAACTGATGTTTTATTATGCCCACAGGAGGAAACACTTGACGTAAGTATGTACCTACCTATTAGTCAAGACCTCAATATAGTCGATTGTTTGAACTCAAGACTCAAGGACATTAGATATTGCAACACAATAAACTACACCTTTATTAACGCCGCATACAATATATAAACTGTAAATGCTTAGATCTTTTAACTGGTATTAAGAATATTGTCTTTAGTCAGTCCCCCCCACTCCCATTTCCAGTCTTGAATAGCAAACCTTCTAACGAGTACCTCTGTATTATATTTTACTACTATGTAGTTATATGTTTTAACTTATCAAATAGTACCTACTCATTTTCATGCAGAGCAACAGATTAAAACATCCGCTAGTGTGTTAAGTTGCACCGATATCGGCTGAACTGTTGATTCTATAGTAAATTAGACTTTATCTCATTAAAAATAAGGGTCAAACGATATGTGGGAGGATGTTTTCGATGAGTCGTTTGTGTCGAAGTTGCTTTTCAAGGGCGCTTTATCGCGGTGTTCGGTTACTAGAGTGGCCGACTCAGCTCCAGGAATTGAAATTTGAAGCCGAATATATAAAGCCGGTAAGCAGTGTACAATCAACACTGTATCAAATTCTATATATTTATTTATTATATTGTTTTTTTTTTAATTATTACAACTAACATATATATATATATAATTCTTTATCTCCAACGCCATTCTTTGATTGTTGTAAGGCATATTAATGGATTTTTATAAAATACGTACCCTCATCACAATGACCTGGCGTAGTTTTTAAGATCAAAAGTAAGGAAGGAATTAAAAAATAATAATAATATCATCATATCAATTTTCAACACTTGGAATTAAATAATTTTGGACCGATGCTATGGCCACTTAACTACATATATATTATATATTTTAAAATAGTAGGTTAAAGTATTATAAACATGTTATTTAAATGAACTAAGTTATTAATATGATGATTGATTTCAAGAAGCAACAAATTTTAAAACAAACAGGGAATAAGGATTTGGATGAGGGAGTAACAAAAACAAAAATAAATTATTTTTTAACATATTTTGACTATAATTCAATAAAAATGCAGATGGATATAAAGAAATTAAGAAAACTTACAAGAAAATGTCATAAACAAGCTTTCATTTTTTGTCCGTAAGAGAATGTAGTAATTTTTGGGAAGATTAACTTACAATTGGAATTAAATTAAAAAATTAAATACTTAATTACAAGTGACATAGGTACTACAGTATCTAAACTAGGGCCTGTTATAGTAAATGACTCTTGATATATTACTAACATTAAGTTACATGTATGGTACTATTTATATGTCCGTTTAAATACAAAAGAAATTAAATAAAACAGTTTTAATGGTTTGTAAATCGTAATGAACTGATAATAAATAATATTCGCGAACTTTATGAAAAACGCTTATAACTAATATTCTTAACATTAGGTACAAAATTTATTATAATTCTGTGGTCACCATGCAACACTTGCTTTGAGAAGAAAAACTCAAATTAAACATAAAATAAAATAACACTACCATCTCGGTTCTATCTACTGATAAATTAACAAATAAAAAAAACTCTACAGATTAGTAATGTGCTTTTATTACTATTGGTACAAAATCGTAAATCTGATTTGTATAAAAATACACACTCCCAAGAGTATCTTGGTATCCAAAGCGTATCTGGATGGTTCTGTCAGAATTTCTCCTCATCACGTAATTGGTCCCTTAATTAAAACATTAAACTTTGTTATATAAATATTATAAAATATCACACTTTAAATTCAAAGAAAAAACTATTCTACGTCGAAATTAATCACTTAGCTCTGTCAAAGTACAAAAGTAATAACTGTGCCAATTTGAATATTATATTCAAAAAGATACAATAAATAAAAATCAATCTATCTCGATCAACTAAAAATTAAATATTAAAATCGATTTATTTTGTTATAAAGTAAAAGGCACTGATCGTGAAGGGCGAGTGCGGCGTGGAAGCGCGAGGGGGGAGGGCCGCGCGTCGCTCCTTCAATCAAGTAACAACATGTTTTATATCATACTATTGTCACTTTATATTTATACAATATCGGTATATGGATTCTCGGGAGATCGACGGGCTTATTCTTGGATACCTGTAATTTTTTTGCGTGCGTCTTAGCGGTCGACCGATCTGAACGAGCGCCGGAGCGAGGACGAAAAAAACAATCACCAAAAGTCTCAAACGGGTTTAGGCCCGCGATCCGCTCGCTCGACGCAAAAAGAACAAATCCTGGCAGACGAGCCGCAACGCAGCTCATTTCAAGATTCGATGTTTCTCGAATAAGTCGCAGATGATAGATTTGACTAGAGGTGATGTCGCTCAAATTTTATAAATGATATTTCAACCAAAAATCGCAGTGTGGTAAGTTACGTACATTAATCGTTAAGTTCACGTATCCTCGCAAAGCCGTCATTCTCTCGAGTTCCAATCTGCATCGGCTGTTTCCATTTATTATTTTCTTTGAGAGTTGAATTAAAAAGGTGTATAAATAAGGAATCAGCCGAGCCGGTGTCTATACAACGAGCCACGTCCCGTCGACGCAAGCCTCGTCCGTAAGCGGTGTGGCGTCGCAACTGCTTGCTATAAAATAATAATTAAAGTTAAAGAGACTCGAAATAAATAATAAATTATTATCTTATATCCTTAAAAATAGATCACGAGCGCCTTCTCGCGGTACGGTACCGAGCGCAAGTAGGCAGTACGAAATAAATAAAATGTTACTATCAGCTAACTTTACAAAAACCACCGCTCGGCGGAGGATCGCAAACGGGAAGACTTCCGCGAGCTACATAATAAATATCTAATAATATAAGGTGCCATTTACAAGTGCGTGCCGATAACTAAAAGATGTATATCTACTATATTCACACCGCAAACTTTCGAGACGCCAGTGAACACTTCTTTAACTTTACAAAATTACAAGGCGAAGTAGTTAAGAGCATCGGTAAACCGGAGATCATTCGTTGAGCGGGTGAGGGCGCGAATCGCGAAGAGCGGGACGCCGCTCGGGCGCGGTCTGGAAGACGTCGAGTAGGCACTAAGGTGACGGACGATTCTTATACGCTACGGTCGATTGTTAACTTAGGACTAGGCGACTTCTCGTATTTAGGCAATTACAAGATCGCCAAACGCCGAAGAGAGGCGATTGAAGACAGGCAGCCGCTCTTCTTCTGGGTCCGGAGATTGTGCGCGACGAAATGCGAAGGACGTTGCATGTGCGGGCGGCGACATCGCTGGTGGAGAGTGAGGCGCCAATGGAGATTGAGGAGTCAAAGGTGAATGCGGCGATCTGGGCGAGCGTGAGCCGTCACTCATGTAAGATGCGAGAGATCCACCCGATGACAACGATGCTAAAGATCCGCCCGGTGATGGTGGTTCACGGCGTCTCGCTTCTTCTGCATTGTGTACGAAGTGGCATCGTGGTCCGTATGGGCAGAAACCGACGGAATGGAAAGTGCGACACAACTCGGTTTTGTATTTAGGATGGCGCTGCAGATTGCGAAGTTCTCGCATTCCATGAGCAAATTGACATTTGTCTCCATATTTGCATACGCCCGCTTCTTCAAATGGTCGGCAAAGTTCGGTCTTGTATCGACTAGTAGCGGGTGGCGGAGGTGCGGGATCACTGGTGGTGCGCTCGAGGCGGCGATGACCGAGACTCGTCAGGAGACCGGCGAGCGCTCGCTGTGCTGGTACGGAAGCCGCTCTGGCCAGGACCGGATGCTGATCCCATCCCACACTAGCAGACACGTTGGTTCCACCAACTGGACCAAGTGCGCTGCTTAGTGCACTATTCATCGTCTGTACTGGGCGAGATTGGTTCTGAAATAGAAGAAAAAAGATATTTAATTTTTATAATTTTAGGTTAAAAAACAACTTTTAGGTAAAATGTACCTAAAAACAAAGAAAATGTATATAAGAGGAGAGATTAGATTTTTTTATTTCATACTTCTTATTTATATAAAAAAAAATCCTACAGGTACGGTCGTGTACCTGCCATATCTAACAAAAAAGGTACCATCGCTTTATTTGGTTTCGACTACCTGCCTCAACAACCCTCAGTAATAGCTTAACGTTAAACGTCTAATACATATTTCCATTTAAATGAGATTTAACTGGCCCCTTTGAAAGCCCAGGGGGGAAACTAATTTTAACGACTTATACCAGATAAGACATTAACGGGTGAATTATTTATGAAATTAGTTAACGACCTGGCCCTGCGTACGTCGACTCGACGCGGTAACCGTATTTTAAGTTTGGATATTTTGGTAATTGTAAAACTTAGCTACAGGAGATCACCATAACAATAGTGGTGTTCAATGTTCATACACGAGAGGTAGTTGACACGAGCGGTTGGCGACACAATTGCACTCGTTGTACACTATTGTTCACCAACGCCGTCGCAATGAGGAATAATTGTCGCTGCGCAAGCTCAGACCGAGGGGCAATGGTCGACGTCTAAACTAACAGTATCTTCTTAGTGACCGATTCATGATCTATTAGTTAACTGACAACCTGCTGTGGCCTTTGTCGTCGAACAATGCGTAACTAAGTATTTTATGTTAGTATATAAGATTGCAGCAACATGATCTGGGAATGTTTTAACCATTTATAGTTCATTGAATATCAAGTAAACCGTGCTACGGGATATTCTGTTAAAGAGAAGAACTCGATAAATATTTCCACTAAAAAGCAGGTAACGCGAAGGTTACAAGTCGCTGGATGCGGAACATTGCCGATGGACACTATACATTATGTATGACAGATCACATCTCGTATGCGGCAACCTCAATAGATGTGAATGACATATCATTGAATATTCTATGCGCCTATGTTTGGACCCCAGATCGTAAACACGCAAACACTTGTAATATAAAACTTACAGCATTCCGCGATATTTTAAAATCATACTGAAAACAAGCAAAAGATTTTATTCAATGGTTTTGAGTAATCCCTTCAATAATTTACATTTGTAACGTCAGCGGATAAAACACGATATAATAAACTTCTGTAGAAATATCTTAGTGCCTAGTGCCTAGAACCCAAGTACGAGTCATGAGGTCAACAGCAAAAGGTACGCAAACAATTACACTAATGCATTAGCTGAGTGTAAATACTTATTGTTCTCCAAACTATAACCAGCAGAATTTTTTTTCGTTACTAACTAAAAGAAATATTTAGTAGTTATACATAAAAAAATAACTTTTAACTCGCTCAACAATCAAGTAGCCGTACTTGCTTTAAATAAAAACAAGAGTGTTAATTTGAAAGTGTATCGAAAAAAAATGGATTTCGGTCATTTCGTTATAGCTGCGGATGAAGTATAGTTAAATGTTCAGGGGTTAACTCCACGGTCACCAAGTGACTATGGTAAATGCAGCCAGTTGTAATCAGTGAGTTATCAGAGCGAAACATTGGTTAAGCGCTTTCCATCGGACACTCGCAATTCAACTCCAGGGAAATTTGTAATCACTGTCGATTTCGAGCGGCCGCGGTCATTGCGTTCGAAACTAAGGGCAATTGGTAGCGAACAGCTTCGCCGTGATCACTGCACTTTATTATAATAACATGAATCCATTAGACGTACCAGGGTACATCATTAGTCACGTGCGTGGCTACTAAATAGTCGATTTACTGCCACCGAGATCAGAGAGATTCTAAAGAACACTATAATAATTTATTTAAATATTAACACTTTATTTTGCAATGTCTTTTAATTCTCATTAAATGATGTCTTGTCTAAAACAGATATGTGAATATTGCAACAACCCGCAACTCGATGCAATCGACACTTGCATAAAAGATGTCTTATGTAGTTGAAGTTAGTATTCATCAGACGAATGAACAACGCACGACGTAATCTTAAATGCACGCACTTTTACAAACTGTTGGATTATTTGTTTACAAAAATATAATAATTCAAATTAACTAAATAACATCAATTGACGTTTTTAATGTTTGTTAATATGTTTAATATATATTTATTATATTTAATTATAGAACTTACGCAATATTGTGTCTTTGTTATCCTCACAAACATAGATATAGAATTTTAAACTTTGTTGACACGGACAAATTGACAAATTATAGTTATTCTTTACTCAAATAATTTACAAAAACGAATTAGATAATGTTTCCAAGGATACAAAATCAAAAAAACTGTTAAATGAAAGGTTATCGAACTTTAAAACACTCATGACAGCTCGTATATTTACTCTGGCAATCAGTAAAATTTACACCTCCCGAGATGTTGTCAGTTGTATACGTACGAAGTTCTGCTAATAATATTTTCTTCAGATAACCTAAGAGGGCATCGGCTCCGCACAACAAAGATGCCAAATGAGGTTTCTGGTTTTCAGCAAATATTAAACGATAAAGAGATCAATTTTTACAATTCAAATTAAGAAGCCTTAACAAAGACATTAATAGACAACTGAGAAAATATAGCGCGAAACTATCTGTTATACTGAACTGAAGAACAAAGGAAATATAAACGCGACATGTCAAAATTTTATAATGATAATACGTCATGTGTCAGTTATGTTTCTTTTTTTCAGTCAAACGCTTGTAACCAGCCAGGGTTAGGGAATTAAACCTTTTTACTGTTTGGTAGGTTTATTGTGTTTTATTATAGCAGTAATGTCTTTTATTCACTGTTTCCTGTAAGCTGATACGAGTAGTATGAACTCGTAGCATTACGAAGACTCTCGCGACAATTGATCCAGCGACAAGTGAACACTCGTATTTAATTGAACGTTAATTGGCTTTAATCAAATGCGTTCTATATTTAAATGAACTTTTAACGACTTAAAACACTCGGTCATCTTGACTATATCTTATAAATATAGTTTATTACATATAAGATCTGTATTTAACTAAGTCATTTGTGGTTTGATAATATATAAAATAATACAAACCCACTTGCTATACTGTATTTATCTTTCAAACTGTTTAATATTATGTTATTCATGACATGGATGAAAAGTAAAAGTTCGTTTTACTGCCTGCAGCTGGTGGATTGGTCATCAAAATTGGTACATTTCTCTGAAGACCCCTGTCTTGTCGATTACTGTCATCCCGTTTATTGAATGATTGCGCGAAAATAACCAGCCAAGATGCGGCCCCCTCACAGTGTACCAACCTACCAATAATGGCAAAATAATCGTTAACCTTACTATACTCGCCCCTTTGTCTCGAGCAGTGCGTCTTTGTTTATTTTGATTTATATAAAGGTTGATATCACACGACACTCGTGGTCTACACTTCATTGTTCTTTATTTTAATATTAATATACTTTAATCAATAGCCTGTTCACAATTATCATCGTTTGTGTGTTATGGTATACTATTATAATACTTCTCCCGCAGAGACATGAATCAGATGTGTTCATATTTAATTGGAACGAATTTTATTATATGTTAGAAGTTAATTACATGTGCTGGGCTGATATGGGAAACTTAAGACTGTGTGATTGATATAATACATGATCTATTCTAGTCTTATTATCTGTTGTATATAAAAAAGAGTTTGTCCCTTTGTATTAATTACCCTCAGTAATAATGTAACAGATAATCATAATCTTTGTAAACATGTTTATATATAGTTAATAATATAATTCCTGCCAATCTTGGAGCGGGCACGTGTGAAACAAACACAGTTATTTCAGTCCACACTCACCGCAAGTCCAGTAGATACAAGATGACAACTAACAACAGTGAGTAAGACCGGACGCAGGAGGCGGTCAGCGCATGCAGATGGGTAGAACTCGATTGCCATGCGAGACTTACCGCCTATGGTAAAAATTCCATCGCTGGCTCACCTCTATTTGCATAGCTATCAATTGTTTCTCGTTATTATAAGAAACAATGGAAACATATTGTATTTTAGAGTCTCAGGCACTCGGTTCAGGACAAACAGGAAATCACGTAGAGAGCGATGTTTCGAGAATCGTTAAATGGCTGTCATTTAACGACTTTATATTGTAGCATTGCATTAATGAAGACCCCACCTAATGCACATATAAGGTTCGTTGACCTTTATGAGGAGAAACATTCAAGTTAAATTGTAATTATGCCGCAACATATCGGTTTGTAATCACCACTTAACTACTTTAACAGCTCGGACAACTTTATAAGGGGCAGTGGCGTAAGTCTACTATTATGATACGCGTGGGCCCATATGAATGATAAATTAATAAATTTGAATCGTTCACATGTAATGAACGTATAGGGGCAGACGCGGGCGCAGGCATCATCTATCGTCTATGGCAGACGTCATAAAGCCCGCGACGAGGTAAAGCGGCCGTAAAGCGAGTGTCAACAAAGGGCTCGGTGCAAGTCTAGCTTGTTTACCCTCCGGCCGCTCAAAGCGGAGGAAGCACGTCCCCCAGGCCGGCCGCTTTTAGCACCTCCTTATTTATAGATGCAACAACACCAATGCCCGAAGCCGATTTGCGGAACCAAACAAGTAAACAATGTTCCTCACGATGGTAACGGTCGAACAACTGAGTCAAGAATAGTGTGAATATCTGTAATCATATACTTAGAAAATAGCAAGTTCTTTATTCCTCAGGTATAATAATATAATGAGCGGCCATTAGCGATCTAAACTGTCCTTACGTCAGACTAGTACCTGGTCGTAGCAATTCCTTTGTCCATATATTTTTTATGTTACGTCATACTACCCACTCGTTGGTTACACTTTCCCGTAAATTGTGCTTAGATGTGACTCATTCAGAGATATTATACAAAGGAAAACATTTTCTATGACTAATGTTTACACTTCAAGTTATTTTATTTGTATTGTATGAGTGTTATCAGCTAATAGGCTAATTGTTCTAAATGGTTATGACGTTTTAGTTAAGTGTACTGAAAAGAGAAAGTATTATATATTATCTATTAGTCCTATAGCAAGTACCTACTATACTATATGTTATAATAATTATCTTAAATGCATAATGTCACTGCAATTAACAACAAAGTATACTTTTATATTATATTTTATCAATGTTGTGCTAGTAGAAAGCAAGATTAGAAGGTCAATGCCGCTGTAAATGTACTTT
Source organism: Napeogenes sylphis (assembly GCA_959347405.1). Lineage (NCBI taxonomy): Eukaryota > Metazoa > Arthropoda > Insecta > Lepidoptera > Nymphalidae > Napeogenes > Napeogenes sylphis. Next base: position 19,625,809 of record OY365777.1, read on the forward strand.
GCACTTGCTAAAAAATACACAAATCTATTGAAGTTCATTGACCTTACAGCAGAAATATTTATCACAAGTATTGGAATCAAGTGTTAACCTTGATAAAAGTTATTTGTAAATTGATTCCATCTACAATGACTTCGAGTCTTGTCTATTTTATGTACCACATTTGTTTTTTCAAATTATGTAAACATTGAAGAAATTTTCTCAGGATGGCCCCGGTTTAATCAGTGAGATCAATTTACTCTAAGCTTTAGACACGTAGGTATGTCATCTTTTTTAAATGACTATTCGAGATAATAATTAACTTACAGATTCAATAAGTTCATCATCCGTCAGGTATTCAGGGCTCACCTGGAACAAGATAAGGATATATTAGCAAACAATAATAATAACAACTGTAGAATCAAACTAAATATTAATTTGCCGTGGTATCTGCCGCTCGCTCTATAACATTAATAACCGGCAGACCAGACCGGTCTCCGTTGAAAGCGATACCAATTCCTACAAGAAAGTAAAACTGTATTCAGCTAGCTGGAACTTAGAGGCGACTAGCGTCAACATATTTGTAGTCTGAATCTACAGCATTCAGCGTCTACAAATAGGGATTTATTGCGAGATGAGATCGGTAATTAAGCACATGGTATTTAGGACATATTTATTAGAAATGACTCTTGTAATAAATGCACTTGTGTTTTATATCGTCATGGTAACTGGGTGTTTGCTAAATAACTCTATTATGTATTTAATGTGATGATTGACATTACATAATAATTGTCAAGTAACACTAAAATAAAGCCATTAGTTCAGAGCATTTCAACTATTTAGGGTCTGCAGTCGAGTTACGATCGACATTATTTATAAATCAATATTAGACTAAAATTACTAATTTTTTTTAAGCCATCGTAGTAATGGCGGCAGTTAAACTCAAACCTACAAATGTAGTGTAGTTGCGAGGCAGTGCACGAGGATGCTTGGTGCTATCATAAACAGGTTCTACATGAATGATGCAGCAGCGTTTGATCCGTGTACGGCACGAATAAATATATTTTTTGCTTTTCTTCCACCGTGAGCATTGTGGGCACCGTGAGCACTGTGATCACTGTAAGCTAACTACTAATGATAAAACATAAATCAGTTCGATCAGATTTAAATTACGAATTGTATTTTTTTAAATGACTCGATAGTCTTAGCATAGCACTCTCTAAGGTATCTATTCGATTCTACAAAGTGTAAGTGATGGAGAAGTAGACAGTCAAGTAGTGTATTATATTGTAGTGTAGAGTAGTGTAGTGTAGTGTAGTTTAGTGTAGGTACAAGTGTGGACGGTTTCGCGATCGCCGAGCGCAATCAACGAAGCAATCGGAGCCACTTGTGCTAATGAAACACTTCAATTGTATTGGGGACATTAATTCAGCGGCCGTGTGTCTGTGTGTGTACATTGTACATCGGCCAGAGATGAAACACACACCTACCGCCTTAATTTATAACATTCTCTCAAAAACAGGCTAATATTCAATCTATAGTTAACTGATTTTCAAGAATTACTAAAAATATCCTTTCATTTATTATCTACAATTATAGAATAACACGTGAACCTAAGACTTTCATGATGCTTGGTTTTATTGTCTACGATTATAAAATAAAAATATAAGTAATTTTTATAATAATAAATAACTATAACAGAAATATGAATAAGAATAATAATATAAGAATCAGTGTACAATGTGACATTGTGAATTTAAAATTATGAAGCGATTCAATGAAGCCAAGACTGTTATACCTACATACATACATACATACACTTGAACAGTGCACTATTATCATCTCATATGTGACTAATGATAATAAACTCTAGGAAACCGTTGTAAATTGACATTTGTTCTAAATACATTTTGTATATTATATATTCATTTATATGTAATATATTAAGTAAGATAAACTATACTTGAGATGATACACTCTCTATATGATTTCATTCGTTAATTATATTATATCAATACAGTAAAAAAACATAAACGGTACATAAAGAATGAACTTAAATAAATAATTTAAAAACTACAAAAAATATATTTTTTTGCCTTTAAGAGATGTTATTCCCTTTGAAGTTCATACAAATATAAACCAGTTCCTCTACTTCACGCGTTAACATAATATTGCTATACATTTTATGAAGAAGGTATGTAAAATGAGACGATTTTTAATTAACGACAATAAGAGTTGTAGGTAATTATTAAAAGGTCGAGAAACGACTTGTAAAATATAAACATATTGTATAAGATGTAAAACATTTTAGATTTACGGTATTAGTCGTTGGATGAAACAATAGTTTATTGACTATAGAAATATATAAGTAATTGGTATGACAGACAGACTGACACAAGGATCTACTGCGATCTGTGCTGCACGTGCGGCACGCTACGACGACGCTGCAACATGATGTCGCAACAACATGTTGCAAGTGTCACGCGACTCGATGTACCTAACTAATGACAGTTAATTAACCATTATCATCCCAGAACATTCCCCTTAAAAGTTTAATTAATTGAATACCTACTGTGTTAAGATGTGTTATCATGATCAACATAACTCAATCCCGGAAGTAAACTGAAGGTCGCAGCTACGGGCGGCCTTGCCGCTGGCTGTGCCACTTTCTCTTAGTGCAGTTAAAAGCCCACATGCGTTACGTAGTCATCAAAACAACGCTTTGTAACAGTTTCTGGTGCGCAGGCGCAGTGTTTGGAACAACTCAAGTAATCACCGAATTGAAGGCGTTTCCACTCACGAGTGGGTTAATTTACCTCGTAACGACAGGACTGTTTGTATGTCCCTGCTCCGGCGCATTGTTTACATAAGAACCTTGGTTTCGGACGGTGATCACGGGACATTTATACTCTTATAACTGCTCATTGTTTTCGTTTCGTAACTCCATTTTGAAATATCTTGCAAAACAAATATCGTCGATTATGCAACAAGAAAAAATTAACAACATACAAATTGAAAAATGTTTCGAATTAAAAGCCGTATCATTTGCAGTACAACACTTCAAGTCGATAGTGATGTACCGCACATGTCTCGACGTGGTTGTTAATGTTCTGCATTAAGACTAATTGCGACTGGTTCCATCGACATCACCTCAACAGAGGCTGGCTGTCGGAAGCAGATTACTTGTGCACTTAAAATGTTATTATCTTTTCTTTACGAGGTAATATCATTATATAGCTTATAAACCGTAATGAAGATTTTTACATCTGTCTGACCTTGGCCTATGAACACCAAATTACACTGTTTAATGTATTGTGAATTTAAAACCAATTCATATATTATATGACAAGTCACTAAGATTTGGGTTCGTTGCGTAACCAGATACACCTAGCTTAACACTTCTGTGGTAAGTTTACTTCGAAGTGTCAAACTTAAGTAAAACGAAGCTAAATATTTGTTTGAAGTCTAAATTGGTTTTGACGAGTAAATGCTAGTATGTCATAACGAGGGAAATCGAAGGCTGTGTCGTAGCGGGGATATCGGAGTTGCAGCAGTTGCATCAAGCAGCACGCAGAGTTGTGCAACTCTTTCACAATGCTGAAATACTGGATTAGCAACATTGACCACGCACTCAAGTCTCCCACCATACCATGTGGATTGTGGAACATTGACCTAACAGTATTTAGTGAAACGACTCTAGTATTCCATTTTCGAATCCATTCCATTATTAATTTACAAAATAAATTGTCTATGTGATAGGATTTATTTAATTTAAATAGCATATTTCTTCCTGTTCCTGTACACTGTGCCACAGATAAAAGTAAAAGTTATTTATCTCAACGACTCAGAAAGTGATATAAATCTTAATGCAATAAACAAAAGAAATACATCAATAAAACTGTCAGGGTCATAATAACAACCGGGAAGTATGTATATGAATATATATTTAAACCACACATCAAAAAAGGAACAATAATTTGAAAGCAGATAAAATAAAATGACCAAGTTAAAAATAATTATGAAATATTAATGTTTATGTATAGTAAAGATAAGTACTTCTTATTATTTTAAAACAAATATTATATTATTATCAGCTAAAGCCAAAGGGTCGTAACATTTAGAGATCTCGACCTCTCGACTCTTTATTCATTATTAAAATTAAAATAATATGTGTTCTGAAACAATATTCTTCTGGTCATTATCAGCCCATTCTATATGACAGAGTAAAAAGTTTATTTTGAAATATGTTTTTAACTTTTTGCTTCTCTATAAGTTGAGGAATCTGCGATTTAAGATGTTAAGTGATGTAGCAAGTAGTTGTCTTTGTTGGATCTCGAGTCAGTCGCGTAGGAGAGCGAGCGAACGTACGACCTTCGCGGGAGGCGAATGTGCCCATCAACAAATACTTATACGTAGTTTATGTACAGCTTTAATTATTATTTGTATCATTATTTCACTTCTTACAGCCGTTCAAAAAATCACTATTATTACGTCACTATTATTACGTAAACGATAAATTTACTAATCGTTTGTTACGTGGCCGAAATAGGTGTAATTTGTTGAAATCGTAGATTAGAAAAAATAATTAATTATCGCATAGCGTTCATATCAGTTTATTTGTTTAATTGATGCCTTCTTATCTAAATGCCAATATCGAAAGATTTTATTCAACTGTTACTAAATACTTTACTAATCACATAAAATTATTACGAAAATGACGACAAATGACGAAATGTGACGAACACATTGTGCGAACACTCGTCTGCGCCATTTTTCTCAGCTAATTATTTATTGGTTATAATTATGTCCCAAACAGATGGGCGACATCCGCTCTAAGATGTTATATCTTTATTTAGAGCAAATTATATCGGATATGTGCAGTTTTGTCGGACCTCCAACGTTTAAAATATAAAACTATTAACATACATACTGATGTTAAAACGGTAACAAGATCTTTAGACAGCCCTCATATTAATTATTACTCAATAATTAAAACAATGGTGGGGGAAAAAACAAAGCGGATGCTCGTATAAAATGATTATTATAGTGGCCTTTGTCAACAATAATGTAAATAAAGCAGTGACAAACGTAAGTTGAACAAACTGACACAAATGTGCTTCAGATGAAGTTATCGAGAGGCCAGCGAGATAACCGTTGACCTGAATGTATTACTTTGGGATAAGTAATCTATTTGCGTCACAGGGCGATATTTTTAAGGCCTAAGTATATTTTATGCATAGCGACTTGCTTAATGACTTACTACAGCGTAATCGTTACCTATTACAAGGTATAAGCAACTTTCGATTCTCAGGTTTATTAGCAAGTCCGTTAAAAATTTCCACGGCTATCGCTACGGTGAGGCGACCAAGCATGGCTTTTCACAAGCCATAGACCACCCTCCTTGTCACGGTGATGAATCCTCACCCACTATCGTGTCCAGGGTATATACAATCCACATCGCTGGCCTTTACATTTTCAGTATTATATATAATACGTAAATACCATTGACCTCGCTAGAAGATACAACAATTATAAATCTAAATGTCTCGTTATACTACTCTTGTATGGCAGTTAGTCCGGAATATTTCAATTATAATCACAAAAGGATTTCAAAGCAATATTTCACGCATGTTTCATGCATTTCATGGGTCCTTGAACGCGTGGGTCCAGTCATGCGCATCGATGTGAGATTTACGGGACCACGATTTAAAATGAATCTCAATACACACACACACACACATTGTAGCTGAATAAATAATATATAATACAATGATACGTTATCACTTATAACTATTACGTCGACGTACCGTAAGTTAGTTACTTCACTCCCGTATTACGACTTACGTGTTGCGTCCATACTTAGATAATTTTACTAATATAATGCCGGGTGTAATGTAATTACATAATGCTCGTGGCTAGTTACTAAAATGTTTGTTGTAAGAATTCTACGAGTAAATAAAAATACTACAACAATACAGAATACGATATTTAAGGTTCACAACTTGTATAACGTATGAGTCAACGTATAAAATTCAATTTTATATTTCAACGTATAATATTCAGTTATAAAATTCAACTAAGGACATTATTAAGGTATGTGTCCGTCAGTGAGTCACGTCTTTTTGTTCATTATTTTTAGCGGTTCTTCCTCTATTCATAGACCTAAAGAGAGTAGATGCAGATATATTAAAGTAAAATGTTAAATACTTAAATATTTCTAGTTAATCTGTAAACAAAGCATAGGGAAGCGATATCGCGGTTTGCGGAGAAGGAAGTAAGCGAGAGACCTTGCGAAGTTCAACGCCTCAGACGACTACAGCAGTCCGTGTTTGGTTAAGAAAAATCTTACGTAGCGAATAATAAAATACTGCTATATACGGAGGTAGGAAGATTGGTGTGCTAGCTGAAATATATCTAATAAGTATCAAGGAAGTGACAAGCAGTTCAGGAAGTTGGATAAAACCTTGTGAATGCCATCGCTTTCTTCCTATATACAGAATTAAGTACATATTTTATTGGGGGTGATTAGAATAGTAACATCTGATATCGCATTGTATGCACTGTATGGTTTAAAACTTTAATTAACTTTTGATAGCATGAACGATAAACATTAGTTTGGATAATAATCGTTCAGGTGTTGAACTAAGTAGGAAGTGAACGTGAGGACCAACGTGTTCCGAATTTGGCGCATACATTGGTCTGTGGTTACGCAACGTGACACTGACCCATCGGCCAACGTGCCACTTTCATATTGACAGTTGACACACTATCTATAAACTGATACCTATCTCTTAAATGATTATCGAGACCAACATTTGTACCAACGTTCGATAAATATTAAAGTTATTCATAATCTTCGAGACCAACATTTGTACCAACGTTCGATAAATAGTAAAGTTATTCAGAGAAATTATAACTTAAATGAATTATATGACGATATTTGATTGTTTGCAAAACATTGCATGGCAATTAGTTTATAGAATGTGACGCAATTTGAAAACATGCTTTGTTGCTGCCGATAAGTGTCTTGTACTATTAAGTGCCCATTGTAATAAACGTGATAAATACTAATGCAATGCGCCCAATTAACTATTACTTCTTTCAACCACAAATAGACTAACTAGAGATAACTAAAATATACAAAGAACTACTCTTACTATTGGTGTAGTTTTATATTTTGTTACTACAACGTGCGTTATATAAAAATAAATATTGGTTATTTGTAGAGCATTAAGATAAGAAAGACGAGTAAAACAATAAACATAATGTGTCAATAAACTGAAAAATCAACAATTTAAGGATTCGGAGAAACTACATATATTTATAAAGACCTTTGCCATTTAAATTAGCATTGCAATGACTAAACGATATAAGGCCAGTGGAACCCGGATCCATATATAATTAAACATGAGTTATAACACAATGTGCCAGGTCGTATGACACAGTGAGTGGTGGAGGAAGGCGCCCAATTGCGCAGTGTGCTGTAAACTGGAGTAACCCACCATTTACATAAAGATATGCAACTGGCCATTTTAATGAGAAACTGATTATAACTAACTAAATCTAAAAATGGTATTATTTACGAAAAGTATTGCTTTCGTATGTTGGTGAATATTTTTTACGCCTAACCAATCAGAGGCAGGTAGTTGAATTTGAACAATGGAATTGCAACTTTGTAGCCAAGTTTTTTTGCCTGCTCACAGCAGGTAGATAGTTTCGAACAAACACAATCAAAGCTTAGTTAAGATTTAGTAAGCGTGCCAGTTTTCGAGTAAATGTTAAAAGTGAGTTGGCAAGAGTTATATTGTATTTTTGAAGTTAGACCACAAGTTTTATGTAATGTAGGCTGGTTGTACAGAGTAAGAGTCCGTTTCCTGTAGCTCTAGCTAGTAGGATACCGCTGCAAACGCCTATAATCTTTGTAATAGCTTCACGTTTGTGCAACTGTTATGCAAACTGCAATGGTGCGAAACATGCGCATGCGCAACATGCAACGTGTATGACGCCGTCCCTTGCAAGCCATCTCGCAACAACGGATGTAGTCATAACTAATACAGTAATTAACAATGTCCTTTATTAAAATGAGATATCTTTATTAATATTGATTGTGATTAAAAAACAAAGAGTTGCTAGTTGTGAAATAGCGCCGCGACGGCTCCTCTCCGTTCGGCCGTGTCATTACGAAACCAGAAAAGAAAGTTAAGACCGTTTCAGCTGAGAGAATGTCGCTCTATTCAACTAGTTGCAGAGTTGTGCGGTAATTGTAATACATCCCGTCCTACTAACCGCAGCTCGTGATGTAATCGCTTCGATTTACTTACACTTTTTGCTTCTTGCAGTGTATCGATTAAGATCGACGTAATCTCGATGTATGTTTTTGACTTGAATGCAATATATTAAGGTTTCTTATAGAGTTGATTACTTCCAAGGACTTATTAAATGTATTAATATGACATGCTTGTGTTCATAGCTTATTAGATATATATAAGGGCATACATTAAATCTGTTTGAACGGACCTATTATCACTGATAAATTATTAAAGTGATAACTGAAGTGAAGAATATAAACAGGGTCACTATTTAAAACCAAACACGTTTATTGATATTTGATATTGCGTAAATAACTTTGGTTTATATGTTGTATCTCTCTATGTAAAATGTTGTCTATGTAAATGATTGAGAGGACAGTGGGGGGGAGGGAGCTTGGGGGGGGGGCGGTGTGGTGGTGTGGCGTTTATGGTAAAAGTGTTACAGCTTGTGCCCATTTTGACGTTATGACGCAACTGTTAGCGAATGTGTGCCAAAATTGCAGTCAAACCTCCGACGACGTTGAACAGGCTAAGTGTTACGTCCGAGTGTTTATGTAATGTTAATACTAAACAACCAAAATAGTATGTAACTGGGTTGTTATTATAATGAACCGAGAGGTCGTTACATAAAATACATTAGTTTATTTTGATCTAAATATTACGAAATCATATTAGAAGATATTATTTATTCGTAATTGTTATTATGTTACCCCAAATAAATTATGTTTTAAAGCATATCTGGGGATGATAAGATAGACCAGGTATGCGGTACCCTTTATTTATGCAGTACACACACTCGGACAGATAGCCGCTATCTATATATAAATTATATATTGATACTTAATTGTATGGTTAGTTACTCATACGGTCTAATTACGTTTATCTTAACATGTATCGAAGATGTTATATTTATATAAGATAATATTGTAGGGAGGTAAAAAAAAACTATGTAGAATTATAGAAAAAACAGGTTTTTGTTTTTTGAAATACATGCGAACCCTCGCACTGACTTGTTATTTATAGATAGGTAAGTAAATAAAAGTAATAATATAATAAAAAAATAAGGGTCATACTTAACGGGGATCACAAATATTGTAAAGAAATAGATATATATTATATTTATTTTATTTAAAATATCATAATAATACCACAGGATAAATTACACACATTGATCTAACCCTAAGTAAGCAAATTATTTGCTTATGTTAAGGATGTTAGACAATGATACAAATACATAGAAATACACATATAAATACTGAAAATATATTTAATAAACGACCAAACCCAGAAATACAGACATCTATGCTCATCACATACATGCTTGTCCCTGTCGGGAATCGAACCCGAGCCCCATTGCGTCGCTATACGTTAGGCATCTGCGCTAACCACTCGACCTATGGAGCGGTTAAATATTACTATTAATAACAATGATTTGACTTTTATTTTTCACAACTTATTATTAATTAAATGTAACCGGTAAACGTGTTAGCGTTTCGCGATAAATATAACCGACACGTGACTCCCATATCAAGAACTACTTCAGTACAACCACACGCTGATGGAGTTGAAATATGTACCCTCAAGCAATTATGACACCTACTGCATTCAGATAAGGATGGATTCACCAAAACACGCGCTGCACGCTGTCGACATTGAACCCTAGCATTTGTTCTGCTAAAACAATTAGTATCGCGTCGAGAATCACATAAAACTATTTAATAACTCCAACCATCAAATAAAAAGACATACGGTTATTTGGAATTACACAATATTACAAAGAACATTCTAGATTGATTTAGTTAGTTTGAATGAGTGAGCTCATCTATATATTTAAGTAAGTTAAATATACAGAACTAAATAAGTTCAAGTCGAAAATGAGGCTTAACCTGCAGAAACAATTAAAGGTTAAAATGTACGTATAAATTACTTTGAATAGAGAGTGAGGAGTAGTAGTCGGATACTAACTTGAAGGATTTTAGTTTACGGGGGCCCGTTGTTTTAAAGATTTTTATCAATCGTGTCAATGTATTATTATAATATGTATATACTTATATTTAATGAACGAGGGCGTCTGTGAAGCGCTAATGTAGAAGCATGAAGCCATCAGGCATCATTGAGCAATGTTATTTCAAGGTAAGCCACATATTAAAAAACTAAACAATATTCGTATTGGGAAAGCGTGTGCCTTGGCTGGCGCTGACCCTACACCACAGGTCAAAATGTCACCGAGGCCTTTAAAGGGTTGAGAGCTTCTGAGGAAATAAGGGTCGGGACATCCGGAATCAGCTCGTGAAGAAAGGGATTCTATATTACAATAAATACACTTGTTTCGTATCAGTGAGATGTCGTATACACAAGTTATATATTCAACATTTTTAATTATGTGATAATCTAGAAGTCTAGATAGGGTATTTCTTATCGCAGTGTACAAGAACAAACACCTACTTCGTTAATCAGTCGTAACAATACAATCAATCAATGTCCACTGTTCGAAATCCACACGTTTTATTCTGTAATACAGGAATACCCGACTGATATAATATGTATTATTTTTTTAAGGTAAATACCCAAACGAAAATAACATAAATAGTAATTTTGATCTATGGTATGTCGGTGATATTAATATCTTATTAAAACAAAACAATTATTTGTTTGGTCTACGTATCGAAGTCTTAATTTGCTAACGCAGCGTAAGAGGAAACAATCTGAGTTGTAATTGTATAGACGCGAGCTAGCTGCCACCTCGGCTCCCACGACCGACACTTTTTGTTTGTGCTGCACTCGAAGGTGTCTGCAACATCTAGTTATTGGGAAACGTTACTCCACTGATGCCAGAACCGGCTATTTGAAGCCTTTGAAGTTTCGATTGCGAAAAGTTGGGAAAGCTCGTATTTACTGCGCGCCATTATTGTCAAGTAAAACTTAAACAAACACTCAATACGCAGTTGCGTGCGTTCGATTCATAAACTATATAGTTTACTAACTTAACAAACATACAAATAACGAAGAAGCAACTTTATTAATTTATTTGCTTATTACGAAACGGTTATTTAACATTCAGTAAATTGAACTATGTGGGATTATTGTTAATTGGAATCCTAAGCTGACCTTTAGATACACAGGAGAGAACGTTACGAATAATTGCACAATTTGTTTTTATTAATCTTTAAGTTACGTATTAATAGTATACTACGTACTGAATACAACCAATTTTTTTTGTACGTCTTTTTTTCTAGACTGATTATTAATTTATTCCTATGGTATATTTATTTATTACTGTTAATAAAGGAATATCTTTAATCTTACTGTTGGTAATGTTTAGTAAAAAAAATAATAATCAGTCTAGAATAAAAGAGATATTATGACAGTGATACAGGTGGCTTGTGGTGAGATTTATATAATTATTATTATAAATGTGTGTGACACTAGTGTGTGTGTGTGTGTGTGTAGTGTGTGACGTTTATGATAAGGTTATTATTACTGCATACATTGATAAGTTTAAATTATTTTGTAGGTCTGAGTTGCGTTGGGCGTGTTGGCTACAGCACGATCGTACGCTCGGACGCCTCTCGTGATTACATGCCTTACTGACCAACTAACAACAAATAGAACGAATACTACTATCAGTCCAAGGATATACTATTTTTTTTTGTCTAGATATTATATAAAAAAATATCATCGTAATGTTCGTATTAGCAAGAAAATTTCATTTAATTATTACTTAAACATATCTAAGAATTATCGGAAAAAAACTTAAACAATGTAATTTAGAAAATTCTATTGAACTAAGGACTAATTTCAGTTAAGGAACCCTTAATATTTTGTAAGTCTCCAACAATAAACCAGTTCAACAAAGGAGGTTCGGAGGACAAAAGCCCTTTTTATCTTTTGCCAAAAGGAAATAAATGGTTATAGTGCAAAGCGGTTGTATTTGTAAATAGGCAGCAGGTAGAAGGTTGTAGGAGTATTTACGAGCCCTTACGAGCCCAACGGTTTTAATATTTTTTTGCTATTCAACTTGAAAATAAAAGATTACGATGCACCTTTCAAAATTCCCACCGTGATTGTATTTATCATATACTCAATAATAATTAAAATTTCAGTGCAAGTGTATTTCCTACAAATATCAACGTCTGCCTTGGCTCGAGACGTTAGAATACGAGGGCAGTATACTAATTTAAAATTTAACCATTTATCTATAAGGAAGCTATTAGAAAAAAACTATTTAAAATATTCAAAATACCCAACATTTACATTTCTAGAACACATTGCCTGTAAACGACTAATTTATTTTTTTACATTTAAATAGGCTGGGAGCACATCTAAATATTACAAAATAGGTATTCACGGCATAGGCGTGAAGCAGAGTAACTTGTTTATGAATATTCAAAACATGTGCCTATATTTTAATACATAACTTGGCCTACCCCCTACAATATGTGCTCGGGAGAATACAAAACAGGGCAGCCCTAAGCAACAAGTGGCTTATACGCAACAAAGAAACCACAAAAACCATGAGCAGGTAGCGTATTGAAGAGCAGGCGATTTATAACCATGTGAATAAGTTAATAGAACCGGTTTTAGTTTGCCACTACAATTGTGAACTTGTCGAACGATAGTGATCTTAATTACAAGGGCCGAAGACCGGTTTTTATTAATATTATAAACTATAATGGGAGCTACATCGCCAGTCACACCACTTAACCGCGTCTGCTCTTTACCCCTGCTGAGATTTGAAAAGGATTTGTCAAATAATGACGCGACTGAGATAGGATAAAACAAAAATAGAATACACAAATTAATTTAAGCTAAGGACGAACTTAGCATAATAGACGACATTACCTTGGTGGTACTAACAATAAATAATTTATTGAACCAGGAAGGGATTCATACAAACATACATACATGTTCAATGGAAATAAATTAGTTGAAAGTTGAAGTAGAAATATATAATACATACTTTTATGTATTTATAATCAAGTTACAGCATCAAGAAATTACATTATATGACTTTTATAAAATAAATTGTCATTATTGCATTATATCATAGTAATTATAGTAATAATAATTAGGAGATTGTTTTGTTCTATGTACCTAGTACTTGTGACACAGTTAACGATTTCCTAATGTACAAAGCAACTTTTACTTTTATAATGAAATACCTAGGCGAAAAGCGAGTTAGATCAGATTCTTAATCTAAGATAACATTATCTAAGTACAGGAGTTCGTTTCCATGACAGAGAATGTAGTTATATACACTAATAACTTCACTATGGACGCGTCAGTATAAGACATATAGTAAGTTGAGTTACTTTGTAAGGCCTTGCTCTAAAGTTGAACAAACTTGAACCGCAACGTCACTTAGCAGCACTACATATTAACAATTGAGACTAAAAGCATTATTTCTTATTTTAATGTTGAGAATTAAGCTATTGATAATATGTGTATATTTACGTTATTTTACTTTTTATTATAATGTCTGCAGATGTTCAAAATGTCATTTTATACTTGTTAAGTATGAAGGTATTTTTTGTTTTTGTAGTCATCTGCAGATAGATATAATATTACGTTATAAGTTTTATATTCTTAAATTATTAGCATTAAAGATGTTAGTATCAATGTAACTTTTATTATTTAAAAGTATATGTAATAATCAAATGTATGTTCACAGTAAGGAACTGAATTATTCTGCTTTATAAAAGATTTTAAAAGATGAATATTCTCGAGTTGTAAACAGTACCCTCTTTTAATTTGTAATGTAACTAATGACAAATAACTCTTGCTGTTGTGAAGATAACAACAACAACATTGTTAATTAATTTATTATATATAATAATTTATAATTTTCCTAGGTTACTGAACTCGGATAAATATAAGTACATATTTAATATTTACACAATTTATATGACACCTTATAACATTTAGGTAGGTGGTTGGAAAATTATATTTGTCAATAAACTTCGCTTACCTTCAAGAACAGATCACCAAAGTCGTACAGCGCAGACTGATGCATGATAGCAGTAGACATTATGTAGCAGTAAGTAGCTCGACAGGTCGACACTAGCCACAATCCAGGATTTGAGTTTTTGATATATTTTTATGTTGCAAATTATACACAACGCACGAATTCAATAGGTAAAATTCACAACAATTTAAGAAATTACCAAAATAGTTCACGATATGTCAACAAGAATTTTAAGTAAACATTTGTAAATACAATATTAAATAATGTTTTAAAACGACGCGTTTTTGTTTTTTCGTTCGGTGACCACAGATTTAGTCTGAACTAGTTGGTTAAGGGCGAAGTTTTTTTTTATATGCCCTCCACTATTGATAGCCAGCTTTTTATTTTTTGAACACAATTTCGCAAATTATGCGAAAATGTACAAAACAGTCCTTTGTTTCGAAATCTTCTTCACTTTTTTCGCGTCTATACGGAAATTCACAATTATTATTGGTCAAAACTTTGCACGAACTGCATCAAAGTAAACTTTAGACAATAAAAACTTTTGTCCAACTTTATACTCCAAAATGATTATAATTCTGGCTGCATAAGTCGCAAGTTAAAAAATGTATCGCTGTGTCAAAGTCCGCGCAAAACGCACCACACGTTCATTCCGTATCACGCTTGCTCGCGCACTGAGCCTGCAATTCGGTTCGCCCGTGACTCGTGAGCCGGCAACGGGCGGGTGGATTTTGTTTTCAAATCAAACAACACGATCACGTTTTGAAGCGAGATTCGTTTTCTACTCAGCTGCGCTCGGCTGATGTCGGCGATATTCGGCGGTCTGTTTTGTTGTTGCCTTCCCGCCACAATAAAATAAAAATGATAAAACTCTGTCTTCGTGTTTTTGAATTGTCTAGTTTTTATTATTATATTATTTTTATTACTATAATATATCTATATTCCTTTAATTGTTATTTACCTTCCCGTTGTAGATAAAACTTTTCTGTCAACCGCGCTTAATTCATATGAAAAACCAAACTTGATGCGTAAGATCTATAAGTAATAAAACAACCAAGAATGTAATGAGCCTATTGGAATTAAAGTTATAAATTCAACACGGCGCAGCGCTGGCGCAAGCTAGAATGGTTACAAAATTTTTTAGCAAGTGTTTATTATCGTAAAATTGTAAATTCTACAGGTTTAAAAAAAAATAGTTGTGGGAGATCAGGACAAGATGGCAATACCTAGTCACATTCCCATTTAGGCATCTTAATCTTTGTTTTAAAATGTTGAGGGATTGATCAAAACTGCCTGTTTTTAATGTTTTGTTTTTTGTAGTTTAATGTGCAATTTAACGACATATTTTAACATTTTGGTGAGGAAGTACTAAAAAATAAACGGCCAGAACGGTGAACAAACGCAAAAACTTGTAATTTTAGAGCTGGTTCGACCAATCGAGTATCCGCCGCCCTCGCTTGTTTTGAAACATGCTCTCGGATATAAGCGGAGCGTATTTGAATATTACAAAACACATTTTTTTAATGTGCTTAAACATAAAACCAACTATAGTTTTGTAACCGTATTTATGTCAACAAAACATAACAAGGCGGTATATGTATATTAATTACTAAAACAGTTACACCAGTGACATACTACGATTATTAGACAACAGAAATAATAAAATTACATAAAATCGCTTGCTCCTCCGCTATGTCCATGAATGTACTCTCACACTTAATGGCGTCCCTCGAGCAACTTTTTATTATGGCATTCGTTGGTTGCAAACTCGTTTGACGGAGGAGGGTTAGTGTTGTGGACTGTGTAGTGTGTAGTGTGTTGCACCAGCCACCAAGACACCAAGACACCATGCTTACCCGAACCTTATACTAAGACCTATGTCTGCTGTTGAATTTGAAACATCAAGCTAGTGAGCATTCAATTCAAACATCTAGAACGAGAACAGACATTTGGTTTCTAGCATGATTTCTTACGTGATATTTAGGTACTACGTAATAAATTTCTGCAGTGCCTATGAGTTTAATCTCCAATAATGTTTTAATTTTTTGTAAAAATAACTTAACTGAGAGGGTTTTTTAAAATATTCACTTTGTATTATACACACTGCAATCAATCAAATTAATTCTTTGGATTTTTTAAAGATCGATTCGAAAATATGTTATATCAAAGTTACATTAACAGTATATTAACAGTAGACACAAACACAAATACATACAGAATATAAAACTACATGGCTGTTTTATTATGTAGGTATAAAGAAATTTGACATTATTTTTTTACTCTACGTTCTTAGAAAAATGATATGATAAATATAATATGTTTACGAAATAGAAAATATAGTATTTCTTATAATAATGAAGCGACGAGTCCAATATCCTCCCATGGGAAATATTTTGAAAGGTGAGTTGTAATATAAGCTATATAAGTTATCGTAACTTTTAGAGATCCGTGACAAAACCAACAAACACGAAGTACCGTATATCAATATTAACACTCAATATATATTTAACTCTGATTATCCCAAGGACAGCCAAAATATATCTGACAAATATAAACTTTCTTATCTGTGGACAAATGTTATCGATTTACATTAAAAAAATATTACAAAAAAAAAATATCGGTACGACCCTTTCCACAGTTTGTCGTAACTCGTATATAAACACTATAATATTATATACGGAACTATTTCAGGCAACACTATATATGTATGGTTTGTTTTCTTTATATAAAGAGTGTCAAATATCGGTCACGTAATGCTTAGTCCCGAAGAAATTACCTACTGACATTAATACATACAATGTTACAGAAACATACATTACTACTATATGTTAATTAAATACGATACACAATAGCATTGTTTCCATATTTCTTATAAATTAAGGAGATCCTACAAAATAGTTTTTTATTGGGTAGGTATAGGTATAAAGTTTTTTCCACAGATACAAAATGAACAATATACGTAGACATGACCAGAATATAGTTTTTTAATCTGTGTTTTGATTATTGAAAATAACCACCAATAGTTTTATTGTACTTAATTTCTTAAAAACACTTGATTATTTATTTGTTATGGTCGCGCTGAGAAGTTTTGGTTATTCCAATGAACATGCTTAGATAATCCGTAAACATTTTCCTCGAAATAAAAAGAGTAGTCTTCTAGAACATTACTATCCAGACAGATCAAGACCTTCAGTAATTCAAACTATTAGACTCCATTAATGGAAAGCCTAAACATTGACTTCGGTTACTGACAAGTCAATTAATATGTCTTTCATATGTACTATTGGTTATCTCAAATACATATACAAAGATAAATACTTGTGTCTTGTCCGTAGGTCAATAATTACATGGTACGTGTGAACCAAACCTTGCTGTTGTAACGTTCTAGTATATTAGCATGTTATTTTAATATTCGGAGAATGGCATCTTTACCTATATGTAAAGTTCATATTTATCTCCGCATATTATGAAATAAAAATCAATATATACATATATATTAACCGCCCCGTTGGTCGAGTTGTTAGCGCAGACGCCTAAGGTGTCACGGCGCAATAGGGCTCGGGTTCGATTCCCGGCAGACACAGGCATTTATGTGATGAGCATAGATGTCTGTGTTTCTGGGTTTGGTCGTTTCTGAAATATATTCTCAGTATTTATATGTGCATTTCTATGTATTTGTATCGTTGTCTAACACCCTTAACACAAGCAAATAATTTGCTTACTTAGGGGTTAGATCAATGTGTGTAATTTGTCCTGATATTATTATTATTATTATATATAAGTAATTTTAAAAAGTAGTAGAATATACATAATATGTTCTCTTGGTTGGTATGGTTTATGTTATAATAATAATTAAATTAGAGAATCCCGATAAAGACGATCACATATAGAATGCTTAATTCACCGAGACGGACAGCGATACGGTGGCTCAGTTGGTAGAGCGACGGGACGGTTTCCCAGTAGTCGCGGGTTCGAATCCCTGCCCGTATCGGTTTTTTACATTCTATATTTATATAAATTTAGAGATTCATGTTTAAATGCACTTAATGGTCAATATTTGTTGGTGTTTGAATTTTACAGATAATTATAATTTCATTTACTATTATAGTTATTATCGTAACCGTTTTTATTTAGTTTTAACTTTCTGGTTGTAAATAATTTTATGGTTTGAAAGGAATAACAAAAAAACTAACAATACTAAAGATAGTATTTTTTTTTTACTTTAAATAACATTTAATTTATTTTTTTCAATAGACGTCATAAACCATTCTTGAAACAATAACCTTTTTCATAGCCTTTTTTCTTTTGTAATATGAACTCTGTTTTAGTTTACAACTACTCTCTTTTGATTTGAGAAATGTAAAACAACTTTATATAAATAACAAACAACCTCTTATATTTTGTTGTTTAGTTCGCATCTCCCACTTTTTAATCCCTGTTCAGAGATGAAGAGATGATGCTGCCACGTTAATTATATCATAAAAGGCGACTTCAGAAACTAATTTATATATGGTATTAGCAATCGGTCACTGCTCATGTATTTGAGGAATGAGGGGACGCACTTACACTAAATATGACAATCCGACATACGTTAGTGATTACGCTATGTCCCGTCTTTTTGTGTTTCTTCAGGTTTTAAACTGAACAGTAAATTGAGAAAATATGTTTTCAAAAATTATGAATTGATAAATTGAATTTTTATTTATTATATTAAAAAAAATCTAATAACGGACTTTCAGTCACCTATCTAATGTTCTTTATTTGAATTTTAATTTATTATAACAACAACACTAGTAATTTATTATTTACACCATACGTAAAATTTTAACATAACTTAATAGTTAATAGTCGTGTCGTCAATATATTATAATAGCTATCAGAAGGACAGTGCGTGTGTTCATCTCGTACGATCTCAGTTAATGTGTAATAAAAATTGAATAACCAATCCTATCTGCTAAACTACTTTGACATTTTGTGATGAATAACAAATCATGTTTATAAAAAAAACTATAGCAACATTCCATTAATATGGATCACATAATATTGTAAGGGTTATAATAAATAAATAATTGAATAAATGAACATTTGTATGTGTAGTATTACTACCACACATCACATACATACATCACTACATTACTGTAGTGATGTATGTATGTCGGTGTGTTTGGTTTACTGCCGCTGCTCGTTGGATGCGGGTATGGACTCGTTTTATCGCTAACTGCTTTCAATGTAGCCTAATGTGTTACGCGATAAATAATTTTTGCTGCTCCAAATACTTACGTAATAAGCAAATACCGTGAAGCGTAGTATTGTGGATAACTTTTAAAATGTATTCGATTATATATGAGAATTTTATAGCTCGTATCAAATACTTACCTCACCTCAATTTAAATTTCAGTTCATGATTAGCATGTACTAAACAATAAATTCAATATTTTACACAAAAACAAATAGGATAAGAACATACAATAATTTTATTAAAAATATATATAGATTTGCTTTTATTTTTCATGTAAACTTTGAAACAAGTTATTTTATGATACGCGTAGATAATATTATTCCTATGTAAAAAGAAAACGTGCTGGCTACTTGATCATAAAAGACGTTACTCTGTTCACGGCTCGTGGGCTACTCGTACGAGTATGACAACATTCACAATTAATAGCATTTAAAGGGCAGACGTTGAGGCGTTTTTTATTTCCGCATAGATCTCTTATTATTGTACTTTTAAAAAGGGCTCACCTCCAACTCACTGCCGGGTCTTGTACGTGAATGGTACTCTACTTCATATACCTGCAAGGTAATTAAGAATTCATAAAAAGATATATCGTAGTAGTGTCTGCTATACTCCGTTTTTAACTGAAACACATTTGTTTACGGCGTATTGATTCACGATAATACATAGAAAATGTTTTTAAAAACAATATATATCATAATTTGTATATCATATATTCTGTTAAGTAGTTTGATATTTTTGTATTCGTATAATTAAGAAACATATTTTTTGGTGGGTTAAAATCAAATATTCCTAATAAGGCTTAACTTATTTTTAAAATATCAATGTAAGACTGTAACAATTTATCAGACCCTTAAAAAGATACTTTTTATCATTGGCATCAACTAGCTACAAAGTGTACCTTCATGCGCAAGCGCATGCCTAAAAAACATACAAGCTTTCGTGTTTAAACTCAATTATACGAAACTACTAACACGCATACGTATTCGTAATCGTTTCGTCATAGTTAACTAAATCAACAAGTGTAATATGTTTGGATTGCGTCTTATACAGTAGATTATAATTATAATTGTATTCCATTACTACTACAGGTACCTACTACCTCACTACTAATATCGCAAGTAATTCCAGGTAAACATAATGGACCGACAAAGTTCTCAAATAAGTATATAAAAGGTCAATTGCTTATATTTTTTTTTCAAAGTTCATCGAAATTAGTAGAGTAAGGGAAGGTTCACATAGAGTCAAGATTGTCTAATAATATACATAAGTATATAAAAACTTTCAAGAATTTCGTAACGTAAATTAAATTATTGTTATTAGATGTTACAGTGTGACGACACCTTTAAGTCGGTTATGAGACCAGACATAAGACACTGCCTCACTTATCAAGAATACCGGAAATAGAGCAGTAGACTTACATAAAGTACTTTATTAATTACGTTAACGTCCGTATGGAACGTAACCCGGGTAAAATATTTATTACATTATTTTGCTAATTAGGTAACGACGTCTACTATCTTTTTTATTACCATTGCTGATATAAACAATATTGTCTACCAGGAATGTAATTTAGTACGAATCTAATTAAAATTATTTATATATAAAAAATATATTTATTGTACTTATTAAACTTGATGTCCTGTTTGTCTGTACCAACGAAACATATGAGTCGGTCCACGTGATTGGGTAACTTAATTACCAACCATGGACATCTGCAAACAATAACAGGGCTATGAAGGAAGGGCTGAATAAGAATTTAATAAAGAGAAGAACAGGTCTGTGAAGATCCAGGTAGGCCATAATAGAAATTGAGACTTACTGGACTGTGGAGTGCAGTATTTTTTTTTAAATGAATAAGGTAAAGGAGAAAAGGAACAAAAATAAACATAATGATTAATTAATTATATATAAACTCATTAATTACAATTTAAAATAATTCTTTATAATGGCGGCAGTTGTTTCTAAGTAGCCCGATATAAACTTCCTGTTTAACTCACTCATTGATTAAAAAACAGTTGTAATTTTGAGCACAAAATTCATTCAAAACATGTAACTCCAATTTCCATGTGATAACTAAGAATAAATATATTCTGAATAACTTTAATACTTACGTCAAAATACTACCAATACATTATATAGTTAAAGAGACGAATACATACATACCGAATAAGTAATAATGATAAAACATGTCTGTCATGTCTGACTGTAGCACAGGTCTATAATAAGACGCCTGCGGATTATAAGGAAAAAAAATAATAATTTTATTGATTACGTTTGTGGTTTTCCTTTAGTAGTAAACAAGTGATTAAATAAACTAATCATTAACCTATTTTAGTTGTTATCCAATCGGATGTAATTAGGCTCCTTTATACCGACATGGGAGTTGGTGAGTGGGAAGTCAACTTTATAAAATAAATTAAGTGTACATATTTTTATTGACATTTTTTTTTTGTCTGTCTATGCTGTTAGCCCTGTTGGCTATTACAGCGTCACCGGGGGAGCGGTTTTTATTGACATTTTAGATTTTATACTTCAGCATTTACTACATAACTGATAAGATAAGGAAGATTCGAACACCCATCCGAAGAACCAAAATATACTTAGTATGTATTAACATATTTCAGTTGGTCCTCTTGAAGAACCCATAATAGGTGTAACACGATATAGAAAGAAAGAAAGACAGAAAGAAAGAAACTTTTATTAGAGCGTTGTAAATAGTTGTATAATATACCTATTTATAGTTTTTTTTTTTTTTTTTTTTCTAGAGGCGTGGAAGCCGCCAGGTATCTGTAGTATTTGTAAATTGTTGCATATGCAAAAGAAGTAAAAATAATTGCATATATTAAAAATGGTTTTTTTCCTCTCTGCAACAATTCTATAATGGACCTGATGTTTAATTTACATGTCGTTATTACGTACAACAATTTGAACGTAGAACTAAATAGATCTAGATAGATCTAGATAATAGTTCGAGGACAAGGAAGTTACATTACGGGACACAAAGTTTATAACTCACTGAACTAGTAAACAAGTAAACGTTACTTATTTTATACAATACTAACTATAACGCGCGGTTCCACCTAAATAATTTTTAGTTGACATTCCATTACAATTGTCAATATTTAAACAAACGTTAATCGGCTATAACGTAATTGGACATTTGTTCTTTTATTCAAGTTTTTAAGTTATTATCATACTAGCTTTTTCCCGCGGCTTCGCATGCCTTAAATTGGTAGTAAAACAATTCCCCTTTCCCTTTTTTTGTATTGGCTTCTATATGATTTATTTTAAGTGTTATACAATCAGTGATAAATCGGCAGACATCGCTCACTGTCAAAAATCTATTTAAAGTTTTTAATAAAGATACAATATTAGATACTTACTGTAATTTTTTTATACCTCTTGTTTTTACTTAAACGTTAATACTTCTTAAACAGAGTACTTAATAACCATTTTAACCATATATCCCACTTATAGATGTTTAACCATAATCAAAATATGACCATGTAAATTTGAGGAATTCTGAGCTACACAATCGACGTTACTTTGAGTATCAACTTGCAGGTCTAGTTTTATTAAAATAAAAAAATTGCTTTTGAATTATATGTATTAGACATTCAGTTAGTTATATGCTTTAACAAAATTTACAATACTGAACATTCATAAAAGCCATTTTTGAGACGGTTTGCACGGTTTCATACCAGAGTGCGCCGGCCGATCGTATCGCCTCGCCACAAACGCGATGACCCTATATTTTAAATCTGTAATAGGTATCTTTGAAAATATTCATTTGAATTACATGCTGTAAAGGGCTAAATTGTTTTATATTATAATGTAAAATGTATTTAAGTTTCCTAATAAGATAAGGATTAAAGCTGTATGGCTCAGAATTGCTTCGTAAGTAAACCAATATTTCTCGTGAAAAGTAAAGGATACAAATTGGCTATTGTGGGTTATCCCTAAGAGATAAACATATACCATCGTGGACTTTCTCGTAGAACTTTTTAAGGTATACAATACTTAGTAAATTATTTTGATCTATCTTGTAGAGTTAGCGTTTGCAATGTAAGCGTAAATCAATGTGTTTGAAATCTAGAAATCTTGAAATTATCAGTGGTTCTCTGATATATTAAGCATGTTATTATACATATAAACCTTCCTCTTGCATCACTCTATCTATTAAAAAAAAAACTTGCATCAAAATCGGTTGTGTAGTTTTAAAGATCTAAGCATACATACAGACATAGGGACAGATGCGAAAAGCGACTTTGCTTTATACTATGTAATGATTATTATTCGTAGTTATTTAAATTACCCCTATGGGCAAACAAACAGACAAACTTTACTTCTTTAATATCGTAACTACGTAATAAAAGGACAAGACATAGCTTGTCGTCCGTCCGCAACAATTATTTAAGTAGGTACACAACATTACTTAAAGAGATAATGACTTTTTTAAATCCATCGTTTCTTTTATTTCATATTTTTTAAAGTGGATTGTAGTTAATATATATATGAGGCTCATAAAATAGGGTTTCAGTCAAAACAAGGAGCTTTTTAACTTGAACAAAATCCATTTATTTATAAAGTACCTGAGTTAAATATATGCTATAGTTCATTAAGTCCCTGCTCCTATATAGTAGAATGATAGTAAAAAGTAGAATAAATATAAACCAGAGAGTTATAACACGATTAATTGTCTATATTTAAGATACATGTATTAAAGTTGTTGAAGGCGGTATAAGAGGTGAAGCGTGAGTTAGATACTAATAACGTAGATCACAAGAGTGAAGAGGAAGCTGGTAACCGGTTCCGTACCACCTCGTGTCACCAAACATACATACGCACGCCATTATTATATTAACACCACCAGTCAGGAAAATAAAATATTTAATATTAAGACTATTATCTTGCATTAGAAACCAGAAAAGAATATTTTATAGAATATATGCGAGTAAGAATAAATTTAAAATTAAAAAACCCCGATATAAAAAGACGTCTAAGAAGATAAGAATAATATTACTATGTACTTATTGAAGTCGTTGAAGTCAGGGGACTGTTGTACGTACGTTGATGATGGTGTCTATTTTACGAAGTTATTAGAGCTAATTAATGAGGAATTAGATTATACGATTTTATATTGCTATTTCGTTGTAAGAGGTTTTAACTTACTTGCATTTTGATTTCTTCCTTTTTCCTTTATTTAGTGTTTTTTCTGCTTTTGAAAGTTATTTTACTTTTATCTATAAATAAACCAACAAACACAATATTTTTCTTTTCTTTGTACTATCAATATTGCGTAAGAACCTTTCACCAGCACCAATAAAAACTCTATATCTGGTAGACGCCTTAACAAACCAGGTTTTCGATTAAAAAATTCGCATTCAAATCCATCCACGCATTTGAAGCTACGAGGCCACAGACCGACACACAGATACAGAGATACACAGGTCAAACTTATAACACCTCCCTTTTTGGTTCGAGGTTAAAATAAACTACAATATTGTTAAATAGATTACTATTTGTTTTATAGTGCGTTAAATAAAATTTATGCCCATTATTAAGTTACAAGGAATGACTAAGTAGGTAGTAGATACAAGCTGTGTTTGTAGGATTACAGCTCCAAATAGTGTGTGAGTAAGCCGGATGCCAAAAATCCTTCTCATCCCTGTTCTAGGCTTCTACATCCCTCCGTAGTCCTCAAGTACGGCAACACAATACTTACTATTAAGTGGATTGTCTGCTCTATTGCCTTTTGCAAACATTATATAAAACCGCCTCGCTGGTCGAGTGGTTAGCGCAGACGCATAACGTATAGCGACTCAATGGGGCTCGGGTTCGATTACCGACAGGTACAGGCATGTATATAAAGAACATAGATGTCTGTATTTCTGGGTTTGGTCGTTTATTAAATATATTCTCAGTATTTATATGTGTATTTCTATGTATTTGTATCGTTGTCTAGAACCCTTATCACAAGCAAATAATTTGCTTACTTAGGGATTAGATCAATGTGTGTAATTTGTCCTGTATTATTATTATATATAACCTGCAAGGTTCAAGGCACGAAGTACTTATGATAAGGAAAGATAAAGTAGATTTATATAAGCAGGCACTAATTTGAGCAACGACCCGGGTTCCGTCGTGAGGTCGGAAAGACCAGTGTTAATGATCACTCTCTAAAGTGATGAGAACATGCGAGTGACGTAAATGACTCGGTTTCCTAATATAACTTCTGAAGATAAATATTACAAGTATTACATGTATATATTTTTTTTCATTTCAACAAATACATATTATATTATTTTAAAATTATTTTATACGTTTCCTATTCTTGTATATGTTAACAATATAAAAATTTAAGAAGCATCATTGTCATTTTATACTAGTTAATATGAGCCTAAATAAACAGAATTTTAGAACAAAACCAACTATCAATCATCGACGAAATGTATTTTTTTGTTAAGTTGTCCGAAATGCGAAGTTACATAATTTAAAAACAAAAGGGTCTCTCAAAAAAGTGTGCCACTAGAATGAGACCAAAACAAAATGTCCGCCGAGTTATGTTCACAGGACTAAAGCTGGCTATTCAAACTGTCACATAAATCCTGGCGGGAAACAATAAGGTCCAAATGTGTTTTTTATCTTTTTTAAACCAAATACGCAGTTGTTGCGTAATTGCCGAACTTTAAATTTTTTTACAAATTTCGAATTTCGTAATAATTTATTCATAAAATAACAGTTAAGATGTTACTCTTGCACTCTGCTCTGCTTACAAATATCTAATAATTATTTGCTGTTCATTACTTTGTGGATGAGAATAGATGCTCGTCGAAAAAGTTACAAAAAAATATATTAAGCCTACTTAAAAAAGTCAGGTATTTTTTTTTGCAATTATGCAGCGTAACTTGAACTTATTATTTTAGGTGTTTATTAAAATGTCTTTGTTATTTATAATCTACATGAAGTAGCCGTCTAGGAATCTTTATCTCAGTGGCCGTTATCTCTTGTTTTTACTTTCGTTCAGATAAATAATAATATAAGGCTTAAACAGAGCTGAGCCCGATACCATTCATTTATTACACTTATCGTCCGAAAGTAGGTTGCGATATTAAATGTTTTCATTAAAGTCTTATTACTTATATTTCCGTCATTTTAATCCGGATGTAGATTATTTTAATATATTTTTTTTGTAACTTGTTTGTAATTAACTTTTATATTTTTAAACGAATTGCAACGCGTTTTTTTAATTCGTTTTAAAATATACTAAATTAATGGGGTTTTTCTTAACAATATTTATGAGTAAATAAATGGATGGATATATTAAGGTAAATCTAGAAAACCAGTTTTAAAAATTTATTATTAGATGCAGTAAACCCGTTGTTTTACCTACAAGTGACAGACAAAATAGTATTGAAGGCTTTTATAGTAATGTTAGTGCAAAATGAAATAAGAATACGACATCTACGAAATATCACAGTTTATGTTGAGACTTGCAAATAATTGAAACGCAGCGACTAGTGATAGCCTTATCACATTCGACCCCACTCCGACTACTGATAAGAGTGAACGGAGCTTAAATTATAATGATGACCTCGATTAGAATTTATATAAAATATTAATTCAATTTTATTTAAATCTTCATTTGGTTTTTGGGTCATCGAATTGAGCAAGAATTAATAAACATCGTTATTTCACTTGGTAACAGTTTAGTCAATTATATATCCAAATAAGTCATGTCATACACCGTTGTACATATATTAAAGATTTTGTAACTTTTCATCTAATTACTGCAGCAACAAAAGTTGCATTAACGAAACGTTTTAGAGGAATGATAACAAATAAATTACACCTTTAATATAACGAATGAAAAGTAAAAGTAACGAATAAAGGTTGTTTTAATTATAGTTGTTAGATGAATACAATCACTGTAAGATCTAGCTCGAGGGTTAGAAGTTAATCAAAACAGTCAGCACGTGCGTCGCTATCTAGCACACTAATTAGTTAGTTGCTCAGTTGTATAATTAGTTTCCCAGTTGTAAGTAAATTACTATTGCATATATATATTATCTATTATAATGAAATCTGTAATATCATGATTTGTATCTACAAAATAATCAAAATCAATTAAATCAGAAAATTAAAGCTAAACTTAGGCATCACCTGCTAGAAGTAAGACGGTCAATATGTTCTACAATTAGCTCTCAATTGACCTCACTCGGCCTTCCCAGGCGCCATCAGCCATACCACGTGAGTATACCATACGGCATGACCCTGAGTCTCTAGAACAAACTCCCCGGTCATCTTTAGGTATCGTGGTCTATGAAGGATGCAGCTGTTCTTATCTGGATTTCTTATTAAGTGTCCAATTCTCGGAGCAAGCTCTTTAATAAACATAGCCACAATCAATATGTTGATTCGAAGCGACCTATATCTTCAACGATATGAATAGCCTGTGCTAACAAATGGCAATTGAGAATGATTGGTCTTTTAATTCGTGAACAATCAGACTTTAAAATCATCTGCTTCTTGATTGCGTGAGATACGAAAACCTAGAACTCGATCAGCAACACCGTTTCTCTAAAAATTATATTAGGTTCATTTAAAGTTAATTCTCAATCCCGGTCAGTTCCGACAGAAATCAGCTTTCAAATCATGACGCCATTTTAGAAACACAAATCAATATTTTTTTTTTCAAATTTTTTTTTTCTAATAAGTGAAAATTGCATTTGGCAATAGCTTCACATTAACTAATATATGCAGCAATTGCGCATGTAACTGTGTTACACGATTTCTGTTAGTATGTCTTTTCCTTCATGGTTGATAATTTAAACCTAATTTAACACACGATTGCCTTTAACCACCTTTGCCAAAAATATTTTTTATCGTGTAATATTTGTAGTAAAATTGTTTTTCAATCTTATCTCAATAAAAATAGGTGCATGAATTGGAATTTTTATTCACTGAAGGCCACTGAAACTAAAGGTTGTGTTCACATGACACATACAGACAATTCATTAGGGTCGTAATATAAAAACAAAAAGTCTTAGGAATTCGAGACACGATTTCTATAACGCTAATAATAATGATGATGCACCATGATCGTTACTATATTTTGGTACAAATACTGTTATTGTTAAAAAGCACCTACAATTCACTTTCATTTCACAAATCTTCATATATGTCTGCGTGTAGAGACATTAGTAGTGGAGTATGAACCCCTCTGAGTTACGAAAACAGCAAAAAATAAATGACTGCATTACACTACGAATTGTTGAGTAACGTTTGTATTGAGTTCATTACAAAAAATAACGAAATGACTTACGGCTCAAAATTCACGAGCGTTGATTTTTTTGTTATGAATACGGAAGTATAAAATTGCTCTTACCACAAACTATTTATATGTAACTTAATGTTACAACAGTGTTAATATTATGATAGAATAATGGCCTAGTTATTTAAATTTTTTATTTTCGTATTATTTTTAGTTTATATGAAACAACATACAGAATATCTTATATTTAATATGTTCCGATATACACAGCGGATTAATGGCACTCAGGAAACACATGAACAGAACAAGAATGAACCTTTGTTATCGTATTTGTTATAATACTTGCTTATAATACTTATAATACTTATATAGCGTAACGTTCAAATCAGCCATGCTTCGTTAGGTACCAGTCTAGTAGAACTAGTAAAAGTGCCCGCAAGACTTGTACGTTGCAAAATAACTAGAATGGACTAAGTGACATTCATTTGTTTGCTTCCCGGCCTGTCAGGCCAGTTTCCTTAACGTGTACCGGTTAGTTAATAATACCTAGTTATACCTTTACCTTAAATATGGCTTAAAACTACAGCTATTATGGTTAAACTATGCCGAATAAATTAAAACCGTAGTCATAGCTCCTGCTAAGGCTTTATGAGTTGATGCTAATTTTGACAAGAACATTTAAGTCATTTGTTAAAATTAATGTATAGAAACAAATCCAGTTTGATAACTTAATAGTTCACAAAGCTTTCGTAAAAGTATGGAAACTGCAAAGGTTTTAGTAGAAACCTCTTGTGCGCGGAGGTGATGCCTTTCACTGAGCGAACGGCGGAAGCGAAGTTATGTCACCGCAGTGACAGTGGGCCATCGGCTGACCGTAATGGCCGACACACTTACCGCGACCTACCAAAACAAGAGTTACGTCAACGATACAATATGTCAACATGTTGCATAACTTTATTTTGAATATTTCGATGACGTTATTAGTATTTCTTTAACTGTGTACTTTAATATGTAACTTTTTTATTAGACCTCGAAATTAATTAATTTTTAAGAGGAACCGACAATAACCCGGTTATCGGTTTGACCTTTCATAAAAAAGTTACTGGCGAAGCGATAAACTTAGTTATCTACAAAAGTTACAGAATTCTACATATATGTAGGTATTTTAAATGAATTTATGAAACTTTACAATCGAGTTCGAGATTTCCAAACTAGAAAATAAGATATTTACAGATTAATACATTGATAAAAATGGTTCAGCTCCAAATTTTGGTTAGAACCTAGTGAGTTTCTTTAGTACTTATTGCTATATTGCGTGTACTCAGGTGTACAAGCTATACCAGTTCAAGGTGACGGACAGACTCGTACTCATCATACGGGACTACCTGTCGAATCGCTCCTTTCGCTACAGATTGGAAGGCGCTTTGCCAACTCCCCGCCCTATCAGGGCGGGTGTCCCCCAGGGTTCAGTTCTCTCGCCCATCCTCTACTCCATCTACGCTAGCGACATTCCTAGGCCGCGATCTAAAGTGCACCTTGCCATGTACGCGGACGATACCGCGCTTTGCACGTCCTCTAAGGATCACTGGGAGATATACCAACGTCTCCAATCCGCAGTCGACTCCTTCGAGAGTTGGTTGCGGAAATGGCGGATCGAGGTAAAACCTGAGAAGAGCGTTTAAGTGCTCTTCAAACGGGGCCCCCCAAGGATCCTCCCGCGAATCAAACTCTTTGATAAACCGATACCTTGGAAAGACGAGGCAAAATACGTTAGATAGAAAGTTAGTTTTCACTGAGCATTTTGGGACCGTTCGTAGCAGAGCGGCCTACATATTAGGTCGTTTATATCCGCTGTTAGGCAAGCGGAGTAAAATGTCCCTTCGCAATAAGGTGACACTTTACAAAGCTTGCATACGTTCCGTCATGTCCTATGCGAGCCCCGCTTTTGCGCAAGCTAATCTGAAACCCCTTCAGGTGATTCAGAACAGGTTTACACGGATTGCAACCGGGGCGCCGTGGTTCGTACGCAACATCGATCTCCATAGAGACCTTCCGACCATCGCTCAGTACTTCAAGAGGCTTTCCCAAAAGTACTTTGAACGTGCTGAGCGACACCCGAACCCACTGGTGGCTGACGCCGCAGAGTATAGACCACGTAAGACTACTTTAATCAGAAAAAGAAGACCTAAGTCGATACTCGTTGACCCCGACGACGCGTTCACAGTAGGTAATAACGTACGTGTAGGCATAAGTGACACCACATAACATATAGATACACATTGTCTATACCGGTATAGACGAGGTCCCAACTAAGTAAGTGCTCCGTTGCTCCGGCGTTCTGCCGTCGGAGGACGCTAGTGTCCATATTTCCTTAGCTTCCTTCCTGACTAACGACGCCCCGAGCCGCGGTCAGTGTCTCAATCTAAGACGCCCTCGGGACGTCGTACCCCATGGGGGCCCATCTGGCCCCCCCTTTAAGGGCGGGTCTCATGACCCACCCGCTCCTCCGGTGACGCTGTAATAGACAACAGGGCTAACAGTATAGACAAACAAAAAAAAAAAAAATATGTGTACTCATATGTACAATAAGAAATTCTCAGATATCAAGTTAAACGATATGGTAAAGCAGATTAGTGAATGGATTTATTATAGGTAGTACGGTAGGTATATATAACTTTAAATTAATAAATTCAGCTCGCCTCAATGAAATGGAAAGTAAAAGTTACTACAGAATTGGATTAAATTGAGATTAAAATCTGTTTGCAACAAGTTTGAAGGAACTAACTTCTCTTAGTAACAAAGTTATTGAAACACTGCACAGTGCGTACAAACTATATACAATGAAACATAAGGTGTTATTAGGTAAAACAGCTCGCAGTCGGTTATATCATCTTTCAAAGTCATGTATGCAATTACAGGTAATGAGAAGTCTACCAGCGTTCTCTACAACTGAGTATTGTACATATTGTAATATGTTAACTAGTATTGTTCTACGTCTATGCTCGTGGATTATCATTTTATGCCATATTGATTGCTTTTTATTATCATCTTTAGTTATATTTGACGTCAATGAAAATGTTAATGTACTTAATGCTTTTGGTAGCCTGGCTAATTGTTATGAATTTCAGTTCATTACAGATAATTAACTGTTGAAATTTATTTACAACGAACAAACAGTTTAATTAAATAAATTTTTAATAATGTCGTTATGAAATTGTTGGTTACAACAAACAAGACGATTAGAATGTGTTATTGAAATTGTAAAGCCTTGTATTTATATTAATTTAATTAAAAGCTAAAGTATTTTTCATAGACAAGTTTTAACATCTATTTTTATGACATATCGTTATATTGTATATTTCTAAGGAATTTGTTAATCAAATCATTGTTCTCTATCTAGAGATATACTTTTACACACATGTACATACATACACATGACAGATATAACAAAGTCTCAAGCGCCAAGATTTTTAAATATTTTTCTTCACTTCTTTCAGTAAGTACCTACTTTTTTGCAAAATTAAGAAAAACCTTGTTTAAAGTTACACTTTGGAGGTACCTACCTCTGTACGTAAATTTATAATATAAAAAAATTTGTTGAGAATTGATCTATTAATATTAACCTCAATGATATTAAATGCAAATAAAATAATAACATACAGTTCTTCCCACAATAGAAAAGACAAATAAAATATTTTGATTAATTCAACGCGTCATATCACATCGTTGATCTGAGTTATCTAGCACGTCTTCGTAATTAGTATTTAGTGATTGTAAATAATAATAATTATATATTGTTAATTACCTAATGACTACATTCATGGAATAGGAACACTTTTATTTACAAGAAATTCTTTAAATGGCGACTAAGAGGATATATGTTTATTTGCAAAACCTCCTGGTAACTTAATATATGCCAATATTCTTTTACAAAACTGTTTGGATTAAGGCTGTATAAATAGCATTGTACTCCTTCATTTGTCCTAACGAAAACTTCATAAATATAAAGACGAGGATAAAGAAGTAAATTGTAACTTTTTAAAATGTTGACTGATGGTCATAGTTTATAAAAGTGTCAGTCAGATTGAAGGCTTATATGTTATAAATTAATTATCAGAGTACAGTATACTTGAATTACAATGAACTTAAAATTCTGTTGATTATATACCTTATAGTTATGAATTTTTTGCTGTTACATTTTGTCGTTATGTTGTCGGTACAGTTGTTATTTACCCTTAAATATTATACAATAGGAAAACGAGTATTTAAAGTAATTTTCTTTTTATGTACTGTAAGATAAATATCTTCTATTTTTAGTATAACAGTAATAAATCAACAGTTCCTTAAAAGCTTGAAATAGGTTTGTCCGGTGAAGCGTAGCGGTTCGAATCCATTGCATCCCTCTTTAAAAAAACTACTAAGAGATTAATTATTCATCTAGAAAAAAGAAGCAGGGAACCATTACATCGATGGTGATCATTTTATTAAAGAAGTACTCCATTCATTGCCCTGTTCTAGCTTTTGATACTTCCAACTTTTAGGAGTTCCTATATCCAAGTTCAAGTTTAATTCTATCATTGTTGAACATCTTGTTACTGTAAAAAAGTTAATTGTTAATGACGATGCATTCATAAAGATTTTTTTATATTATATTAAGTGTATTTCAGATATTTTTTATTCTGTTCAAGGTTATCCTCATGCCAGTTAACTCGAAGCTTTAAATAAATAATAGCACGATTTTCAAATAGCAAATAACATTAATTAAGCGTACGTTGAAGATGTATATTGCTTTTTTTTATTTAAAATTTATTTAAAAAAAACAAAATTTTAAGATGACAATAATAACGTTCTTATAAAGTTTTAAGAAATAAATAGTATATATTATTAAACATATCTAGTGAAGTAAGTGTTCCCTAATAATAACTCATTTGATTTACACAATAATGTTGGAAATAAAACAATATTAAATAATTACTCAGATAGACACAATAGTATGGACAATTGTTTATGAAACACAGCAATTTATTCAATAATTTACAGCTTATCGTAAATAATAATCTAGATCAAGCCACCCCTTGATCTAGCGATATAATTCTGGTTTCACACTGCAGTAATAAAACGATGCTATAATATTTAATAGCTAATAATAAAATGTTTAATATTGTGAAGATAATGTATAAATATTACCCGCATGGTCAGCTTATGGACGAAGGTTCAGTTCTTACAATGTATTTATATGTTATAACATTACAAATAGTATAACGAAAATAATGAATTCATTAATAAAATTTGTGCACATTATCTACAATCATATCATTATCATTAAATCATTATCACAAATTATCGCATCACAAAGACATCAACGCGTTCTTATTTTACTAAAACCGAACTAAAAACATATTAAAATAAATTACATCAACAAAACTTTATATATTCGCACTAGCTTCCTAGTTGTTTGCTTGAAAATCGGCATCCCGCATCAGTGAGAGTAGTGCGCCCGCGCCGGTCTCGCGTTACGTCATGCCGCACACACTCACACTTTCACTGTTAGATAATAAGCACGCCACTGACTTACTTACACACATACACAATAGGAAGTCGTTCTAATGAGTTATGGTCTTTGTACCCACACTTATTACCATACTTTATTTAATACTCTATGACTAATATCATCTTCTTAAATAAATTCATCTTATTAATATGGCAATTCCTGTAAATCAAAGATTTAGTTTGATGTATTATTATTTAGTTTTAAAATCAGTTGCTACTTTACACTGTCACAATATATTTATTATATTTAAATCTTTCGTACTTAATACTGACAATAAGGTTGTACATATATATGATTAGGGTATATAATAATAATTAGGTTCAATATAAATGACATATATAATAATATTTATTGGTGGGAGGTCATCGTGTCTCTATACCTAGTATGTGGTAAATCATTAAGATCTTCATCTGAGGTTAAAAAGAATCCTATTAAATTACGATTTTATCTCAATAGGGTTCCTTGTTTTTTGTTTAATACATGCTTACACATGAGTTACCGCGTTTTAAAGATTATCATCTTGAAGTCGACTTGATTTCAACTGAACCACCGAAAATATCAAAACGCGACCGTAGTTGGCGATGCGAAACGAATGAGATCCCAAGATTATTTCATATAGTATAGAAACTAAAAAGAATAATTTAAATTAATATCTTAGCTTAAAAATTATGTTTAAAGAGCGGAAATAAAAAACAAAATTAAAAGCTTTCACTACGTGGAATAAATTGTTTTGCTTTTTAACTTTAATTTTGTTTATAGTATTTGTATTAGTGTTGCATTAATTACAAGGTCGTACATTTAAGATTAATAAAAAATATATAATATATTGATATAACACCCAAAGTATCTTTATATTAAGATCATTTATATTAAAACTGTTCATCACGGTAGTACAAGACATAGGTATTCAGGATAAAAACAAAACTTTGTACCTGTCGCTTTAAATTAATATATTCTTCAAATTGTTCAGAAATCTCTGTTATATATTGTAGATGCTGTAATTTCTCAATTTTATTGCATAAATATTGCAAATGTTTCTTGCGTAATAGTTTTATAACATTTTATAACCCGAGATCAGAGTCGGCCGGTTCTTATGTGATGGGCAATAAGGCGTACCCTCGGCGATAGACATTGAATACAATGTTAGGTATATCGTGGGCCGGCAACTCAACTGAATATTAAGTTTGGCGTATCCGCGTGTGACGGCCTTGGCTCTGTTCGTTCACTTACTTAATTCTTTCCGTATCTTGAACATCTTAAATAACTATATAACTTAGCATCCAAGATACGTGCATTTCATATTAAACTGGACTAATGTATAACAATATAATAATAATAATATCAGGACAAATTACACACATTGATCTAACCCCGAAAGCAAATTATTTGCTTGTGTTAAGGGTGTTAGACAACGATACAGATACATAGAAATACACATATAAATACTGATAATATATTTAATAAACGACCAATCCCAGAAATACAGACATCTATGCTCATCGCAAAAATGCCTGTCTCCGCCGGGAATCGAACCCGAGCCCCATTGTGCCGTGATACGTTAGGCGTCTGCCAACAGGGCGGTTGTATATATGTATGTATGTGTTCCATTTTGTTCCATATCATAAAAGATGGATACATTAATAAGTTCGGATATTAGAACAAATAAGCAATCATCTTGTTTTGTCTGCGTCAAGTGTTGATTGAATTAAATAGTACTATATTTAAGAGATTATAAATTATTTCCGGCATTCAATTGCGATGTAATTCTGTTTTATCTGTATTGGTACCCATTTACGATTTACCACGCGCTTTTTTAGTAATCCCAAAGACTAGTCACGAACGCCAACAAAAACTTTTATCTTAAAACAGCAACCTTGATCTATCTGGCGAAAAAAAAAAATTGCCTTTGTAAATTGTATCATTATTACTTATGGCAAATATAATTACATGTGTGTCAATTATGATTTAGACGAGGTTTAAAACACACTATCTTGTTAATTGCAATTAAAATTAAACGGTTAACATAACATTGGTTATAATAAAAACAAATAATGCTTTTTACGTTTAATGATTTGGATTAGTTCTTATTTGTGAAGTAACGCTGAAACCATATTATCTATTTAAAGACAATAGTACGTGAATCTTATCTTAATTTAATTCAGACATACATGTTATTTAGTGTGTAAAGAACACATTGAATTTAAATATTATACTGCGAATATGTCCGGGATCATTTTATTATATTACAGGGTCATCCATTGTTTAAAATCTCATTATAATACGTTTAAACACGTGTTCAAATTTGTATTGTGGGTAATTGGACATATAGACACAGAGACAGACAGACATACAATTATAATGGTCCAGAGTGTAGAAATGTCTGAAGCAACGTTTCCTTTGACCATTGTAATTTAGGAGTGTCTGTCTCCAAGCAAGCAATCACTGTAACGAAAAATATTATAATGGAAAACGACTTATTTAAACCAAACACGTATAGTTCTGAACCTAAAATAAACACAGAATAATATATTCTCTTTTTAGAAAACTTACCCCAAAAATAAAATTTATGCAAATACCAAACAATTATCTAAATTATATTTAATATTTAACATGTTTACAAATAGCGATATAACGAGAGAAGCCTCCTACGGAAATGAAAATAATTGGCTTCGGATGTAAATCTTGCAAATTGGTTGGTGAGAGAGAGTAAACAAAGAAATAGAGTTAGGTACTTAGCGAGTCCATTTTGTATATTGAAAACTGTGAAGTGTTGATTCGGGATGCGATTTCACTTACTGACTCCGCGAATATGAGATCAGATGGACTGTGGACTCTCAAGTGATTTGATATTTTACGAAACTTTTCCACGATCGTCGTAGAAAAAGTTTTATCCCGTTGTGTCGGTTTAAGGACGCTGTGTTTATGAGATAGATTAATATTTATCAGTCCTCGGGTACAACAATAACAGCGAATCAAGGTATCGATGTGTTAAAGAGCTTATGAATATAAAGTAAAATTTACATACCTACCCACTGCGTCTCATACATTCATGCAAGAGCATGGTTTATATTATGTTTTTATGTTTTACTAAACCGATCGGCAGTTTAATGGTCGGCCTCCAGCTGCAGGGTCGACGGACGATTAAATATATATGTTTATCAGGTTTATGTTATACGCTTATATTTGTTAATAAGCGGAGACAAAGTGACTGTCTACTGGCTGTGGTTTATCTCGCCACTGGCCGGTGACTCATGACACAGAGCACAAAAGACCATTTCAGTACCGATCTACATATTAGACATGAACGTTACAGTCATAAAAAGAACAAAGAATATCGAAATAATGACAGAATCTGAAGGTCTCATATAAAACTTATAGTGGAATGTTTTTAAGACTCTGTGGTTTTCGCGACGATCTTAGAGTGGTATACGCAGTGCTACTATAAATATATATTTATTTGCGTTATTTTTCTTCCCAACCGCGTTCATAAAGTTTTTATTGTCGTAGTCCCCTTTAACATAAACTGTATCCAATACCCGTAGTTTGCCAATTGTTCTTTTTTAAAACGCACCCCAGGCGGTGTGATGCGGGTCGCGTGCCCCGCGCGTGTCCCTCATACTACGCAAATTTTAGGAATAAAAAGCTCTTACCGACTCTCGAGACATGCGTGAACTACACGATCGTCCATTTAAATAACAGTATGCTTATTATATTTATTAGGGGTGAACGAGGGAAGGTGTGAAGTATCAAAACTCAAGGGTGAATTGATTTGAATAGTGCTCATATGTTTTAAACTACCAGCCCTGATGATGGTGATGATGATATTGAAACCGAATATAATTAATGTTAAAAATGAAAGCTTATCGTTAGCTTAGTATAAATATAAAAAAATATCTTTGTATTGAGGAATAATGCATTAAATTTTATTGAATAACTCTCATTATTAAAATCAACATCAAATGTAAAAATATTATATTGAATGCACTTTTCTTTTTAAGTTTTAGCGTGTTCATACTAAAACGTTAATTGCCAAATAAATTAAATTATATACTAAATTACTTAATAACTTTATAATATGAGACGGAAATTTCCAAGACTATTAAACAATACTAAAGGATTATAAAATAATGGTATATTACTTATACATATATAAAGTTTCTTTAAACTGAACAATTATTTATTATGTTATACATAATTATTTAAAGTGCCTAATTAAATATTCTATGTAATAAAATTCTAGTGTGTAATTGATGGTTAATCGCATTGTTTTTTTAAGTCAACCGTTGGTAACAACCCCTAGTTGATAAGTGAATTCGTTAACATTTACCCTCAGGGGGTGGCGACCGTTGAATGTAATGAATCTCACCCCCCTTAATACGAACATAATTGAGTTACAAGAATCTAATGATGGTTCTTGAAATAAAAATACTAATGTTTAACAAAATGTTTAATTCATTTTATTTTATTTTAGTTAATAAACATACAAATGTTAAATAATGAGAATAATTCCAATAAATAAATCAAAAACCAGTAAAATAATTACAAACATTCAACATTATTTATGCTAAAAAAAATAAAGTTTTTAATATAACAGATTACGAAATGTATATTTGTTGCAAATCTTAAATTTGACCTTAAAAAAAACAAGTATTTCTATTAAAAGTTCAATTCATAATTTATCATTAATATTCAAATGTCGCGTATTATTTTATTAATGTCTACAATCGTCACTAATTTGTATTTTTCTCGGTGACTGATTTACTTTTATTATTATTGTTTTGATAGCGGTTTAAATGAATAATAATAATTATATTTTTATCTAAATCCCACGAGTTCCCATGACTGCAATCTGTCTATTTTGATTTTACCGTTAATAGCATATTGCAAAAACATACATACATTTAAAATATTTGTACCCTAATGCTATAGGTTTAGGGTTGAAATTATACCTCGAACTAAAAAAAAATATGTTGATGCCCGCATAGTGAGCCCCTCACAGATTACATTATTAGGGGTGGCCAGCCCGAAACCCTAATCTATAATAAGGTTTAAGAACCAAAACGAACTAAAAAAATATTAACTTTATACTATTACTTTCTGGTGACCAACTTTACCCCTCTCTCCCCTCTTCACGCTATAGTAATTTTAACAGAACATAGTTGCTGTACACTTCAAGAGTGAGAAAGGACTTCTTAATAAGAAAATGACAAAATATTATTGCTCTACCGATGCTCAGTACGTTGCTCCAAGACAGTGTTTCTAAAATCAAGTTTTTAATACTTATGATAATAATACGAGTAAAATAAGGTGATAACTTTGAAAAAAAATATATATTTATTTACTATTAAGATAAATACAAATTCTATATTTACATATATTCTTATCTGCCTGAAATCAATACGGCTATAGAGGATGTCCCAACCGTCACTTAATAAAACCATTGAAGGCAATGAGAACTACCCGCATGCAGGGCCGACGAGGAGGGGGAGTGGGGGGAGGGGTGCTCCCCTGACGTATTGAAACCAAAGGGTGTCTTAAATGGATCAACAGTTTAATTATCTGATAATTATAACGGTCTATTGTAATGTATACTTAACATGGCAACGGAATTTATAAATTTATAAATTTAGTTTTGATGGTTTCTATACACACTATATTTCTTATATAATCTGAAAAATAAATAATTACCTACATGCCTACATGTTACTTTACTATCATTTCAGTACATACCTATTTAAAAAAACCTAGAGTTGTGTATAGAGATCAAAACATAAATTGACGTTTGTTTGTAGTGACCCTGACATAAGGTTGTAGGTTCGATTCTCACACTTGACAAATCTTTGTGTGACCCATAGATTGTTATTCCGAGTCTGGGTGTACTTTGTGGCCGTTATTTATATGTTTGTGTAGCCCTTCGCGACACAGGGATTAAAAACTAAAAGCCACATGTAAGGTATACTACACTTGCAAAACTTCATAATATTCTGGTGATATTTAACCACAGGATAAAGACACATTAATATAATATTACTAGCAAAAATCAATAGTTGGGTTTAAAGTCCCAACTATTGAACTTACAAAGAAACACAGACATATAATAGGAATGCACAAACTAATATCCCAAGTCACCAATTGGTTTCTTTACCAATGTTGAGGTCGAGGCTGCTGGCTGATCCATATTTAGTTAATTTGCGTGCCTCTAATTCACGAGTCACGTTTTAAAACAAAAGCCCCTCGGCGACCACCGGTTGGTCCCGGCTTTCTGAGAATAAGCCACATTTAACTCGTCCCTCAGAGCGAAAATAATCTTGCCCGGCTACATTTATAGTTCATTTACAGGCTTATTTTCTAGTCTACGCAGTTTTTTAAGTCGTGTTAACTTAACCTTATAATTTACTCAGACGTTGTGATGTAATTTTCTTAGAAAGCCAATGATTGTATTTTCATTACTATTATAAATGTATAAAGAACTTTACAATTAAAATTACTTGATAATTTCTCGTATACGTAAGAGATGTTTCTTGTTTATTATTTATTACTTTATATTCATTACATTTCCATTTTTAATCTTTGTGTTTTTACATTTATATATATGTATTTTGAGTACATATCTTTTGTTAGCACAAATTACTAGAAATATAAATATGTTATATGTTTCTGTAACGAGTTTGATAAAAATAATTTAAAAAATATTCAGATTTATTTGGGGTATTAAACTAATGAATTTCTCAATCAAAGGGCAACATCAAGTTAGAAATGTGATAAAGTTCTATACAGGTAGGAAGCGTAATATAACAAAAGTATACGTTCATACAAATAAATATACACCAATATATGCACTTGGATGTTGCCCTTTGATTATACTTAAAGAAACGTATTATTTATCTTCCTAGTAATTTGTGTCAACAATTTCTTACTAAAAATAAATGTCATAGGGTTAACAAGTGAGAGGTTCGAATATTAATTAAATATTATTAGACACATATTAAAGAATTGTTAAAAAGTTATTTATAAAATAAAAGTTCTGTGGTACAAAAAAAGATTTTTTCTTATTTCCTCGGTTAATGTTAAAACTTATTATAAACTCATAATAGTTGACGTTCATTAAAAAAGTGTTCTCTAAGAATATAGTTTTAATACAGGACAAAAATATTATTCAATTTGTTAAATCGTAAAGTTATCGGTTCCTACAGCCTATATTGTATTTGTATGAAGATAATAATATCTGCGCAGTGTTCAGCTTAGAGACACTGGTCATTGTAATATTACATAAATAACAAATAACTGATAACAGTACTACCAAGACTATTATAGTGTAGTACATATTTTAAATATGTACTACAAACTTAGTTTCATCAAGTATTCTGACGGGACTCAGTGTGTGTTCATGTTTGTATGTGTGTGTGCAGTCAAGCGATAACTTTGTCGTGCATCACCCGAAGATAAGTTACAATTAATGGATGCGGTATTTGGTATTACACTATATTGTAATTAATAAAATATTAAGATAATAATTGTAGACTTGTGTTGATTAATAACTAGCAGTAGTTGTCACAATAAACATATAATAAATACAAGGTTTCAAGAACAGTATGTTTATATTTGTCTATTTGTGTGTATGTATCATTCTAACTAATAGACACAATGATATAAAATATGGACATTGGTTCTCCTAACGGCTCTTTTATTATTAGTGTTCTCTATAAGGTACCAAATAGAATCTAGACGCTACAGTTGTGATCTATCAGAACAATATGGACTCCGTTGATTATAATTTATCTGACGTATGAATATTGTTAATAAAGATACTTAGCATTCGGTATTAATATTTATAAAATCGTCAATATCAATATTTTATTCTGTTTTAATATATTTTTATAGTCATTAATACACGATGCTAATATTATAAAAATAGAAATAAATTCGTAGCGATTCATTTCGCTTCCTTGCTTGCGTAAAACCTTGTAAAGTTTTATAAAACATGATACATACAAAAATTAAGCAACATTAATAGTTTTTAAGTAATTCAGTTTATATAACGAAATATTTATTATTTGTTAAAAGCATCTGTATGTATGTATGTATATAATATAGGTTTAGTTAGTGAATAGGTTGTGGGTTCGATTTAAGTCGAGGAGGGCACTGGGCGGCTGACGTTATACATTTGCACTTCTGGTTGGCACACCCATCACATACCTTAGCCGTAATACGCAACCAAGGATAAATTGTGAGATTTTGTATATAATAAACACCAATTTGACAATTATATTTCATTTAGCATAAACTATTTACATTTTTAGGTTAACGACCGCTTTAATGTTTTACAGTCAATTGAACTATTTATTTATTACTGCACTTTACATATATTATATATAATTAAAACATATACTAAGATTTTATAATATTTTTATTGCAAGCTTCATTTACATTTTCTACACATTTTTATCCGATTACTACTTCAATTGCTAAAGGTTAGATATTTCTTTTAAATAAAGATTATTTCTTTTGAATAAAGATTTCATTTCAAAGAACTAAAATCTTGTTAAAAGACAATTACATTACTAAATATTGTGCAATTTTTGATTGTATCATATAAAAAAAATATTATAAATATTCATTTTATGCAAGTCGA
The DNA here is from genome assembly GCA_959347405.1 of Napeogenes sylphis. NCBI lineage: Eukaryota > Metazoa > Arthropoda > Insecta > Lepidoptera > Nymphalidae > Napeogenes > Napeogenes sylphis. Next base: position 19,668,755 of record OY365777.1, read on the forward strand.
AACTAATGAGATATAATAATATAAAATGAACTTGATAGTTATTCAATAGGTTAAAGTTATTGAGCTATCGCAACCGGAAGTCAAAGCTTGTAATAAAAAATAAAATATTACGTAACAACACATCCACTAGGTATTTAGACTTCCTTGTTAACGTATCATTGATATACATTGCATAAGGTATTAAAGTTTTTGCAGTCCTTATTATATAGCAGTAAGGTTCAAATTACAACAGACTACATAAACAGGGGTACAGGCTATCTGACGATAAGCGAACCGTTGACTTGGAGCCCAAATGACAACCTCACGATTGTTGATACGCTAACGTTGTTTACTCACACACGCACATACGCACACACGGGTACTTCTCAGAAGTAGAAGAAGCTCTTTCAAGTATGAAGCATACGACATTTTGAAAGCTTTACTCTGTTCCTGACATTGCTATCATCGTAGATTATACTAACATATATATATGTTATATAACCAGTTTGTTTATGGTATTCGATTACAATATATATACAACAAGTTCAGTAAAATGATAAAAATAATACTGTCTACGTGCAACATTACAAATAAAAACTGTAGTATTATTATTTATGAATAAACGTGACCACTCTATATTATGTTTTCCTTCTATTTCTTATGTAAGGTACAATTGAATAAAAATATGGAATGAAATAACCATGAAAACGCGCAGGAGACGAGCCTCTCTATACTTACACGACACGATAGTTCAGTTGGCAGAACCACCGAGATGGACTACCAGAGAGCATTAGGTTCGATTCTATTCAAGTTGGTATTTTTTTATCCTATACTTATTTAAAGTCTTAAACAAAAAAAAACATGTAAAGGATTCAATGTATGAAATAATTACTCTGAGATAAATATAAAAAAAACTGTTTTGTTTATTTAAAAAATAAAAAAATTGTTATTTTGTTATTAAACAAAACAATGTATATATAACATTTACGCATATAATATGAAGTAAGTACTGTGGTGGAAAAGACTGACATTTTACGAGTTGGAATAATTAATGACAGTGTGTATGTTTTATTACATACTTAATAAAGTTTATTGTATTACAAATACATACTAACATTACTAAAACAAACAACGCTTCTAATATAGTTCCAGTATCACAGTCTGGTTTAGTCTTTATGTCTGTATGTTTGTCACAAGTGAAACTACATAATATGAAACAAAGGTTACCACAGATAAAAAACAAACACCTACCTATACTCTATCGTGAAGCAATCAAGCCTTTATCGTCTAAGGCACGGAGAATTATTAACTTTTACTTTCGCTCGCTCCCATTGCCTATATAAAAATGGATGTGACAGTTCCTTTCTTCCTCTTTCTGTGTGTCTGTCTCACTCTTTCGTTAGTTTTAATATCATCTCCGAGCAGGTTTTCTGAGGCTGAGTCATCCTGCGTCGCGATAGATGCTCAAATGTCAGAGCGATCAACTCTAATAGCAGTATTAATTTACAACAGATATAAAATATACATAAAGTGATATTTACAGAAATTCTTTTATTTACTTTGATGTCATTTAATAAATAAATAGAGATTATATTATATATATAGATAGTAGCTCTCTTTGATCTTAGCACATTTATAAAATAAAGGATATAAACATGAAAATAAAAGTGGGTATATCTCGAAATAAGTGTTTTATTTAAAGGTGTTAGTTACTCCATATTAACTATATCAAAATATATAGGTAAGGAAATTCTAGTACAAATGGTACATAATTCCACTGTTGATTAAGTTCAAAGCATAATTCAAGGGTTCACCTTGATTATGACTTACGAGTGAAGGTATGACTCGAACCTTCAATAAATGAATACCTTCAAGGTATATAACATTTATTTGTAACTCCATCAGACAATTAACACTAATATATATACATATTTAGTTATTGTAACATTTATCTAAAAGTCGCTAAACTAATAAACATAAATCTTAAAGCACAGAAATAGTTTGTCCCGACCGTTATCGAGCAGTAACTCACTGCAAAGCATATAACATAAATCATTGTCAATTTTCATAGTTATCAAAATGTATTTATACCACAGTAAATAGTCTGAGTGTATCGATTAGTTGCCCGCATATTTATCAACGCACATAGCAAATGAGTCGGTGATAACTCGATAAGAGTATGTTTAAGGAATCCACAGATAGTGAACACAAACATACACACACTAGACGACACTTCAACTAGCGTTTTAGTTCCTTAAAGACGGTACTCGCTAAAGAGACAATATGTTGTAAGTGTCTTGCACATAGGTCATAGGTCACAGTTCAAAAGTCATTTCACCATTGTGCCTGACTCTGATAAATTTAATATTCTGACAAATTCATCACTATATATATTTAAGTTACGAGTAATTTGGTTTTTCTTAATAGCTATCTGGTAAATAATAAATAATACTTCAGAAATACCAAACATTCTATTAGTCATTTAACATAAATTTCATAAGTCACAAGATATATAATGAAATCACAAGATATCACGTTTTAGACAAAACCTGCACAAGTAGAATTTGTCTAACAGTTTTAAGAAGTACAAATATAAAAAACTATATTTTTTTGATGAACGCGTAAACACCGCTGTAATTTACGAAGAAACTTGTTTTGTCTTTTTTAAATTATCCTTCAAGTTTCCAGATACATATTATTGGAAATGAAATGCAGTTTTTAATTAAAATGAGTTTTATCGATTTCCTTACATGCCAGCGAAGAACAAGTTTTATCTCAATAATTTAAGATACAGCATCACAAAGACTGACTCGAGAAACAATTCGCACAGACACAACAACGAGGTTGATTCACAAATTTGAGGGTATAAAAAAAAACATTTTTTTCCTTGGTTTTAGATTGCTTACAGTTAAGTATTATTTTAGTAATAAATAAAATAATATGAAGATATTTTTTAACAATAAAATACTTGTATTACCTCGCCACTCAATATGAAAATCACTAGGTATAGACGTTAACAAATGACAGTTGATATTATTCTGCGCAGACGCAACGCGTTCTAAATTTAAAATCAGTAACGGCCGTGTTACATTTGAACGATACTGATTATTGCAAAAACATTGCGTAAATAAAGAAGTATTTTTTTACAATTACAAAGATATGTGTTTTAAATTCTTTCTTCAAAAAACACCGATACTACTAATGCAATACTTACAGTTTTTAAGTAGTCTTAATAATACAAAAAAATGAAATAAAAATAAGTAAAAAGGTTTTTTAAATTATATTCGGAAGTGAGCAAAATTAAAAAAATGGTGAGTTTAATAAATATTACAAAACCAAAAAAATTATTAGAAACTATAGTCACCATTTCAAAAGTGGTATCTATACCTTTTTAAACCTAATATATCATATTTTTTTACATTGGCTAGATCTATAGAAGTGTGTGTCCGTTATAGGTAGTATGTTGGTAAAAGTCATTACAAAACGTCGCGATGCGCAAGCGCCGCGGACCGTCACCAGATACGCAAGTTCCAAGGTCAGTTGCCCCACGCCCTCGCTTCCTCGTTGCCAACCCACTTGAGTAATCCCTCTCACCAGAATTAGCCTCTTACGACAGACACCACATCACTAAGATTACAATCTAATACGAAAGCCATCTTATTCTCTCATTTTTATTGTGGTATACCTAGATTGTGGTTAGGTTTTTTTTTTATCCTGCCCGATGACGCTGTCAACGCCAGGAGTGCCAACATTATAGACAAAACAGGTTTTAAGTTAGTGTTTTTTTACCCTAGTTTCTTAAATCTAATTGATAATTGGTTTTAGTTTTTATCGTGTCAATTAAATTTACCTGTACTTGTTATGTTAAATACTTTTTATCATAATTTGGATTTGTAAAAAAAAAACTACTTTACAGTGTCTATTTATGTACATGTACATATTACAGGTAAAACTCAATACTATATTTGATATATACACACATTTATTTAAAATTTACTCTTAGCTTAGTATATTCACTCTTAAAGTTGCAGATGTATATTTCGTCATTTCATAAGAAACCATTAGTAGAGTCATTTCTTGCCTTTTAACATTCAGCCACTCTGAGAAAACGAATGAAGAATAATATTAATAAAGAAATATGGAACATATATAGGCACATACATACATACATATACGACTGCAAAGTTATTCGCTTGGTATTGTCAATTAGTTCCTTAATAGATACTTGGATCGCATAATGTATTGATTAACATAGTGGAACTCAGTATCACTACTTGCAGTTGAACTTTCAAGGTTGGTACTAAGATACATGCCTACATACATAAATACACACATGCTACTGAATGACAGACAAACGCGTGTAATGATTAGACAGCACATTGCAATTGGTTTTTTCACCTGCGCAGTTTGTATTATTTATTTGTATGTTTTTAAAGCTCTTCAATATTTTAGTGCGTATTTTTTTAATATTGTTTTAATTTAAATAATTGGAACCAATATCGATTTATTTAAGGTTATGTCATTCACCATTTTAACAGGAGGTATCTTGTAATGATAATTAAAATACCCAAAATGTCATTAAAGGTTAACCCCCATTTACCAAAACCGAAGTACCTAACGTGTTTTTCCTTAAAAAAAGATACAAAGAAACATTTATTATTTATCTGTGAATTTATGTTCACGGACAGATATCAGCACATATGAATTAATTTCGTTTAAATAACATTTATATATAAAAATGTAAACTTCCAAAATAACTGAAGCTTAATTACCCGACAGTAACATTTGAACAAAGACCTGATACATTTTTTTCATACTTGTAAACAATCTGTTTGTTGTCAGATTAATTAAACAAACTAAGTTTTCTGCTTTACATTTATAAATACAAAAGACCTATCTTCAAAAATTTAAGATATTAATAGACGACATAAACCATGAAGTAGGTATGTGATATAGTAATTAACATTTATCAAAGAATAGGTAACGCGCCGTAACAAAGTACTTTACATAACTAGTTTACAAAGAGATTGTTTGATGACGTCACGACAGTCGTTCCTGATGTAGCAGGAAGTGACTGCTATCAGACTACTGCTCTTTGACTATCAATAACAAATAACAATTAAAAACATATTGAAATACAAAAAAGAGCTCACAATTTAAATTTGGAATTACAGCGATTTGTTTTTTTTTTAAATATATATAAAATATGTATATATAAAAACTGTGACAATATTTGTATACTAGCAATAAATCATTTACATTACTTCTACTATGTATGTAAAATGCATAAAATTATAAATGCCACTAAATATTAATATTATTAAAGTACATTCAATTTGCAATTAATCATAATATTTAACAGTCAGTTATTTTTCTAGTTAAAAACACACAATATTAAAAATACTTCGGAGTTTGTTCATATTTTTGTCTCACATCAATCAAAACAAAATCAAACTTAAAATTAACAATATGTATTATCTGTTTTTCTCATAGAGTTGATAAAATAACACGTCACACGTCGTCGTTTTATCGACCTCTTACCCTTCTACGAAAATTTAATTATAAATATCAATTGAATAATATTCAGAAATACACAATGATCGTATAGTAGTCAATATACATTGACTATACCTAGTATATGCCCAGAACAGGTTATAACAATTAAAATTACAAGCAGAGACAGGTGACCAACCGACCAACCGGTACATCTGTTTACTCCTTCGAGGGATTGAAAACTTGCAAAAAAAAAAAACATTTACGTTAAGATGTAAACACTATAAAGTAGTATGACGTTGTTGACGTCGGCCACCATTTTGAATATGATGTAGCCTCATTTTATTAGTTTCATTAATGTCAATGTTTTGTGTTCAATAAAAACTGTGTTCTTATAATTAAAAAAAATATTTGCATATATTTTTTTTATTAATATGACCTTTACGAGTCATTTTATAATACAATGTCTCTAAATAAAGCAAGTATAATATTTAGTACAATTAAAATATCATTAAATAATTGTAATAAATCTATCTGATCTCAATCAGAGCATGTTCTTGGATGTATACTACTTAGCTGATATAGTGATGTTTCCTGCAGGTGTTGCACATACAACAGAAATACTAATCTTCGAAATACTAGAACGCTGTAATACTATTTATTACATAGCGTCATCTTGGAAAACAATTAATAAATAATTGAGTCTTTTTATATTATATTTTACACTAAGTGACCTGTGCCTAGTGCTACGTGTTACCTATCACATATTAAAAAAGTCAATATCCTCAGAAAAAGTGTAATTAGGTTTTCCCCTCTTAATATTTTTAATACATAATTTACTTGGCTTAGTTTTGTTAATAAATTACAATAACGTGCATTATTCATAAATCGCATTGTTCTAGAGAAATCACAGTTCTAAGGAGATCAGAAACCGTCATAAGAAGATCTCGTATTCTTTTCGGTTTAGAAAGTTAAGTCAAGACTAATAATAGCTTGTAGAACTCGAAAATGATAAGTACTAATTAAAGGTTGAAGTCATAGACTAGTTAATGACTCTCCATTTTGTTTGATTGTTTGTCTGTTACGTTAATTATTTTGCTAAGTACGCCAGATAAAGTCAACATCGTTCGATCCTCTTAACTTATCAAATATCCGGGTAGAGAATAATATCGAGGTGTAAAGGAAAAACTAATGGCTACAATTAACGAGCTAGCTGTTTAACCGCTCAAGGAAGTTTATGATATTGTTAGAAAAACAACAAGTTACTCGGAAAATATTATTCTAAAAATATTGGGTTTCGGGATATTTTTGAAGGCAATTTCGTAAAAACATGACACAATAACATTGATTTACATCAATTATATATAAATCAAATTTAATAATTCTATAAAATTATAAATATTAATATAGTATTATAAATAAAAATAAATAAGTCCGGTCCTGTGTTTTTAGACAAAGTAAACGCGTCATATTAAGACCATTCACCAAAAACCAAGGGTCCATCATCGTCTCCTAAGACGTAACAGAAAACGAGGTGAGGTGAACTCAGGTGAGTAGAATTATATTCTTAGCCTGATGTAATATGATACTTCATACAAGGAGGTAGGGGGGGGGGGGTCTTTCTACATTTTATTGAATTCCATTTTTTAAATTTTTAAATAGGACATGATACTTTGCATGGAAGTTGGTGATCTTTGAAACGAGAAATATAACATTATTAGTAATAAAATCTTAAGGCTTTAAAAAACGAAAAGGAAACTTTTGTTAAGGTAAGTTGCAGTTCAGGTTTTAGTAAATGCCGCGTCGAGATGAGGAAGTCTCTACGTCGTTACTTTTACTTATTACAAGGCATATCTTATATCTATCTATCTATATATCTTATCAACGACGTATAACATAAAATAACATTTATATTTTTGCCTTAAGCATTTTTTAATATTGTGATAGCTCTGATGTAACACAGTTGTCTAGAACATGACTATTTTTTCCTTATTTATACCCAGGTATCTATAGATGTACTATAATCTATAGAACCTACTCAGTTGCGGGTAAATTCAATTCAACTGAATCCCAACGCTCTTAACTTACTTATCACTTAACAGTTTAAGACAAACATTGATAATATAATAGTATTAGATAACGTACTTACTTTAATTGAATAGTAATATTTTATGTATAATATTTTTCAAGCAGGATATTTAAAGTTATTTCCTCATATTATATATTTATAGTAAACAATACTATTCTTTGTATCGTTAACTAGTTTCCAGTATAATATTAAAATTCTAATCGAGTCACAGTTATGGAAATAACGTAATTAAATAATAAATAACATTCATTTATATATATATATATAATATATATACATGTATATTATATATATATATATATATATATATAAATGAATGACTAGAGCTTTGTTGAATAAAATCGTGTTAGTTCTATGTCTTCACAATACTTTGTTTATATAATTCGTTTATGAAGGCGGGTTCAGTCGTCTGTGAACCAACTTATAAATCGTTGAGGCAATATTATCGCAGCGCATAACTAATATAATATCGTAGTTGAATATAAACTAACAGACATTGGTTACGTCATACACACAGAATACTATAGGTACTTAATGACGCCTCGATGTATATAAAATTATAGTTTTCTCGGAAGATAATAGATCGTCTTTAACGAGTTCAAACTTTTTATTAATTTGATTGGTTACAGCTAAAAATACAACTGAATCCTTTTTTAAATTCATATTTTAATTATCATAATTTATTTTATTTAAATGGCAGTGTCTATTTTAGTATCCAATAAAACCTGAAATGCTCACGATGCTAAACACGCGAACTCATTGCAGAATAAAAAAAATGAATTTACTTATAATCTGTGTATCTTAGCTCAAGGCGGCAAAACTTTGCTGATCCTTTCAAAACAGGTTTGCAGTCCGTAACGCCCGCTAGTCTGCCTCGCCCAATCTGTAAAAAAGTAAAACCACTACAAAAAGTATATCGATTACGAGCGAATTGTCCACATTGCAGGGGTTCCGTAAAGATAAATATGAAATAACTGAATATAATATAAAATAAACGTTTTGTAAAAAAATATTATTAGTAACAATTTTTTTTACATAATTTTGATAAAGCATGTTATATTAACAGTTTTCTGACATTCACAACGGAACCATAATAACACATCGTATCACTAATGACTGTGCGTACTTAAGAAAATGTCAACAGAAGGAAAAAATAAGATTGGATTAATCCGAAAGACTCGATATGAAAATCGGTACAAAACGATATAAAAATATATCGACTTACCACACGAGTACATTTACGATAGCTATATATTATGCATGCATTTGTATGCATTAATTTATAGGAACAGGAAAATTATACGCCAAATAGATATTGAGTCATGCTGCCTCGGAACAGGTTCAAAGTTTATCGATAAAATGCTGTTTAATTGCAATTAGTTTTAAAATTAACTAGTATAATCTTTAGCGTTAGTTTCTGTGACGTTATCGAACGACTAAATACTCATTTATTATTAATTAATTTTAGACTTAAGCTCTTGAACTCTATGACTCTTAAGTAAAGCTTTTGCTTTCAGATTTAAATTGTTTTAAATGTTAAGAACCTAAATGTGTACAGCTAGAAAAAAAAATAACACTCTTTCACCGTTATGATGATGATCTTTAGTAGATATATTGCCATATAAGTACCTGCACATATGTTTAATTAATTTACACTGCAGTATTATTCTGTTCTCTAATGTAAACAATATAATCGAGTACATTGTGTCTAGCGAGCTATGCGACATTATTTAGGGATTTAAATCGTTCTCGTTTAAGCTAACCAGTCTCACTCAGTTATTTATCTTTAACAATAACTGACTATATTACTTTCGCAATGCGGTGTACTTGTAAGGGACACTGTTTATACTGAAATTAATGTTCGAGTTCAACTATTTCCAAACAATTATAATTTCAACTCTATTAATCGATTATTATCTTAGTTGTTGCCTGCTACCTGATCTTAACCAATCACACTCAAATCATATCTATCTACCAGCACTGGTATGTATAAAAATCCATTTGTTTTTTCTATTATATTGTACTTAAAGCATTTTTGAGTCAAAATTAGAGAATTTTCCTGAGTACGTAGTATCCTATACGTTAACGGGACATAACATATAACCATACTATATATGATCAAAATCCGTTTAGTAGCTATTACGTAATGCGAGCATAAAACTTACAACCCGACAGAGCGACATATATTCTCAAGATTTCAGTTCTGGCTTCTTTGGGTCTTAAAAGACGATCCATACTAGTTCTTTCTATATATAAAATATACAGATATCGCTTGGTACAATTTAATTATTAGATAACATATTATTTTTAAACAGTCAAATGTGCTACTATCTATACATATAACGTAAATGGTTTTGAATACTTATTCAATACATTGATATGCTTCTGAGATGCTTCATCTGGACCGGTCCAATAACACACACATAACAGAATACCTACCTCGTTACGTGCTAGTGATCTAATCAATAACAAAACATAAACAGAAATATTTCATCTGTTGAAGCTAAAGAGAGGCATTTATTAAGAGGAGAATCCATTGTTATGGAGTCTCTTTTTATATGTGAGATATTTGTATGCAGCCTTATATTTAAGTTCATGTACCTACTTATAACTTTTCTTGTACCTACTTATAACCTTTTGTTTTAGGAATGTAAGTATGTCAAGTATTTACCTCATTCTTTTAAATTTAACATGTGTAGTTATAGTTGAAGTTGTAGATATAGTACAGGTTTCTTAGAATGTTAGTTTTTTACAATCAACATACACATTAAGTATGTATCTATGTAGTCCTCGAAACGAGATAATTTATTATGTATTAACCAAAAAAAAATGTTATTAAATCACACCATACGTAAATTATTTAAAAGCTAGTTATAATTATTAACTCGTTTGAAACGTAAGATATTTTACGACTGTGTCATAAAAAACTGTAGTCTGATTAACTAGTTAACAAAAATGTTGATTATTATCTCATTTCTGTATATTTATGAAACATTCAATATCCAGAATAAAGAGAATATTTTGTTATGTCTGATGTAGTAATGGTGTATTGTAATGTGACCACACACACACTCACACACACGCACACTTACACACACATAACCGAGTCTTTCAGATACATATTACTTTTGCTATCTGCCTCTTAGATAACAAACTGTCTTCTCTCTAACTCGAAGATTACCAAAACACTTAATGTGACCAATGTACACATTACTACTACAGTGCGGTAACAGCTACAGTTCAACAAAAAAAACCCACACGCAACGGAAATATATTATCACTATGTTCTATATGTTATAAAGATACCTACTACGTGCATTTAAAACCATAATATGGAGAGTGCCGCAATTCATTTTAATGGTGATAATTATTATTGATTGCAGTTTACGTCGGTCGTGACGAAACATCCGCGTCCGGAACCGGTCCGGAATCGACCGGTCTCAGCGGACCTCAGGCTTCTAGGGTTCCTTCACGTTATATACCTTTATAATATTTAATAACATTCACACCTCTTAAAGCGCGTTGAATCATATTTAATTACACTTCAATTTGGAAAAATGTGATCTGTTTTTAATGATTGTACGATATATAAATAGTTACTATATGTTTGATGTTTTTGATCGATAATAACGAATGGAAATAGTAGTATGAATATTTGGTAATTAGCGTCTTGTTGGACCACCTTGTAACTTCGCGGTATTGTAAATATTCTTTGGCACATATTTGCTTATAAACTAGTTTTTAAATTTGATTAGTTAATTGTTCTTCAAGTTATATTTCATATTCTTGGTAATAGCGGTGTCGTAAGATGAATTCCTAATACATTTTAAAACTTTAATTATATTTATATTATCTACCGAACCACGGAGTATGAAGTAATACATTTTTGAGTACATTCTTAGCCTTATTTAGACGTCACCGGTCGTGTAGCGCTGTTACTTTTTGTTTTCACTTATATTTAGTGGCCGGTAGTGTTTTATTATCATTGTTAAATGTGTATGTATGTCAGTGGCACCTCTGACTGTGATGAGTCTATTGTTACAAGATATCATCCAATAACTTTAACAAATTTATGATAAGCACGAGTTAGTGCGGATAGTACGGAGATATGATTAACAATAGTTGTGTTCATTGAATCTCTAGAATTTATCACCTTATTGTTGAATTTAACTATAAGGTGTTTTTTAACGACTGAGCACACAAAAATTGCTAGGCAACTATTATCAAAACATCAATATTTGCAAAAACATCTTCGACATGGGTTTTCCCACACCAAGTAAAATTTCTCGGACCTTGACTTTGTCCCCATTTCCCCACGAGGCTTACGTCAACTACGTAATACTGAAGACATGTGCACGTACGTGAATAGACAACTGACGAGGCACCTACTTTGTGTCTTTGGGATATACTTATAATATGATTTCCTCATATTAATCATATTAGAATAGTGTTAAAAATTATCCATCTTATCTTCAAACCAACGTTGTTTCTATGTTTTTCGAGTTCTTGCGAATCGCTAAGTAGTGCCTTGTCGAAGTATCGACACTACCGAGAAGAGACAGTAAGAACAGCTTAATTACTACTGACCGGTCAAACCGGTTTTTTGTTGTTTTATCGTCTGTCCCCGAAATATTTGTAGTTCGTTATGTTATATAGCTTGAAAATTATATAATTTAATAAAACTCACGTGGTGAGATACATATACATATTATGTTTGAATCAACATACATGCATTTGTTACACACTCTAACTCACACATGCGCAAGTAAAAATAAATACCTATTTGACTATGACTTGTTTCTTTTTGTGTGCAAAATTTTATTCTCCCATATTTGAATTTCCATAAATAATGTTATAATTTGTTTTTGAGGGCTTTGTTTTAATAATCGTGTCGTTTGAAATAACCTGCGGCATTGACTTAGGAATATGTATGTATTATTACGCATGGTAAAACCAATGGTCAGATTATCGATCATTAAAAGCAATTTAAGTTACAATATTCATAGTATTATGGTACGTTTAAAAAATATCCAAAAACAAACTGACAACTTTTAAAAATCACTGCATTTGTAAAGATAATACTGCAGTCATAAACGACACCAATTATCAAAATAATTACATATACATATTATTATTTTTAATAATAATTAAAAAAAGAAATTAATCTATTTTAGTACAACAAATATTTCCATCAATAAGATCCTACAACAGAGGATAATATGTTCGAGCTAGTTAGTGTACGTTTTAATATTGGAAGTACAATTTACGTATTGTTACTAACTACACTTTTTACCATTACTTTTATGTGATAATTTAATTATAATTAGTTTTGCGTGTTTACTTAAACCGACATAATAACTCAGATAACTAGATAATAACATTATTTTAATATATTTATAATTACGCAGGTGGGTCAAAAAGTTCGCGGAATGGAGGGTAAAAAGTAAGAAATAAAACACAAAATTATTTTTCCTTCACAATGTATTCCCCCTTAACTCTAATACATTTATTAGACCTATCAATTAATTTATTAATACCATCGAAAAAAAATGATTTCTCTTTGTCGTCAAAATAGGCCGAAATAGCGCTCTTCACTTCTTCATCACTGGAAAATTTCTTCCCTCGAAGGTCTTTTTTCATTTTTGGGAACAAATAAAAATCACTAGGGGCTAGATCTGGGCTATAGGGAGGATGTTCTAAGATTTCGAAGCCCATTCTTTGAACAGCAGCCATCGCAACTTGCGCCTTGTGCACAGGTGCATTGTCGTGCGAAAGGAGCACACCTTGGGTCAATTTTCCCCGTATTTTCTCCCTCACAGCAACTCGCAGACGTTCTAATAATGTAGCGTAGTACTTCCCAGTTATAGAAACACCCTTTTCTTTATAATCAATAAGGAAGATTCCTTCTGAATCCCAGAATACAGAAGCTATGAGTTTTCCAGCCGACGGAGACACTTTAAATTTCTTCGGGGGTGGTCTGCCCTTTTTGTGCCGTTGCATGCCGTTGCGTCTTGTTTAGACTCAGGCTCATAATGATGAACCCAAGTTTCATCGCCAGCCAGCCACAATTCGGTTCAAAACTTCATCCTTTTGATCACCACAGAGCGCCAAAAACTCGCGACAACACTCAACTCGCCGCTGCTTCTGGTGTGGCGTGAGCATTCTCGGCACCCACCTTGCACACACCTTTGACATGCCAAGATGGTCGTGTAGGATGTTCAAAATGGTTGAAGCCGATACTTCAATCATTTCTGCAAGCTGCTTCTTCTTTAAACGGGCATCTTCTAATATGATTTTTTCAAGTTTTTCGACGTTTTCTGCGCGTGGTTGCCTCGACGGGCCGCCCCGGCCTCGGATCATCTTCAATGGAATCCCTGCCTTGCTTAAACAGGTTGTGCCACTTGTAAACCACGGTTTTACCAGGGCAAGACATCTCTTCCAAAATAGTCTGGGGAGGTTTTCCTTGCTTGGTTAGGAATTTGATGACTCAATTTTCTCCATGTTGCAAAAATTCTTCCGGATTGACTTGTTGATTGACGTGTAGGTCAGTGAATTATGACCTAATTGTTTGAAACTTAGTATTTATACTCTTAATGAGTGTCACAACTAGTGCAGGTAGTAAAAAGTTGCCTTTTTCCCCTCAATACCCCTCATTCCGCGAACTTTTTGACCCACCCTCGTTTAAATGTTTTTTTTTTTTTTTTCTTTTTTTTTTTTGTTAACATGTTTTTATCACCTTCCGACCATTGCTCAGTACTTCAAGGGGCTTTCCCAAAAATACTTTGAACGTGCTGAGCGACACCCGAACCCACTGGTGGCTGACGCCGCAGAGTATAGACCACGTAAGACTACTTTAGTCAGAAAAAGAAGACCCAAGTCGGTACTCGTTGACCCCGACGACGCGTTCACAGTAGGTAATAACGTGTACGCGTAGGCATAATTGACACCACACAACATACAGACACACACCGTCTGTACCGGTATAGACGAGGTCCCAACTGAGTAAGTGCTCCGTTGCTCCGGCGTTCTGCCGTCGGAGGACGCTAGTGTCCAAATTTCCTTAGCTTCCCTCCTGACTAACGACGCCCCGAGCCGAGGTCCGTGCCTCAATCTGAGACGCCCTCGGGGCGTCGTTCCCCATGGGGGCCCATCTGGCCCCCCCTTTTTAAGGGTGGGTCTCCTGACCCACCCATTCCCCCGGTGACGCTGTAATAACCAACAGGGCTAACAGCATAGACAGACAAAAAAAAAAAATAAAAAATAAAAAATAAAAAAAAATGTTTTTATCAAAAGATATCCAATGCAGTATGTATAATGTAAGAGCTAAAACAAACAACATGCATTTCCAAGGAATTAGTTTCCTTATCAAGTTCCTCTTATTTGGTCCCCGAGCGTTATTGATATCGAAGTATGTTTATCGAATTATTTTAAACTGTCAACATTTTAATTATTACAATTATTTTTAATTAGGATAGTTTGTGTTTATTAATAATAAAAAAAAGTTTTTTAAATGTATGTTTATTCTTAACTTGGAGACTGTCACTATGACCAACCTTAACACCTATTGTGGAAAACACTCTATTGTGGAAAATGAAACTTTTTTGTTTTTTTGGATACGTTTTATCCCAAATTATATGATAAGAAAAGAATCAACTAAATTAAAACAGTATTGCTAAATATATATTGCAGATACTAATGTACCTAGACGCAGAGCTTGTATTCTATTTACCCAAACTGCCGTATTCGGCTAGATCTGGGACGCACTCGAGAATATATCTTTTTATTAAAAGTAGTTTTCTAGCCTGTATCTATTATTATTGGTATTAAAAATTGTTTTTTATTTACTTGTAATTGTGAAAAAAAATTTCATACTAATTTTACCAAATTAACAAAAAAATATATTTTTATCTTGCATCGTTGTCTGATATATCACATAGATATATATATATATATATATATATATATATATATATATATATATATATATATATATATATATATATATTTCTAAGTATTACCTTTACCGACCGAACACAGGACATATTTCGGGGCATGTTTTTATATTTACTAGTATCAACCAACAGAATTTTAATATGCTTGAATGGTATTAAACTAATGATGTTGCAAATACGTTCGCGAATATTAAATAGTGTTAAATAAGACTCAAGTCTATGCTAGAGAGCATCCGTATATAACAAGGAAATTGAAATCCTACCAGCGTCATGAAATAGTGTAAAGTATTGCTTTACCCGTTCATAATATAATGTAAAAGTTACAATTACGTGCCTGTCCGGTCCGGCACCTGGGGACCGGTCTCACTAGTTTTGCGGGCCCACGCAACTGCCTTCACCCCCTACCACGTCGCTTGTCACCAGCATCACTTCCTCCTTTACTACATAATTAATATTACAGAGTACATCGAATACAAACCAAGGAAACGCATGCCAGTGTAAGGAGCCGAGCCAGCGATGTATATCGCTTTTGAAAATACAGTTTTGGCAAAATGACGCTGGGTCGTAAGAGCAGCTCTCTTGGACAACTCATAACCAAGTTAGTTACCAAACTATTTGCATCGTCAAGTATTTTTCCACGATATCTTGACCTCCCGCATTCGAGGCGCTTATAAGAAACATATTAGATGAGCTATTCTTGTGTTCTTATTATTAGTTTCGGCTCCACGAAGTCGAGAAATAATGAAGTTTTAATTAACATTATTTAACAATTTTATTACATTTTTACACAAACATTATTAGTTTTATTGCGTGGATGTACTTGAGATTCAACGTAGTTATTACTAATTTTTTGTTATTGATTTAAAATCACATCCTTGTAGCCTGGTATGTACATTTATATTTTTGCGAACTGAAGGTGCTCTTGCCGTATCAATCACGATGTGTCAATGTACATCTATATATATTTATTAATATAATTGATAAAATCAATGACGCGCACCAAAATTGTATGCGTTCAATGATCAAGTAAGTACTAAAAGTATTGTACTGTTCAATTACCCACTCGATTTATCTTTGATGATATTGAAACCATGGTCAATTGCTGTTACTCTAATGAAAGTCATTGATATGTATTAATGAAATCAAATCAAAATAACTACAAGTAATTCATAACGAAAATAGTTTGTGGATTTTTTAGCAGAAATATTGTTGTAGGAATGTAGTACAGAACACATTAATAGTGTCTGGAAATTTCAAAGTGTCCGCTTAAATGTAGGATTTATGCCGGCGTTAGATAGATTCCAACCAGATTCTTAAATATTTTTTATTAATAGTTTAAAAAACAATGGTCTTATCAAATCTCTTATGTGTTTTGACAAGCTGTGCGTTAGTTTCATGTGACCGATATAAACACGAGTCTTGTAAAACACTTAAAAGATCGCGTTATTATTAAAATGTGACTAATTTGATATATTTTACTGTTCTCATTATTTTAGGTAGATTTTCAATTATGTATTAAAACCAATATGTAAAATTATAAAGATTTATAGCTGCCTTTTCTGCCTTCCGGTACTAGACGTTCATCTCAGCAGTTTTTTCAAATAATAATCCAATTAATTTTCATGCACATTTTAATTTAAAAATTATTTATAAAATCATTATTCCTTTTTGTTGTTTGAATTATCGAATTTAAGAATATATTATACAATTTCATATTGTACAAAGTCTCATACTTTGTGTTACGTTATTTCTATAAGTCGATGGCGCTTCAATTGTACAAACAAACATTCTAATATTGATTGATAACATTGGCCGCTTCACGACACCTTTATAAACCATTCTCTTCCGAATACATAATCCGAGCCAAGAGCGCGGTCGGTAGGAACTAGGAAGAAACTTGTGTCTTCCGTCTCTATTAATTCTCATTGGTTACATGAACTTAACTAGCACTGAGACTATCAGTTAAATAACTATTTAAATATGTATGTTGTATAGAGTAAAATTAACGAAAGGAAGTTATCCAAACAATAAAATCTTTTTATATAAGTTTTGCATTTACCTTTTTGCACAATAATAATCGATAAAACAGTTTTAGATAAAAATGCATTATTACCATTAATTATACAAAATTTACTTTATAGAATAAGATTGGAAATAAAACTAATAAATAATGAGGATTTTTTTTATCTCAATCCCGATAATAAAACTAAAGTTGAACACACTGTAATCAAGTGATAAGGCTGCGAGGCCGTGTGACGTAAGCTTCCGTCACCTCTTCCGCTCGGAAGCACCAATTTCCTGTAGGCTCCAGCGTCGAGGCCGCCATTACGTCTCTCACGTGCCACGTACAAACTTCTCTTGACAATGGACAGTCTACTGGACTAGGAAGTCTTCAAGATGGCGTCTATTGAATCTAATGTCGTAAAAAACATGAGCTCATATTGATTTACTGACACTAAATTATAATCGTCATTTTAATTCTATATGTTTCAATCACTTCTTTACTAACTTACAATATTCTTTAAATATTTTTTATCCGTTGATTCACAATCTGGTTTTTATTTCACTTAGTAATATTTAAGTAATGGTTAAAAATGAAAATGTACCAAATCATTCTAATACATGAATCATAAGTTATGACGCATTCTTCGGGTTTTTAATGAATTATTTATGTTGACGTTAATTAATACGTATAGAATACTAATAAAATATCCTAGCTCTGTACATATACTAGATACATACGTGTACCTACTTGTTTTCGTCTGTCAGGTAAACAAAATCCCGAATTTTAAAGGATTGTTATAGGAATATAAAATTACAATAAATTTGGGACTTTTGAGTATTATCCCTAATAGATATATGTTATCATATAGATCTGACTCAAATAAATGTGCAAGGCACATGGTAGGTACCCTTAGTAACCGCGTTTGTCATTACAGCGGAACTGATACTAATAATACAATAATGATAGTAATAAAATAATAGTGTTAAATAAAATAATAGTGTAGTAAAACATATAGGTTAGGTACCTACTGTTATTATCAGTGCTCTTAAGTTTAGTTGGTTTTGTACTGAGCTTGTTTAGGTAATTTAAAACTTTGTTAATTGATGATGGAATTGTTATTATTTGCATAATAATATAATTTAACGACCATACAGTAAAAGGTAAAACTTAATGGAATGGGGTTCACATTTTAAATCAAGAATTAATTAATTCTATTAACATTTTATTTTAATTAATAATATAAAAAGCGTCAATGTTAAAATGTTTTTAAAATATGTCGTAATATAACCTATTCATACAGATACCTCTTTAAATCTTGACACGAATTTTATTATAATTACTATGATGTGGTAAAAAATTGTGAATTACAAATACCGTCTGTCTATCTGTCACGCCACACGATCGCGTTACATAACACGAACATCGAGATTTACTCAAGTAACTATACCACATTAGCATCACGAATGAACTTACGTAACCAATTCGTTAAAGGTTATTTTAAAAGAATTGACGCCGATAATGTTATGTTCAAGTAAAAGCAGATACCTTCTACGATAACAAGTAGGTACATACCTACCGTCATGCTGCTTTGACGTTACTAATTAGGTTAATGACGTAGCAATTTGTAAGGCATCATACTCAAAGATACATCCGATTACAGGACTCTTTATTTCGGTAAACTATAATGATACACATATGAAAAGTATTCGTTAATCGCTGGAGTTAACGAGGCCAATGAACGATTATGATAACTAAAGTAGATAAGAAACTAGATAGAAAGAAAAGATTGCTTCAAATAATCGGTATACAACATTTTATGTTAATCAAAATTTAGATGTTTAATATTACTTACCAAGTATTACCTTCCTGGCATATCTTTTCTGATAAGTATTTAAATGTACATAGTTTATATAAAATTCATACACAAAACATGATCATATTTCGGAGCACTGTTATGACGAACATAACTAGCTTAATTCAGCAAAATTAACACATTATATTCTTAGTATTTCAGTATCCCATTGTAATTATTGTTTGTTTACAATTTATTCATTTTAGTTAATAATTCAAAGAACCAAAATTTTTTTAAGATAAATTCTTAATCTTTTCTCTCATCCAAAAAAGTTTGGTACACAATTCAAAACAAAATTGTACTCTGTGGTAAAACTATTTCGGACGCACGTTACAAAATAAAAGCTATCCTTATCCGGAATAAGCGGCGACAATCAGACGAACGAGAATAGCCCATACGTGCCAAATTTTAGTGAAAAACAAAGAGTCGCTGTTCAGCATCCCGCTCCTAAAATTAATTGGAACCCCGACATTCCGAGAAATCACACAAAGGACGTTTTCAGCGTTAATTGGCTCAAGTGTAATAAATTTTGGATAAACGTTGATCTTTTATGTTTACTGTTCCCTATCCGATAAAAGAAAAGGATAGATATATTACGGACACTACGTCTTCTTCTTTGAGATCATATTTCTCTAAAGATGTAGGTTAAGTTACATATGGAAGGAAACCATACAACGTCAATTATTAAAGTAAGGAATGCTTAATTTAATTAGAATTTTATCTCTATCGAAGTTGTTACCATCTCGAGAATAAGTAAAATTTGAATAATGCTATCTTCAAAAGTAATCTGCATATTCGATGATCTTAATTAAAAGATAAACCTTTTAAACAAAAACATCCATTTCTATTACATTCCTTGAATACATACAATACATACAGAGTGAATACAACTTTAATACATACAGAGTGAATACAACTTGAATACATACAATACATACAGAGTGCTTTGAAAAAAATAAAACGAAACTTTAACAATTTGAGGTTTTAAGTTCTGAGGATTTTCTGAAATTAAAAGTACACAAAGACAGATGCACACTGTACCGAGAATAAAGAACCTTGTCTGCTGAAGGCCGACGAGCGAACAGCGGGTAGGTAAGTACCTACATATACCCGTAAGTACTCGCACTTATTTTACAGAGTTCATGGCTACTCTCGTTTCAAGATAAACTCGGATGGAGAAGGTCAAGGACTGTATTTTGGCAATGCGCGTAAATCCACTGGTTCACTGCCAATTTTGTAATTCCTTTGTCTCAGTGATGTTTGAGTTTAAGTGGACTAATAGTAAACAGATTCATTCACAGATGTACATAAAACTGCCTCACGATTACCAATTACAAGAAATTTAAGATTAAAACAACTTAAAATAGAAAAATAATAATTATTCATTTAGTGACAGTAGAGATGCGCCAAATAGTCACAGAATAATCGAATGCTATTCGGTTTAACTTTTACCGATTCGGTTTACTATTTCGTCGATCGTTCTTAATAAACAGACTACACTAAATACTAACTGTAGCTTAGGAATAATAAAATAAATATGTTGAGTTAATATTATTAGAAATAAATGTTGATTTGAAGCTTAATTGCTTTGAATTATTAAGCTTAATTCAACACATTATTCATGGGATTTCTTTGACTTATAATAGTATATATATATATATATATATATATATATATATATATATATATATATATATATATATATATAAAATCTTGGTTTTGTATTTTGGTTCTTTAACGTGTAGGGTAGCCAAGAAAATTAAAATATTCGAACCGAATATATTCGGCACCAAAACAAAATAATTTGGACGAATACAAATAGCGAAAAAGATGCCGAATGCCAAATACTTACCGAATATTTGGCGCATCTTTAGTACATAGTAACTAATAAATAATGAAGGTATAATTAGGAAACCATACGCAAGTTATATAATAAAGAATTTGAAACATTACCTAAGTATTTAGCCTTGAGATTGGTTTATTTTTTAATGTACCTATATGGATGAAACTAGATGACACTTTTTAATATCGCATGTTTTGTATGAATCTAATTTAATGTGTATTAATTCATATGTCCTTGGAATACGGATAATGCAGTTTTGAGCTGATTTTATAAACTCAATAACTCATTTTTCGTATAACAATACTATTTAGTTAACATTTAATTTTACAGGCATGTATATAAATAAGAAAAGATGTCGTTGTGTGTATGGAAATTAATAATTATTAAATTTACATTTTTAATTTTATTAATGTCTGTGATTAATCTACAAATATTTGTTATAATCTATGTATGAAATGTACACTGAAGCAAATGTCATGGACGTTCGCCTCTGTATCCGTTTTGCAAAATAAATACTTTATAAGCCATACAAGTTTATGAAATATATCTCGTTTTTTTTTTCATTTGCATTTAATTAATTTGTTGATCAAAAATTGTTTCATATTTTATCTAAAAAAAATTAAAACCTTTATTTTATTTACTTTCTAAAAAAATAAATTAAAAATTTAAAAAACCCCCGATACAAAAAGACCTCTAAAAGGAATAAAAATAATATTATTATGTACTTATTGAAGTTTTTGCGTCGGGGTACCGTTGTACGTATGTTGATAGTGTATATATTACGAAGTTAATCATTGAGGACTTAGACTATACGATTCAATATCGTAATTTCTTTATTTGCCTTCTTAACTTACTTGCATTTTAATTTCTTCCTTTATTAAACGGTTATATTAAGAAACATGATTCAAGACTTTTTCATATGGGTAGGTAGATAGGTAGGTTGAATACATACAAATATTAATAAATATAAACATTTAGATTTAAAATGATTTACAATCACTTATAACACTATGATGAAGGGTATATATTATCACTAGCTTTTGCCCGTGATTCTTTATGACTACGATCTTAAGCCATATAAATATATTTTTTTCAGTCTACGTGGACGCAGTTACGGGCAACAGCTATAAATTAATGATGTCCTACCTCTCCCGCTATGACGGTACACTGTACACAAATATTTATTTCCATCGTCTTTTTAATACGACTCCTTGAATGTACAGAATTCGATGACAAAAATAGCATTATGACTTGAATGATGTTAAAAATAATTGTCAATAGTATTGAGTATGGATGTGTGTGTACGTTGTTTTTATAATGTCACACAAGGAAACGAACTTTTTAAACGGCCTTTATTATAATCTGAATGTTATATTAATATCTGCAGGTAATCATATAATCATCTTTTATTTAATGACGCAACCCGGAAGCTGTTTGACCTCGTCCTAAAAGTATGAGGAAACTAACTAACATTGTAAACTCCTGATACTCCTCCGATATGGATGTTACTCTTATTTAATAACTATTTATAAGAATGGATTTTGAAATCTAAAACCATAGGTTATAATACAAGTTGACTGTCCATGTTTTCTTGATTAACATTTCACTACAATTCGATTAAAAATGACAATTTACATGATTCCTATTCCTTACCCCCATACTCTATGTTATTGGTAAGAACAGTTTTATTTCGTACGTAAGCAAACCGACTGGAGTGAGGTCCACTTTATAATTTAAAATCAATGAAATCGATATTTAGGTCATGCAGTCGTATTACCTACTTATTAATTTTCAATCGACGAAGTTGATAGTTGAGCATTGATTCCCCTGAAATGGATTTTATACATATAAATATATATACCTTTAAGTACAACCAGGACGTAAATCATTAAGTCTGCCTTCTTTAAATAGATTACAAAAAAAAAATGATTTAAGTCTCTTATTAAAATGAAAAACTTTGTCGACATTACCGACGAAACCGCTGTTTAAATTACGTTTTTGTTTCAGATTACATAAAAAAAAAATAATAATAATTTCACACATTTTACATGAAAACATATTTTTATAGAAGAATTAGAAAATATAGAGACATTTTTAAATAATTTCAAATTTAATGAAACTCTCTCAGCTTCCAAATACATATATAAAGAACTCGTTCGATAAGTTCGGGTGATTTAAATATAAATATTATTATTTTTAAGCGCAGACTTAAATAAAATTACCATTTATCATATTAAATTGGGTAAATTTGATTTTACATTAGCAACATCTCCTATGTAGTAGGTATATCCTGGTTGGTGCTAATTAATTATTAAACAGTTGCTTCGTCCAAAAACTATGAAGGGATATGGTATACATTTGTTTATCCCTCGGCTTTGTTTGCAATACCAACTTATATTGGCTTGACATATATTAAAACTTAAATATTAAATAAAATGTGGTTCTTCCACAAACAAACTTTATGGTTTTATATATATCAGCGTAAAGACGAAAATCATTCAATAATAATCCATTTATAAATTTTATAATTTAAAATTATTATTGCTACTTAAAATTCCCTTCAAGTTTACTATGTCATTATTAAAATAAGTAATTGTATTGACTTTTTAGTTTTCAGTATGCGTTGTATTTGGCTAATCGTTTAAGTGTAGGTAACTTTAAATTATTGTTTACTAACTAAATTATAAATCAAAATGTTTAAATAATTAATGATCAATTAATAATTAATAATAGTCTTGCATTAACTGAAATGTAAGAAACTGTTTATTATTGAGACCTGCAATTATAATGTTATGACAACTTCATGTTATTGAGTGATTGCTGTGGCGGGAGATGATCTAGAGAATATAATGAAGGAATATTGAGAGCTCATAATAATTGTTACTCTAGTAGTAGTATCTCTATGAAACGTAACGCTGCCCGTTGAATAAACGAAGCTATAATTAGTTGTGAAGTTTTATTTTGAAGATGTAACAATTAAACATCATCAAGGAATACGACAGTGGCTGCAGCTCTGCTGACGTTACACGTTTTAAAAACACTAATAGAGGTCCTTTCTCCGACATACCTATATGTTTTTAAGTAATGGTCTTTTTTATATTCAGCCGTCAAGTAAAATATTCTTTAGCAACTTTAAAAGTATACTTCGGACAATGGTACTGTTGAGACTGGAGAACTATTTAGGGAAGTGCGTGACCAGGGTTACAAGGTGTCTGTACACAATACACATGTTAATTTAGCATTTATACATTTATCGATACTTCAATACACCAAGCGTTACATTATAAGTAGTAAAAAAGACTTACGTTTATAAATTTTTACTTTTATATTCCTAATTTGATAAATATCATAATAAATCTAATTTGATCAGAAAGCCAATTTAAATTATTCCTTTTATCCTATAAGACTAAGGAGGTAACTTAAGGGTCAGATTATGTTTATAATTTTCTCACAAGGAATTGGTGTAGCCACAATACTTATCGAGAATGTCCCTTTACGTTTGCGGTGAACTTGGCGCGTCTGTCAATACTAAACTATAAATGTGCATTGTACCCCTTGAAAGACGTACGTCATGAGCCGCATTTGCATACAGGTAGAGCTAGCTAGCTATAGATGAATGTTTATTACATACAGACAGACGTGCATAGCGTCCCAATGCATATTTATGCAGATGTTTTTGTACATCATACAGAAATCATAAGATATACATGTTGCGAGCACGCAGCTTTACCGGAGAGGTGTACAAAAATAAACATTTGAGACAAATACGGAGAGAACACGGATAGAATGTAATAAGCTTACAAAGAATCGGAGACAATGAATAGCGAACATTTGTTTTCGTAAAACGTTGGCTAAGTTGACGAAAATACAAACGCCTATATTACTTGCCACACAGCACACTCCAACTCCGACGCTTCTGCGAAGTAAAACAAAGGAAACGCCACGGCTCCTACAAATATATGAAATACAAACAATTTTTATAGATAAAATCTTAGTGTCCTAATATTTTTTCTTGAAAATTTTATTCAGCATTCAAAACTATGACCTACTTAGGTCTCATAAACTATTTTATATTTATTATTATTTTGACTACTGTACAGTGTAATATAAGTATTTTTCCTCCTCAGAACAATTTTTTTTGGGATTGGTGTAGAGAGCCTGCAAGAGGTGGCCAATTAATAACAATAACCCTGTATATATACAATTTTAAGATACCATATTACATATTAGCTTTTAGAGTGCTCTAACAGAGCCGAAACTATTACTTTTAGGTACCAAAACTCTTTTCCTTACGATAAATTTCATTCTAGTTTCAGAAAGACAAGGCACGTACGTACATAATCAAAAAGATCCGCTTGCAAATACGTGATCGCATTTCACAAAATATAGAATTTATTTACTGCCATTCTAAAGAAATATAACTCGATACCTAATATTATATATATCGAATACACAGCAACCTCAGAATATAAACATATACACGTAACCTTATATTATAATCAAAGATGGCTACACGGAACTTGCACGTGGTTCTATATATTTCCATTCATATAATTATTTAAAAACGAACGCATAACATAAAAACCAGTATACAATTTTTAGATGGCAGGATGCAAACCTGTCTTGAGATTATAGTTTAATGTCTTTCTCGCAGCATCCAGACATCATTTTATATTTGCGACATCCAAGAGTGAACTTATAACAACAATGACCCCATTTTATCATCTAATTATCTCATTGTAGCCGTCATTCTTCTAAGAAATATATGTTTAATAAATATTTCCATTATCCTAAAGGTAACATTACCTAAGGTACACACTACAGTGGGAGTTAGTGTTAACGAGAACAGATAGATGGTTTTAGATGTTAATTCCAAGGGTAAAATGTTACAAGGTCTCTGAGACTTCAAAGACATATATAAGATGGGGTTATTTATAGTTCAATATAAAAAATAAGGAACAACGCAAACTGTTACACGAAACAGCTAACAATCTACTCATTAATTATTTATATTTAAAAATATGAATAACACTGGATCTTAATTTCGTTATAGACATAAATATTTTAATATCTAGTATGATGTAGATATAAAAATATTTATGTCCATCTTCGTCTATAATTAAGTTTTACAAAGTTATATTATTTATGTTGTTGCAAACCACAAAAACAGAGCCGGTGTAGTAACTGCAACTGTCAATAAGTTATTTATATCAGGACCTAGACAACTTTATGGCCCATTAAAAGGTCCTCCGGCGAGAAATTCAATAACATCAAAATCTGTTCCTAAGGGTCTCTAATTTTTTTAGTTGTGAAGAACTTTTTTGTTCAACCTGTCAACCTCACTCACTAAGAAAAATAACTTAGTGTTGCGCACTGCGCTACGATGGATTGCATTTTCAATATTTTATTTGTTAGAAATGAATCAATTTCCACTTTTAGTTCACATATGTATCCAATGAATATAATAACTAGATAAAATAACTACCAAAGTGTTACTATTCGCAAAAGAGTAGGTACTTTAAATAATCTACAAATGTGTAATTAATTATTTCCGTTCCTCTGTCCCTTAACCTACTTGTTATTAACCATTTTGTTTTAAAAATGTAAAAGGAGGTATTTAACATTTCTAATTAAAATACAAGGTGTATTAAAAGGCAGGTGGAAACAGTTAAACAGTGACAAATAACATTATATACCTACAAGAAACACATTTTCCTCCTACCTTAAAATGTAAATAGCTTTGTATCAAAATAAACAAAACAACATATTACCCACTGTAATATTAAAATAAATATCGATGAATATACATCACTTTAATACAAGTGCAAGTTGGGTTAGGTCAGGTGTCATCCTTCACTGCACATGTGTGCTATTCCAAGTCTGTCCGAAGCCTAAGTACCATCACATAAACAATGAAGATAAACTTGTTACCATTCTCGACTTCCAAATTTATTTGTCATTACTACAACCCAGGAAATTTACAATTTATTGTTTTGTTGTCAGTAATATTGCTACGTCGTTTGTTTGCAAATAATAAATGGATGGTTTTTATTTGATTAAATTAAAAATGGTTAGTTAAACATCTTAATCTTAGGATTTTAAATAAACAACAAATAAAAAGAGAAACAAACTGATAACCTGTGCTATGCTTTGTCATATCTTATGTCTATGAACTCTAAGAGTCATAACTTTTTAAACAGTGCTTAGGTGCTAAGAATAAATATATACATATTACATTCTTAATACACGTAAACATATTTTGAAGACATTTAAATAAAAATTAAACAAAACATTGAATGACAATATTCCCTCGTGAATGTAACTCAGACATTAACTTTATTACTGTTATAAAAGTTATGACTACAGCTCTGTATATATTAAATTAACCTGTTGATTGTCTCGTTTTCACGAAGGGTGTAGAAACAAAAGACAGACTATACCTATATCACACAAAGAAACTTGGTAATCTTGCTTTCCTTTTGTTTCTTTGCATTGCACATTCTTCATTGCATTAAGTAGTCTTATAACATTTTTGCTTACTTTTTACGCTTACTTATTAGTTTCCTGCCCTACTTTTGCACGCCCACAAGTATCGAACTATCCATCTCGTACTATAGATTAAAATATACCTATAAAAGGCATATAGCATTTGTTGCATTGTCCTTGTTGGAGTAGGTACTTGCGCAACGAAGTACTAGCGTATACAAATATTTGCCTATACAATTATAAATATATAAATGTTAATATTAGCTCTAGTTAATCTGTAATAAAGATAACTGTAAGTTAATTGTTATTTTACTAAACAAAGACCAAAAGGTAGACAACAATAATAATGGTGTTTTATTACTGCAAAGAACTGGGAAGAATTGCACGTAATACGATCCTAGCGTGCGTAAATCTGACCGAAGCCATACACTACATTGGGTACCAACTTTTTGTGGATCCAAGTACGTCCGCCATCTGTAAAATCTGCCGGAGGGATACATGCTTCAATTGTTTGGGAAATTCGCGATTTGGTGGAGTTCAATGCACGTGAAGTAAGCAAGATTTTATCACGCCCAGCAAGCTATCTAGTACCTACCTACATGTGTAAAACATAAACCATCAAGTGTCGAGTCTGGAATTCACCATTATACCTACATTACTTCCAAACATTTGAGGCCAACTTCTTACTCAATACTAGCACCGCTTGACGTATAATGTCTTTGTAATTAATTAATCAATTACGCATCTATCAATTAACGTCAAACCGTCACTCCTGAAGCCCTTGGCGTTAAAATGCGATATGAAGACCCAGGAGGTGAAAAAGGACCAATTTAAATAGATCTTTCTCTTTTTTAAATACTCTATGTTTTGTTAAAAACGCGTGTATTATAGTGGGGTTGAATAGGTCTGTATATAGTGGTCGGTACCACATGGTATAGCGGAGGCGCGGGGGGTTAGGATATCGTGGGAACGGCTCAGGAGCACATATGGAGCCCAGCTTTATCTTACACCATGCATATTACGCGACGCTAAATAATAATAACATTTAGTTAACACCATCCATACCAGCTTCATGATGATCTCGCACATTTAGATTATATTATAATTATGTTGATCGGTAAAGCGTATAATGTTTACAAACCGCTACTTGATAAGCTCTCCTTGACTTCACTTGTTCTTGTACAGACATCGTATAAGGAACATAGCACGCTATTTGTCTTGAATAAATTAATTACAATGAACGTAATTACAAACTAACAAACAATGCAACATTCATATACATACCGTACGTTGTGCATTTACATAAATATGTTCGTAGCTCATTATTAACACAATCCTTATTTTGTTCAAAAGAAATAATCTCTTACCAATGTTACTTACACTAACGTAAAATTCCACGAAATTTGTCAAAATTGTTCCATAAATAAGAATAGTGACTTTGAGCTGGGGACTCACCGCTGTTGTAAAACAAACATCAACTCCAAGTATTTGTATAATCATTTGGCGAATATCCAAACATGTGTATTTTACTGCGTTTCCCTTTCACAGGTCTGTTACCTATGAAACATTCACGCAAACGACTGAAATAACTAATGATTTTGAGAACTAGGATATGAAAAATTAAATATAAAACATCATAGACATAAATGTATTTTTGTTACTTAAATAGCTTTATTGAGATCAGACTATTTTTTGGTCTACTAATAAGTAGTCCCAATTGCTAAGCTAAATGTTGTAGGCTATATTTGCAAAAAAGAGTTCTTCATATTATGATCTCCAGATTTTTGTTCTGAGTCTGGGGGTCGGTACTTCACTCCGTTATTTCTAAGATATAATTACAAATAAGTATTACAAAATTCTATAGCCTCAAAAAATTGTTATCAAAACCCCCACTAAAGGTAAATATTTTTCGACGAACATTTATTTGTATTAGATAGTAGATAATGTCCGCGTGTGCAGTGTGCATCTATGTGTGAGATACAAGTGCAGTCGCGACGCGACGCACACACGTGTCTAGTTCAACGGCCTGAGCCTATGCCAATGGCAACAATCCCTCAATTAATTACCTATTATAGAACTGCGGGTAATGAATTGGAATCTGTTTGATAGTACTGATTCGTTCTACAAACAAAGTCATGGTTGTATAGCCTCCATAGTAGAATAGTCCTGAAATAAACGTTTGTTTATATTTCAACGAATGTGTAGTAAATAGTGAAACATAATTAGAGTTGGTATGGTAGAGTATATAAAAGTTATTTCGTTCAAGGCTACTATTGGTTATTAATCAAGAGTAGAGAGCTCATGGCAGTTGTAAAAGTGGCGGAACGATGCGGAAGGTTGTGAGTGCTGGCGGGTTGCCCGAGCCCAGATATGTGGTGGCATTGGGCCAGCCAGGGTCAGGAGCGGGCAATGCACCCGTCACAGTCGATCACACGCCAATTATAAATAACATTTAACTCGAAAACAATGGAGCAGATCTTGAACTCTTGAGCGTCATCGCCCTTAGGTACTGTCAACACAGCACTGTTTATATTACCGCTCCTTTTGTGGCCGTAACAATTATGTCAACTGCGGGTACCAATACTTTGAAATAAAAAAAAGAGAAGAAATAAAAAATAAAAATTGCTCGACTGAAGTAGAATAAGTGTGTAAAGAATAAAATAAATGGCTCATATAAAAATTTGCCTTTGTCAATTGTCATCTAGTACACATAAAATAAATGAATCCTTTTTTTGACTATTCGTCTAAATAAAGAATATACTTATTTAAACAGAGTTTTTAACGTTTCTTCGCTATCCAAGGCCAAGAGTCCATGGATAAGATAATGTAGGACCTTATCTAAACCCCAAGAGGCGATAATAGTTGGAGATAGTTAACAAAAAAGTTACAAAAAAGTTTAACGAAGTTTACAGAACCGAGAACTTGGGAAAAGGAGTTGAAAAAAAGTTCGTTAGCTGTTAGTCATAGTTTTAAAAAAGGACGAAGTGTTTGAGCAAGCCTCGCTAATATAAGCGGCCAAACATGTGCGAGAAATTGTTTGTTTAGACAAACTCGTTAAATACTCTCGAGATGAGTTTGAACCCTCAAGGTTGCTGGAGTTATTTTAGAGTACTATATTTTTGCTAAATAATATAATATTATAATTATTATCGATAGGGCCCTCGTGAAGTAGAGTTACTTAGTTATTTAATTCAAGATATATTTAGATCGGTTTATATCTCAAAAGACTTAATTATTATTATTGCCCTTATTTGGATTTTAATTGTAAATGTTTACGACCAACGAGTTTTTTTTAGATAAAACTACCTATAATAAATTAAAATCCTCGATGAAGATTTACGACTACAATAATAGATATTTTATTAATTAATATACCTTATTATTACACGGATCTTGTTCCACGAGATGTCTAAAGACAAAAGTCAAGACAAAGACAAATAATCCTATTTTGTGAACTGTACCTATATAAATTCCGTTAACTAGTTATTTAAATTATCAAATCTAAATACGAACATCACAAATAATTTGGCCTTGACACCTCTTTATTGAGGGCTAAGTCTCTTTCAGTGGCATCAGTTTTGGTGATTCGCCGGAGTGTTTGTCGTGTGTCTTTATTTACAACTCCCAGTTTTGGCTCCATTCCAGAATCTAAAATAGCGTCTTTCTTCATGTCATTGTACTAAGGAAACCCTGCAACATTAACACTCTACAAATCACATTTGTAATTCCTATTTTAAACATCTGTTTTTGTATAATTATGATGATAATTAGAATTATTAACGACGGTTAAAAAGACGTTTTTCCCTGCACTTATAACAATAATGCCTACCTATATAATAAATCAGTTTGTGATTTGATGGAAATTCGTTAAAGGATATTTTTTAAGGTACATGAGATAAAAAAACTTTTAAAAACTTAAACTTCACAACTAAGTAGCTATTAGGATTTCTCTCATTTTAATGTATCATCCGTATCAAATGAAGTTTTTTTTTTATCGTAATATTTGAAGGATGCGGAACAAAACCTTTATAGAAGCGTCGCTTCATCAAAGTAGAAAATAGTCTCAAAAAAATGGGACGATTTCTTACTTGAACCCTTTTATTTTATTTTCACTCTTTTTACTTTTATTCTAAAAATATCGCATTCACGGTCCCATTTCGAAAGGGAACTTGATTCTGTCCAAGGTCAAGTGATTAGTATGCGTATGTTGTATTCGCAGTTTGACCGGACCGGACGCAAAAACTTGTTAATGTAGTTAGGTAGGTAGGTACAGCTTGTTTATTTTTTACACAATAATTAGAATAGCCCGCGGTCTTATAAGCTATTTCTTAAGTTATGTAATTGAATGAAGATAAAACATGGACAAAAAGTGAATTGATTCTTCGTTACAAGCCCAGAGCTTCGTAAAGTTATTAAAGCCATTACTAAATACCACAGTTTAGATGATTATTTATGAGGACTATCTTTTATTAAGTTTATAGCGTAGGTACATTTATTCTAATCTTAGTTTATGTAACGTACTCTTAATTTCCCTTTAAGGTATTTAGTAACCATAACAAAAAGGCTTCATTACAAAAACGTGGCTAACGTAACTCACGAAGCATTTTACGAGACATAATTTCATTAGCTATTTTTATTTCTACATAAATTATTATATACCTAAACTTTTAAAAGGACCACTGTTTTCAACATTTATAACAAATACATTTAACCTAAAATAACAGAATTAATGCGAATAACAGGCAATACACACAAGTAACAAGGCAACTAATAAAACTTTATGTGGGCAACAATGTTATATAAGACAATATGATTATATCGCCAGCTCTGGATCTTAAAGTTGCGATGCTAAACGTCCAATCAATCTTGAGACCAGTTGCAAGGTTAATTATCTGTCAATATACGTATTACCGTGTGTCAGACAAACTACAAACCCCAATTTAATCACTCGCTTTAAACATGAGGTTTAGAATATCGGGAAATCTGAGTCATAACAAGAAGTCTTGGAAACAAAAATTTTCAACAGAAATGTGAATCACGGGCTTCTTTTATTATATATAATTCATTTACTTCTAGAAATATTAGAGATATAAGATAAAGAGCTTTTATGATTAGATTTGAGCTTAAAATTTGAACCTATAAAATTAATTATATGCTATATTACTTAATTACGAATCAGAATCAAAAATATATATCATTCTTGTTGCAGATTATTATTGTAGGTATTTCAGCAGATCCTGACTTTATTTATTTTATATAGTAAAGGATCTAGATATGTCAGCACAGTATAGCTCCATTGGGTCGCTAATGAGACGAACCGACTGTCAAGTTATTGTTATTGTCATGAGTGTGATGTAGAATTTATAGATGCCGGCATTCAAGTTATAACCTCAAACTCAAACTCGGGGCATTGAGCTGCCTGAAGACAGTAGGGGACCGCGCAGCCGCTCGATGTTGCCGCGCATGCGTCCTGCACTTCAAACTAATAGACAACCATCAAAAGCTTCACAAAGCGCAAACAGATTCGATGACTCGGACCGACCGAGCACAGAATTGATGACTCGCCTCCTCGACATAGTCCATACAAGTGCCATTTATAATAGCAAGTAACGAGTATGTGATAAGACTAGACGACCAACTATCATTTTCATAGTGCTTCTGTTGTGAATTAATCTGCTAACATGTATAAAACGGTGAGACATGGTGAAAATAGTCTCCAATACACGATACTGCCGCAAACTGAGGAGTTACTGAGCAATAGCGGGTTGAAAGGCAAAGGCCGTGACTACAGTCCCTCTATTCACGTGAGACGTTCTAGAAGAAAATCTACGTTAAAATATATTTTATTAATAATAATTGGTATTATAGTAGCGCTAGCGTTTACTTCGGTACCGCTCTACGTTCTTAATGGTGCTTTATATGCTAGAAGACTGCATCATGATCAACATGAGGTCATAACTACAGCGCCTTTAACGCCAGCGGGAAGAGAAATAGTAAAATCACGTAAGAAGGAGTTAAAGATAGCTGCTGAAACTTTAACAACGCTTAAACCAATACTAGAAACGAGTGGCACACCTACAACTTTTTCTTCTACAAGAACAACAACAAGTCTTCCAACAACCGTAGCCAGTGCAAAGACAACTACACCTCCATGGACCTTGCCAGCACTTAGATCGTGGAAGTTTTCATCTTCAACAACAATTAAACCTGTACCCACAGAAGAAAATAACGAGATCCCCTTTGTCGGAACACCCTCTGGAAGCGTTCGTTTACTAGACCACTACATGTCTATGAAACCCTGGGAAAAAGATATAATAATAAGACCAACAGTCACACCAGAACCGATAACTATCCGCAATCTATTTAAATATTACTCTCGGACTATAAACCCCTTAGATAAAGCAATTACCAGCAATTCAAATACATTTGATGATGTCCTAATAACAACAAAAGCAACCACAACGAAAACACCTATGACTACTGAATTAAATGAGACTAGTGAAAAAACACGGATGAAGTATTTGAAGGATGCCATTTTATCTGTGGACGACGATGATGAATTTAAGGAATCCCTGGAAGTTGACGAGGTTTTTTCGTTACCACCATTAAAACCAGAAACATCAGCGCCAGCAACCGATTCGGACGAAGTTACAGTTTCGAAAGCGACCGATAGCGGCTGGTACGGAGCTCGATGGCCATTCGTGGATACGTCATCTTACTTCCAATGGACGGTAAGCACGATCTAAGTTATGTAATGTTTATATTTACGTGAACGAGGATTGCGTGATCGATAAACTCGTAACCAATACTTAAGGCACTGAGTAATAAGAATTGTGAAATAACCGATATAAATTAACTTGCTTACAACTCCGTCTATTTTTTTTTGCTTAAAATCATTAATTGTCTTTTATGGTTCCGGTTCTGGAGATATTATATATTTTTTAAATAACAATAATAAAGAGCAAGTTGCAATATATATCAAACTGAGCCACGAAGTCTTCGGCCAATGTTTATTAAAAGGTATAACGATGTCGGTTTAAATACCTACCACAGACTATATAGGTAATAATAATACACCCTAAACTGAAACAGATCCGTTGCTACAAAAGTCAACTAAAATGTTGGCATTTTAAGTTTTTTAATTAAAAAATATCTTAAACCTCATTTTTCACCTAATAAATAAAAGAACAAAATGCATTACTAGAATATAAGGTAGAAAAATCCGCACCATTTATATATTCAGAAAAACTCTTAGGTTGGGCATTCAATTTGAATTAAAAGATATTATCCTTAAACATTACCTCTTTATAAGCGCCAATTAAAATTTGTCGGCGTGCCTGCGGCTCCCTTTTATTCATTAACTTTTTTCAAGAAGTGCCGGTAATGACATCCAGTTGAGTAAATATTATTCTAATAAAGCATTAAAATGCTTTAAGTGTTAGCTTAAATTATAAATATTTTTTTTGAGAATGATTTAAAAATAAATAAAAGGCAATTATAAAAATGTTTCAAATAGGAACTAAATTTATTGAAACTTATTGTTGACTCTATTCCTTTGTAATTCTATTTGTTGTGTAAGTAGAAAACATAATGAAATATATAATGCTAGATAACAAAAACTTGTCTACTTTTTTCCAGGGATATTCTCCAGGAGATAATCTACTATTGCCTTTATTAGTGGCAGCGCTCTCTTCTATAGCACTGGTGCTACTCCTGGCTCTGGCGGTGAAGCGCCGCAGGAGAACTACTACTGCTTCAGCACAAATTGGGGTATGATCTTTTACATGTGTTACTAGCTTCTATTTGTTAGTGTTACTTTAATTTAAATGTAAAGTTGTAACTTCTACACTGTATTTTAAGTAATAATTGGTAAAAATATGTTATCACCACACTGAAACCTAATTAGTTCTTGGCTTTCGCTTTGCTCGTTTGAAAGGTGTGTAAAGAGCAGAACACCATGTAGTTGTACTAAAACAACCGGCCGAAAATCATCTTACTCGCGTCCTCTTAAGGCAAATGATGGTTGCCCGATTTTGCAAGGAGGGATCTTCTATTTTTCCCAGATAAAAGCTAGCTTTCTTATTCTTTCTTATTCTTATTCTAGGTCATCTGTTTGCATAATTACATACAAGTCCATCAACTACTTTTGTTGTTGAATGACGGACAAACATACAAACTTTATTATAATATTATTTATAATATTAGTAGGATTTGATTATCGAACAATAATATCAGCTTAATATCTTTAGGTACATAACCATTAGCCATTGTTCCAGAAGTTAACCGCCGATTTGCAGACAGACGACAACACTAACTTACTGACTGCGGAGAACCCGGAGGAAACCGAGGAGTGAAGTTCGCTATAAAGCTTATTATGAATGCCTCGTGTATTATCAATGGATACGCTGGAATTTGCTGGAAGGTTCCTTTCATACAACGGCTTTGCAATATCACGCACATATACGATTAAGAAGCTCAGTAATTAACTGTAAACCTGTATCTATAAGCATAAATTTGGTACATATTATAATAACGACGCAATGATTTGAATCAATTTAGACTGATGTTATTGGACATCCCTGGAGTGTGAAGTCTTTAAGGTTATAAAGTTTGAGGCTTTAGGGTAAATTTGTTAAACGTACAGACTACAAATTTGTTTGAATAATAAAACACCAACTAATTGAAAGAATGGAATTGAGAAAGTAATGGCTACATTTAAGGTAATTTAAAATAATTCGCTTCTCTCGGGAATGTAACGAGAAATTCAAAGCACATTACAAATAAAGCCATAGACAAACATTTAAATTCTTCTCTTTAAACAGATAATATAATAACTTTTAGTGCCTATTGTTTGTATAAAATGGAGGATAAGGCTTTGCAGGTATTAAAGAATGCACGTTCAGAGATACGATGTAATACCGCTTTGTTAAGTATTAATATAAATTTTGACTATAAATGAAATGACAAAGCAGCTGAAATTATTTTAGTTAAGAGTCTACAACATAAGACAATATTCTGTCGGACGAATTTCCGTTCGGTCGAATAAAGATAAGGACGATTATTAAATTCAAGCACTCGTCTTAAACTCGTAAGTTTTATAATAATGAATGGAAAACATGGAGACAAAAATCGACAAGATTATTTTTTTGCATACCTATATCTTTGAAAGTCCTTTTAACTCGTCAGTATTAACAAATTCCTGTGGTATATAATAAGCGTATCGTTTTCTGTCATAGCGTAAGACAACTCTATATCAATCTCCATGTTACTTATAAACGTCGTTCTTTATCATTCTGACCATTATTATTGTATAATTTATAATAGAAATAAGACTGAATAGGATTGCGTTACAATTCAGTAAGGAGTGTAACGTTTTGTTGCAAAAAAAATGAACACAATTATTGTTATTATTTAGTGTGATTATAATGTCAATGAATGTTAGAATATAAGGAATCATTTGAATTTGGAAGTCGATGAAATGATCCCAGAACGCCCGTGACGTATGACGTAACCGAGCCGCCATTGGCCAAGCGTCTACCTTCAAAGCGCCATCTAACGGATGTTATAAATGAAGAAGTACTCGTCGTCGGCCGCCATTGAGTAGTGACACACAGACACCACTCGCTAGACGTACTATATAATACAAATGTATGTCGCACAGTATTTATGATATATATAAAGTTAGCCTTTGTGTTAGAATAGTTTGAAGCAGTGTAATTATTTTTTTATGCTGAACCACACCGTGTACATACATACTGGAATAAATTACGTTTTCCCACCTATCTTCTTTTTTCTTTAATTTAAACATCTATTTCTATTCGTACACTCGCAAGGAGAAGTTAAATAAAATAAAACAATATTAATTGACTTATATTGTAAAAAATCCCAAATATTGCAACCAATTATCGTTTAGATGAAAATATTAACCTAAACTTATCCGAACGACTAAAACTAAACCTTACATAATATGATACAATAAATAAGAATATATCCTCTTATTGTTATTATCTAAAATTACAAAATGAACCAGTTGCGTATATCTACATAAAACTAAATAAATAGATACTTAGTAAAGAAATTTCTAAGATATTCATTATAATTAATTTATCACTTTATGTATTTTTTACAGGTTACTTCACCTTACTTACTTTACTCTTTAAAACGAACCATCAGTTGTCGTATATTAGTAAGAAGCCTTCTAAGGTTACTTGAATATATTCAAATTATGAGTGTAATTATTAGTTTTGTATAAAAAAAAATGTATAATAATTTTGTCACTGATAATATTTAGGAGACGGACGCCACTCTCGTCGGTTGTTATGCATTATTTTTAATATGCTCACCTATAACAACGACCGAGGAGTGCGAGGCGATGACGAATATTTTAAATGCCCTTCGGCAAAAATCACCGCTTCGTAAAAAAATACAAAATCGTTCTACTGTTGTAATGTTAAAACAAAATGTCATCGATGTCATTAATGTCTTAAGTTGTTCCTTTATCGAGCTGTACTAATGGTGTTGGTGGTTAGGGCGGCGGGTGTGGTTTGATGAGCCTGGCGAGCACGTGTCGTCCGCCAACCAGCTTGAGTTGTTGTCCGTCGACGAGCACGCCGCGAGCCACCGACGAGGACGCACTCGACGTCTGCAAGACGGAAGGGCTACTTATTACACATATTACATATTGCATTCTAATCTTAATACACTCCGGGATTAGGTTTTCGTATAGTACACTCTGAGAAGACCGGTGCGATGTCCGTCCGTCAGTATGTGGTGCATACTTAAATGACTAATTTTGCATTGTAGTTCTTTCCCTCCGTCGGTATATATTAATAGGTTAGTGCGTTCCGAAACCACCGCGTGCATTATTGTCTAAAGATCGATGTGCCTCACAGTCCTCGATGAGATGACGGCTCGTGCGATGTAACTATATATTATATCTATATATACCCAAATAGGTTCGAAACTAGTCGGGCAAATTCCGATTAACAATTACATGATTATAGTCGGGTAAATATACATATATTCAGGGTTATTTATAATTAATTGGCCAACTCTTGCAGGCAGCCTATCTACATAACTCGGAACAACATTTTTTCTACGACTTTTTAAAATTAATAGTTTTAAAATTTAAGTTTTTCCATACGAAATTTATTTGTTGTCTCTGAACTGGCATTAACTTTGAGCGTAGGTATGGCGCCCGGGCCATGAATTTAAGTCTTCTTACAAAATACAGAGTAATAAATAAAAGAGGAAGCAAAAAATGTTTATTACGTTTTTTGTGTTGTTTATTAACATTTGTAAAAAGTCGTAGAACAAATGTTGTTGGTATTGATGTTGAGAGGCAGCCTGCAAGAGGTGGTCAATTAATTACAAATAACCCTGTATAAATATGAATAGAACTTCTAATTATTATGCTATGTAACCCGAAACCCTCGCACGTTAAGTCCGTCTATCCATGCATATAATACTGTCGCATGCACGTCACCTGTTGGATTTTAATTCCCTGTGGCAGTTTAACTTGATGTATCGGATTCACCTGTGGTAATAACATATTGCTTATAACATTTGTGATAACATAACGGGTAATAGTAATTGTATGAAATGTGTTTTACCTGTTGTAGTTTCAGCACGGGTGCTGTTGTGGAAGGCGTCGTGACGGTCTGTCCTCCTACAAGTGAAGATGCGATGACTCATGAAATTTTAATAGTAATAACACAAAAAAGCAAGTGTCGCCATGATCGACACCATGTTTTGTTTTGTTTGTTCTCGTATTAAGCAACAGATACTGGACAGATTTTGTTAAAAATTGTGTGTGATTGACAGTGTGATTTTATTAGCCTACAAATTGATAGATATATTTAATTAAATGGTTTAGATGTTAGAGCAGACAGAGTCGCTAGCGACAATTAGAATATTACTAAAATATAGAATTCAAAATAATTTGTGAATGCATTTTATTTTAAAATATAATATATTTGATATTTACTACTTACCTATATTACTCAAAACTATGGTTTGTGACGTAGATGTCCCGCCGGATGACGTCACACGAATAGTGCCATCAGATTGCTGCAAATGTTAACGAAATAATTATGTACTATATATATGTATATAATAATAAACCTAAAAACATTTAATAAGCACTGTTAAAATAAATTATTTAATCCATCCCTTATTCCATGGTGGATACAACTACAACGTAAACAATACTTATCTCTAAGGATGCGTTCACAGTTATGCCGATAATGATCAAGTTTTCTTCATGTTTTACATACAATTAAAAAATCAAACTTTATGTAATGAAACCAATAATTGCAACAGATAAAATGTTTCTATATTTTTTATATTTTAATTGCTTTTATGTTGATTCTCTGTTAGAAATATTTTTTAAATTCAAATAGTCGGTGTGAGGCCATTGTCGTGAGATCACTGTATCACTTTTAAAAAAAAAAACAAGTTTTGAAATTTTGTCTGTCTGTCTGTCTGGTACGTTATAACGTCAAAACTACTGAACGGATTTGAGCGCGGTTTTCACAAGTGGATTACATATAATCTGGAGCGTTGTCAAAACTTTGTTTCGCATACAGGTTGACAGGTTGAACACAATCGGTGCCTTCAACAATTACACATTACGGGCGACGCTATGTCATAGAGGAGCGCTATGTCACGGAGTTGCGGTTACGGAACAGACATCGATCACTCTACCGCCGTCGCAGGTAATGCAAGGTCCAACGAGGAGAGTGTAGTGTGGTGTAGCCTATAAGGGATGGTGTAGTGTAGACTGTAAGGGGTGGTATTGTGTGGACTGTGAGGGATGGTGTGGTGTAGACTATAAGGGATGGTGTGGTGTAGCCTGTAATTGATGGTGTGTGGTAGCCTGTAAGGGATGGTGAGGTGTAGACTATAAGAGATACTGTAAGGGGTGGTATGGTGTGGAATGTGAGGGATGGTGTGGTGAAACTTGCGAGGGTTGGTAAGGTGTAGCCTGTAAGGGATGGTGAGATGTAGCCTGTAAGGGATGGTGTGGTTTAGCCTGCAAGGGCTCCCGCAGCTTACCTGTAGTATAATATTATGCAGCGGCTTGGAGGTGAGCAGCAGCGGGCGGGCGAGCCGCGCAGCCGGCGCCAGGACGCGACTCGCCGGCGCCAAAACCCGCGCGGCCGGCGCCAACACACGCACTCCCCGCGCGCCCCGCGGACCTCGCGCCCGCCCGCGCTCCATTGACAATAACTGCGTCTGCTGGAAGGACGTTACATTATCATACTGTGCCAG
The DNA here is from genome assembly GCA_959347405.1 of Napeogenes sylphis. Classification (NCBI taxonomy): domain Eukaryota; kingdom Metazoa; phylum Arthropoda; class Insecta; order Lepidoptera; family Nymphalidae; genus Napeogenes; species Napeogenes sylphis. The sequence goes on from OY365777.1 coordinate 19,709,726, forward strand.
AACGAGATGGACCGTAGCCTAAATGGACGAGCGTTAGAAGCCGAGTTTCGGTCGTTTGTAACCTAAACCTTAGGTGACAAAACTAAATATGTTTCGGTATCACGTACTATATTTTATTTACAGTCTACTTATATATAGCTAACTGTGACGAGGGAGGCTTCGGTGCTAATGAGGGATTCTAATAAGATAGGATGGAACGTCGTTGACGGTGAGTGGTTGAAAATGATACGCGGTGGTATTTTCTGCCTCCGCGGAGGAAACGGGAGTGGACCGCGTACTATTTTCATTACATAAATATTAATTTGAGTTGACTTATCAAAACGACGGTCCTAACTTAAAAAGGAAATTGTATTTAGAAAACATAGTTAATCTTAATTTTGTTTATAGATATCATAAACAAAAATTTAAACAAAGGATTTAAATATAGTTGCATTTTTTTCATATTTACAATAAATAATCTGCTCCTTTCGACTCAGACCTAAAAACATCTACTACTTTAAATACACAGTCTAACTTAAATCAATAATTTCACTATCTTATAAAAATTTTCTACTTTATAACTGTAATTTCTAATGAACATACAAATTAACGGTTTTTGGGCATTTATTACTTGCACGGTTTCATAAATTGAATTTTATCTTTGAAATCTAGTGAGCTATACATATATATGTGGGTGAATATAGCTGTACTATAAGGTCGTTAGCAACAATGGCTTACTTGAATCATTACTTTTTTTGTCATATCTGTCTAGAATTTATAGCCGAGATTGATAAAATAAAAGCCACCTTATCAAAACAAAACATATAAAAGAGAAACTAACATTTAAATAAATCATATATCGTTTCAGTAGACTGAACATACATATGTAGAATATAATTTATAACTTTATGTAACTTATAAGAGATTATATAGTAATATAATGTCTTATAAGTTCGAAACACTCGAATGAATCAACATAAATAAAAATAAAAACTCTAAATGATCAATCTCTAACATAAAACCTTAAACCCTAAAACCAGTCCTTAAAACTTATTGAGGCTGTACTGTAATTAACATTATTTCAATTAGTAATCAAGTAATGTTTAATTGCAATCAATAGTAATTTTTAATAATTAACATACCTGAGCATTAGTCAATAATTTTGCTACAATTGGTTGTGAAGACTTATCGGCGGTCGACTGGGTTCTAACTACTTGGGCTATAGATTTAGGTGTCTGTTGATTGGCTAGTTGTAATGTCTGTCCCGTAGCCAACTGTAACGTTTGACCGTTAGTCAGCTGAACGGTCTGACCGCTGGACAACTGTAATGTCTGTCCACTCGGTAAATGAACCGTCTGACCACCGGCTAATTGAACGGTCTGACCGCCAATTTGTACTGTTTGAGATCCTATTTGCACACTTTGGCCGCTCGGCATTTGCACTGTTTGTCCACTTAACTGCACGTTTTGACCGAGCTGTACAGTTTGCATACCACCGCTCGCCAACTGAACCGTCTGACCGCCGGGTAATTGAACACTCTGCGACGGTAGAACACCCTGGCCGGCCACCTGGACACTCTGTCCGCTCGGCAACTTGACGGTGTGTCCCGTCAATTGTACGCTTTGGCCTCCCAACTGTACAGTCTGGCCGGCGATCTGGACGGTCTGGCCCAACTGAACCGTCGTAACCGGAATCTGTACCGATTGGTTCATCGCTTTTACGGTCGGCGAGGACGGTCGAGCTCTCGGACTGGCGTTCTTTACTCGAGCGGTCGACACGGCTCTGACCGCCTGGACGGCTTGCGGTGAAGCCAGTTGAACGGTCTGTCCGCTGGGCAGCCTCACACTGTGCGTGGGCAACTGCAGCGACGACAGTTGCAGCGTGTGTCCCGAAGTCAACTGCACGGCCTGTCCGCTCGGCAGATGCACGGTCTGGTTGGCGGCCAGCTGGACCGTCCGTCCGCCCGCCAGCTGGACCGTCCTCGTCGTCACCGATGATGTCACTGCCGTCGGTATACTCGATACGACGTTGGTCGAATTTGCGGTACTCTGAAAATAATATTGAGGTTAGGAACCTGAGGGACATATATCGAATATGACGCCTTCTTGGATCGTACCTGCGCTATTGTAGTGACCGATGCGGTACCGGGTCCGGTGGGACGTTTTTTGGTCGTGGGTATACCTACAATAAATTCGGTTAATTTTATTTGTTATATAACTGAAAACCGAAATCATAGTCCAAAATGTACGATATCTCACTCTGTTGCATGAGCGCTCTCGGTGATATGAGAGATTTTCCCGACGAAGGCGTGGCCGGGCTCAGTACTCGAACCACGCCGCGCCTCGCGCTCGCCGCCGCCTGCCACGGTTATGTATTAGACTATTGAAATCAAACCAATCATATTTATTACATATGTATATATAACTGATAATACCTGTGTCGTCGTGCAGACCGCGTTGGATGTCGCAGTGTGAACCGCGGGAGGCCTTATTAATAACGAGCGCGTCACCTGCGTCAACTGGGAACGATGGGAACGTATCTTAACTCTCTTCAGAAACATAATGTTACCAATGAACAACAACAACAAATGTAATAACGTTGGTGTAATTTTAATTCGAAATATTAAGTAAGAACTGGATGTCGATCGAGCTCGGAAAAGAAATTATAACAAAATTGAGATTTAATAGCGAATGTTAAATTGTAATACTACCTTAGCGGAATGACCGATACTATTGTGATGTAGCGGCGGGGCCACATTACTTTGAACGGTCGATGGTGTTTGCTGAACGGGGATGTTCAATGATACCTGCATTGACAATAATATAATTATATTAAATAAAATAAATTAATTATTTAAAATAAAATAAATAATGATTCAATACCGGTACCTGCGACGTCTCCGCGGTCGACTTTTGCTTCACGAGCGGTGATCGTTGCGGAGCCACCGCGATAGACGCCAGACCAGCCGGGGTCGACGCTGACTCACTATTCTGCTTCGTCGGAGGCGGAATGTTCTGCTTCGTCGTCTGCACGACCAAGCCTTGCTTCGCACCCTGCTTCGGCGATTGCACGCCCTGCTTCACCTTGCCGACCGAGCTCTGCTTCGGCTGAGTCTTCGCCGCGGGTCTGTTCGGAGTCAACAGACTCGTCTTCTGATTACTCTGGACCGCCGTCGGCTTCGGCGCGGGTTTCGTCGCACTCGTCGCGGTCGTCTGCTTCGCGGCCGGCTTCATTTGGACCAAGGATGGAAGCTTTGGTTGTTGCTTGGGAGGTACGGTTTTAGGTTTCTGCGGGGTCGCGACGAGCTTGCCCTTCGGCTTGTTGGGCGGGACCTGGCCGGTGGTGGCCTGCGTGGCTCTCATCAGCAGCTGAGCTGACGACAGCTGCGGTCCGGCGCCGGGAGACGTCGTGTCGTCCACGTCGACGTCGCTGTCGGACGCGTTGTCGCACACCTCCTCCATGCCCGCCACGTCCAGGTCCATCTGAAGCGGAAATAGAAGGACGACCCATCACCTCTCAAATCCACTATAGAATACTAGAGGATACTAGAATACTAGAGCAGTCGATCGAGATTATAATAAGACAATCGGATGGCCTCCATCTACTTTAAATTTAATGCATTTGATCCTAAATTTCGAGAGAAAGTTTAATTAAAATAATAGTAATATTAAATTTTTTATCATTTTCTCGTCTCACCGGCGTCTGCGGGGAGTCGACTCGCCGTCCGGAGGCGTCGCCTCCGTCGGAGCGCCCGCGACGAACGCTCTCGTTCCAATCTTCCTCGCTCCTACAAATTTATGTCGATATAATGATCTCCGAGGGAGCAATCGTCCGCGACGGGGGAGGGCGTGGTGCCGCTCACCTGTGCCGGTGCAGGTAAGTCCACAGGGCGGTCCGGCGGTCATACTCCACGACGGGGTCTCTCTTGACGGCCAGCAGGCGCTCTAGGGCGCCCGCCACAGCGGTCGACAGGGCTCGCTCGCCGCACGGCACGATCCACTGCGACATCCTACGAGAGAGAGTAGACGTCATCGCGAGGACGGCTAACGCGACCGGGTCGTACGACCCAGGGCGGCTCTAGTACCCTAGTGTCGTAGTGCGTACCGGAGCATGATGACGATGTCGCGCCTCGAGCCCTCTCCATTTGGTAGGCGGGCCAGCGCATCCCGCAGCAGTGCCGACAGCGAGGCGGCGCGCGGCCGACCCGGCGCCAGCAACGAAGCGCCCGCCGCCGCTCCCGCCCCGGCGCCGCACCCGCTTGCCGGGCCCACCGCCGCCAGGTAGCTGAAACATATCTACCGTGTCACCCGAGACAGAAAGAGAGAGGGAGAGAGATGGAGAAATCTCTCTCCGCGGTCCGAGACGTGCGCGGGTGATACATACTCGTACTGCACGTAGGTGAACGGCTCGGAGGCGGCGGCGAATCGCCGTCGCTCTTGCGCCCTGAAGTCCGCCAGCTCGGCCGCGGTGGGTTGCCTGACCGCCCACGAGCTCGGGTATCTGAGGATTATATTGGGCATCTCATTGGTACCGTCTCGCGGATGCTCTCGATTGACGCCTGAGAGAAGCCGGCGACGTAATATTTTATTTTTACTGTCAAGTTTCGGAACAAATGTTATGTAAGGAGTTTATCGTACTAGAGATCCGACGATAGGACGACTCTCGAAGAACGAGAGGGATACTTACGTCGGCACTATGCCTAATAATAATTGTAATAACCTAACTTAGCGGCGATCTTGTCGGTGAGGAACCTAATTTTTTTAACAGCATATATTCCAAAACTAAGTTTACTAGATTTAATTCGGCCAAACGGAAGCTCCATTGCAATTTATCATCGTCAGTAATTTCTAGCAGATCTCACACCTGAGGTAGAGATATGGTCCTAGGAGCCCCGAGGGATTCTCCTATCGATCAGAGCCCCGCTCTATCTCTTTCCGTCCACCTTAACTCTCAGAATTCTAGTAGACAAGTAAGAAATCGAGCATTTGAAATCATAGTTTTAACCCCCAACTTAAAAAGATGAATGTTATTACTTTGACCTGTCGATCTGTGTATCTGTGTATCTGTGTATCTGTGTATCTGTCTGTGGCATTCTAGAAGCGTGGACGGATTTGACTGTGGTTATTTTTAATCGAAAGCCTGGTTCGTTGAGATAGTTCTTAGCTATGTTTGGTCGAAATAGAAATAGTCGTCTCCAAGATATTGAGGTTTTATTAGTGCGGGTGAAAGATTCTTATGAAATATTGATAAAAATACTTAAACCAATGAAAAATTGTGTGTCCGTAGGGTCATTTAGTACAATCAAAAAACCGGTATCATAACTTTAAAGAGCAGAAAAAAAAATAAAAAAAAGCCCTCTAAAAAGAATTAAAATAATATTATGTGCTTATTGAAGTCGTTGTGTCTGGAGACCGCTTAATAAATGAAGAAATTAAAATGCAAGTAAGTTACCAAGGCAATAAAGAAACTGCGATATCGAATTGTATAGTCTAAGTCCTCAATGATTAAAATAGACACCATCGTCAACGTACGTAGAACGATTTAATTATTTATTATAAAAGAGTGTCAATAACGTCAATAACTCGTGTAAAATAAACGATATAGTAAGTTATAATCTATACATATAATAAAATTGTCACTGATCCATTTCTGTACATGGAGAATATTAAAAAAAAACATCATAGGGGGGCCTTTATAAGAGCAAGAAAACCCAGAGCAATGTCTGTATGTCTGTATGTTTGCGCATTACGCATGCATTGAAAATATTTAAAGAAATATACCAGGAAGTGAGGTGACAACTAACAGAATTCATTTTCAGCATTTTTAAAATCTTTGTATAATTATCTGTTTCTCTTTTATTATAAGTATCACATCTCCGTGACAGGCGCGACATGATCGCCGGATTTCCGGAGACAAAAATCAGTAAATAAAAAAATACACAAACAATAACAAAAAGTAGAAAGAGATAGAGAAATAGTCGTTACCTGGGCGGCGGCGCCGGCTTGGCGCGGGGCGCGTCGGCGCGGCGCCAGCGCTCGCTGAGGCGGCCCAGCAGCGCGTCGCAGTCGCGCCCGGCGCCTATCCACTGGTACATCTGGAGGGAGGGGGGCACTGTTATTTTTTTATTTTAACTACCACCTCACTATTTATAGAAACTTAAAACACCGTGAAGCACTTTTTCGTTTTGATCTTAAGAATTCTATAAATTTTACTTCTCGCAGATGGTACGAGCGCAAGGATTTAAATTAATCGAATTGAAAATCGTGAAGCTATAGCGGACCTCCGTATCCGGAATGTACTGTAAGTAGGGCACGAAGTCGTCCGGGTGAGGTCCTCTCTCTCCGGCGAGGAAATCCAGCGCCGAGTTCAATTCCGCGCACCAATCCTCCGACACTGAAATGATAAAAGAACAATTTAAGTCAACTCGCCGACGACGATCGGCGACGCGTCTGCGTCGACATTTAACTTCCGGCCGTCGAGGTTCGACTCCGGCGTCGGTTAGTCGTCGGTCGCTACGAGTGTGACTCACGGTGGTACCAGGTGTTGAGAGGCGCGATGGGCGAGGTCATAGCGGCGGCACAGCGCGCGTGCAGCTGCCGCTTGGAGGCCCGGTGCGCCGCCCTGGCCGGAAACAGCGCCCGCACCAGCGACAGGAAGTTGGCGTGCGTGATCTCGGTGAGGGCCTCGTCGGCCTCCAGCAGGGTCTCCTCGTTCTCGGTCGACGTGTCTCCCTGCAGCACCTCGCCGGAGTCGTCGGCGAGCTCCACGGGAAGAGCCATCATGTCTGTAACGCTCCGAGATTTGAAGAATGCATTGAGTATCCTCTTCGGTTGACCGGTTAGACGGATCGCTCCGAGCGGATACGTGTATGTGTGAGGTCCAAATGACGACGTCGATTCGAACGACAGCAGCCGAAGACGTGGCCCGTCATAACTGATCCACGAGAGCGATCCCGACGTTGTTGACGTATTTTTTTAATCGGCCGGAGCGAGAGGATAAAAACTAAGTTTTTTTTTAAATTTATTTACAAACCTATTCCGTCCAAATCTTCTAATTTTATGGGCACTGGTTGTACTATTCTAGACTGGTTGTGCATTGAGAGTGCGGAGTCTTGAGGCTCTTGCTTTATGGTTCTCTCTATGTCGGTGTCGTTACAATTAGCACTGTAAATATATTAAATGAAATGAGATCTAAAGTGAATATTAGCCTATTTAATATGTAAATATTATTAGCAAATTTTTTGTGTGAAATATTTTTTTACCTATGTGGTGGGTATTAACAATTTCTTGGGGCTTCATTAATTAGTAAATTTTAGTTTAGATGTGCTTTAATTCTAGACTTTCTTATTTTTAATTTACTTTAAATTTAAGTAAACATAACTATCTAGATATTAAAAAGGATAAATAATGCATATTATGAACAAACTTAAGATACCTGAGATCTGGAACCTCCTGTTTAATGTCAATGTGTTCCGACAATCTTTTAGCATGTCTAGGACTTGTCACCGGATCTAAGAATGATGAACTCTCAGAATCAGATTCTTCTCTCTCACATTTAATCTTAATATTTGGTAAAAGAGGCTTATTCTCAACACTATCATTTTCTTCTTTAACCCTTTTGGCTACAGCCTTGTTTTCTTGTTTTTGTTTGTCTTTTTTGGTACCTTTTTTTACTTTCTGGATGGGTGCGTCGGTTTTTTGACCTCCAAACATAAGTTTCTTGGTCCCGTTCACTAGGGCTACTCTTAGTTTTATGTCATCTAATGTAATACCTGTTGTATTAAGCTCTGGATGATTCTAAAAATTTAAATAAGTTGTTTTTTGACATAAAGCATGTATTAAATTGAAGTTCAATAATTGACAAGCACTGTATATAAATTAATATTTTTGTCAATTTAATTGTACAAGCACTACTAGATTACACAAGAAACTTATGTAATAACATACTTCTCTGTATTGTCGTCTAGCTCTATGGGTTACAAGAACATTTTTTAAACAATCTAAGGATGCTGGATGGGTGGGATCCGTAATACCAAGCGTTCCTGAAACATTTGTATCCCCACTCTACAAAACAAAGGATTCCATTAGAATCAATGTCACTAACATGAATCAAATTAAAAACTTCAACAGCATGAATTCTTCACGTCTATATGTTTACATCACTTCTTGCATCACAATTGGATTCAAACAATGGCATATCATATGAATTGCATTTAAACAAATTAGGTGCAAACATTGCACCTAATTTAATTCCCAAATTATGTTATCTTTTATATACTAAATTGTTAAAAGTTAGGAAATTATTAAAAGTCAAAAATTTTGCAATTCTAAATTGCAGAAATAATATAAATTAAAAGAAAAGGGTAAACTTCCTGCAGATTTTAAATAATTTTATAGCATACCTGTCCAGTCTGCATTGTTTTTCTTTTTTTGAATGTATTTTCAGAAGGTCCTTCTGGATAGTTATCATCTTCAGATTCCTCACCACCAACTTCACTCCAGATTGCAGCTAATTCCTCAAAGTACCGTTGCCTTGCTCTGACATATAATGGCTTATAATTGCTCTTAGCTGATGGCTTTGGGGGAAGTAAAGGTAAAAATGGAATAGCACCAGGAGGGCCTCCTTTTGCTGTAGCGAGCAACCGCTCTCGAGCAATTAAAACCTCTGGCAACATTTTGGCATAGTAAGATTTAGTCTGGAATAATTAAGTTATCTGATATTATTAAACCTTTGAGGGCTCTTAAGTTAGAATTATAACAAATAGCAAACTTTATTTGATCTTTACATAACAATAACAAGTTACCTTGTGTTTTTGTTGTTTGGCTCTAGCTTTCAGCAAGAATTTTCTCATTCTTGCAATGTCTGGTCTGTAATTACCTTGTCTAAGATTGCTAAAAAAGTTATTAAAAGGAGATTTAAAATGAAATGGTTCAAAGTTAAATAGCATTTTAAGTGTAGTATCTTTCTCATCTTCATCATTTTCTGGAAACTGTGGAAGGAATTCTTTGAGATACTCTTTATGTTTATCTTCAAGGCTGTCCCAGGTTTTCATTGAGAAGAACTCTTTAAAAATCGAGTAATCTTCACAGAGCTCCTGAGGTAATTCTAGGGTGTGCCCAAGAATACGTACTGGTTCAGTGACTTCCTCATCACATTCTGAGCTACCACTCGAACTATCAGAAGAACTACTACTATCATCACTATAACTGTTTTCACTGTCTGCTTTTTCCTCCATGACCAAACTACAACAGAGTAAGTATAAATGCCCTAAGCCTCTGTATTGGTCATTTACCCTTTATCACTCTTTAAATAAAGTGTTTTTCATCCGCTTCATTGATATTTCGATTTGTTTTGTTACCGATGTTTACGAAAAACCGAATAGTGATAAGTATTATCCAACAGATAGCCATGGACTTTTTTATTTAGCCGTCAAGTCTTGTCTAAAATAAAATACAACACACACGCCAATCTGTTGAGTTTCATACATACTATGCGCCAGAACGGCACATTGCTACGAGAAAATAGCTTGACAACCCCGAGCAGCGACATTTTGCCTTTTCAAAATAGAATTTTAAAACAAAATACTAGATATCTATGCCCTTTTTTAGTACATTCTGTGGATAAATAACAGAGTATACCTAATGACTGTAACAAATAGTTTAAATAATTATTTTTATGATTATCTTTATATATATATATGGTTAGTTGCTAGAACATAGATTTTTTTACAAAACTAATTTAACTACGCAAGAAAACTTACCTGATATTTCATTATAAATATGTTCCTTTGTTATTTAGTAAAGTATACATCATTAAAGTTTACGATAAATAATCAACTTACCCTAAATTGACTTATTAGAACTGAATTATTTTTTTTTCAAGTTGGAAGTTTCGTAATGAAACACGGTTTGCTTTTTCTCAAAAATAGTTTTTATTGATTTAGTTGTAATGATTTACGTTTTTAGTCTGTGTGAAATCCCTTCTCAACCTGGCGCTAGGATGCAATATAGGTATCGAAAATTTGACTTTTCTGACATAAAATAAATCGTGGTGTAGTAAATATGGCTGACGAACTCAATGTTGACAGTCTTATTCATAGGCTTTTGGAAGGTAAAGTACCAATAAATTTATTTTGTAGTCAAAAATTAAAATCTACATCTTCAAAAGTATTGTGACAATCAATATTTCAATGTATAATTTGCTAATAGTTGCGTAATTATAGCTGAGTGTATAGAGGTATATAAATGTCTAACTCATAAATAAATCGATTATCCTCAATTCTTATCTGAAACAACTATGAATGTTTATGCTCAAATGCCTTTTAGATGGCTATTTTTGTCTTATTAATAAAGTGTAATGTGAATTCCACGATTATAGAAGAACCGAGTTACGTATGTATTTCTAGTATTGTGGATGACAGATTCCATGGCATCGAACAATTTCATGGGCTTATTGTTATGCTTTGTTCGCATTGTATGTTACTTTACTTGTTAATTTCATTTTATCATGCTGCTTTTTATGGGTTACATCAGTATACAGACAGCAACAGGAAACGGCACGGCGAAAGGGAAAATTCAAAGACATCTTTTCAGGAGAATGTATGGTTACCTCCAAAATTCTATTTTCAGTACTGAGCTAGATATTATAATTTGTTTTTTTCTTACTTTCCCCAAAGTGGATTGTTCCTTGTTTGCGTTCATTTCATAAGATGAGTTTTATTGAAGTACTCAGACAATTTGGATAAATTTTAAATATATTGAAGGCCTATTACCTGAAAACTACCCTCACTATTGCCCCTTCATGCAAATGCATTGTAAACTTCATTGTAAATGTGCACTTCATTACTTCAAAATGTTATATTTCTTTTTAAGAGAGATACTGTTTGATATCATCATTATTTCATCATTACCTGTTGTATGAAGTTTTCCTATTGTCACTTTATCTTTACGAAAATAAGCATGTCTAATGGAAACTGTTATTCATTACATTATTTTCTCATGTGCTATAAACTGCTTTACATAGAAGCCGGATTAATCACTATAATTCATAAAAAATACTTTTGACTTTTGGTATTTATATATTATGATAATATAAATATATAAAATAGTAATAATACTAATACTTGTTTTATTACATATTCAAGATGGCCATGTTGTAGGTAATGTAGATTAAAACCATCATTGGATTATGCAGGCTATGGATTAATGTGGCTCCTCTGTATTCTAATTGTAATGTTATTATCACTGAGTAAACCTAATATAATGATTGCCTGACCTTGTCCTGCTTGACAATAATCTTGTAATAAGAATACCTTATAAAGGTTATGTTTTGATTGACTCAGTTCGAGGATGCCGCCCTGGAAAGACAGTGCAGATGTCCGAGTCGGAGGTGAGGGGACTTTGCACCAAGTCTCGGGAGATATTCTTACAACAGCCCATATTACTGGAGCTGGAAGCTCCGCTCAAAATTTGTGGTAATTTTATAATTGTTGTTCTTGCATTAATACTATATTGTATGACTACTATATTTGCTACCAGAAAAAATATTTAAAAATGTTATTGATATTTCAGTTTGGTTAAATATATAAATATCCTATATTTTTGAATGCTAAATATATACTTTGCACTAACAGTAAGTCATTGTACCAAAATGAGTTGGTGGACTCGTACTATTCATGATATGATATTCAATACTGAGAATGAACTATGAACATAAAAGTAACAATGCCTGACACATTGTGTCTTATCTATTATTATAATTTCTAATATCAACATAATAGAATCAATGTTGTCATTTAATATATATATTATGTAATATGTATGATTTGTTTTTCCAAGGAAGTCTCATGAGACTTCTCTCATCTTAAAGATACCTGAGTTGTTTTAATTTTATTGATTATATTATATATATATCTTATTGTGATAAAAGATTAAACTAGTCACATTATTCTATATTGTTAAAAATGTTATAATGTTGTTATTGTTTATGATGACACAATAGCTTAAATAACAAGTGATATTCCTAAATATTATATTATTAAAGTAACATGTGTAATGCAATTAAAAAAAAACATCTTTTGAACCTCCTTTGGAATGATCTTGGAAAAAAAACAGATTACCTTGAAGAAAAAAGGACAGATACAAATTGAATACTCTAATTATTCTTTAATATTTTATAGATATTATTAGTGTCTTATTACATATCATGCATGAAACATTTTTAAAATAATTATTCTATGTAGTGTTTTGATTTCTAACTCTAAAAGACCAGTAGAAGTACACTAAGATTGATAAAACGAGGTATATTGACGATATAATGAAAATGGTAAACATACAATATTTACGAGGCAAGAGCAATATGTAACGGTTTAAAGGAGTATTCTTCATGGTCAAATAATTTTATAAAGCTATATGTAGTTTTAGATTTATATATGTTATAGTTATATATTAGGTTGTACTTAATTAAACCTTATATATTTTTTAATTTTAAAATATTGTGAATCGACGCCATGTCTATTGCAAATAAATAGTTACTCATTTTCATAAATAGTAATATGTATACCGACTTATATTTTCAGGTGATATACACGGACAGTACACAGACTTGCTGCGTCTATTCGAATATGGCGGCTTTCCACCAGAAGCCAACTATCTATTTTTGGGCGATTACGTGGATCGCGGCAAACAGTCTCTCGAAACCATATGCCTCTTGCTGGCTTATAAAATAAAGTATCCCGAGAATTTCTTTCTTCTCCGAGGCAATCACGAATGCGCGAGCATAAATCGTATTTATGGTAATTTTATGTTTTAAACTTGGAAATAATGTGTCTATTAATATGTATTTATTATTTGTTTTAAGTTATATTGGAAGTACTACAAAAGGAATATTTTTTAAAATATAAGACAATTTAATTATTGTTCCTTATTATACATCAGACAGTACTGCTATATTTTGTTAAGTTTTTTAAAACTGACTATGTCTTTCAGGATTCTATGATGAGTGCAAACGCCGATACAACATAAAGTTGTGGAAGACATTCACAGACTGCTTCAACTGCTTGCCCATAGCTGCTATCATAGATGAGAAGATATTCTGTTGCCACGGAGGACTGTCACCGGACCTGCAGGGCATGGAACAGATCAGACGGATAATGAGACCCACTGACGTACCGGATACAGGTAGGCTACGACCATTTAGTATCTAGATAATGAATACGCGAACGCAGCTACTACATGATTTTAATATATCTTAAAAGAAATATTATTCTGATAAATGACTCGTCATACATCTTATCACATTATTCATATCTTTGTAGTTTTACTGATTTTGTGGTAAATCAATGTCGTGTATTGCGTGTGAATATTTGCGTTTGTTAAGGGTTAATTTGTTCCAGGCTTGCTTTGTGATCTTCTGTGGTCGGATCCAGATAAAGATGTGCAAGGATGGGGAGAAAATGACCGCGGTGTGTCGTTCACGTTCGGCCCAGATGTTGTCAGCAAGTTTCTGAACCGACATGATCTAGATTTGATTTGTAGAGCCCATCAGGTGAGTGCTCTTCAAAATTAAAATAATATTCAATCTTGAAATGTGATGTTATACCGGGACAGGGACAGACAAGATACATCTTAAACAGGGACAACAGCTCTACAATACAGTACATTTTTATTACATTACTGTATGTAGTATTTGACCTAAAAAGTGATTTTAGAAAACTACTTAACTAAACATAATGTATAAAAATTTAAAAACCCTATATAAAAGGACCTCTAAATATTATAAAAATAATATTATTATGTACTTATTGAAGTCTTTCGTCAGGGGACCGCTCTGTGCGTACGTTGATGATGGTGTCTATTTTACGAAGTTCTGGATGCTAATGAATGAGAGATTTGATATTGTTATTTCTTTATTTGCCTTGGTAATTTACTTGCATTTTGATTTTTTCCTTAATTAAGCGGTCCCCCGACGCAGTAACTTCAATAAATACATAATAATATTATTTTATCTTTTTTATAGGTCTTTTTGTATCGGCGGATTTTTTTTCTGCTTTTAAAAGTTATGTCTACTGGTTTTTTTTTTGTATTTAATGAAACTACGAACACACAATTTTTCAATTGTTTAAGTATTTCTATTAATATTGGATAATAACTTTTCACCCGCACCAATAAAACCTCAATATCTTGGGTGTTGATTGCTTCTATTTCGACCAAACATAGCTTAGAATCATTTCCACGAACCAGGCTTTCGATTTAAAAAAAACCGCAATCAATTGCGTCTAGTACACAGATAGTGAGATACACACTTCAAACTTATAACACCCCTCTTTTTGAAGGGGGGTAACAACATATTATATTATGGGAAACATCTCAAGACTCACACATTTAAGTTTAACAAGAATTACGAACTAACCAAGTATCTGCCTAGTAATAAATGTATAGTCAGGTACTTTGTATGCGATAGAAGTGGGAACGATAGGTATAACAGCAAAATCTCTCTATAACTTACTTAAAGACGTTGGTCTTTCTAGATCAAGCACCGGTTCATTTCTAGAACGTATTTCAAAGACGGCATTAGTAGGTTTTTTCCAAATTTGATTAGGTAGGGAGAGGAGTGTACACAGTGGAGGCAAGCGTGTTTGCGCATCATAGAGGATCATTAAACTTACACCGGTTTCGCGAGTCCCAGGCACTGTTTGCACTCCTCTTCATACAATGCGATGGGCCCGGCACCCGCACCTTAATCAAATCTTTATATGTACATATAAATTTTTGTATTTTTTTATAACAAACATTCAAACAATGTTTTACTAAATAGGTCGTCGAAGATGGCTACGAGTTCTTTGCAAAGCGACAACTCGTCACTTTATTCTCGGCGCCCAACTACTGCGGCGAGTTTGACAACGCGGGTGGCATGATGTCCGTCGACGAAACACTTATGTGCTCTTTTCAGGTATCAATTTACTTTTCATTACAAAATATAAATACACGATTGTATACTGTGACCTGCTTACAATGAGCGTGATCTTTTAACAGATATTAAAACCATCTGAGAAAAAGGCAAAATACCAGTACAACGGCATCAACAGTGGAAGACCGGCCACACCTCAAAGATCACCTCCCAAAAAGAAATAACTGACATTTGGGATCCAGTGTGCTGCACAGTGAGAAGGATGCTACAAATAATTAATTTATATTGAGTATTGTAATTACTGTTTCATGTCGTCGTCGGACATAGCCGAATAAGAATGTGTATTGTTAAAATTATTTATCAATTGCTTGTGCCTTCCTATGTTTAATTTTACTTTATATGTGAGTGATATTAATTTATGAGTTTAGTTAACCGGGGTTTTTGTGAGTACTGCTGGTAATTTTTATTCGGCGATGTCGCGTGACTGTGGCTTTTTCGATCCCCGATGTTGCAGCTATTCACCAGATTACCCTTGTTGCGTTATAGACATATTGATATTATATATAGAAAAATTGTTTTGTTATTAATGAAGTTGATTGATGGATGCGATCCTGAAGATGCGAAGATGCGGGGCATTGGACAAGGCATCATCAACATATTATAAGTTGTAGTGGATCAGAAGCACCATTGCTTTGTTTATTCTATAACTAATGTGCCTATAAACGTAAATTATATATAGGTCTTGGGTATAAGTGACGAGAATTGGTTAATTTGAGAAATTGTAGTATTTTTCAAGTTCAAGTTTATTTGAAATTGGCGAAATTGTTTTAAGAAAACTAAATCGTCTATCTGTTAACTTTTATTTTTTCTTCTAGCTTATGTTATTTATTCTTGTCCCATTTTGAAGCTGGCCTAAGACATGCTAACAACTTTTGCCGGGTAGTTAATAAGCATGTGCTTTCAGTTTTGAAAGTACTGGACTCCGTTGCCACTGAAACTATGCTAAGGGAGTGAAGAAGTTTCCAGTGAAATTAATTTATTTTGCACAGTGTTAATCTTATAAATAAGTAGATGTTTCAAAATTGTTTTAGCAACTGGCGTGATCTCCCATTGATGAGGCTTTAACTTCACAAATTATTATAAGTCGCGAAAAGTAATAACGGTGGTAGAAGCAGTGTAGTCCTCGCAACAATAGTGCAATTGCTATAATATAATTATATAAAATATTAAAAATTATATGCAGATTTTGCATTGTACAATTTTATTTTTTAGCTATGTTAACAATGTCAAATAATATTCATTAATAAATATTACTATATAAAGTAAAAGGTTTATTTTTTGTTTCATTTCTTTGATATTGCTGATTGTTATAATTTGCAGTAAATAAAATATTGTATTGAAATGTAAAATTACTATTTCTTTATCAACTGCTAACTAACAAAACATTATTTCTTCATCATATCACTGTTTTGGATAAATTTAGAATAGTTTTCATATAGCTTTATCACTATTATGATTCTCTCTATACTGCTTGTTTGACTAAAACTTAGCTAATTT
The DNA here is from genome assembly GCA_959347405.1 of Napeogenes sylphis. Classification (NCBI taxonomy): domain Eukaryota; kingdom Metazoa; phylum Arthropoda; class Insecta; order Lepidoptera; family Nymphalidae; genus Napeogenes; species Napeogenes sylphis. The sequence goes on from OY365777.1 coordinate 19,726,169, forward strand.
ATTTATATTGCAAGATAGATTGTCATTACTTAATTGTAACATTTACAATATATTCTTCTCTATTTTCATATATACTGTAAAACATAGCTTCAGATTAAATTGAGTTATAGATTATAATGTTTTGTTGTACTTTCTCTGATGTGTACAATTTTCTGAAATATAAATTTTATCAGTATTCAAATGTATTATCAGTTTATTCATTGATTTCCAACTCTTTTTCTGTCCACTTAAAATCATTTCCCTTCACCATATTTGGGATCATTATTTCCACTAGCTTCTGATGATTAATAATTTTATCATGTATTTTAGACACTATATCATCATTTTTCTTGTGGTACTTTTGTATATCCATCTGTAGTGCTTTTAAATAACCTCTTTTAGCTGTTACAGATTTTTTAAGTCTATTGGCTCTTGCTTCATATTCATTGGCTAATGACTCTAATAGAGTTTTTTGTTTGCGCAAATTGGCAACATCTGAAGCCCTTAAATGACTTTTCACATCATTATGTTGAGGACGCCTACAAATTTAAATAAATTATATGGCAGTCTTAAAGTAAATGTTTTATATTATAATGGATACCTACCATGCTGTGTTTTCAGGATTTTTTTCTGTAAATTTTTCTTTCTGTTTTTCAAGAACTTCTAATTTTTCTGGCATATTTTCAAACTCCCACATGTTACTTATTTCCTGAACCATTTCATCAAGAATACCTTGTTTAAGACAATTAAACATCGGCACCCATTTAACTCTTCTTAATTTTGCCTTTGGTACTGTTTCTAGAAAGTCCTCATTTCTAACAACATTCAAAACAGTATTTAAAATGTTAACACATCTTTAAAAGAAAACCAGAAATAACATTTTATTATCTTTAAAGTAAGTACTGTAAGCCAACTAATTCTTAATTTCACCGATGACTACTACATATATTTTGGTTAAATACATCAACTATAATAACATGAAATGAAATAATTGACAAGACCTTATCCTATCATGATCAGTTTTTAATTGCTATGACAAGTTTTACATATAAATTTCCTCCTTAACAATAAAGTGTTTACAGTTTCCACTATTTAACTGGTTTATTTGATTTGATTAATTAAGTTTTGCTTTTCTTGTTATTGTTATTTTATCTTACAAAAAGTACATTAATAGTATAGGTAATATTCGTATTATAATTTAACATGTTTAAAATGTAACTGAAACATACCTTACGAGATTTGCTATATTGCTGAACTCCTTGAGAATCGTAAAATTGTCAAACGTGACTTCCGAATTGTTCATATCGGCTTCGTTCATTTGGTCCTCTATTTGTTCACCCATTTCATTAATATTTAATATTCTGGGGTCGACTACAAGGATCACTTGCCAAACAGCAAACGAAACTAAATAATGATAAAAATGCAATTTATACAAAACGTAGCAAAGTGTATCAGTGTTCCAGTTATGACTTGTAAATTATTTGTTTTGCTATAAATTATAATGAGAAACAATTATATTTAACGTCTTTTCTTTCAAACGTACGTCAATTTATGTTCAACATTTTATGTTACTCTATGTCTTTTTTTTTTTTTTTTTTTTTTTTCTTTTAGTTCTTTGGCTTCGCACGGTTTGTGCATTTAACCAATGACAATTGTTGTATTAATTTGTTAAAAGGTAGGGAAACTTGGGGAAAATAATATTATAATTAAGGAAACGGAATTTGGAATAAGGAATATCAGAAGGGTAGAATAAAATAAGAGAGGAAAGATGAGGTGAGCGTTCTTGGATAAGTAATTGGATGAGATAGGAAATTTATTTGTATATTGATTATAACTTTATATTGTTGAGAATAATAAAAGATGCAATTGTTCTATAAGCGGAAGGATTTAGGAGTAAGGAGATTATCGAAGTTGGAAAAGGAATTTTGAGGGATATCAAGTTTTCATAAAAAGTGGAATAATTATATTTTTTACACGAGAAAAAAATGTGATTGAGATCACCAACACTAACCATGTCGCAATCACATAAATCACTTGTTATAATTTTAAGTCTTGCAAGGTGTTGGGGAGAGCAAACATGACCAAGCCGTAGGCGGATAATAGTTGAAATGGATTTCCTACCTAAGTCAATGTTTCGGAACCAAGTTTTAAGAGGGATATGTGGTTGGATCTTAACAAAAAATTTAGCTTTCTCACGAGAACTTTTTTCCCAGATATTGCACCAAGTATGACGAAGGTCAGTCTTAGGAAGTGATAAAAGGTCATGGCTATAATTTTTATATGGATGCATATCCCCACAAAGCACAGCTTCATTAGCTAACCTGTCTGATATAATATTCCCATCAATGTCACAGTGGCCAGGGATCCACATAAATTGAACATCGTAGCTATTTCTAATACAAATATTAAGTTTTTTTCTGATCTCAAAAATAACCGGAAAATATGTTTTCATTTTCAAGGGAAATTTACAAAGTGTTTGAAGAGCGCTAATTGAATCAGAAAATATAACTGTTTTTTTAAGTTTCATGATAAGAATATAATCAATGGCTTTTAAAAGACCAAAACATTCTCCGGTAAAAACGGATGTTTCTGGTGGGAGTTTAATTTTCTGGACAATATTGTATTGACTATGATATACACCTACCCCCACACAGCCAAATAAATCATGTTTGGACGCATCGGTGTATATATGGTTATGATTATTAAATAAAGTATCAAGTAAAAATTTAAAATTTAAATTTGCGTTAGAATCTTTTTTAATGGACTTGAGAATTATATTTGGACACAATATTAAGGATTCATAGTTAACCTCAAAAGGAGGAAGTAAACATGAACGATGCGTAGGAGAGGGCAGGCTTATAATTTTTTTGTAACTACTGATTAAACATGGAGTAGATTTGTGACGCCAGTAATCAGAGAAATCTATTTTTTCTGCTAGAGATTGTAGAAGAGTCAATAAAGGGTTTTTTGCCAATTGGAGGGATCTAAAAAGGAATCGGTCGGATAAATATTGGCGTCTTAAAATTAAAGGGGGATCACAGCATTCCACTTGTAGGGCATTAATTGGGCTCGACTTCATAGCTCCCGTTATTAACCTTAGGGCTTTTGATTGAATCTGATCAAGTTTTTTCAAAACAGTAACATTAATAGGTTCCAATAGAAAAGTACCATAGTCTAAGAGACTACGTATCAAAGAATTGTATATTAATTTAAGGTTGAATGGATGAGCTCCCCACCAGACACCACATAAACACCTAATAATATTTAAAACCCTTTCACATTTATTGATAATATAATCACAGTGAGCAACACCTGATAGTTTTGAATCTAGAATAATACCTAAATATTTAAAGTTGTTATAAATTGGAATGGCGCTGTTATTGTAAATGATATGAAATGGGGCACTGGTACGTTTCCTGGAAAAAACTACTACCGCGCTTTTGGTGACTGAAAGGCTTAATCCATTTTGATCTAACCATATGTTAAGTTTATTTAAAGCAGATGAAACTATATTTGATGCTCTATCTACTGATCGATTTGTAGAGTAAATTAAAAGGTCGTCTGCATACTGAAGAAGTTTGATATCATTTTCAAATATGAATTCTAAATCATGGGTATAAATGTTATATAATAAAGGACTCAACACGGATCCCTGCGGCAAGCCTCTCCAAACAGTTCTAGGGTTATGAGAATCGGGGTCAGTAACTAGAGTGATTGTGCGTTCAAATAATAAATTAATGATAAAATTACAAAACCTAGGTGGAACACTTAATGCCTCGAGTTTTAATTTGAGGGTAGGAAGTAAAACATTATCGTACGCAGATTTTATATCTAGAAAGGCTGCAACCACCGATTCATTGCACGTAAAAGCTAATCGGATGTCAGTTGTTAGTATACTTATATTATCTATTGTACTTTTACTTTTACGAAAACCATATTGGCTTTTGGAAAGCGCCTGTTTATTTTCCACAAACCACTCTAAACGATTTTTTATAAGATGTTCAGTGATTTTAGCTAGAACAGAGGATAGAGATATGGGACGATAATTTGAGGCTTCATTGCCAGACTTATTTGGTTTTAACACTGGCAATACTATCTGTGACTTCCATGATAAAGGTATGTTACCTGTTGTTACAACACTATTTATGACGTTTAAATAATAAGACAGACTAATATCATTCAGATGGAGGAAAAAACTATAAGTTATTCCGTCTTGACCAGGGCAAGAGTCTCGAACGCTGTTGATTATACTTTTTAATTCATATAGAGTAAAAGGACTTTCTAAAGAGTTAGAACTATCTGTGAGGGGTATGGGTGACAATTGCAAATTTATAGGGTTTTCAGGAACCCACGGGGGAGCTAATATATCGAGAAACTCATTAGTGAGTGATGACGGAAGTATAGGAAATGAATATTTCTTAAAAGCCGATCTAAATCGTTTAATATTGTTCCATACTATTGACAGATTGGTGTTTGGAGAAATAGTGGCACAGAATTTTCTCCACCCTTCAAATTTCTTTTTTTTAAATATTTTTTTAGTTTTCAATCGTATTTCACTAAGAATTCCGAAATTCTTAAGAGTCATGTTTGTACAATATTTTTTTTCTGCACTCTTACGATTTTGAATGGCTTGAGTGCATTCTTGATCCCACCATGGTGGGGATGGAATATATTCTGAAGTGTTTTTAGTAGGAAAGGTTTCGTGAGCAGCTTCAATTAAGAATTGAGTAAAAGCCTCTGCACATTCTATGTCATTTTCTTTATTTATATGATGGAGAGAAGTCACTTTAGTTTCAACATTGTGTTTGAAGGTTTCCCAGGTGGTGTGTTCTTTATGAGGTAGCTTAAATTTTCTTAAAGTAATATTTCGGATGTGCTTTAAATGATTGTTTGATAATTTAATAAGTATAGGGTAATGATCACTGCCATGGGTAAATGGATGTGTATCCCAAGACAAGGAAGAGGCAAAATTTGGAGTGCAAATAGATAAGTCTACTACACTTTTATTTTGGTTGGGATCAGTGCAACGTGTTGGTTTACCAGTGTTAAGAATACATAATTTATGGGTGTCAATAATGTCAACTAATTTTCGGCCTAAATAATTACAGTGAGAACTTCCCCAAACATTATGGTGACAATTAAAATCTCCAAGAATTAGAAATGGTCTGGGAATTTTAGAAAGTATGCTATCTAATTCATTTAAAATAGATGAAGAAGGTTCAGGTATGTAAATGGATACTAAACAGATATTGTTTACACTTACAGCCACAATAGAGATGTCTGAGGTGTGTGGAGGAAGAGGAATTGGAGAAAATGGATATGTCTTTTTTATAAGTATTGCTGCCCCACCACCCTGTCTGTCTATCCGATCATCCCTTATTAAGGAGTAACCATGAATGTTAAAAATTTTATCAGGTTTTAGCCACGTTTCTGACATTGCAAAAGCAATGGGTTTATATTTGTTAGTCAAATAAATAATATCACTTGTGTTAGATATGACACTACGAGTGTTCCACTGAATGATTATCTGTGAATTCATTATTTATGATTTGAGGGTTAGTTATATTTTTTATTAATGGTGCTACGTTGGACGGTGAGATTAGATTATACTTAGCTAAGAGATTAAATAGAGCTGTAATTAGTTCTATATGCGAGTCAGTTTTTTTATCTTGAGCAGTGTGTTGTAAAGCACATCCATTGCTTGGCAATGGGATAGTGAAATCATTAATAATAGCATTGTGTACTGCTTTATTATACCCAGTACCAGAGTTTGGAATGCTACGAGGTTTCAAAAATGTAGTTTTTTTATAAGAATTTATAACAGGACTATTAAGTTGAGATGAATTAATATGATTTTTATTACTATACATTGCAGATTGTGGAGTGGGTCTAGATGCTAAAACATCTGCAAATGATTTGGACACAGGAGGGTGCAACTTTGCTGACTCAGCATATGATATACAGTTATGGGCCATATGAACTTTAATTTGCTTTTGTCTTGCTAATTCTGGGCAACTTTTGCTGGTTGCAAAATGGTACCCAGAGCACAGAAAACAACAAGCATCATCTTCAACACAATCACAAGAGTTTCCAGAGTGTTCTTTACTACATTTGTAGCAATGAGGTTTTGACCTACATTGTACTTTTGTATGTCCAAAACGACAACAGTTATAACACTGTATTGTCGGATATATATATAAATCTACATTCAAAGCATTATAGCATAGATAGACTCTTTTAGGAAGAATTTGACCATCAAAGGTAATTATAATAGTTTGTGAAGGATTCCATGTAGGTTTGCCATCAATAAAGCTCTTATAATTCAGACGTCTGACTTTTATTATTTCCCCACATCCTATAGGTACAGATACATTTGCCTTCACTTCATCAGGAGACCACTCTGATGGAACTCCTCTTACCAACCCCATTCGTGTGATATTAAATGTTGGAATAAAAGCTTTATAGTTATTAATTTCAAGGGCTTTATGACTAAGAAAACTGCATCTTTAAAATTAGAAAAAGCTATTGATATTTTATTTCTACCAATTTTCTTGACACTACCATTGACAATGTTATTAAAATTGTTCTTTTTAAGAAAATTACCAAATATAACTGGATGTATGGATGATTTGTCATCGGGAGAAATTATGTTTTTTTGAATATGTAAAATAAATGGAGCAATATCAGTTTCACAGTAATTTGTTCTACTAACAGGTGAGAAAGTTATATTTTTGTCGTTTGTTGTATTTGCAGAATTGTTAAGAAAGGTGGACTGGGGAGTAACCTCTGGTGCTGTGTTAACAGGCTGAGAGTCAATAATAGGAGTTTCAGAATGACAATTGCAATCTGAAGATTTTATTTCTGAACCATGATGACTCCTTCTTTTTTTATTGCAATGTTTACAAATATTACGTCTACATCTTTTTAAAGTACGGGTTGTAGAAGACGTATCTGTTTCCATTCCAGATTCGTTTGATTGGATGGTAATATAACTGGCTACTGGGGGGACGAAGCCCCCCGGGTCATCGGGAGGCTCGTTCATGGGGGGGGGCAAAAAGATATAAAACACTCACCAATAACAGGAAATTCGAACACTATTAACTAAAAATATACAAATAAGAATGAATATTTATAAAAGATATGAAAATAGTACCCAACTGATAATTAAATTAATTTTTAAAACATTGAACCACAAAAAACAAAACCGCCAAGTTTAAGATTTCCCGCGCTCATAGTCTAAATCTCTATGTCTTTAATCTATAAGTTCTATGACCATTGTATATATTTTAAAAGTTGTCTGCTTGATACAATCTTAAAGGTTACGGCTTCCAGCTATTTAAGCCGAGAAATATCTTTGAACTTATTATAATAAAATATTTATCTGCTAGAGGAATAAATGTAAGTTGCATTATGTACTGATCGTAAACAGAGAATGCAATAGAATCTATATTAAAGACTAATGACGATCAGCCAGCATGGCCACTTGTCAAACGGACTGATTATAGAAGAAGCCACCTTTGAAATAAAAAAACTGTCTATTCCAGGCCTTACAAGAACTATAGTTTCAAATTAAAATTGCAAAAAAAAAACATTTTATATGTTGAAAAATAAATCCCAATAGTTTAGATTATGCGTGGATAAATAAAATAATTTGGTCAGGAAATGTTCTTTATAGATTAATGGATAATTAAAAGAAAAAAAACAACAATCACTTTAAAAGATATATGAAGTCCTCAGATCCAAGGTCAATAGGTCCTTCTGTGTATGCGACTCACAATGTAGACTAAGTCATGTAATCAAACACGAATCAAATCAAACTTATTATAAAAAAAATAAAAAGACTATAGAGAAAATGTATGCTTAATAATTATTTTAGATTCGGAAACACAATATTGTAGTACCTTGTAATTCTCAGGTAACAACGACCCTTGTAGAGAGTCCCAAAATTTTTCAGCTCACAATGGATGTGGAAGCGAAACGCTTTATGCGAGACTTTAGCACTTCCATCATGAGTCGGCTTTTTTTTAGTCAATTTTGAGTCGGCCTTCCTGTCGAGTTTCTAGACGTCCAGTGAGGGAAAGGAGATGAACAATCAAATTGTGCAATACCATTGAACACTCTGAATTGTATCCGATTGAATACTGTCAGACCGGGTATCTTGTGACTATGTTCTAAACTTTGGAGTTCTACCTTAGTGGTGCCACCACCACTTACAAGTTTTTCACATACAAGTCTTAGAGCATGTGTCTCCATATTGCCTCCATACACAAAGATACCGAGTTTCAGCAGAACTTTAATATGTAGCAAGAAAAGAGGTGCAGAGCTCACAGCGCATAAATGAATCACATGACTGTGCAGATATTAGAGAGGGAGATCATTCCAAAGTCTTATGCTATGGATGTCGAAGGAATCGGATTAAAAAGAGGATGAATGGGAAGGAACTTTAAGGAAAAGGGTTTGATTGGAAAGGAGATAGTGGTTATGAGAGCTACTTAAAAACTCGAACCGTTCGTCCAAATAGGACGGAATGGCAGGGTTGAATAGAAGACAGTTTAAAAAGCTAAGCTTATAAATATTCCTGAGGAAGCTATATTTGCCTAGTGGCGAGAGTGTAGGTCCTTTAAATTTTTCGGAAGAAGAACAATGTATCTTTCCAGCAGGATGGGAATTCACACATTGTAATGGATATATTAAATAAGGACGTTAGGATAGGGATCAAAATGTCAAGGATAGGGATGACTACATAGCCGACAACCGATAGTTCGAGGATAGTATGGTTTTCTTACCATGACATTCGAAAAAAAATTCTTGAATAAGCAAACGGAGTCCTTCAAGTGGGGATAGATGAAAGTTGGCTTGGAATACAAGATTTAATAGCACCATCCAGAGATTGGTTGTTGGTTAACATTGTTTAGATCGGAATGGAAAATGTTTTGTGTATTTTGTTTACCAATTAGTAGGGGTTTAAAAGTTTCATACTTTTATTCAGTTATTCTCTTCAATAACAGATCTATAAATTTGGAGTCGTTAATTTTCTCTAAAAAAAATTTGTTAAATCTGTTACAGTAATCTGTTAATTTTGTTATACCTTGCTTTATTTTTCTTGTTAGGTTCATTTCCTCTCCTCTCGGGTCTTCGTAAGGCGAAGACGTTTGCTCGGTTTTTAATTATTCAAAAATAACGAAAATTACTAAATAAAATAGAAAATAAATATAAGTGATATAATGGGAGTGCATGGCTGAATAAGAGTTAATTGTTTATTAGTGTTTTGTCAAATAAGCAATACAGCGTTGAGTCTATTATGTGTTGTATTGTGCCGGTCGAGTAATTGAATGTTGCGTCCTCTTCCCACGCGTTAAGCGTTTGTGGCCGCTGTTAGTTTTATTTTTGTACTAACTAATACTTGTGTGTTTTCTACTTGATACAACGGATTTAGTGCTGTGCGTTTGTATTTATATTGTTTAATCCTAGCTGTGTGTAGCCACAGGCCTACACTGATTGATAAGATGATGCGCACGTCACAAAAATCCATTTCTGATCTTCAACATTTATCTGACTCCAACTCGACTCCACCTATCTATTTAAGTAAACTTTATAAGCGTAACCGCTCGGCTGATGATTTCAGTGAACTCGTGGCATTAAAAAAAAATGCATACAATATCGTCTTGGAAGACAAATAATCTAATTTCGTCGTCTCTACGAACAATTGAAGATTCGTTGAAATTCTTTTCAGTGCAATATGAGTAGGTATATGATGAAAAAGATGCAAGTATGTGAACTCCGCAAAGATAAAGAACATATACTTACTCATTTTAGAAAACAAATTAGAAAAAATCTAAAAAGCCAAACAAAATACTCGTTCGAAATAAAGCGTGCTAAAAATTTATAGCGAAACTAAAAGCGCCCTTATTAGTATGGCGACACACTTATCTTCCTCAATTCAAGTAACCCTTCAGCCTAGTGACATTCGGGACGTCTAAATATCCAACCAATGGTCGAAATTTCATCATATGTTCAGAAAACTAATATCTTGACGGCTTAGGATTATTTATTAATTATGGATAGCTTATTGCAAATTAATAGGGATATAGAAGCAACTTTAATACCTCAGTCTGTGTCGCGTTCGCCAGACAGCCGTCAGACAGCCATGCATATTTAAATACAGCGAATCATATAACTATTTTAACACAAAACATACGGAGTGTTTACAAAAATCATGATGCTTTTGTTATAATAATAATAATAATAATATCAGGACAAATTACACACATTGATCTAACCCCTCAGTAAGCAAATTATTTGCTTGTGTTAAGGGTGTTAGACAACGATACAAATATATAGAAATACACATATAAATACTGAGTATATATATTTAATAAACGACCAAACCCAGAAACACAGACATCTATGCTCATTACATACATGCCTGTCTCCACCGGGAATCGAACCCAAGCCCCATTGCTCTGTGTCACGTTAGGCGTCTGCGTTAACCACTCGACCAACGGGGCGGTTTTTGTTGTTACTTTAGCTTCACTAAAATTTTACTGTGACATTTTAGTTATGACTGAATGTCACGTATCGAAATTAAAACCTACCACTACCTTTTTTTTTTTTTTTTTTTTATCGTTGGAAAAATGCGTTTCCGCATCGTCACCCAAGCCAGGAAGGCGATGGCAGGGCGGTATGTGCGGCACCCGGCGACTGCCTAGGCACCCCACTAAAAAACCAACGGCTGCCCACGACGCTGCCATGGGACGTCACGGGATCGCTTTCGCACTCACCGTGACGCCCCGGCGTAACTCCTCCGTATAGGGGTACCCCGGGCAACCAGTGTACCCCTACCTCATAGACCTAGTGCAATGGCGAGAGAGGTCGCCCCCCCCTCTCACCTAGGCCTACGGCTGGGAAGGACCGGGCTGAACCCTTCTCCTTCGCAGCCTCTCCCGCTGAAGCTCGATGTGACTATGTTGCCATAGCCACAGCCGGCTCCGTGCTGGGCTCCGCGCTCGAGGGTTTCGCACCAGGTGCTAATCCTCGAACTCGCGGAGCCTTGAAAAATGTTCCCTGTCTGAATCTGAAAAATGTCGCTTTATGTAAAACTAACTTTAAACAATATCAATTCGTGTGATATTGATTATTTTACATGCTTAGAAGAGGATACAAGAACCAGATCTAAGAGAGAGGAGTTACAGTTAGGTTGTTGTACCATGTTGAAGAATGATGAGTAGGAGACAGAGGGTGAATATGCTATATAATAAGTTAAAAGCATTGGCGATAGAATTAAGGCGGTTGTAATCGTTTTTAATTAAATAAGTTTTAAAGTCCTCCATTATAATGTATACAAATTATTCCATAAGATTTTCGGATGAAGAAAAATAGTCAATACTAGCTATGCCTGCCACTTCGTACGCATAGATTCCGATTTCGATAAAACGTATCCCTTCTAAGTTTCATCAAACTCCGGTAAGTAGTTTTTGCGTGTAGGAGTATTTCTAGTTTATTTTTATATTATTTTTTATATATTTTTTTTATTTTTAATCACAAATCTTTTTTTATGAGTAGGTAGACCAATTATGTATTTTTTTATTGGAAAGTTTATTAATAGTTCTGACAGGAGGACTATCAATGTATACTTTCAATATGTACTATCAATACGTAAAATCAATACGAACTATAAATGCCTACTATCAAAACGTACTATTAACATGTACTATCAATACGTACTATCAATACTTACTATCAATACTTACTATCAATACGTACTATTAATACTTACTATCAACATGTACTAACAATACGTACTATCAACACGTACTATCAATATATACTATCAATACTTACTATTAATACTTACTATCAACATGAACTATCAATACGTACTATCAACACGTACTATCAACATGTACCAACAATATGTACTATCAATACTTACTTATAATACGTACTATGAACATGTACTATCAATACGTACTATCAATACTTACTATCAACATGTACTTTCAATACGTACTATCAATACTTACTATCAATAAGTACCATCAATGTGTACTATAAACACGTACTATAAATACATACTATCGATACGTACTATTAATACTTACTATCAATATGTACTATCAATACGTACTATCAACACGTACTATCAACACGTACTATCAATATATACTATCAATACGTACTATCAATACGTACTACCAATACTTACTATCAATACGTACTATCAATACTTACTATCAATAAGTACCATCAATGTGTACTATCAACACGTACTATAAATACATACTATCAATACGTACTATTAATACTTACTATCAACATGTACTATCAATACGTACTATCAACACGTACTATCAATATATACTATCAATACGTACTATTAATACTTGCTATCAATACTTACTATCAATAAGTACTATCAATACGTACTATCAATACTTACTATCAACATGTACTATCAATACGTACTATCAATACTTACTATCAATACGTACTTTCAATACATACTATCAATACTTACTATCAATACGTACTACCAATACTTACTATCAATACGTACTATCAATACTTACTATGAATACTTACTACCAATAAGTACTATCAATGTGTACTATCAACACGTACTATAAATACATACTATAAATACGTACTATCAATACTTACTATCAACGTGTACTATCAATACGTACTATCAATACTTACTATCAATACCTACTATCAATACGTACTATCATCATGTACTATCAATACGTACTATCAACACGTACTATCAATATATACTATTAATACGTACTATCAATATTTACTATCAATATGTACTATCAATGTGTACTATCAACACGTACTATAAATACATACTATAAATACGTACTATCAATACGTACTATTAATACTTACTATCAACATGTATTTTCAACATGTACTATCAATACGTACTATCAACACGTACTATCAAAATATACTATCAATACTTACTATTAATACTTACTATCAACATGAACTATCAATACGTACTATCAACACGTACTATCAACATGTACCAACAATATGTACTATCAATACTTACTTATAATACGTACTATGAACATGTACTATCAATACGTACTATCAATACTTACTATCAACATGTACTTTCAATACGTACTATCAATACTTACTATCAATAAGTACCATCAATGTGTACTATAAACACGTACTATAAATACATACTATCGATACGTACTATTAATACTTACTATCAATATGTACTATCAATACGTACTATCAACACGTACTATCAACACGTACTATCAATATATACTATCAATACGTACTATCAATACGTACTACCAATACTTACTATCAATACGTACTATCAATACTTACTATCAATAAGTACCATCAATGTGTACTATCAACACGTACTATAAATACATACTATCAATACGTACTATTAATACTTACTATCAACATGTACTATCAATACGTACTATCAACACGTACTATCAATATATACTATCAATACGTACTATTAATACTTGCTATCAATACTTACTATCAATAAGTACTATCAATACGTACTATCAATACTTACTATCAACATGTACTATCAATACGTACTATCAATACTTACTATCAATACGTACTTTCAATACATACTATCAATACTTACTATCAATACGTACTACCAATACTTACTATCAATACGTACTATCAATACTTACTATGAATACTTACTACCAATAAGTACTATCAATGTGTACTATCAACACGTACTATAAATACATACTATAAATACGTACTATCAATACTTACTATCAACGTGTACTATCAATACGTACTATCAATACTTACTATCAATACCTACTATCAATACGTACTATCATCATGTACTATCAATACGTACTATCAACACGTACTATCAATATATACTATTAATACGTACTATCAATATTTACTATCAATATGTACTATCAATGTGTACTATCAACACGTACTATAAATACATACTATAAATACGTACTATCAATACGTACTATTAATACTTACTATCAACATGTATTTTCAACATGTACTATCAATACGTACTATCAACACGTACTATCAAAATATACTCTCAATACGTACTATCAACATGTACTATCAATACTTACTATCAATACGTACTTTCAATACGTACTATCAATACTTACTATCAATATGTACTAACAATACGTACTATCAATACGTACTATCAATACTTACTATCAATAGGTACTATCAATACTTACTATCAACATGTACTATCAATAAGTACTATCAATACGTACTATCAATACTTACTATCAATACGTACTATCAATACGTACTATTAATACTTACTATCAATACGTACTTTCAATATGCACCATCAATGTGTACTATCAACACGTACTATCAACACGTACTATCAATACCTACTATTAATACTTACTATCAACATGTACTATCAATACGTACTATCAATACGTACTATTAATACTTACTATCAATACGTACTTTCAATATGCACCATCAATGTGTACTATCAACACGTACTATCAACACGTACTATCAATACCTACTATTAATACTTACTATCAACATGTACTATCAATACGTACTATCAATATATACTATTAATACGTACTATCAATACGTACTATCATTATATACTATCAATGTGTATTCTAGCTATATATCTCTTTCTATACAGTAAAATGGTCACTGATCCATTTCTGTACACGGAAAACATTAAAAAAAATCATGTTGGCTTATCTCATCTTCTAAAAAAGAGCAGGAAAACCCAAAACAATGTTTTTTCAGTTTGTTTGTTTGTCTGTACATCTGTATGTCTGTCTGTGCACGCTAATCTCAGAAAAGGCTTAACCAATTTGGATGCGATTTTCAGAAACATTATCACAGTCTTCATTTAAGATTTAGTGTTTATTTTATATAAATCAGTTAAGAAATAAAAAGTTATATTAATTTATGTCAATCAAGTAATAGGTACCAAGTAAATCTTCGTCTATACATTCATGTATAGAAGTGATCTCTGTATATTCAACATATTAAAAAAATATATAGCCTGGATGTGAAGAGATAATTAACAAAAACTATTTCTAACATTTTTGACACTTTTGTCTGTTTATCTGTTTCTTTTTAAGTTATGCAAGCAACACGAAAAAAGTAACAATGTTAATAACTTTTACACATAAAAATTGAGAATTTCTCTGAATAACATTTAGTCTTTCACTTTCATTGCACACTATTCACTCTATCAAAAGATAAATGTATTTAAAGTGTTCAAGAAATGTATCTCTATACCTATATAAAATAAATCTGTTACTGATCCCTGTCTGTACTTGAAAAATATTGAAAAGAAATCATGGAGGACCTATAAATAAACAAGAGAACCCAAAGCTATGGCTTTTCATTTTGTCTCTTCATCTGTATGTTTGTATGTCTATATATCTGGGTCTGTATGTTTGTGCACGTTAGTCTGCGAAATGGATTAACAGGTTTGAATGCAGTTTTCGGGAATGTATTGTCATGGGCTTCACTTTACATTTAGAGTTTTTTTTTATTTATATCGATTAACAAATAAAGAAGTTAATAATCTCTTATTTTCGTACTATTGTGGTAAGACATTTTTTCAAAATTGAAATAGGTCATTGTGATTGTCCTCCCCTCAGGGAATAATAAATCCATTAAATACAAAAAATAAATAAAAATTATAATTTAAACACCTTTATACAAAAAGACCTCTAAAAAAGAACAAAAATAATATTATTATGTAATTATAGAAGTCGTTGCGTCGGGGGACCGTTGTACCTACATACGTTAACGATGATGTGTATTTTACGAAGTTACGAGGGCTTAGACTATATGATTCGATATCGTAATTTCTTTTTTTTTATCGTAATTTGCCTTGATAACTTCCTTGCATTTCATTTTGTATCTTTATTTAGCCGTCCTCCGACGCAACTACTTCAATAAGTACATAATAATATTATTTTTATTCTTTTTTAGAGGTCTTTTTGTATCAGGGTTTTTACATTTTTTTTTCTGCTATTCAAACTTATGTTACTGGTTTAATTATTGTACTAGATGAACCTACGGCCACAAAACTCCTACACGCAAAAACTACTTGACGGTATTTGATGTAAACTTTGAAGGGTTATAGTTTATACAAAGGTATGTACAAAGGGTACGTTTTATAGAAATCAACATCTACGCGTACGAAGACGCAGACAGAGCTAGTTATTTAATATTTCTAATCTACAGAGACTAATTCTTCATAAATTTATTACATGTATATAAGAAGATTTGCATCATATTTACTACATGGTTGACATAAATGGACATTGACATAAATGGACATAACTTTTTTATTTCTTAACCGATTCAAATGAAATAAACACTAAATGTTAAGTTAAGACTGTTATTATATTCCTGAAAAACGCATTCAAATTAGTTTAGCCATTTTTGCGATTAGCGTGCATACATAACATACAGACATACAGACGTACATACAAACAGACAACAGGAAAAACTATTGTTTTGGGTTCTCTTGCTCTTATAAAAGCCCCCATTATGTTTTTTTTTTATTATTTTCCACGAAAGAAATCAATTGGTGACGATTTTATGTATAGACTAACGTTAGGTCTATAATAGACACAACATAATAGACAGCTAGGATTTAGATATTATATTGCGTGAAAATTATTAGAAGCAAAGATAGATAGCATGTCAGGGAAATGAACAGGAATACTCTGAGCATTAATATGAACTATCATAATATTCTTCAAACAATCTGTGAAATAAGACACCAGACTGTTGCTCCAGGAAGGAATACTTTGAAAACTATCACTAAAATTCAACACATCAGAAGATGAAGAAATGGGGAGACAAGATTCGTCGTTTTGGTTGTCATCATTTGACATTATAACGAAATATAAGATAAACTACAATAACGTATTAAATTTTAAAAAATATTTTATAAATATTATGTTTTACAAATCAAACTAATGTGGAATAAAAAAAATCCTTAAAATGTCGAGAAAAACTTCTACTGTCTCTCCTAACTTCCCAACCGCCAAGGAAGCAGAAATCAGCATCGGAATGTATGACGCCATAATATAATCGCAATTCTCTTTGGTGCCAAACATATTAAAAACTAGCTGTTTACCAACGCAACCATGATAGTGGGTTTAGCGTACTTGTTCGTACGTTTTTTTGATAATTAGGTAAGTATGTACTCGACTTTAGACCCGGGTAGAATCCGTGATCTAATTTTATTTCAAGGCCTTCGAAGCAAATCAAGCTCCTTTTAATTTAGAAACAACGAATCATTTTACGAGTGTTACCAAATGTCCTAGAATGACTAGAATTTAGTCTTTAGTCTAGTCCATTAATTTGTTAGTGGATTGTCTAACGAATGTTCGTTATCGAGGTCTTAAAAAGTGTATTTAAAAAAAAACTCAATTTGATCGTGATAATTATTTAAACATGATGCAAGGATTCCATTCAGTACTTAATATGTATATAAAAACAAATGATCATTTTTGTATATTTTATTGTTTTTTTTTTTAAGATTTTACAGTACATAAAAATAAAAATATTTATAATAAAAACAATTTTATTGTAACAAAGTTCATTTCCGTGGCAGTGACTATGATAGTTATTGCAGTCTTAGAGATCTTAAATCAAATTAAGCACCGAATCTTTTTTATTGATAATAAAAATTTTGTAACATAGTCAAAATGGAGACAGAAAGAAAATTAAAAAATAAATGTTATATTAGGCTTTGTATTACTTAACAAGTAGATTTCGATGACAGGCCGTTTAGAAAGCAGCAGCTGAAAAAAAAATGCCAGTTACATAATTTTACTTACTATAGTTTATTTTAAACAACTGTGGATGTTGAGTTTTTTTATATTTAGTAAGAGGTATAACTAATTAATATAATTTATTCTTGTCATTTTACTTTAAATTTTACTTCTATACTATTTTATCTTGTCATTTTTTACTTGTAACATTAAATTATAACGCTTTTTTTTTAAAACAAATACCTATCTACATAAAGCCCATCGAGTAGGTAGTTTATTTTCTTTAAATAAAGAATGCCCCCTATAAAAATAAAAGTATTTTATATTTTTAATAGGTATGTGCATTGTTTTGGAATATAAATATAAACAAGTTTTAATAAATGAATACATAATATGTACCTATTTATAAATACATACATAGGTAGTAAGATATCTGCATAAGTATTTATTATCATTATTGGGCAATCCAAAACATTAATATAAAATATATAATTGAGAACATTTTATGTTTATAATTAAATTTGAAGAAAACAATCGCAAGGAATTTTAAGACTTAAAAATAATTAAGGAAGGTAGAGGATGTCAATACAATTCATTCAACTACTAAATTATAAGTAAGGTTAGTAAAAAATGCATTTTGAAAACGCACCTCATCACTAGTCTTGTGATCGTCTACATATATATAACAAGCAATAACATATTACTAAACGACTATCTAAATTGGGTTCTCGAAATCCGCAATGCAGGATATAAAGGGAATAAAATGATGAAAACTTATATCAACATACATTAAATAACATTTCATTTTCTATCTACCATAAAAACATCCCATTTACCCATCGAAGTAATCTGATGCACGTTTAAAGACTACGAATGAACGGAAAAGTCTTGCTTATATCATCCACTGTAAACCTGTCTTCCATCATAAGATCTGTCGTGATCAGAGATTCATATTAAGCATCAGTTTGTTAAAAATAATAGTAACAAGGAGCTGCGATTCCGCTTCGTCGAGAAGATAGGCCAATTTTACAGCTTAAATGTAAAGCATCTTTATGTACAGCAAGCAACTAACCTAAAGGCCTGATCGGATGTTTGTCCCAGAGGAACGTGCGTTTGACCGGCGAGAGGTACGAGTCGCGGATGTAGGAAGGGCTGCGATCCCATCGTGCCATGGGTCTCAGCTCCGGCCAGTCGTACCAGAAGGGGTCCCGGGTGATCGCCGAGATCGGCAGAGACGGGCTGGGGTTGAAAATGTCAGCCCAGGGCCTACGCCTCAGCCCGCCGGCGGTGTATAGTGGAGCACCTACATGTCACAACAATTAATGCCCGGACAACAGACAATTAAATTCGTCATCGCTCCCGCACTGGTGTAGTAAGTAGACAAAGCAGATACAGTGAAGCCGAACTCTACATAAAACACAAAACAAGCCGGACTTGGTTATTACTTATAATATTAATATCAATTCTACTTGATAAAGAGAGAATATATAACATAGTACAAAAAGTTTTAAAGTTATTTTTTTAAGTACATACAAATAAATAAAAACTGGGTTAATTAGTAAAAATTTGAATAGTATAATTATAACATTTTTACTGTGTTAATGCCAGGAAATACACTATGAGGTCAGATTAGTGATGTCGATATTACCGTACAAATTATATGATCATTCATGATTAAATTAAAATGGTATTTAACATTGATTAGGCAACACTACACTTATTTCGTGAATAAATGTCTTGTAATTTTATTCATCGAATTTATACCAAAGTATCAAATATAAGAAGTCGTAAACCAAACAACGTAAAAAGTGCTGGAGAGAAGACGCTTGCAATTTCAAGTGATTTCTATTAATCTGGAAACAGCAACAACAAGAAGGATTTGACCTAAGAGGTGTCTGTTGCCCTTACCGTCGGCATCGAATGCTATTTCAGAGTCACGGGGCGGACTAATCCTTGGCTTCACTGGTGTTGGGGATTTCCCTCGGAGTGAGCGGTCAAAACCAGTCCATTTTTCGGCATCAGCAAAAAATGGATCTTCTTTGAAAGCATCCGATATTCTCGCCGGCCACGCTCCTTCACGGTAAGTCTTATAGTCAATACCACGTAATAAAATCCAAGATTTTAAACGCGGCTTGTACTTTTATAAATCATTCATTCACTGTAGTGTTCACCCAATTTTTATTTCAACAGTGAACATTCCGATGAGTGCATCCTTGCTATATACAATGCAGTCATGCGCGCAGAATGATATGTTATGTATGGACGAATTATTTTATAATTTATGATTGTTGCGCCCCGCATCCAGCCGTACAAACGATGTTTGCATTAAAAATATCAAATGAGAGGGAGGTACTAAGCTACAAATCAAAACACGAATCGGTCTTTTATATTTTAATATAAAAATATGAATGGGTTAGTTAATGCAATTAATTTTGTACTATTTATAAAGTACCAAGATACAATACAATTATATTAAAGGATCCTACTCTATGGTTTTTCTTGATTAACAATGATTTTTCATACAATATTTATATTACGATGTTGATACCAGTTCTATATACAGAATTTTAATAACACAATAACAATATATATTTTAGGATATCAAAGAGGATAACAAAAATAATTTGGCAAGATAATTTAACAATTTCTTTAACTCTTATAAAAAAATAGTAGGGGACGTCATATTTTAAGTTTGCGTATTTGTAAGTTCAGACGCAAATTTGAAATATTTTACTATTAATATATTGAAGTTACTACTGATAGTTTCTCTTCTGACTAGATTCAACGAGTATGTGTTGAGTCTAACAGTGAGTGATGTTTCTTTTACAATAATAATCCATGTAATAAACTTGATATTAAATAATTTAATAAGTAATAAAAATAAGAGAGTCATGTAGTACTTCGTTGTCGTCCTCGTACAGGAAGAAAATAACTCATGCCCAGATTAACCCACTCGTAATTTACAAAACAATCAGTCTTTTTTGAGACACTTAAAAAGACGCAGGGTAAACCACCAGGGTACCCATCATTAATAGCGACAAAATGATGATTTTTCCAAAACAAGATTATTCAAGCAAAGGTCGAATGGAGAAATCTTGACAGTTCTTAAAATATCGTGCAAAATGATTTAGTATTTACCTGATCCCCAGTGAGGTTTGTTGTCGGGTTCATATTCGATGCCTTTAAGGCTCTTGGGCGAGAGAGAGTCGACGACGGGAGCGGAGAGGTCGGTGATGGGGTAAGCCCGGTCCTTTAAGTAGAGTCCGTAGCGGGAGGGGTACAGGCGGTCGATGGCGGCCATCCTGTCGAGATGGTCTTGCCACGCCTTGTGCGCGTCGAAGGGGTCCACGCCTCTTCGCAGACGTCTTGGCACATGGTAAACTGTTTGTATAATTCACACCATGAGACAATATATTAACATACATGTTGAAAAATAAACAGATCAAATGCAAGTAGGAAGATTTTGTCTATCCGACAAAGTGGACTTTTTATAAGATAAATTAAAATAGAAATAGAAAAGTATATCAACATAAAAAACAATTTAGAACTACGAGGAAATTTTGAAAGTTGCATCGTTAGTATGTTAGGAAGTGTGTAAAGCTTAAGCTTTATTGCAGCAGGTCTAAATTAGAAAGTATCAAAGCTTTTCCAGAACTCACCTCTGTCTCGTGGAACAACTTTATAAGTATGGTTGCGGATTATTGAATGTCATATTTATAGACATAAAAAGGGAATTCATTTATAAAGAAAATGTGGTCACCTGAGAAATGCTCGAAGATTTAAAAATGATGTCGATTACTTTCATGACAATACAGTGTAAAAGGTGTTATGTATGAGGTGACTTCTAATGCTGCATGCAATAATGAGGAATGATTTGGACGCAACTTGCAAGCAAACATCTGATACTGTACACAATACATAAGCAAATACATATAGGTAACATAATGACATAAATCAGAATTTATTGACGATGATTTCATAATATTGGTACGATAACCTCAACTAAATGCAACAAATAATAAGCCAAATTGTGCATTTATAACTTCTTAAGTAAATGTAGTCAATGTATTTCGTGATTGTGTAGGATACTATGTGCTTATCGATACATCATAATTTAAATCTTTTAGCCTTTGACAGGGTCCACGCCATTATATTAAATGCTCAAGCTTTATTTAAAAAATTATACAAATTGTTACATTTGAAATATTTTTAAAGATTTAATGAAGCTAAAATATAAAAATGGTAATTTTTAGTTGCTTTCGATATTAATCCCGCACTCGACTTTTTACTTGCGAAACGATATTTTTTTTAATAAGTAGTCTCTTCGATGACAAATGAAACAATATTGCAAATATATCGAAGATAACTAAAGTTAAACTAATGTTTTATTCATTTTAAACTCTTCCGGCTTTCGCTGAAACAATTAAATAAAAATGGCAATATTTACATTATTATCTCGTACCTAATTTGTAATTGTGTTATTGAAATCAGTATGGGTATTATACAAAATTTTCAGCTGAATTGAATAAATATATTTAATAAATTAAATAATTAAAGCAAGTAGCTGTAATACAAACTTGTTATAATTAATAAACATATAAGATATAAATAATGAGCAAATTAATTACACGTGTTTTGGCAAACCAAAGAAGTGTTATGTGTAAGTAGAGTGTTGAGCTAATTGAGAACAACATCAAATACTAAATACTAACTTGGCCTGTACTGATCGAGGGATCTGGGATAGTTGTGGGCATAGATGGGACGGGGGGAGTAGCCGTAGACCTCGCGGTGGACAGGCAAGTAACGGTATCCAGGAACAGTGATTCTCTGGGCGGCTCCAATAGGGTCATCGTAGATGGACTTGCTGTAAGGGTAAGTTGACGACAACTCCGGGAAAACGCTACGACGCGACGGTCTGTATCTCTCCTCTGCTCTGATATCTTCCGATCCTTAATGAGATAAAAAAAAATGAGATCCCGCAAACAACTCTGTTTATACTAACAAGATATTTCTGTGACTTTTAATTGTGCTTTAAGTCACCGTATAAGCCTCTTAATGGGATATTACCTTTTAGAGATCGCACGAAGGATTGCCAAAATCTGGCTTTCTTCGACGGCGTCTCGTTTCTGCCAATCATTTCTAAATGACTTTTAAACATTTTGGCTGTTTATGTCGTGCTCGTGTTCTGTAACAAAACATTTGATCGTGAGTCATAATAATATCACTATAATATCACTAAGAAGTGTCAAGTAAAGTTTGCGAGGATATTAATCTCTCATCCAGATGACATAATGACTACAATGGTGCACGTCCATCGTAAATAGAGCAATGACGTACGCAAGCTAGGTGCTGGTACACAAATAGCCATCTCCGCGGCTGCTCCGGTTCGAATGGCCCATGGACTTGGCCACGTGCCAATCTAACTAATGGTGAGAGTTACTCGAAAATTACCGTTTTTACGAATGTTTGATCATCGTCATCTATTTTCGCTTTTGTGGTGACCTTGTCTAAGTTTCGACTTGAATAACTCGCCGCGCTATCGTAAATAATTTCTTTATTCAATAGAAGTCAATTTTAATTGACTTCTAGTAGATTTATCTACTAGAAGTCAATTAAAATTTGATATTTAATAAAATCTATAATAGACATTATTATTCAAATATTTTCAATCATTCCCGATAAAATCTTTATACAATAATATCAACTCGAAACGAGAACCACTCGAGTTTTAGTTATAGGAATCCGTATTGTTTATGGTTCATGTAAAGAACGTAACGTTTATTGTTACCGTAAATACGAAGCCGAGGCAGCGAGACACGTGATTTTGAATCTAGTCTAAACTACCTACTTCACTTTTCTGGATAAACTCACTCGTTCCCGCTGACACTAAACGCAAGGCATTTGCGTCATTATAGTCTATATTTAACGAAACAGATGTGCCATCCATCAAACCTTCCATCTGAGTTATTCTGGCAAATAAAACACTTGACACTTTAGGAATGCATCTACTGCTTTATTGTTCAAATCATTTTAATAAAAATGCTAAAATTATCAAATTTAATTAATTCTTTTGTTTTTTGGTAAGTTGATAGTTTTTTATTTTTTTATTGCTTAGGCTTTGATTATAATATTTTTGCAAGAGTCAACTATACAACTATAAGATTAACTACAAATAAGATACAGGTCAAGCATGAAGGCCAATGTCACACGTAATCCTAGTTCTGACCCATTTAGTGAATCATCATAGAAATCAATGCCAACTGGAGCCGCTTTACCTGTGATGAAATTTGGATAAGCCGTGAAAATTATGAAACCGTTACAAAAATACACGAAGGCAGCTCGATTTGAGATTGCAAATTTGGCTCGGATGGTAGTCGCCGAAAATAGATTCTACACTGGTATCGGATTCACGACATTCTCGATGGCGCGCTCCGACGCCGACACACGACAGGTGGAACTACACAATACACTACTTTATAGCTTTTCAAATTTCAAACAAATTCTACCAATAAGTGATTACATAATCATAATGACTTCACATCCTACTGCAATACAATAAATATGTCTACGTAAGTCATACAAATTAAAATAAGTCCGCATACAGGTGTTTTTTAATAATCTGTTATCTTTATTTATGAAATAATAGTTTTTACTATTTAAATATATGTTTGAAAAACTTAACATGTAGAATAATATTAATCTTATTTATTTTTTATAAAATATACATTATAGAAAACATCATTCTCATTTCTTTTATTTCGATAATGATTGATTTATCTTGATTTAATTATATATAAACGGTTTGTCTGTGCAGCAAAGATCTTAAATTATTCACATTCTAGATACGTATCTATATAAGATTGTAGATACAATATGAAATTTATTAATTACATTATTAAGTAACTTACGGTCTGCTGAGAAAACGTTACCCTGACAAAGCGGTGATTGCCTAACAACACCCGCGGAAAATCGAACTAGATACCATCTAGACAGTGAATGAAACAGACGCGTATACACACGTACCACAATATTAGGAATATAATAAACACTTTCGCGATTAATAATGCACTTGATTCTTACCGATTATATTATGGATCGTTTATGTTAGCGATGTGTTGTGTCGCTGACGAGCCGACGTCGAGTGTCGGACCGGGGCGGGCGCGCACTGGCGTGCAGCAGTCGCCGCCCAGGACCTCCCCCCACAACCCCCCACTTCCTTCCCCCGCATCTCTTTCATGTTTTACTGCCCCATACGTGCGTTTACTGAAAATTTGTATTTTACATTAACATTAGACTTAAACGGCGTCAGTAAGATGTTTTAAAATTAGTCAATTGCATGTATTCTTGTACATTCACATAAAATTTTGAAATTTATTTAATAAATTTATTCTTCTATTGTTTTTGATATCAGATTATCATTATAATTATTATACCATTTTTTTTAAGCGGAGAAATATATTAGGTGACAATTTCTCTTAAAAATAAGTAAACTCCGTGACAAAGACATCAGACAGAAGCAGACAGATTGAAGGATAGATTTTGTTGGAACAAAAATATTAAAATTAGCTGTCGAAACAATGACAGAGTAGAAATATATATTATATGACAATAAGATATAACAATAATCTATATCTTTCATGTAGTACATGTGGTTAACATTTTTGTTTGTATGTTTTATAATTATGTTACATTATGCTTCAAAGTTTCAGATATTAAGATGATACGTGTCTACGGCAGCTACACCTACGTAGCTCTGCTACGTTTTGCACTGGGGTTTTATTGGTCACAATTTTCACAACAACAAACAACTTTCCTTATAAAGATACTCTTTCGTGTCGTAAATTTATAAGATTTAGTTTTTGAATAAATAATATAAATTGCTACACCGGCCAGTATTTCTGAAAAAATATTTTTCTAAGGAGTCCACTGCCACTTAATATCTATTAATTATTATACAAACAAAGCATTGTAAGTAGGATTTTGATTGATTTATATTTATTTAAGAATAGTTGTTACTATGTTTTAATGGGTGTAATTTATAGGATTTAAAATTAGAATTCATGTTTGACAGTATGTCGCTTGTTTAATTAAATAATAAGGTATTTATTTAATTATTAGGACAGAATAAACAAAATATTTGAAGCTATATTACAACAAAACAAAATTAACGTTTTATTTGAACAAAACTGTTTTATAGGAACAGCAGGTATAATACGTTTAATAATTATCATAATTTCTTTTAATATTAACAAACTAAACTATATTCAAACCAGAAGCGCTTTCTTTAATGTGTAAAATAAACATAATAAAAATGTACGAACAATATAACCGGATGATATGATTTCTAAGATATTAAAAGCATTTTGTTTGATGCAAATACTCTTATTTTAATCTATGACGCAGGCGCAGACGCACCAAGGTCGCAGGAATGTTATCTAAAATGGTCATAAATATAGATTTATTTTGTATGTTTTTAAAACTTGGACTATTAAATCTGCTGAATCGTCTCACCTTTACTATATACATATAAATAAAATAATATTCGTGTTTTGGGATTTTAATTTTTAACATGAGAGCTCTTCATTAGAAGGCTTTTTCTACTATTTAAACACAAAATATTCTTGACATTGAGAAATAACAACAACAAAGTATTTATAGTTCTTCTATAGACTTGACCATTCCCTAGGTACGAATTGTAATTGAGAAATTGATTTGTAGTTGCTTTTTAATTAAAGTATTTTGTTTTTTTTTATATCACGTAAATATCGATTGTCTCATAATAGTTAGCTTTGCTATGAAATTTATTCCAATTGAAGAGTTAGATGTTTTGTAAAGTAAGCTATAGCACCAAAGCTAGCCCATTAGTATAATATATGGTTTCTTCCAATGATGTAATGGTGACACATGTCAACAGGGTTAATTTATTGCCTAATTATCTATTCATTATTTGGTGAAGACTGATGCCAATAGTTTTAGTGCGGTCGATGTTTAGGAAGTCATGTCTATAATGGGTGCATCCCATATCTATATTTGTTCAGTTTGTAATGAAAACAACTATTTGATGGTATGTTCTCTCTTACGTAATTATGACGCCTTCACACCCACGCTTTTTCTCGGTAAGACATCACGTTTTGGCTTTTTATTTATTTTTTTTTTTTATATATACACATGTGTAAAAATATCTTAATTCTAAAAACTATGATTTCAAGCGATTATTGTAAAAATATATATTTTTAACCTTATTCTCATTGAGTTCCAGTTTAAAAAAGAATATGATTCTTGTGAGAGGATTGGTAAAAATATTTATAACAAAAAGAGATGTTATTTTCTACCAACCAGCCACAATGTTCATACATAGTATAGGTGGTACTCACCTCCTTACAATTTAAAGATAAATATAAAATATATACGGAATGAAAAAATTACTCTGATATGATTCTTATTAAATACTTTAAACAGTATTCCTAGACTCTTTACTTGCAATTTAGTAGAATTTTCTTTTTTCGACATATTTATTAACTGTAAGATATTGAAAGAAAACGTGGGTTGATTGTACTAATTCTTATTTATATTATTATGTATAACAAAAATAGGTAAATAGGTATCTTACTAGCGAGTACATTTATTTTGACAGATGGTAATTAGCTGGTCATTGGGCGTCTTCAGATTGTTCTTGTACATCGATGCAGTTGTGTGGTATGTATTAGTTTTTCAAGTGTTGTTTCCCTGCATGGTACGCATCATCATTGTTATAAGAGCTGCTCTTTTTATAATTACCTGCTTTTCCCAGCGACTTAGGTATTCAGCCCCGCCCCCACTTCTCCTGTAATAAAAAAAATTATAAACCACCTAACTTTTTTTTACAATTCTACACATTCATAGTTTATTTATTTATTTATTTATTTAAAAAATTTTGCACATATCCTGCAAAGGCAAGCATAATGCCACAAGCATTCTCTTCCAGCAAGCCCTCAAATAAACAGTAAATACATATAGGTGCATAACAAACCCAAAATAAAATAGTATTTATTTTAATTTATGAAAACCAAATGTCTTTTATATTTTCATCTGAACACTAGAGATTTTTTTAGTGTGAGAAGCCATGTTTGTTTACATAAGCAATTGTCATACCAGTCCAGTAGTTTGTTGTATAATAATTATACCCCAAATCGATTATTGTCGTAATGAAATCAGTCTTGGCTGAGCAGCGTGACAATAATTAACTACCGATTCATACACGTGTCATAAATTATGATATTGATAGGGATTATTTGTTGTTTAAGAATAGAGAAATGTATTTTAAGAAGCCAATGTTTGCATTGTATGGCTGCTGAAGCTAAGCTACGATGGCTAAGCTAACAAAATAAGGCTTAAAAGGATCGAAAAGAAACATTATTTAATTGAATAAGTTCCTAAAAACATTTTCACTATAAACTTTAAAAATATTATTGCATCACTTTAAGCCTTTTGACATAATAGTTATTTCAAGAGATACACATTTTTACATTTTTTTTTTCACATAAGGTTGAGGCTAAAAGTTATTTATGCACATTCGATTTCAACATTTTATTTAATTAAAGAGTTGTTATGCTTTTCATAATGTCTGCTTCTGAAGATTCATTCAACAACAAATATTAACGTCATCAGTCTCAATTTCATCTTCTATTTTAAGATAAACGTATTGACTCACGCCTAAATAATGTTACGCTAAAATTGTTAAGCAGTTACATATCTTGTATATTTATATTGTGAACTGAACTATCTTCCAAACGATATGTCTTCTTACTACCATCTATATGTAGATGGTTACAGCATTACAGAGATGTCACCTTTTAAGAACTGTAAAAACGCATCAAATCGGTAATATGATTTTTGAAATATTTTGCTTGTGGGGAGACAAATGAGGTCTATCATAATTAGTTAATTAATTACTCCATAACAGTATCTAAGTAGGATAGTAATGTAAGTTTTTTAGTTTTTAATATTTGTTTTTTATTCATTTAACGGGTAAAAGTTATATTTAAATTTAACCGTATTTATACCTGAAATAAGAAGAAAATATCTCCATTAATTCTAGATTGTAAACAAACAAATTACATCGATTGTAACAAATTATATCGAAGTACTTTGCAATAAATATATTAAGTATATATATTAAGTATTTAGACTTAATAAAGAAAACACAAATATAATTGATATTTTGTACTCTAAATACTAATTATTTTTATATTAATTGGCGATCTTATTGCTAAAAAGCAAATGCTTTGAGGCAACATTGTTTTAGCAAGATGAAAAAAAAATTGTTATGAAGAACGAATAGTGCCAACCTATATATCTACTAAATGTATTTTATTAAGTGATCTAGTCTCACAAATAAGTATTTCGTTAGTAATTTCCAGAACACGTGGGTGAAGCCCTTGACATGTTTATAAATATTAAACCAAAATGAAACTATTTATAGTTTTGTGGAATAAAAGGAGTCATCAATGAAACTAACAGTGAAGTGGCTTTGTTTATGTTTAGCAAAATAACACGAGCGTGAAGAACAACGTGACCAGAGACTTTATGACTACATCTACCATGTATTTTAAAAAGAAAAAGAAATTAAAGTGTAAATAAATAAATTATTTGTAATTTAGTCGTATAAACAAATAAGTATTCAAACAGTATCTGTATAACAAATGGAATTCTTTGTACGGCTTATTAGAATTAGGTAGAAAACATTAACTACGCTGCATACCTGAATAAGATTTTGGGAATCGTTTTTTGAAATGGAATTCAAATGTGTGGTCACCCTACACGTGAAAATAGCAATGATGGGATTCTATCCCGGATCTACTACGTAGTTTACGTCTGTTATAAACCCCCTTGTCAACTATCATCGTTATGAATAGATTGAGTAAATGCTATTTTTAAAACTAAATTCAGTAAACAAAACTGAGAATACCCACCAATGTGACTAATTATAGTTGGAAATCAATATTATTCATCAATATTCTAATTTAAAGTAGTTTAACTAAAATCCTAAATTATAAGGAATACCGATAAGCAACGATATTTAGAAAACTTATAAGAAGGTAAAATCTTATAAGTATTTGAGGAATATAAAAGATTTAGTTGATCTGGCAACGAGACCAGTGTCGATAGGCGTAGGAAGACAATACACAACGAAAGTGATCATGAACATCCACCAATTTTACAAGACCCCATATGGGGAGCAGAATCAGTAAAGGCAAAGATCAAGTTAGATTAGATAGTGTAACTGTAACACTATATCGCTCGGCCTTGCTACGAATAGTGCCCGCCCACGTAGCAGTGAAAATGAAGCGCTGTAGACGCTACACTTGTTTTACTGATACGTGTATTACATTTTAACTATTGTTCCTATTTTAATCTTTTTTTTATTTATAGATTGCTTGTTTGTAAGCAGTTTCATTGTCTGTGATATTATTCAATATTAATTACCAATTCTATAGGAAATCTAAAATCTATTCTGGTCATACTGAAACAATTAAAGAAGTTTTATATTAAAAAATGCCAAAGTGTGTTTTACGTGTAAATTGATTTATTCTACTCCTAAAATTCAAATAAATCTCCAAATGAATTGAATAATAATAATAAAAAGACCCTCAAGGAAACTTTAAGATATCCGCTCACGAGTTGACAGCTTGAGACTTTTTGAAGAGAAGGCGGAAACATGTCAATGTATCGGACAGCTGTAGATGGCGCCACAATAGCGAAGTTCCTCGATTCCCTCGAAAAGACGTGAGCTCCCGGCTTCCGGGCAGGAGTTTTTCGCATAGAAATGGCAACATTACACATTGTTACACAAAACTTTTGCAGTAATGCTCTCTTGCGAACTCGCTTCACTCTATTTTTCGGAGCACTTCCCGTTGGACAAGTTATACGACAAACAGAAAACTTCTTATTCTGTTTTCATTTTATCATTGAATTGTAAATAAGAGGGATGAAAGTTATCTACTCTTTACGATTTATTTTGTAAAGATTTTATAGAAGGTCTTAAAAGTGGGTCATCGAAATATTTTCATTATTTTTTCTATAGTATTTATATAATTCTAGTCAAAATATAATTCTAAATGGAATAGAAATTTTAATAAGACATAAGATCAAACTATAAAGATTGAAATCCAACTGGATTTACATTTAAGAAATTACAGCTTAAACCAATAACGTATATTAATTAAACTTAACTTTTCTATTGTCTTCTAATAAGATATTATTCAATTCACTAAATAGATATTGACACGCTGTTAGCTGGTAAACACGGAGCGTTGAGTGCACAAGGCGCGCCACTGCAAATGTTTGTCGTAACAGACGCCTCCGTTGAACAAACGATGCATTCTCACATCCATATTTGTTCTATTTGTTACGATAATGGGCGCTTTAATTACATTTTTGAAGGTCAAATACAGTTTAC
This sequence comes from Napeogenes sylphis, assembly GCA_959347405.1. Taxonomy (NCBI): domain Eukaryota; kingdom Metazoa; phylum Arthropoda; class Insecta; order Lepidoptera; family Nymphalidae; genus Napeogenes; species Napeogenes sylphis. The sequence goes on from OY365777.1 coordinate 19,757,390, forward strand.
TTTGAGCCCTAGTTATATAGGTGTTTGTTTACGAATAGTGCTTTGAATAGGTGACGTTCGATTAAAATAATTAAAGGGCTTGCAGTTTGTTCTCTTTGACATAAGTCAATAATATAGTTCAGTGAATTGTAATATGTTATACTGTAAATGCATTTATTTTTAATTTCTTATTCCAATTCTGAATAAAAACATCCAGACATGCAATTTCAATTCGATAAGAAAAGAATAACCCGGAGTAGAGCTAGTAAAAACATTAAAATAAGAAAATTTAACTTTGCCTCATTTTACAAAATATTATAGATCAGCCATATCTAAATACATATACCTAAATAAAAATTAGAGTGTCTGTTTGTAATAATAAAATAATCGTTTTTTTTTTATTTATTATTTTTTTTTTTTATACAAAACTAGGTTAATGCTTGACTACATTCCACCTGATGGAAAGTGAAATGTAGTCTTAGGTGGTAAAGCGCATTAACCTAGCAGCCTATTCACTCTCCTCTTGAAGACACCCACATTATATTTTGCTGGAAATACCGACGCAGGCAGATTGTTCCAGTCCTTCGCTGTACGCACTAAAAAAGATGAAGCATAGCGCTTCGTTCGGACAGGTGGATTGTCCACAACGTAGGGATGGATACCCGCCGTGCGTCGGGACGTCCGGCAAAGGAACGGGGATGGGGGAATTAGGTCGTGCAATTCCTGCGCACACTCACCAAAATGTATCCTATAGAATACTGAGAGGCTAGCAATTCTAAGCCTGTGTTCAAGGCTGTGGAGTTTGGCGTCAACCAATTTAGGGTCGCCAATAAGCCTCTTTGCTCGCCTCTCAATTGAGTCCAGAACCGCAAGATGAGTCTTTGCGGCACCAGCAAATATGTGGCCACAGTACTCTACACACGACCGGATCTGTGCTTTGTATAATACAAGAAGCTGTCCCGGTGTAAAGTACTGTCGCACCTTCGCAAGTACGGCAAGCTTTCCTGCAGCTGCTCTTGCTCTGGACTCAATGTACCGACCAAAGTTGAGGTTCGAGGAGATCTCTAAGCCTAGCAACTGAAGCCAGTCACTGTATTCCAAGGATACATTCTGGAAAGTAGGAGCCAAGGTGAAGGGGCTTTTGGCGGTGAACAAACACGTCTGCGTTTTAGTGGTGTTGAATTTGACAAGATTGGCATTGCCCCATGCGGAGACTGCCTGAAGTTTGTCATTCAAACGTTGCACCATGGCTTCTCTTTCAGATTGTACTTCATCTTTACTAGCCCGAGAACTTGGCAGATATCTTTCTACAACTGTGCTGTCGTCTGCATACCCATAGATACCGGGCTTCAGCAGATCGTTAATGTGCAGCAGAAAAAGAGTTGCAGAAAGAACGGATCCCTGAGGTACTCCGGCATTTATTGTCAAGGGTTCCGAAGAACACCCGTCGACAACAACACGGAGAGATCTCTGGCTCAAAAAGTCCGTTATCCAGCCAATCAGACCAGGAGATATACCGTACGCTGAAAGCTTGCTTAAAAGGCTCACATGCCAGACCCTGTCAAAAGCCTTCGAGACGTCCAGAGAGACGGCGACCGCTTCTCCGTTCCTCTCGATGGCTTCGCCTAAAATGTGTGTTGCGTACGCTAGAAGGTCCCCAGTGGACCTATTTCGGCGAAATCCGTACTGTCGGTTACTGAGGAGATCGTTACCTTCTACGTACGCTAGAAGCCGCGAGTTCAATACACGCTCCATAATCTTGCAGAGTATGGAGGTGATTGAAATGGGCCTATAATTGGCAGGATCGGCACGGCTGCCTTTTTTGGGCACGGGTTGCACGTTGGCAAGCTTCCAGGATTCCGGCACTTTTCCAGTCTTGAAAGAGAGGCGATACAGACGTGTCAATACAGGAGACAACTCACCTGCGCATGTCTTGAGTAGAATGGCTGGTATACCATCAGGACCACTGGCTTTATTCACATCTAAACGACACAATGTTCTCCATACCTCTTTGTTCATGATGCGGATTTCAGGCATCGAAATACCGCAGTGAGGAAGATGTTCTGGAGAAGCATTGCCAGTGTCTAGATGCGAATTCTCAGCAAACAGAGAAGCAAATACATTCGCTTTCCCTGTTGCTGTGTGGGCCAGGGATCCATCAGGCTTCAGCAGAGCAGGCAGTGAGGGTTGGCAGAAGTTCGACTCGATCGCTTTGGCAAGAGACCAGAAAGCTCGACTGCCAGTTGGTCTGACAGAGAGCTTTTCGCCATTCTTAAGGATCCGATCAAGACGAGCCTTCCGCAATGCCTTTTTATAGGACTTGGCAGCTTGGTTAAAGGCTCTCTTCTTTGTACTTACATCCGGAGTTTTGCGGCTTCGAGCATCAGCCCAAATGAGGTATGCCGAATGTTTTCGGTCATGTGCATGACGACATTCGGCATTAAACCATGGGCGAGCTTTGCCACCGATGGGTACGTCAGCAAAAGGAATAAAATACTCCATTGCCTGATGCACCACATCGGTTATAGCATCCGCGCAACTCGACGGATCCAAAGAAGAGAAGCAGACCTGCCGCCAAGGATAAGACGCAAAAAAGTGCCGCATCTCATCCCAATCAGCTGACTTGTATTTCCATACTCGCCTAACACCATGTGGTTCGAAAGCTGGTGGGGAATATGTAAATACAGATTTCACCAGACAGTGATCGGAGGTTCCTAAGGGGGACGTGACCTCTACACGATACCTGTCCGGATCAGTTGTCAGCAGAAGGTCCAGGCAATTGGCTGTATGGCCTACCACATCTGGTACCCTTGTCGCTTGCCTCACCAGCTGAAAGAGGTCCAAGGACAACGCAAAGTTCCGCGCTTCTCTTCCAGCATGGTCGGTCTTCTGGTACGGGAACAGCCAGTCCTGATGACAGGCATTAAAGTCCCCCAGAAAGACGAGCTGCGCCGAGTACCTGCATATGGATGTATAAGTATACGGGACATATACCAAAATAATATTTTAAAAAAATTTTGTCTGTCGGTTTGTTGGTACAAGCTAATCTCTAATGTAAAACTAATGTTTATACGGCTGAGTACATAAGTCAAATACCTAAATGTTATTTTTACAATCTATGTGGACGTAGTCACGGGCAACAGCTAGTAAAATAATAAGAACGACACTATACATTAATACGTAAAGTTAATTGGTTTTTATTTTGTAGAATTACAAACGTGACTTTTATTTAAAATTACACCCATCCTACAAGTGACTGCCGTCCGTAAATACATTCGCAGCACGACATGATGTTCATGATAATTATTAAACAACATTAACGCGATAGATAAAACAATCACACACATCTACATAACTTCTAAACGTTACACGTACTAATCATAAAATAAAGCATTTTAGTCCTTCTACTCACGCAATAAAGTATAAATTCGTGTAACAAATCTATTAAAACTAGAAATATTTTTCTTGCTGGCAACAAACGGCAATTGTTACAGGGTATAATTCAAAGATGGCGGCACGCGTCGCGCTCGTGTCGGAAGCTACGCCCGGAAGTGCGAGAACGCCACCCTCACGGCTCACCCGCCAAAACAATACAATCATGTAAATTGAAATAAATTGATGCACTTACATTGTTTTGCTTTCATGGCTTATCTTTGAGGTGGTCTTTAAACCAAATTGAATATTTTAAATAAATTCAACATATCTAATAATCCGCTATAAACTACCATTTATTTTATCAAATTGATGGTCTTAACTAGAAATAATATAATCATTATTTGTTTAAGAGCTAGAGTTATGGCTATAAAATAATATAGATTTGTAAAGTATACTACACAAACATTCATAAAATAAACAATAATTACTCCCACGGGTGGAACAAAAAACATTTAGGGTGTCTGATTCCCGTGCCCCGGTGACTTGTCTCGCTAATTACGCAATCAGTTCACACAATTGTGTGACACCCACGCTCAGATTACCATTTTACTTATCAACACTATCTTTAATAGTTCACCTGTAACAATACAATTGGCTTATGTTTAGTTCCGGGGGTAGTACCTACTGGATAAAAGGGAGGCATGTTTCTAAAAAAGTAAAATTATATAGTAACAAAAATATCATAGTTTAACAAATTTATTACAAAAAATATTTTATACAATAAATTATTATTTCATTATAAAATGAGTATATAAATATGTTTTAATATTTCTTCATATTCATAATAATATAGAACAAATTAAGCAAATAGTATTATCATATTGTAATGTTTAAATAAAAAATAAAGCAAATTGTTTTATTCACAGCTCATTAGGTAGATGATAATCGACGGTGAGGGTGTGGCCCTTCTTGATTCTTCCCGCAAAGATACGCAGTTAACGGCTTGTTTGTTACTCGCAAACGGATTACCACAGCGATTGGATTTAGCTCGTCGGAAATCTATGGACTCGACTATAGATATGGTTTGGATATTAGAAGATAATACTTAGGTATAGAAAAGTAATCTTTGGAGACTTTTCTTGGCTTTAATCAATTGAAAAAAAAATCGGAAATATGTCTTCTTAAGGTATTCTTTTAATAATAACATTTTATGAACGTATATAAGTTTCTTTTTAGTATAAAAAGGGTAGAATCATATTTTCATAGTCTACTCCATTATAGGCTGTGATTTGAGATGACAAATACGCATCGGAAGCGATCCATTTCGGCGGGAAACGGGCGCAGGAAGTCGATTCGTCGACCGCGAATGTTGCCGGCGCCATAGTCGACTAGGTTGCTATTTGCAAATTGTTTTATTTTATTGTATGGAGTTTGCATCACATACATGAAAAATACTATAACCTTTGCCCTCTTCGTAGATAAGTATCTAACAATAATATAACTTTAATAAATTGTTTACATTTCTTCAGTGGGTACATAATGTAAAAGACGGAAAATAATTACCTGAATAAGTACATATATGCTTTCAACAATTTATTTTAATATTAAAATCAACTTAAAAAATATCTAGGTTAGGTATATTGGGTTATTTTTGATGAAAAAAAAAATAATACTTATCATATATTTTATAAATGTTTCACCTACTTAGTACTTATGTACTTACCTATGTAACAAAATATATTACAAATTAAATACATGCGCCTCTAAAACAATTGACAGCTGCCGTCGCTTCCTTCGTCTGCTATATATTAAAAGTTTAAAAAACTAAACTAGAATTAGGAGAGCATATAATATAAATTAAACAATCATATTTACAAAGTCCTAGCGTTTCGAATCGAATCAAAAGAACAGAAACAGTTAAGGGGTCGTGCCGAGGCCAGGTGCTTCGGAAGTCATTCTTCGATGACAAATTATCATTGTGTTTTTTAAAGTAGGCGAGTTCTGAAGTCACAAAGGCTAAAACGATGATAATGATAACATGCTATTAAATGATGTATTGCGAAATAAGCTTACTGCGGGAAACGGCTTAAAGAAACGTTATTTATTTTGGAATATAAGTAGTTTTATTTAAAATTATTTTAATTGTAGGTATATTCATATATATATTAGTTTTGTTGTTTGATTATAAAACATCAAAAAACTTTCTCTGTTAACTTCTTATCTATCTAAAAGCGTATGTGATGTTTACGATAAATGATTTAGTAGTTAGATACTTTACTACTCGAAACTACTATACTAGAAAAAATCTTGATAATTTAATCTCAAATCAAATGTACATCCAACGGCAAATGTTATCAACAAAGTAATTGTTTCTTGTCCAATTTAGTGTAATTAAATCCCTCGTTGTCTATTAGTTGGCGTGATTAAGTCGGTGCGACGGCGCGCCTGTTAACTTCTTACTTACGAACCATTACCTCAAATAATGATGAAGATTACTCATTCATAAGTAGAGATTTTGATTCCTATAAAAAATAAAAATTTACAATATAAAAGTGATAAAAGATAAAATGAGATATATCGCAGATGGTTCTTATAAAAAAAAACTGTCTTGTGATCACAGAGACAGATAAAACTAAATATGAATATAAATCATATGAAGATTAAAAACCGAATAGCTAATTAAACAAAATAAATAATATTTTATCTGTCTCTGCCAAAAGTATGCTCATTTAGATATCGCGGCAATCGCCGTCGCTGTCACTCGCGAAACGGTTTAATTAAATTTTCTTTAGCATTCATCAAGTGAAGTCAGGCTGACAGTTGCGGCACTAAACCGAATAACCTTTGAGGTGACAGCTAACATTACCGCAGATTTTAGAACGTAAATAGTGCCAACTTCAGTTCCAAGGACAGCTTTTGATTATAACCGGAATTAGTTGCTTCTAAAATTTTTACAGATTAGAAATCTTCAGAAGTTATTGCCCATTTACCTAACAACTTTATAACCACTCACATTAATACCATAACAAAAGCAAATTAAAATTCTACACAATTTAAATATTTTTATCTTTATAAGACGCCGTCTAATGCTAATGGAATAAAAATCTTTCTCTTCCTTCCTAAGAAAAGAATATCTATTGTGTATTTGTCGGTCTGTCAGGACGTCACTTTTAAGGGCGTTATCCAACAATATACAGTAACTATTTATGCAGCTAATTCAATTGAATATGTATATTACCTAGAAGCTACCTACCTATATATTATAGCTCTCAATAAATCGAGACTTAGTAAGAAAATGAACATAGGAAATATCTTTAAATTGTAAATTGAATATATAAATTCTCGTCAGATCTACACACGAATTCATATTTAAGTACAAATAATCAATACTAACTAAAAATTACTTTTAATATTTACCGATTAAAGGACAACGCTTGCCAAAAATATCGCATACGTTTTTATTTTATTAATAATAGACAGTCTGTTGAATAGTCTTTTCAAACTTTATAGTGGCCAATATGTACGAACTATGCTCTATTAGGAAAAGGGTCCATTTAACACTGCAATTACAGTCAGTTTCTCACTGATAATTACTAGGTGCGGAGCCGCTAGTATACGAAACGCGATAACACTAAAACTGCCATAATGGCGGCACGACGCCGTGTGTGTCAACAGTCATAGACTTAATTGTACTGCACAATAAATTTAGTTCAATTAAGAATATGCTACATTTATTCGCACCAAATTGTAATGAATAAATGATTAATTGAAATAAATAAACGGAATAAATTATTTACAAATAAATGTGAATATTGTACAATAGAATTCATATGAAAAGACGCAACACTTCAACACCTGAGCATACAAGACGTAAACTAATGACTGCAGCGTCAAAAGCACAAGTGCTTTGAAGATCCGATAGCCCGTAAAGTTATTTCCGATTGTTGTAATGAGCGATGACCCACGTTGAATTGTGGGAGGAGACATCCTCGCGAGACAATCAACCAATACAACCTTTGTTGCTTCTTGCGTAAAAAAAAACATAGAATTGCGTTTGTCGGCGGTGAGTCGATGCGAATTGCATCCGCTCTTCCGACTTTTGGCGGCTCGGTCCTCCATTGTAGTGTCCGATATTTTTGATAAAATTACGTCACACAATGGGAAGATCGTTCCTTGGCTTGTTGTTCAATTGTTGTATCTTATTGAGCGAATGATGCATGTTGTGGGGGAGTTACGGTTCCTTCCGATATAATTTGCACAACCATTATTCACCGAGCCTGTACAAGCATTGTATGGGATCGCAGCACTTTTGTATTATATTAAATTTCACAAAAATACGTCCATAATAATTATGAATATAAAATGTCATAACATATATTGCGCTCAGATGAACCCTTTCGGTGCTTTATCAGAATTAATAGCCCGAAAACATGGGCCGCTTTTTGTTACTTTCCTGATTTTCGGATTGTTTTACGCATAATTAAACACGCAATCCAATTTCATAAGTAAGATTGAAATGTTGATACATCATAATATTTTTTGACTATAACAAAAAACAATAAGTACATATTTACATTCATCATTCTTAAAACATTTTGATATGATACCTACATTGTATAACAAACAGTAAAGCGTCTATCCGGGCATCTAAAGCTGTTTGTTGACAGAATCTAATTTGACTGGATACGTTAAATGTTAGGTGAACGTGTAACAATGGTGAATGGAGAATCAATCTTCGGGGATAGGGATGAATGTTAAAACAACTGTTAGTAGGGTGTGAAGGGAATGATTAGGCAATATCCGCACCCTCCGGCGCGCCTCCGATCCCGACGACTTACTTAACTCCAGATTGAACATCTGATTTAGAGGGAATATTTAGTTAACGTAAGAAAATTTGTTATTTCATCTTTTTGTTATCAAGTCGGAAAAACTTTTACGGATTTGGATGGTCGTATTCAAGTAGATAGATACTTTGTTACCTTTAATCAACTTCTCAGTTCTCTCACAATAAACAAATTAAAAGGGTCATACAAAAAAAAAGTATGAGGGTAGGTACCAAAAGAAATTCTGGTCGGTTCTTCTCCCGTGGGTGGACCTACCCTTACTAACCGTGGAAATGGCCTGACGGTTCATATGTGCAAGGTATGCCTATTTCAATAGAATAATTTGACTTTGATGGTTAATGTTATATAAGATATTTAAAAAAAATAATTTGAACTTTCGAGGCCAAACGCTTGGGACGTAAGAATTCAAATTTAAATTTTAATGGCGGCTGGATATTGAACGCGCGACAATATTAAATAGATCCATCACACCAGATTTGCGGCGTCACCCTTTATTCGCTTAATTAGATCCTCATTGTCGCTGTCTTTTGTTTAGTTTTTTAATAAAATACTTTCGCCACAACTGTCAGTGTTTAATCATCATAATATGGCTTGATAATACTAACAGAATCGCGCGGTGTTTACATATTTACTTATACTAAATATAAAATAAACATAAGTAATTATCTAAGTATGTATCGTTTGTTTTGATTCTGTCGACGAAAGTTCAGATTATTTCGCAATAATCGTCTTTTAACAATAGGACTGGTTAAAATTGGTGTTAAGTGTTAAGTTGGAACTTTATTTAAGTGTTGAGTTCCACTAGTCTAAAGGTATTTTTCAAGTTACAAATGTAAAAAAATAAACAAAATTAAAACCCCACTGAATCAAAGTTCACAAGTCTGTTATTGTAATTTTGTTATATCATTAAAGTTACTCCCGGATAAATAATAGGCATAAAATGTTAATAAAGTTAGCACGTAATACAGAACTCAATATAAACGTTGGAAGGGCGCTCGACATAGATTCGGATTAGGCCTAAATCCGTGCATGGATACGCATACTAGGAGGGTACTAGCGCTGTTAATATCCGTCCAAGTTACAAGGTTTTGAAACCAAAGATTTTGGAGCACAAAAGCTATATAGCATAAGATAAAAAAGGGTTCATTGACTTTTGCAAAACATTATAAAAACTTAATTTATTTAAATATAACTTATTTTAATTATGTATTATTTTTCGTTTCTTAAAATAATGTTCAGTAAAAAGAATATTGGCAAACCAAATTTTTTGTAGTAAATAATAGTACATAATACAGATGTATATATAGTTTAACCAAAGTTGCACATTATTGTTGTTTACAGACGAATGATACGATATAAGAACAAAAATTAGGGAAAGTCGCCCGGCTCTTTATATTTAGACCACACTCTCTAGGTACAGGGGCTTCGGGACACGACAATCAAAATGTAATGGTGGTTTTAATATTGTCGACGATTTATAAGGATAAGTCAGTGAGAGTAAATATTAAATTTGTTAGCGATACTTTCAGATTAAGTGGGAGGGACTGGTTACACTTATTGCCTCCAGCCTCCAGGGGACATCTCACGTTAGCGTTTACGTTTGATACAAATATAACAGTTTCAGTTCAAGGTTTTAGCTTCTTGGTATGTATGTAAATACTAGATAGAATAAGTTTCATGTGAAATGGGTAATTTTACACTATTTTAATTGATTTCGGGGGTTTGGAACGCAATAATTAACTCATCGGTAGTAAATTTATTATTTCCAATGCTTTTTAATAATATCTTCAAGGATTATAATGAAATTGGATAAAATACGACTCGAGGTAGGTAGGTAGGTACCGTGAACCAAAAATTTTATAATTGTTTAAATAAAATTCAATACTTTTTGATATTTGATGTGATATTTTCTAAGGAAGTTCGAAAAATTTGTAAAAGGAAAGTTTGGTGCAGGACAAAAAAAGTTTTGCCTTTTTCGAAACCACACTCACACCGACAGGAGAAAAATTAAAAACTAAGCCAGGGTTTATGTAAAAGTTCCTCCTGATGCTATCACTTGAAAATTTGTGTTGAATTAATTTATTTCTTATAATTCTTTGTAATAATATTTATATGTGTCTGCTAATGGTTTTTAGACTGATCATAAATTGACAAAATTTTTAGTGCCTTATTTTCGAACAGATCATTCATTCAGTTTTTGTATTAAAAACTTCATTACGATATTAGTTACATTTGATATAAGTCATTAATAGGGTTATATTAAACAATTCATCCAAATTAAATACTGTAATTATTATCGAGTCAGTTGAAAATAATCCGCCTTCCAAGACACCATCACCAGGTGACACCGGGACGAGGTGCTAGTACTAAATTCTTTATCATCTAATCTAATAGAAACATTATCACAAAATGTAAGGAAAAAATAATGCAAATATAACGCCATCCATCCTCATTAGCCAGCCCTCTGACTGCCCTCGTAAAAATTAAGAGCTTTCTATTGTAACTACAGTACTGGCAGTTATTACTGCTAGGTCATAAAATGGCGCTTGTAACGATATATAAACCATTATCAGGTAATATAACCTGTATGTGAATCACAACAATGTTATTAGACGGTGTAATATTTTTCACTCAAACTTGTCGAGTTATTGAAGACGTATGTTTAATCTAAATTTGTGAAGATAAAGTAATATAAAATTAAATTAAACATGGTGGAGAAGCTGTTCTTTCTCATTTGAGAATGGACATATAACAAGGTACGTTATAAGGAAGACAATGGAAATAAGTTGCATCGTAAGGCGTCGTAAGTATTCCCCGTACATAGAGAGGTACATAAATCTTTACATATTGCCTCACGCCGAGTATCAGAAGAGAAACAACTAACCCTTGGCTGCCTCGTTATTGAGCTCTCACACCCAAATGCTCTGTCTCTTTTACTCTTATACTAAAACCCATACAGAGATAAGCAGCCTCTCTCCCTCCAATTTCAATTTACTCGAGACAGATTTTCAGGGCTTTGTAACTCCAGTGAACAGTATATAGAAAATACTTAAACGCTTCCAAAACTTTTGAAAATTTTCTCGAATATATTACGTATGAGGAAATGTATTCTTGAAACTGAATACTAAAAAATCATCAAAATGCAAATGTCAAGATAAGTTATTATTTATTTAACATTTAACAAATTGTAAATAAAATCTACGTATATATATTATATCATATTACTTTTTATTTTAAGAGGGCTTTTTTTAGACTTTGGTCAATGCATTATTTGCAGTAGGTAGGTTAACCTTAACAAAGAAGTAAAATAGAATATACATCTGTTTGTTTATCCTATACTACCTATCGGTGATCTGCTAAGTAATAGCGACGACAGCCTTTTGTTTCAGCGAGGGTGAAGCCTTACGTTATGATTAAACCTATTCCTCTCTCTTTCTATCAGCGATATGAACATATTATACTTTAAATAAAAAATATATTATGGGTTGAACTTGTAAAAGAAAAATAATCTTTGGTTGTAGAGTTGTGGGTTTGACACAATTACGAAAATAATAAAACGATATTTTCATAAAAGTCACGTATTTAGGGCGGGAACGACATCAGTTAGAAGTGGGTGTGATCATCTTTATGGTTTACCGCATCTGCTAAAATTTATGTTTGCACATTATATTTTTGATAAAATTTCTTCTATACTAAAAAGAATAAGTACATAAAAAAATATAATATATAAATATGATAACATTATTATGTACAGTATGAAAGTAATATTATTATGTATAGAATAAAAATATAATATATTTTTTGTGGTTTTATACGAATATGATATAAATTTTCGGATTCAAAGTCATTTGTTAAAGCTGTTATGGCTGACACCAAATTTCATCAATATCGGACTAAGATTTTTGCGTAAAAAAAACCGACAAAAAACGATCTATTCGAGTTAAGTCTTATGTACCTACTTAACTGTAAGCAACTATTTATTAAAAAACAATTCATTTACAGATTTTATTGTTTACTATTTTGTAATATGTACCTATATATTTCTTTAGTACAAACGTGGACTTACATTATTATGGAAAAAAATAAAGTGTAGTATCTATAATTCAATAAATTAATTGTATATTTCTACATATCAACGCAATGTCAAGAAAATCTTTTTTCTGTAGTAATGAGGTGAAGGCTGCTGGTTAGATACACTTAGTACTGCTAGTACTGAAGAGCTCTACCGCGACTGTATAGACGCAGAGTGTGGTCGTCATTCACCCAACATCCCTCATTGTCCTATTGTCTGTCTGTCAGTGGCATCCCAAACATGTATTCTCTCAGGGCAGTTGAAAAAATCAATGTTTACCTTTATACTCGAGCACATATTTTTATACAAAGTGAGGCTTTATAATAAGCACCGTTTACAGAATAACGCTTGTCCACAATGGAATAATGTGGGCTGGAATTAAAGGTGTGATAAATGGACGCAACTGTATGGGTAATGAATGAGGAGAAGTAACAAGAAAGTATTGCACATCATCAACTATTTTATTTTAACACTGTTTCTCACAATAATTTCAATACAGATCATAGATACAGCAAAATATTTTTTAGTTGGTATCTAGGATACGATGTTTTAAAAATAAATTGACCGTCAATAAACGAGAACAGTGTATTAAGGCGAAGGTCGAGATATTGGCACGCGGCTGGCTTCTATTGAGCATAGAGATATAATTATTTTGAAATATTACTTCTTAATTATATATTAATGTTTGATCGCAATGAACATATTTAAAAAATATGGTAATACTTTCCTAAGGCTCACAACTATTATCCATCACTTCTCTCTGGGTGGTCAGTTTATTGATGCTCATTGAGGTAGTTTCAACAGCCACCACAGACTATACTACAGTCTTACGGCTTACCGGACGTTTCCGTCCGGATATCGGAACAATCGCTACTTTAAATAACAGTCAATAGATTGAAACTTGTTCGAAATAGTGAAGCTTAAATCAATTTCATTTTTAAAACAAATAATTATTTGAATCTTTAAGACTATTTTTTAAGAAAACTTGATAATATTTATTTTAATAAATTCAAATAAATATTCGGTCCAACAAAATAGCTTGGAACTAGATTAAAAGCAAGGCCAAGAATTAAATAATGATTCAACGGCCATTTCTTGAGCTTTTCTAGAACTAAATGTTGATGATAAATATTGGTTCGATATAAATTAAATTATAATTAATTTAAATGCCATACAATAATAAGATAATTTATTATTGCATTAATTATTCACTGTACACTATTATGGTAGAAAAACTTTTAATTTAGAGTCATTTTAAAACAATGAATCCTTTGTTAAGCCATTCTCGTCTCTATCACTGTAAATTGGTAACATCTGTTCATAAACAATTTTATTTATTTTTAAATATTTAGCTCCTTTTAAGAGACAATAGACTAGAGAGGACGTCACTTCATAAAACTAATAACTGTCCGTCCGTGGGAACTTCGTCATCGACTCATTCGCATCCGAACATTACCTGACTTAAGATTTTTTGCGTCGTAAAACACTTGTAACACTAACTAAGTCTCCATTGAAATGTACTTTGGAGTGTCTTTTGATCTCCTTCAATAGTAAGGAAATTATTCATCTCGGGCGTTGAAAGCATTGACAGAAACAATTCAAACTGAACTATGAAAGAATTGTTTTATTAGCACCATCCAAAAAAGTACGCGTGAGTCAGGTTTGGAATGAGTATAATAATGATAGTTCCTTACTATATTGCGAGAAAAGTTATAAATAAAAAGTATTTTCACTAGGAATTCATCAGGATTATTGGAAATTATAACATAATTTTATACGAAGTTACAAATAAATTTTGCTATTCATACTAATCTCAGGATTAATTCATTCAAACCTGCACAATACATGTAAAATTTGAATGAATGATACAAAACATCCATCTATAGTAAACAAAAAACTACCTGCAAGTGGCCGTAGTACTCAGTTGTAGAATTTTATGAATGAAATTCTTGAATGGTTTGGGCAGAAACTTCCGTTTCTCAAACTGAACGAAATCAATTTCACGCATCACGCGGTTGCATAAAACTACAAGTAACTTCAGACCAGATCAATTGATCAGTAAAAGGATATCATTCAATGCTAAAGACCGAAACGACCGAAGTAATAACAAATTATACGAACGAACGCTTCTAGAGAATTGAATGCGAATAATTTTAATTGTAGTTTCCTTTAATTTAACATTTAATTACTACATTTATTCCCAAATATGTTATTTTTTATAACTTTATAAGTCATAAAAATCTTAATCCCTAATATGATGTATTTAAACTTTTTTATACATGAAATACTTCACATTAATATTAAATTGTTTCATAATAATATTAAAAAAAAAAAAAAAAACAATTAAATAAAACAATAACTATGCAAAAGACTCACTAACATAGTTTTTAAGAAACTTTTTACTAACAGACTCCTTTTTGCGCTTGTTACCTTAAATTAAAATGTTATAATTTGACAAATACACTCTAAATATAAAAAATGCACGAACGACGAGTCCGTGGATAAAAGTAAAAATTAATAAAATATATTTATATATATACTACGTACGAACATACGTATGTATAATATATATTATATGGTATATTTTAGTGTATATGTATTAGTACTTAATAATATGTTATCTATGTATGTATATTATTTATTACTTTTAGGAAAACTTATTCCCCGCTAATAATTCTATCTTCTATCCAACGATTGCCTGGAAGAGATTACTGTTTTGCAATAAGGCCGGCTATTATACCTACTTTTCTTTTTTTTTATTTGTATTTATCTTTTTGTTTATGTTTTTTATATTTGTACAATAAAGAATATCGTTTCGCAGGTATCCTGATTTTACATACAAAGGAAAATTCTAGAACAACTTTCTTGATAGTTAGGTATTAAGTAGCACCGCAAAATATCATAACTGTAATCAATGTGATTACCAATTAGGTATCAATAATAGGTACTTAGATGTTATCAAACAATACCAATAGATAGACATTAAATCGGTCTTATCAATATTGTTTATTATCTTTAAATATTGTAAAAGTACTTCACACTGATAAAATCAGTATGCCGTATCGAAACTGTATCTACACACGTTTTCGAAGGCTTTATAAAATACCTATTCATTAAATACACAAAGATCTACATTGCAAAAGGTTACGTAAAAGCCAAACGCTGGCGACAGACTGTCTGGTGCAATTCTATTCTACATCCTCAACCACTGTCATTACAGATCCTTAAAAAAAAAAAATCATCTTTCCGGCTGACATAAAGGAGCCAATTATTATAAGCGTCGCGTACGCCCCGAGGGTCTACAGCTCCCGAATTTCAAAGAAACAGCGACCAATAATGGCTTAAGGGATTAACGTAATTTAGTTTATTTGTAGATAGGTGTAACAAATTTATTGTATAAAGTGAAAAAAATTAAGAACATCCAATTTATTTCATCCTTTGCGAATGTAGAGTCTTATGCTTACGAATATTGTTTTGGAGAGTCCATCGGAAACTTCCTGGACCCCCGCCGCTAAGTAATTTATTTCGGTGGGTCGTACCTATGTAGTTATATATATGTAGTTATTGTTATAGTATTGTAACTATTATATTTTAACCATGATTCGGACACACACAATAATTACTTTACAAAGTCCACCACAAATACCTAACGATATTATGAAAATTATTTCACTTTGTTTAATTTTCATATTTAAATTAATAACATCATTGTGTGAATATAAAAATATGTTTTTATTAACTAACCTAAAGCAGTACAAGCCAAAAAGATGGATCTTAAAATATATTACTTATTGTAATTGAAATGCAAAAATAAATATAAAAGATAATATGAAACATCATATCAGTAATCAGTGAATATTATAAGCAATGGATGTATAATTCATATTTACAGTTTGATATATCCATATTGTTTCATAGATATATTTACTATAAATTATGGGGTACGGCATGCCCTTTCCACTTTATTGAAGCTCTATAGAAACGAAGGCATCAACTCTCATCATTGAGCCATCAGCTGGCCCAAATCGGTCGAGTCTTGATAACGATAATTAATCATGTTTAACAAACCAAATGACCATTAGCAGCTGCTGAATCACGCACCTACCACCTACCACGGTGGTCGCCCGTCTCCTACTATACTACCTACAGCGCACTTGTACGAAACAAATAACATTCAAAATTTTAAATAACTCAAAAAAAAACAGTGAAACATGTTTCTCAGCTGGCAGTTTTAAATTGTAGTGGTCAATAAATGTCAATAAATTATTTGTTCGCAAGTTACGATTATAATTTCTCATTAATTGACGTTTGACAGCTCTTTCACAACAATCAGCGGGACGCAATTATTCCTTGGCAACCGGAAATGAGACATTGACGTCTCTATTCCGTCCTTCCTCAAAAACGGGAAATACATACTACTGAATATATTACTATTATCGAAAGGGCATTTTATTAAAAAACCAGTAAACTTTTTAATTGTAAACCCATTGTGAGGCGTACGATGACTATAATTGTAGATAAAAAATAAAAATAAACATTAATGTCTAACAATTCTAAAAGCTGTTGAATGTAAGTGTCATTCAAAGGAAAAACAATATTTAGGTATACGAGTTTGACGTAAACTAAAAACTATTAAAGTTAACCGAGCCAGCGGAAACTTTTAAATGGAACGGACAAGCGAGTCGTAATAAACGCTCGCTTCATATCGATTTTCTGATTTAACCTCCCCTTGCTGATAACAGACGACAGGTAATGCCACGGTGTATATAAAAACTAAACAAAATGTATGTTTGTATGTATAATAAGTATTTTTACTTGTAAAGTTTTCTTAAATTAATAATTCTAATTTAAAGATTTCACTAAACAATTTTAAGGGTGTTAAGATTTAAAAATCTAAATTTGCATTATAAAGAAGTAATAAATTATTGTGACATAAGTACGTAATACAATTAGACAATAGATCCGATAAAAAGTGTAATAAAATAAAGTATAGCATTAATAAAGATATACGACGATGTAGCGAAGAATTTCTTTTGATTGGGCGGCGATTTATGGCGCGGAAATGCCGTTACTCTGTAATATTTCCGCCCCGGACTGTTCATTTTCCCTTTTTTAGCTAAAAAAAGGGCGCGAGACATCTTAATCGAAAATGCCCGTTTGAACTTCTTGAACCCTCCGATGACACAGAGTAAAATATATGCCAACCATCCTTGTATCAAATAGACAGTGTGTATATTATTTCGTATGGATCTTATTTTAAAAGTAGTAGTATTTTGTTAATGCCCCAGATAGGGATAAATGTCATCACCGTGGGAGGCACATCTGAATAGTTCAGTTGTTGCAAATAGGGCATTGTGATTTAATCCCCAATAAAATTGAGTATAGAATGCTTTGTTGCCGTCGGAAGGCAGTTTTTTTAATACATCCTATCCTGATTGTGAATTGTTTAAAACTTAATTATATTACTCTGATACCTATTCTTAAACTTCATTTTAAAGCTTCCTCCGCTACAGAAGAACCAATCTAAAATCTCATCTTCATCAGATAATTAATGAAAGAGACATCCCAAATATTGATGATAAATAAAATGAGTAGACACAATGGGTAAGACAGATGGCTCCGAGTCCTCTGGCCGGGCCCTGCGGGATCGAGACGTAACCCCAAAACGCTCGCATCCGCAACGATGATCTATGCGAGGGTATTTCCTGACACCGGCCAGTAGCTACTTGATTTAGCGGAAAGTCAGATAAAACCTAATGCGAACAACAAAAAATATATCACAATACCAGCGCCATAAATATGACGGGCTGTCGTAAACCTTTATGTCTGTGCGTTGTTGCTGGCACGTGAAAAATGGGCCTCGCGATACAAATAGAAAAACTAAAACACATTTTGCGCGTACGTCAGATGCTAACGGTATTTTTGCGACATAGCAAGAAGCTTGCTTCATGAACTTACTAAATTACTTTCTGTTATGATATATTGAAAGTAAATGAATTGTAATATATAGGGCACCGGAGTCACGAGATATTATTCTTATCTTACTAAAATTCAACCTTTGCCAAGCGATACAAGTAAATTTTCTTAAATGATACTGAAATAAATACTATCTATTTATATCCAGTGTTCGTAAATCAATAAGTGCCTAATTTGCTGTGGTCGGTAAAATAAAAAATAATTCCAATCAGTTGCACATTTTAGGAAAAACATATAAAATGTAACTTGCCAAACTCATTACAAAAGCGGTAAGTCTGGCTGGAAACATTATATGTTTTTATGTCTCAATGGAAAGCTAATGGCATTTCAATTTAAAAAACGAATATCATCGCTGGCAGTTATTAATATTCGTTAGTTAGCTATGTAACGTGTTTATTAGAGAAGCAATAAATCCGCGGCTGAGGGCGGGTTAGCCGCAAAATGGTTTCCGCGCGTGACGGCTAAGCCCTTACAATGTTCTTCAGAGCTGGCACGCTCTGACTTTGATTTACTTAGTGGATTAGGAGGTGCATATTAATATTTTAACTAGCAATTTACTAACACGACTTCTATACCTTTGAATAACTTTGGGAACCAGTGACAATGAAATGAAAGGGATAATATAACTTATTGTTACGCAGATATATTTTAGAGATATTTTAATAAGGAATAAGAAACAAATCGTAATAAATAAGAGCTTATCGATAAAATAAATGATTAAAATAGTTAAATACCTATATGATCCTGATGCATCCGTGTTAAGATTAGATCCATCTAAGGTAGTGTAGTGCATTATGTTATCGTGTTTCAAGTCGATTGCCCGCTGACCGCACGCTCGTCCATCATATCGATATTGCGCTTACATCTCCAATATTGTCATACAACCTGAATGACTCCACACAATTATAGCCCTTATTACCAGTCGTTTAGTTTTAAATTACTAAAACACATCCATTTAGAACAACCCCCAGGCTCTACTTCAACTGAGTGACCGATGAATTTTCAACTGTGTCTCAGAGAGTGATGACTCACTATGAAATGTCATATTTGATAGTTAATTTGTGCTAAAGTGTTCTCAGTTGATGTTTTAATGTGCTGTATCATTTATGATGAGCGCGTGTTAGTCATATTGTGGGATACAATCTCATGTATCTTAATAGTTTGGGCATAAATAATATATGGAACAAATTAATATATTCTCTTACTTTTTAAACAACAAAACAGACAATTTAATTTGGATGCCTACATCATATAAAGACCCTTTTGTCTCTAAGAAATGTAGATGTTGGCAAATATTTAATCGCTAAATACGATGAACCTTACATAATATGACAATTATATCAACCAGGTTGTACATTTCCAGGGTAATAATAAGTATAGCATGTGTCAATATACCAGGGAGAAGCTCAAAGGTAGTATTTGTGTTTTGTTGTGCGTCGGTAATCGGCTTAACCATCGCCTCGACACTTCCATTTTGCTCCGCGTGAATCAAAAACGTTTTGAGAATTCATTGAAATTAATTTTCAGTTTGTTTGGCCATTGTCGAATACCGACGGCGTTTCCTTTGTGATTGTTATTATTTATTTAATAAACGGCAACGTCTTTGTTGGCTGCCTCCTCAATCAATACTCGGAGGCGTTTTCGCTTCTTCAATGTATATATGCCTTTATAAAGCGTAATTTTTAAGGAGCATTCTAGTGTGTATTTGGGTTTGGGATTAGGTGTTCGATTTTACACGAGGTTGAATGTTGACTATTTTATTTTTATAATGGAGATTCCTAAATGTTTATATTTATTTATTTTGTATCCTAAATGACTCTACAACATTAGTCTCAATGCCTAAAAATAATAAATACTATATCTGTGATGAATTCCTTAAGAGCAAGGACTTGTAATCATAAGCTTTTATATCATAGGCATGCCTGCATGTAGCATATATACATATTTAGGATTAGGGATGTTTACATATGTGTATAACTCTATTCCTCTATAAAATTTCGCTTAAATCAAATAGTACTGGAACCGTAAACAAAAGAGGTATATTAATTATTATAATCTATATATATATAGAAGGATGTTTGTATATATGAAATCGATGAACTCAGAAACTATTGGACCGATGATTATGAAAATTGGTATGTATATGTATTTTTCCACGGAGAAGGTTTATATGGTATGCCCATTGATGTAACTCGCCACCAGGCGGCGCTGTCAAATATCGACTTCCGCCCCGTTCAACCGATTGTCATAAAAATTGGTATGACCATGTATTTTTCCTCGAAGAAAACGAATATGCTATGCCCATTGATGTAACTCGCCACCAGGTAAAGTAAGGGTTAGCCCAGCGAAGCGGGCTGGGTTCGCTAGTATAAGTATATTTTTTAAACATAAATTACCATATCACCATGTAGGTAGGTCAACCTACCAGTACCAGGTTGACCTACCTACATGCTATGGTGCATGCCGAGCCGATGGCATCCCATAGATACCTATTAAATAAAATGCGAACTGGGTAATAATTAATAAGCTACCATAATACAATATATCGTCAAAGACATTCACTTTACATAAATATCTGGTAAAATATCGATAAAAAAGTTAATTATGAAATAAACATATCCTTAGAAAGTATGTTCAGGTTACAACCATGTTTTTTATCCAGTCTATACATTTTATAAAATTGTCATTGATCGATTTCTGTACATAGATAATTTAAAAAAAAAAACCTAATGGGGGGGGGGTCTTTACAACAGCAAGAGAGCCCAAAACAATAATAATAATAATAATTGGAGCATGCCCGACACTGGCTCAAAAAGATTATCCACACAGACACAACCAAGTAGCTGATATCATCCACCAAGCACTTGCTCTTAAACACGACCTAATAAACGACAAAAAATACTATAGGTACCTACTATAAATATTTACCTGAATCAGTCCTTGAAAACAAAGCATACAAACTATACCTACTATGACCGAGCTATCCTAACCGACAAAACCATACATTATAATAGACCTGACATAACTCTAAAAGATAAAAATTAAATTAAAAATTTAAAAAACCCCGATACAAAAAAACCTCTAAAAAGAACAAAAATAATATTATTATGTACCTACTTCTTGAATTAGTTGCGTCGTCGTCGTAGATATATACCTATATATACGAACAATTAATAAATATAAACATTTAGAGTTAAAATGATTTACAATCACTTATAACACTATGATGAAGGGATTTATATTATCACTAGCTGTTGCCCGTGATTCTTTATGACTACGATCATAAGCCATATAAATATATTTTTACAGTCTACGTGGACGCAGTTACGGGCAACCGCTATCCCTAATAAAGTACTTTACCTCAGTAAGTAAGTGTAAAAACCTTTTGGCCTTCATCCTTTTGGCGACGCATAATTATTGCATAAGAACCTCTCCCCCGCACGAATAAAACTTCAATATCTTAGAGATGACTATTTCTATTTCAATCAAACATGGATAAGAACCATCTCGACAAAATGGGCTTTCGATTAAAAAAAACCGCATTCAAATCCGTCCACGCGTTTGGCCGCAAACAGCTAATTATTGCATTAGAACCTCTCCCCCGCACGAATAAGACGTTAATATTTTGAAGACGACTATTTTTATTTCAATCAAACATGGATAAGAAATATCTTGACAAACATAGCTTTTGTTTTAAAAAAACCATATTCAAATCCGTCCACGCGTTTGGCCGCAAATAGCTCATTATTGCATAAGAACCTCTCCCCCGCACGAATAAAACGTCAATATCTTGAAAACGGCTATTTTTATTTCAATCAAACATAGATAAGAACCATCTCGACGAGCATAGCTTTCGAATAAAAAAAACCGTATTCAAATCCGTCCACGCGTTTAGCCGGAAATTTGCCACAGACAGATACACAGATATACATATACACAGATCTACAGGTCAAACTTATAACACCCCTCTTTTTAGTCGGGGGTTAAAAATACACAAAACCACATGATTGTTATTATTATTATTACTTAACATATAGTCAGAAAATTTTTACGGAACGAAGAAAACTAAGCAAATGTAAAATCTACAACAGTACAATTACTTTTCAACCGTCCGTATTGTGCTGTGAAAACCATTCTAGAGATGAGTAAAAGTTTTAATACAAATAATAATAATAATGAAAATTTTTCTCTGTAATAATCATGAAAAGTCTGTATGTTTGTGCGCGCATTAGCGTAGCTAAGATTACTCAGAAACGGATAACGCATTTGGATGTAGTTTTAAGGAATATATTGTCATGGGCTTCACTTTACATTTAGTGTTTTTTTTTTATCGGATAAATAAAGAAGTTAATAATTTCTTGTTTTCGTACTATTGCGGTGAGACATTTTTTCAGAATTGAAATAGTGGTCCTCCCCTCAGGGAAAAATTATACCAATTCCTATTAAAAAAAAACGTAATTGGACTACTTACCACCTACCTACTACCTAGTTTGTAAAAAAATATGTGTAATTAAAAATTAAAAAAAATAGAAAAATAAACTAGATTTATACTCCTACACGCAAAAACTATTCGACAGAGTTTGATCAAATTTTGAAGGGTTATAGTTTATACATTAATATTATATACAAAGGGTATGTGTGTGTAAGGGTATGAAATCGAAATTTACGCAGGCACATCTGGTCTACAATATATATTTTTTTAAATATCTTTAAACGATATAGCCCTGCTATCGATATATGCTATGTATCGGTCTATTTTTTATTCTATATCTTTTTATTTAACAATATAATTAATAAATCAGTACCTACAGTTATTTATTATAGTGCAGGTGAAAAGAAAATATCGGGTAACAAGTATGTCAGTAATCGGGTCGCAGGCTATCGGCAGCTCATGATTAGATAAATGACGACACCGCCAATATTTAACAGTCAAACAATGGTCAGTCCACGAACTGTTAGTGTGTGTGTATGTGTGTTATACATTATAATTCTCTACACATACAAACACAAATGCCACACACACACACAAAAAGGGTAATTCCTTTGTTTATGGCTTTATGTATTTAAGAAACAAACTGTAAATATGTTTGTCTTTTGAATTGTCACTTTATTGTTACAATTAGACAAGTTTTTCAGCTTACAAAATTATACATGTCAATGAAAAAATATCACGATCTTATACATACGCTATTGCGTAAAATACGCACACATATCTCTCTCTCTCCCTCTTACACCCACACAAACTAATTCAAATAACGTTTAAGCTGTAGCTGTGTATATACTTACCTAGTCTTTGTTGAATTGTCTTCATACAAAACTATTGTTAAATATATAATAAATTGGAATAGTATATATTTTTTTCGATAAAATATATTACAGATCTTACTGAGGTAGGTATTGTCTCCAAGTTAATCGTCATTTTCCTGTAAGATTCAATTATCCAACGTTTAGACTGTAGTAGGTACTATATAAAAAAATATATATATAAAAAAATATATTTTTTTTATTGTACACCAATAAACAGAAAATATAGATATAATATAATAAGCTTCATAACATGATCATAAACATAAAAAAATGTATTGTTAAAATTACAATTTTATTTAATGACAAGTAGCTTTTACTACTGGAAGGATTTTCATTAAATTTCATTCAGTTTTTGCTTACATTTCGAGTCATGAAAAATCATAGTATGTTTCTCGGTGATTTTTTTGATATTTCAATAAAACACTCAAAATCTAGTTTGGTAGAGTTATAAATTACCTTAAAAGAATATTAAAAATTGTGCTTATCAGCGTAACTATACGATAATTTTCTCCTGAGGGGACACAAATCTATAACAAACCGTTTTTAAAATGTTTGTTTGTTTATTTGTACTCGCGCACTAATAACATTACTTAAACTTCAATATATACACAACTTCTATACTTCATTAAATCTAGGGTACTTAGTTTGATGATTTGATGTCTAAGTCAACATATACCTACCTACTACATAACTTTTTTTAATTTATTATTTTTTTTTTAACAGAAAAGCCGTAAAAGGTTTGTGTTATAATTACCGTGAAACTAGAAATGTACTAATTTAAAACATTTTTTAAATGATGTTAGATAACTTATTAGTTTGGCTGAAGAGAGGCAGATGAGATGATGACAAAGTCTAGTCATTCGTATTTAATTATACATAAACTATATCTTATAACGTTATAGTATTATATAGTAGCCTTGTCATAAATAACAATATTTCATGTCAAGGGCGTACGATTGTGTAAAAGTTTTCTTCAAGTATATACACAATTAGATACCTACATACACTTGAAGAAGCAGAGGACATTCGTCAAAAGTAACAACAACTATGTACTTTAAATCATTTTAATATTCACATAATAATTTATATAATTAAACATTTTTACATTTTCTTCACCACAGAGCAGACCTCTTGTTTTGGAATGTTATAAGTATTAATATATATATATATATATATATATATATATATATATTCATTATTCATTAGTATTGAATCATTTCTCAATAACCGTGGCAGTAGGTAGATATCTATAATATTCTTCGCACTGTTTAAGTATTATGTACACAATATACAATATCTAAGACTACACTAAATTCGCTACATTATATAAATATATTTTTTGGAATATACATAAATAACTATTGCTACACACATTCGACTATTTTAATACTGAATCTTAAATCTAAATATTGCAATCTGATAAAATCTGGTCAGTTCTCATAATTATACTTAAATTTGTAATATTCTTTTTACATTAATATACAAACAAATACTCAAATGTATAAGGTATACTTAAGATATTTTTAAGTACCAATAGTTTTATTAGATTGACAGCTTAATTTTTTGCATTTTAATGTGACTATTATTAAAATGATGAAAGAATTGACTATAAACAACTTTTTAATAAAAAAAAACTAATAATTTATCATTAGAAGATAGGAACCGGTACCTTAAGCAATCGAATGAACCAAAAATAATACTTTAACGTTTTTAGTATTCGAGTTAAAATTATAATTATTATATTAAGTCTGATAACAATCGCGATCCAATTGATAATATAATAAATAAATGCAGCAGTAATTTTGCACATCATTCGAAAGACCGATGTCAGTATTCTGTTTGTACGTTACCATCACTCTTATCAGTCCGCTGAATAAACTGATTGCATGCGTCAGGTAGATAAGCACGCTGTTCGCACACAAGTGATCTCGTAAACCACCTTCGATGTGAACAAAATGTACGTATCGATGGAATGTAAATATTGCAAAAGCTTTTGAACTGCTACGACTAGGTAACCACTTAGAAGTAAGTATTATTCACCACCAGCAGCCGCCGGGCTGAGGAGCGTGGGCCGTCGCTGGGGGCTGGTGGTGCATCGGCTGGTACGGAGGAAGCGTCATTCCCAGCGGCGGCAGACCATCTGGCTTGCCCATACAAGGCCTGCCGTCCTTCACCAGGACGGGAACCGCTACCCTTCGAGGGGAATTCAGACCTCCGACATTCAAATCATGAGCACCCTTCTCTTGCACCGCACGTTTAGTTTTGTATCTGTGGTTCTGGAACCAAATTTTCACTTGCGTTGGTGTCAAACGTATTAGGCTCGCCAGATGTTCCCGCTCGGGTGCTGACAGATATCGTTGTTGTCTGAAGCGTCGTTCTAACTCGTAGGTTTGCGCTTTGGAAAAAAGAACACGCCGTTTGCGTTTCTTAAGTGATAAGTTAGAGTCGGAGGCCGCGTTTGGCTGGTCCTGGTCGTTGTCATCGTCGTTGTCAAGGCTGTGGTCGTGAATGTCGTGATCGTGCTCGAGATCGTGATCGTGTTCGTGGCGAGGGTCGTTGACCGCGGGGGATGGAGCGGACACACCCACATACGATAACTCGGAAGCTCGTGAAGTACTGTCCGGACTCGCCTGTTGTCCGAGCACACCTATGACAAAATAAAACAATTATAATAAATATATGTATGGAATCCTATAGGTATATATTTCTGTATTTCCTATCTACTTGGCTTACGGTGTTTTAATAAATATTATATTATAACAACTAAGTACTTATAATTACACTACCTCAATGTAATGCATGTACTAGACTCACAGTTAATCCTCCATTTAATCTGTTAGGGTCGTTCTATTTAACTCAAACGAGAGATCTTTCAAAGAATAACATGAAATGACATGAAAAAATCACCGCAAATATTACATTGTTCCCATCTCTCCCCTACACGTATTCGATTCTTTTTCACACGGCTATAAGGGGGGGGCTGGGCGTGGTAATACATAGGGGGGGGACGGCACTCCCACCCATAGGCAGCTGGCCTATTGTTCTGAGATCTTTAGTACAATAAGCTCTCGCTAATATAACTACGTAAGATGTTATACTTTCTAACATTAGAAGAATTTTATTAATTTTTAAAGTGTGATTTCTGGCAATAATTTATTAGCTTAGGTATACTCGTATTATGAATGAACGTCTTTGCGCTTAGAGCTAACAGGTAGTAATAAACCTAACTACTGAGAATAAGTAATTAAAGAGGTATCAAATAAAAACAAATTTTACAACTATTGTTGTAAACCCCAAACAAGGACTATTAGGAAATAACAAAGGATTCTATAACTGTCATCAAATAAAGAACGAATAGCATCCTAACAGCCGCAGAGAGTGTAATTGATCGGCAGCTGCGATGCCTCTATTGGTGACAAATTCGTTCCGCGTCGCACCCCTCAAATGTTAAACAATTGTTCAGCCCCCGGTCTAAGGGCGTGACACTAGACACCCCATTTAAAGAATCACTGGTATAGCTTTTCATTTGATTAAAGTGGCCACTATTTAGTACTAAGACAACTGTTATGCCATTTTTCATAATAAGTACATATAAAATATAAATACTTTTAATGATGCAATTAAACGCGTTCCAAAGAATATTTATTGATCAATCTGATAAAATCACAAAAATAAATCAATGTTATCGTTATTACATAAAAAGAACTTTTATCTTTAAAAAACAATTATCACACAGCGGATTAGGGTTTTTAAACAAGCAATCAAATGTAGTAACAAGTGCCGAAATATTTGATAAGCGATAAACATAATTAATGACAACCACAGATTACAACTGACGGCACTCCAATTGAGGAGCATTTCAAAAAATAATCTCAGCCTCTCGAAGCCGACTACCGAACAGCTATTATTTTCGAGTGGGTCAATATATTTGTGTATGATAATTTGTATGGGTACTTGTCTTCATTCATGATTCTAAATTTCAAGATACAATGTCCCTATATATAGCTTTTACCATTAAAAAAACTTTACATATTAAGTGATAGCGGTAGACTAATTACTATATATGACTTTATCATTTATTATTTCGCCTTTTAATAAGACTATGTTATACTAATCTGAAGGTAGTTTAAAATCACACAATAGCGTATGCCATAAGGTTACAAAATATATAATAAATTGTTTAAATATATTGTCGTATCATCTTTTATCGCTTATCAGTGGATAAAAATGTCACTTCTTAAGTTAGTCTTATTTCATAGCCAAATGATATCGATAAGCCAATATTTACGAAATTCTCAAAATATGAATTGAGACATCATATCAAGCTATATACAGATATAATATCAAAATATGTAAGATATAGTATGCGGTACAAGTGATGGCGTTTGTGTACATTACAATTTACAAATTGATACTCAGTTACTCTTTACCGTTTATAAACATAAGAGCTACTCGTATGTATGTAAGTAACGGATGCTCCACCATATCACGGAATATACTTGTTTAGTCAAAAGCTGTCATAAAACGATACGTTAAGCGTTACGTTAAATTGGATCCTCTTCATCGTCTCAAGCACTAACAGTTCATTCACATAATTCACAGATTGTAAACTACAAGAAGAAATCGTAATAAGCAATATAAACTACGTAGTTCAATAAATTTACTCTTGTAAAGTTTTCTAAATTTCACATCTAAATAAATAAAACGTTATTAACGTTTATCATTTTGAGTCACTTACAAAGTATCAAAATATAATAAATGTTTTATATATTTTAAGGTTACATCAATGACCTACCTGTATCATGTTGATCAAGCGAGAGCCATGGTTGATGATGTCGTAACAACTCATGGGAGTAGTTATGATGCGGATGAGCATACGGAGGAAGCTCCAAGGTACCCAGACCTGGAGGCGGAGCCTCGAGTCCTTTAGCTTCGTTTAAGCCGAGAATATCAGAGATTTGAAAACCCGGTCGTTGACCCGGCATCTTCATACTGTCAAGTAATCTGTAACAAATATTCTGATTTTAGGCAATTGTTATTATATCGCAATTAAATATATAATTTATTAATTTTCACAGACATTGTCGGTGGTACAAAAAGCGATATAACTTACATTTGTAATAAAACTAGGTACTTTTCCCGATAGATAGAAAAATATATTTATGACTGATGTACCTATTATTTATTTTCTCTGTACAGTTTTTTAACTATACAATGAATGCAATGGCAATTGCTAGTAATAACAAAATATAACTTCTTATATGAATAGTTATTTAAACCTTAAGTGAAAACAGAGATCAGAATCGCAAAACGCTTGCAGCTAACTATGTATCTAACTATATTCAAACATTATAAATAATAAAATATGTTTAATACAATTGTATTATTTATTCCATTATTATTACTAACTAAAATGACTTAATTCATTAATCCTATCAACGTGTATACAAACTTTAAGAACCGAGACATTCAAGCGATCAGGTACCATATCTTAACACAAACAATCTTGAGGACGTATAATTGAAAAGAAACACACACAAATTCCTTCAATACAACTGATCAATTGTTAAGTGAGAACCTCTCCAGAAGACGTGACCTATATAATAGAGGGATAGAATGTTGAACAAGAAGAGTCGGATGTCTATTAAACTATTAGAATTACATGTTGGTGTGAAATGTGTCCGGGTCTCGTACGTGACACGATGAAAGGGCGGCGTCACAAGAGCCTTTAGCAGGTTGTAAACACGATTATTAACAAGCTCTCACTAAGATGTAAGGATTCAGTCATATGTCACGATTGGATAGAAGATTATAAAATTTCCATATGAAACCATAAGCAAGTTGTAATAAAAAAAAGAACAACGATAAATCTCAAAAACTAGTTTTGTTTGCTATCACTGAAAACTAAGAAGTAGATAATAGATTTTTTAGCTATTATCTACTTTAAAAGTGTTAAAACGAATAAATAAGTAAATACAAGAAAACACTTAGACATTTTAGAAAATGATAATTAAAAATGTAGGTTCTTAATTCAACTTAAGATTAAAGTATTACTTAAACAATGCTACAATTTAAAATTACACAATATATCCACTTTCTAATTCAATATTTTCAGAGCCCGTCGCTTACCCTGGGAAAGCGGATCGGAAAGCCGCCGGGTAAAGCGCTGGAAGAAAGGCTGGTCCCCATGGCGGCAGCAAGATAGGGCTCCAAGCCAACAGCGAGGCTGGCGGTAGCAACGGTGGCGGAGAGCGCGCGCTCTCTCCCTCCTCGCACTTCATCTCCCGTCCGGGAGAACTCGCCTTCGGAATAATCTTGGAAACTGACACGACACACTCGCGGAACACGTGCTGCGTCTCGCGACGCTGCGCCTACACTAAACAACCCTCGAGTGGCCCTCGGGGTGAAGAACACCCCGCGCCGCCCTCGTGCCTCGACAACCTACTCAGCTCAGATTGAGGGTGCTCTGCCGGCTTGCCCAATGGCGGCCCTTCTCCGACTGGGCGGGACGATATCCAACCAATCGCAGCGCTTCCGAAGCCTTCCCAACAAAAAAACTGGAGTATACTTTTGAATAGAGAAGCTTTCGACATAGCACGTTACGTTATGTTGCTTTTGTAATGAGTGCGGCGTTAAGCCCATTGTTGAAGCCGGGTTCGTTATGGACGCCGCTCTGAATGCCCGGATAACGATTTTCATTTAGAGTGTTTTTAATAAGTCGACGTAAGCTCGTGTAATATATATTTTTTATATATATTTTGGTATTATGGGTACGTATTGACTGGCCAGATAATACGATACTGATTGTAAATAATAATGTACAAAAAATATTGAACGTAGGTACACTAAAAGCTCCTTTGTAGTTTTTTTATTCTGCAGGTATTTTAAAATCATAGATTCGATGCTACAAGTCTGAATCCTTGCACATGTGCAAATACTTAAATTATTGTGATCGAAAAACAAAGGATACGCTGGAGTTCCGTGAACAGGTACAAAACCCAGAGTTATCAGTTTATGACTTGCACGTGTGCGCAGGCGCATTGTTTCAGGCCTTATGTAGGTATTATTTATTCCTGCTTCTTTGTCGTAAATAAACAATAGTAGAGGAGCAATTTAAACGACTTTACAACTGAGGTGAACTGTTATATTTTATAAATGTATTTTTGTAATGTCATTAATGCAATTCCTACCCACTAAAGTAATGCTAAAATACCTACAAAGAAACCATTTTCTTTGTAGGTATTTTTCTTGTAATCTTTGACGAAATAAAACATTGAACTATTTTTTTTTAATAAGAATAATACATATTTATATCTTTTGCATTCTATTACTAGTAGTTATTTAAGACATTTATGTATGTAATTGAATAAAATAAAGTTCTAGTCCTCCGGTTATGCTAGCTGCTTCTAGCTAACTTAAAACTAAATCCTTTTTTATATTTAACTTTTATATAAAAAAGTATAATATAGAATGTTTATAAAAATAATCCCAAGATACCTATGGTTTTAAAAATAATATTTACCGACATACTTTATTAAACTACGAAACTAACAATAATGTTCAATAATTAAGTCGAAATGTATTAAGCTTATTAAGGTTATTAAGCTTAATAGATGGTATTATAGAATCGCAGGTGTGACCATCAACTTAAACAACTTAACTTGGAACAATACACTACTTACAAACAATTACACTATTGTGAAGTAAGTATTTTTCGACATCTTGAAGCGCTTAGCTTTGACCAAATCTATAATACATTCTGACATTTAACATTAATAGACTGAAACTCGCTTCGGACACAGATCTTCATTCATTTAATATTATGTTGCATTTTATTTTGATAGCTATAGAAGATATTACCACAAATTTATTTTATGGAAAATACTTTTTATCGGTTTAGTTTTTACCCTATGTTATAATATCCTACCTTATTTGAGAACTTCGCCATGTTTATAATTATATAATGTAATTTTTCTTTACAATTACACAACAAATATAAAAAATACTTAAAAATTCTTTGAGTGTTATTCTATTAGTCTATTAATTAATGCTATTTTAGAAGTAAAAAGAAATCTTATAATATCATTATTCATATTTATTCTAGTACCAAGTATATAGGTATAGCTGAAATTATCCCACTAGTTCTTGATATAAATCCTATAAGCCGCTGGTAACACAGGTGTTAGTTAATCCATTCCAAGTGTTTTATTACATTCCTACAAATGTACCTACTTTTATACTTAATGTTCATTATTTTAATATTATTGTTTATAACATTAAAACACATAAATATAGTCCAAAAGTCAATTCACAGTCTAGTTAACTGTAAAAGTAGTTTTAAAAGGTTCTGTTAATATCTATAATTTTTAAATGATTGTGCTTCACCCGTTCCTCGCACAAAAGGGCATAACAAAGAGCAATTATATATATTGGGAACCATCCCCTAAGTGGCGTGCAACGTACCGACGTAAAATGTTTAATTGACTTATTGAGAATGAGTTTTTAAAATATCCACCCAACGCTGTTCGTAAACATAGTATATGCTTAATGTTAAGATAAAGACTTTTAATATTTCGCTCTTATAATATTTAATAACTGATATTTTTTTTTCGCATTAAGAGTCATCCTATCAAATTTAATATATTTGATATTGGTATTAGTTAATAGTGGAAACAATTAACAAATGATTAGTGCAATAGTAGTTAGATACTGTCAATTGTCAGATTAAAATTATTTACTGCTTAGATAATAATCGATACCAACACCTCACTGATGGCAATCTCATGCCATGATGAAATGTTAAGTTCTCTTAACGAAGGTGGAACTTTCAATTAATGTAAGCGATAACCCATCCAGTAGTGGATGTCATTAACTGTTATTTCACCAACGATATCTTTCTTCGAACATTGACAGAACACTGGGTTATTAATAATTTTCTGCTTTAACGTTTTTCCTAAATTAAGATTTTTTTTGGTAGGAATTAGTAATAAATATAATACTGCCTACCTTTATTACAAAAAGTAATGTCATATTTAAATATAATATCAAATACAAATTAAATTTGGAAATTTTGTACCAATGGGTTTAAGTCTAGGTTTGTTGACCTTTTGGTTGTAGGTATACCTATAAACAAATCCAACGCGTTTCAGAATTTTCAAAATATTACAAATTCCACCTTAACGATATCGGCCCCAATAACCTGTTTATTTTATATAAGTATGAATAATATAAAAACATTTTTATATTTTAAAACATTGTTATCGAGAGAGGCATTAAATGATATAAACTTATGAATAATGTGAATTAGTTACATATACTGCCTAAAGGTAAGCTGCAAGGGCCAGATTTGTGAGGGGAGGGCGGCAGGTGCTCGCGCCCTCCGAACATTGCTCATCCGATGAACACTGATCCTATTCATTTACCTAGTTGGTATCCCTTAAAAAGTAAATTAGGACAATATTTTCTAGACCAACACGACTTAAGTCATACCTCTGGGACAGAGTGAATGGCTAGTTAAGATTGGAATGGCTGGTTTATAAACAGGTTCAAATAAGACTTATTTAAATTGAATAAGTAAAACAAAGTAAAGTAAATATAATGTGCAAACCCGACATAAAATTCAGGTGCAAGATAGCAGAAAAAAAACTACGATAGTAATAGCGAGTGCTCAAACCGTTTCAATACATTAGTCCCCAAACCGCTCCGACTAAAATGACTCACGGAATTGCTGAAGTAGACTAATAGAAAGACATATCTTTCAATCTGTTAGACTGTACAAAGCCAATATTCTTCGAAATTTCTTGTTCGAAATTAATCTAACTGGAAAGATCTTATATACTTTTGTAGTTTTTATTTTGACAATTGATTTATTATATTAACTGATGATGATACATCAGCATAGGTTACTACTTATTTGTATCTTTTGTTTAAAACTACCTTCACCTTTGGAACAGATTAACTACATGGTATTAAGAAGTTCTACATTACATATAAGTGACAAAAAATATGCAACAGTTTTAATATAAAAACAGTTCAAATAAAGTAATATAGGACCTAATGTATGTTAGTATGTCTATCTAGCAATCGGAAACCATGAGGTACCTACCTACTATACTGTGATATGGCGTCCGTCGGAAAAACTCTTAGACATTGCAAATGTGGTAAAATTTAAACTACATAATTAAAAAAGAAGAGATCCAGCTAGTAATATATATAACATTAAAATATTATTTATTTAGGTATATAAATATAAAAATTATTCCGTAAATAAATACCAAATTGGAGACATTAGACAGTAGCTTCATATTCGCTACCGTAATGATAAAATAATAGGGACTGATAGTCGACACGATAGGAAAGTAATTTGTGTAAAAGTTTAGTTGATATATTATTATATTGTGATATAGAGTCGCGACGTCCGTACCACGCTCCGCTTATAGCGAGAAAAAACTACCCCCTGACCAGACTTACCGCCATTACGTCTTGCTAGTACGACCCGATACAAAACAAATTACAAGGCAGTTTTTACATAATGCCTCAATTACGACCTGCAAAGACGTCAGTTACTATGTCAAACCGAGGCCGGGTTTCTGCTACAAAATGATCAAATAAGTATCATTACAAAATCGTGACAAACAAGCAATATCGTACCTAATATCCGTCAGCGGCACCTACGATCGTTGTACTTAACGGAAATTTACGATGAAAAGTTTTCCAATATCTAAAAGTTCGCAACGAGCGAGGAGAAAGTCGATGAGTTTCAGGAATATTTTGTTATTGCAATCTGGTTAGGCGCTCCAAGCATAAATGGATAGAAGCACGGCAAGCCGCGAAGAGGGTTTCCAAACCAATTAAGGGCTTCACGAAGGCATGGGAGAAGACACAGCTGTCGGATTATGAGCTCGATGGTACTCAGCGTGACTCGCTACCGGGACGATGGTTTCCCGACACGCAACCGTCGCCAATCGACCGAAAATAATATATTCCTATTCTGATTTTCATACTAGAACGTTGATATTTTATTAGAATTAGGCGTTCTTGTATGCAATAGATTGTTGTCTATTTTTATGCTGCGTTAGCGCATTTACTTTAAGTACCTAGATAGCATCTACTACGATAATGCATTTCTTTATCATTTCAGTAAGTAACTGAGTAACGCGAATAGGTACCTACTTCCTATAAACTGACGCAAACACTTAAATTATTTTCTAATCGCGTAGCCGCTAGAAATTTTCCATAAAACATGGTTCCTATCTTAGACATATTTCGGTTCAAGTACCTAAAAAAAATATTTAAAAATAGAAAAATCTATTTATATATAGACCTATTTAAATAAAAATAAATCTTGCTATTTTTTTTTTATACATGTTTACAATTAATAGAATTTTTGGATGTTAATATTATTTATTTTCAATAGGTAGGTTTGGTTTTTATACGACTATAATGAAACTACCAAGTTTATTTTGCTAAAATCCTAAAAGTTTGATGAAAAACTTAAGTGTACGGCGTTGTCCGACGCTACTAGTATTTATTAGAAAAGTTGTAGACTGCTGTCATCTTTAAAAAAAATGTTATTATCTTAATAATAAAAAAATATATGTACCTAATATTATGCAATAAATAAATAATGTTAGTGCATTAAATCATATTTATTTATAATACATATTAGGTATATATTATAGATATTTGAGTGTCCATGAAATTTCTTCATGGATTATCCAGTTTGAAGAAGTGTAACTTGAATCGATGTTCCATAGATACAATTAAAAAAAAAAAAGACTGACTTAAAAAAATAATATATAGTTATGTCTGCTTACGCATAGGTTCCGTAGCGGTAGTCCTCCTCAACCTGCGGCTGTCGGTACTGGCAGCTGGGGTCAGCGCCGTAGTCAGGGGGTATGATTGACCAGTTGTCGTAGTTATAATAATCACCGTAACCCATCTCACCGTCGGCCATCATTTTCATTATACACGAACCACTTTTACGAACACTGGATCTACCGCAATAAATATAATTGATAATTTCGTTGTTTTATATCAAAGAATCATCAATTAAGTCCCGATTACGCGTAGTGGTAATTTTCGAACACAATGTTGATGATGTGAGCAATCATATCGACTGATCGATGCCTCACCGGGCGTTATCAATAAAATTGTATCGTTATCGTATCTATCAGCTTTCCCCCGAGATATGGGACTTTTATAATGCGTCGGTACCAGCGCCAATATTGAAGCGGATAATATAACCAGCCATTGTCAATGCATTCGTATGATTCTAGTGACAGGTAGTGTTAAATAGAATTACGATAAAACGTTTCACTTCCAGCTTTTCGTATGAAGTGTTAAGGTCATAATAAACAAGCAATAATAAGTAACAGCCAACTTAGGTATTTGATTGTACTGTAGGTGTGATAGTTAGATATTATTATTGCAGATTACTATTACCGCAAAGGGTCAAATAAAATACTAAACAAACTAAAATACTAACTTACAGATATCTTCAGTTACTATACACTTACCTACATGTTACATGATTTATCAATATCTATTGTGTTTTCCACTGAAATACTACCCTTATTATTTTTTTTATTTTTCCCATATTACTATTGTAACCTATCTCATAAGAATCTATAACAATCATATTCGCAGTTGAAGATGGTGACCATGAGTTTATTTGGCGGATTTTCTCGTGTTCTCAACTTAATTTTCACTTTTGGGTGTGGCTGAACGGGTTTTTTTGTTAAGTCAAAATTTATTTTATTTATAAATATTTGTTCCATTTTGACGTGTCCAATAAATGTAAAATATTATCATGGAATAATAAATCGTTAACTTTGACTATATCTAACACAATAACATTTTTTTATTTCATAAAAATATCAAGGCCGGCCGATGCTTTAAAGCTAATAGTGATTGATATGACTTACATTTTACACAAAAAAAAAGCTTTTTTACAGATAATTCACAATCTCCCTAACAAGGAGTAAAGAGCCAGATCCAAATGTTTCACCAGGTGCTACTGTTAGACCTTCAAATAAAAAATACTATTTACCTCTGGTGGGACTCGAACCCACAATCCTCGGCTTAGGAGGCCGATGCCTTATCCATTGGGCCACAGAGGCGCGCGTCGAAGCGGCGCGAGAGTGCGCCCACATTGTAACATCGTTGCGTCACCATACATTTTACGCGTCATAGTCGCTCAGTCCATAATTAACACTGATAATAATTTGCTTTACTACTCAAAGTGAGGTCTGACATAAATCGTTATAAGTTCTTACAAATCACTTTTTAATTAGTTTTCTTTATTTTCATTTCACCACTTCAGGCTGAAAAAATGTTTAAATACTATCAACATACGAGTTACGGAATAAAAGGTATTAGGTACCTACTGTTTGTGTATTCACCAATTATCAAAAGTTGATTTGAAGTTTTCTTTTCACTAACAAAATAAATATTTAAATTAAAAGAAATTTAGGTTGAATACTTAAATAATAAAACAGATAACTGGTTAATGTTAAGTCAACTGCCAATCTCATTAAAAACAAATTAGTAAAGTTATAAATAGTTACCCGGTCACGCTGCTTTTTTACCGCTTTTTTTTTAATCACTTTCATAATACAGATTAGATATTATTAATAATTCTAGTAGGTGCCTAAATTTTCATTGACTTCTATTAAGGTCAAGGATACGTAAATTCGTTATCTGTTATAGGTTAGGGAGCAGTTTGAAAAATAGAATTAGAATAATTAGGTATTTTTCCTCAAAGTACCGTTTTTTTCGTAGATTCTCTTTTTTATAAAGATTATATCTGATTTAGAAAATTTTACTAGCTTATCTCAATCAATCTTTTAAATAATTAATATGTTTTTTTATGTAATCTATTTTTTAATGTCATTACAATCAATATAATTATGTATCGTATGGTACCTATATGAGAATATTGGATGCCCTAAGTCAAATTTCATTTTGTTATAAATTAATCTGAATTTCATTCAATTTGATTTAAATAATTTAGAACTTTTATACTTCAGATGTCCATAGATTACGACACCACTTACCAGGCTGGATCCAGGGTATAATCATTGGAGTGTTCCCCTGATCCAAGGATATGTTGATTTTTACCAATATTTTATTTGTTATTTCAAGAGATGCAGATAAATTATCATATCCCTTGAAGTATTTTTTTTTGTTTATACTGTTAGCCCTGTTTGCTACTACAGCGTCACCGGCCCCTTGAAGTAGCACTGCCCCTTTTAGATCTATTCCTGAATCCCCGCCTGTCACTGGCCTTGGTTGCTGCCTGGTCCATAGCTATTATATTTTTTTTAATCTTAACCCAATTAGTGTATTATGTATTCCGTTACATCTGTAGACCGCAATATCCAAATTTCAGATCAGCTAATGTGACGTAGGTATGTCTAAACTGAATCGATAGAGTGAAAGTTGGATGATAGAACTGAGCCAGAATTTATAGCAGGTCTTGATTTTAAATAAATGCAATGTGGTGGGTGCAAACAGTATTGCGGGTAGTCTCGTATGAAACACAAGTACCTACTATTTTGTCCGGCCGAACTATTGTTGAATATTTAGTGAAATAGGGTATAAATTAGAAATGCGCCGAATAATGTTGTTACCGAATAACCGAATACTATTCGGTTTAACCTTCACCGAACCGAATATTCGGCCCAATTATTCGGTTTACCACGGTTCTAACATGTAAGTTCGTTACGTGTGACTGCTGGCTAGATGAATCAACATATTTGTTGATCACAAATCTACATATTTGTTGATTTGTGTTTTAAAATATTGTTTTGGGGTTTAAAAATAAATGCTTCTTTAAGTTGACTATACTAAACAAAACAAGTTTAACAAAATAAATGTTGACTATACTAGGTAAATACTAATCGTAAGTTAGGAATTATTATAGGATTTGATTTATAAAATAACATAAATCTTAGTTTTGTCTTATTGCTCTTTACCGTGTCGTGTAGCCAAGAAAATAGAAATACTCGAACCAAATATATCCGGCACCAAATCCGAATAATACGAATAGCGAATAATGGCGAATACCTAATACTTACCGAATATTCGGCGCATGTCTAATATAAATATGTCAAATAGATTTTTTTAGAAAAGCACTAAAATGGATCGGTTACTAGCTGGGAGGTTTTTTCAGCTGATAAAATTGGAAGACCGACTAGGACTATTTAGTCGTTTTAATTTTTTGTTATCAGTTACTTTTTATGTCAGCATTACTCTTTATTCCCATATCAATAAAGATGCTTGCGTTTAAAAACCGTCAAATACATTGTAGGCTTTGATTCATAACTTCTTTAATATTTTTTTTTCTATTCGTATAAGTTAGGAATTCGAATATGTTTCGTATTAACTAACAAATGGTAGGAATAAAATATACTTTCCATACAAAAAATATTAAATAATGTCGTATTCTTAGTATTATTACGGATACATATTATTTGTATACGGATATATACGGATTACACATACAGACATATTATAGACTATTCAAGGTTTAAAACTATCAATACTGTTACAAATCACACAATGAAACACAAAACAATTTTAAATATTATATTAATATTAATTTATACACGGAATAAAACAATAATTACAGTCTTAGATTAAATATAAATAATGAAATATAATAACAATTAGAGTGTTACGCTCGTCTGTACAATGAATACAAATACATAAGGTTGAAATTAAAGCATATCAGTCCGGTCTGATAAAGTGTTCAAAATAATAGACCCATATTTATTGCCAAAATAAAGATTTAATTCGGTCAGAGCTATGTCTAGCTCCCTGGACCACAGCGAAGAGTTCGTTAGTTATACTTGCAACAGATATATACACATAGAAGAGGTGATATTGACGATATTGGCCTCGTAAAATAATAAAATTAATAAAAACATTCAAGTTTATATATTTCATACACGAAATTATTTAAATCAGCTCTAATAAATTACTTCAATCGTAAATACATAATAACTTATACTGTATAAATTATCAATTTTCCTAAACGAAACGTAAAAGTTTTAATCACCAAAATCAATGTTAATAACATTTTCCGGTGCCCGGAAACGGAGGCACCATACCGCCGTGCGGCCGGCTAGGGCTCCGTCGCGGTCTCCGTACAGACTACTTGACGTAGTGTTCGTAGTAAATGTATAATATCGTTGCCGGCGTTGATTCGGTGAAACAAAAATTATTTGAAGAAATCCTCATATATTCGCATCTCGATTATTCGTCGACGGCTCGATATAATTGTAATCCAATTAAAATACACATTTAAATAATGTCCGTAGTAATGTACGTTGAGGGTCTTCTGTGAGTAGATCTGTGAGATGGTGAGGGTAGTTCTCTAGCGCGCGTCTCCCCTGCAGGAGTAGTGCACGATGTCTCCGTTGGGGAACCTCACGAAGGCGCTCTGATGGCCGAAGCGCTTTTTGCAGACCGGACACACTTTGTAGTCGTTTATTTCGATCTTCTTCGCTTCGTGGAACTGCTTGGCTTCTTGAACCTAAGGAACGAGGAAGCTATATTTCAAAAGCATTTCTACGCGGAGGAGGGTACGTTAGGATTAATTCACTATTTTGGATTTGTTTCCAGTTTGTAGCGCGGACGTTCTGTTAAAATTTACATTTCTATGTGATAATCGTAGGTAAAAACGAATACCTGCAAGTGTTCGGCGTATAGCAATCCTTTCAGTACTTGCGTCCGTCGTTTCAGGGTGAGCTGGCTCTCCAGGGCACACTCCAGAAACCGCTTCAGTCTACTCAGAGGTACCGAAGACGGTAATACAGATAGTGCCTGAAATACAATAGTGTTTATGGAATCAAAATCTAAATAAAAGAACAGTATGAAAAGGTTTTTATGAATTTCATATTTTATATAAATTGACATCTATCAATGTTACTAATTTAGAAGTAAATAGCAATGATCGTTTACATAAACTAGAAATAAAGTGGGGCCGAAAACACTGCCTTGTGGTATGCCAAAAAACGTTTGATAGTTGGCTGATTCAAATTAAGTTGATTTTTGCGATTAGTTGGAGTATCGATTAAAAGCTCATGAGGCAGACCCCTTATAACAATGTGAATTAACTTATCTGACTTAGATAAATAGATAGATCTTTACAGCCGTTCTTATAAATCGGTGTCACAATGGCTTTTTAAATATTATTGGAAAACCGTCTTGTAAAACATAGGTTGTAGATCTTACACATTATTGATATTATATGTTTTCTGGCAGTTTTGATGCATGTTGTTGCATGATGTTTATTTTGGAGTGATCCACATTTAAAAGCACAAAAGAATTAGAAGAAATTCACTGTTTATTTAAGGATGCGTTTCCAAAACTGATAGGTAGCGAATCGCATCACTACATAGACAAATTTAGACAACGCACACATACGCATGTATAATGCGTGAATAATACAATGTGTGTATAATACAATCTGTGATTGAAACAATTTTAATAGTTTTGATATACGTATATATTTTTTCTCATATATTTAAGTTTTAAATATTATTTCTTTCAATTATTTTTATATTATTAATGTTTAAGTATGTAGATGTTAAAATGTGATAAAATTACATATTATTATTATGATATACGTATTAATTAATTATACTTTGACCTAAAATAGCTGAATATTTTGGTGTCTGTTCCTTGATCTTTTAGACAAAAAAAAGCAAGGACAATCGAGTTTAGGCCCGTTGTGTTATAAGGAGATACTACCTTCTGACTTGGAGGACTGACCCAACGATATACTAATGGATGGATGATACTAGATCTTCTAGACGAATATAGCTTGATGCGCTGGGTATAGGCTTGTTTTGTGGCATTTGACAAGATCTTACTATCAGTCTTGATGGATTTATCGGAAAGTCCCTTGATGGGTGAATAGAGCTGGGTGCACCGAATATGGGCTTTTTTTGTTGCTTTTGATAAGATTTTTTCGTTTTTATTAGTATTATATTTCTAAGTTTCATTCGTCGGGCAAAGTTGTGCCACAAAGCGACCTAATCTTGTTCCGGCACGTTGCTCGATGAAGTCGTATTTGGGCAATAGGTCTGAACAGCTGCGTTGCGTTGGCGAACCGGTTTGACGCCGAGTTGGTGTTTGTTGTGTCCGGTGCCTAGGCGACTAGGCTCCCAGTGGCATGACATCCCTAATAACGTACCGCCTCGTTCAACCATTTCTCACCCTCTTCACTTTTATATTTTTTTTAATGAAAAAGCACAAGAAAGGTAACAAGTATGAACAGCGGTTTCACTCCTCAATATTGAAAGTGCACCTCACTAACAGTCGGGGTCTTGCACTCTAATATATTACTTGTCCACCACACTTTTGAGACAGATCAGGCACACTTGCTCTTTTTGACGGAGACGCAGATACATTATCCTTTGAGCGCTGCACACCTGAATTACACCGACTGCTCCTAATAAACACGGAACGACCTCTGTATCCAGCGTCTCCATCACCTTGAAGACCCCACTTTTTCAACCCTATGGGTTTTAGTAGACACAGGAAACGAAACAATCCTGTATTCCTGTGTATACCGTTTGCACAGGGGTGACTATTACCCTTCAACGTAGCTCGTCTTTCTGAGAAACTTTAATGCCTGTCATCAGGACTGGCTGTTCCCGTACCAGAAGACCGATCATGCTGGAAGAGAAGCGCGGAACTTTGCGTTGTCCTTGGACCTCTTTCAGCTGGTGAGGCAAGCGACAAGGGTTTCAGATCTAGTAGGCCATACAGTCAATTGCATGAACCTTCTGACAACTGATCCGGACAGGTATCGTGTAGAAGTCACCTCCCCCTTGGGAACCTCCGATCACTGTCTGGTGAAATCTGTGTTTACATATTTGATATTCTCGAACCACATGGTGTTAGACGAGTATGGAAATACAAGTCAGCAGATTGCTATGAAATGTGGCACTTTTTTGCGTCTTATCCTTGGCGCCAAGTCTACTTATCTACTTTGAATTCGTCGAGTTGCGCGGATGCTATAACCGATGTGGTGCATCAGGCAAATAATATCTCATTCCTTTTGCTGACAGTCCCATCGGTGGCAAAGCTCGCCTCTGGTTTAATGCCGAATGTGGTCATGTTGAAGATCAAAAACATTCGGTATAACTCATTTGTGCTGACGCTCGAAGTCGTAAAGCTCCGGATGTAAGTTCAAAGGAGAAAGACTTTAACTAAGCTGCCAAGTTCTACAAAAGGCATTGCGGGAAACTCGTCTCGATCGAATCGCTAAGAATGACGACAAGCTCTATGTCAGACCAACTTGCAGTCAAGCTTCCTGGTCTCTTTCCAAAGCGATCGAGTCGAACTTTTGTCAACCCTCACTGCCTGTTCTGCTGAATCCGGATGGATCCCTGGCCCACACAACAACAAAGAAAGCGAATGTATTTGCCTCTCTGTTTGCTGATAATTCGCATTTAGATACTGGCAATGCTTCTGCAGCACATCTTCTTCACTGCGGAATTTCGATACCAGAAATCCGCATCACGAACAAAGAGGTGTGGACAGCACTGGGACGATTAAATGTGAATAAAGCCAGTGGTCCTAATGGTATACCAGCCATTCTGCTTAAGACATGCGCAGCTGAGTTGTCACCTGTATTGACACGTCTGTATCGACTCTCTTTCAAGACTGGAATAGTGCCGAAATCCTGGAAGCTTGCCAATGCCCAAGAAAGGCAGCCATGCCGATCCTTTAAATTACGGACCAATTTCAATCACCTCCATACTCTGCAAGATTATAGGGCGTGTATTGAACTCGCGCCTTACGACACGATCCTCACGCGCCGATACGATCTACAGTACGGGTTTAGCCGAAATAGGTCCACTGGTAACCTTCGAGTGTACGCTACACACATTTTAGGCGAGGCCATCGAAAAAAACGGAGAAGTGGTCGCCGTCTTTCTGAACGTCTCGAGGGCATTTGACAGGGTCTGGCTGGCGAGCCTTCAAGAAAGCTTTCCTACCTATGGGTATGCAGACGACAGCACAGTTGTAGAAAGATATCTGCCGAGTCGGAAGCCACAAAACTGAGAAGTTTATAAAGATTTTTTTTTGTTCAAGATAATTTACAACCTTTCATATATAAATATTATACTACGAATATGATACGGCTGGCAAAAAT
Source organism: Napeogenes sylphis (assembly GCA_959347405.1). Taxonomy (NCBI): domain Eukaryota; kingdom Metazoa; phylum Arthropoda; class Insecta; order Lepidoptera; family Nymphalidae; genus Napeogenes; species Napeogenes sylphis. The sequence continues at coordinate 19,801,118 of OY365777.1, forward strand.
AATAATAATAGTGCAAAAATAATAAAAGTCCGCAAATCTTTTAATTGCAGTATGCTAAAAAGATTCAAACAAAGATATTTGATAGAATAGCCACAGTCATGTCACATATGGAACTTTCAGAAATCTTCAGTAAAATAAAACGACGGAATAGTATTTTTAGGTTACGGATAGAATAGTCTTTATAGAGTTTAGATTTCGGAGAATTTCGTACGTATCAATTCACTTCACACAGTAGTTGTATTTGAATGGCTCTGAAACACGGTGAAGGAAAAATCTTTTATTCGATACCAAATATAGCTGGGATCTAACAACACGTTATGTAGCATTGTTTTTTTTTATTACTAACAAAAACTAAGGTATTTATAAACCTCCTAAGTCGGAAAAATCGCAACCTTTTCTTTTTGTTTCGGGGGATTCATTCAATTGGGCGACGATATTTACTTTGTTCTCCCAAGTTGGCAACCACTGCCATGTTTATATATCACGGGGAATCCTGCGACTGTACTTGCGCACCTTCTCGCGATTTTTTGGTAAAACTGGTTACTTGGGTGATACGGTTCCTGTTACTGATTACTAGAGTGGAAGGGAGGGTACAGAAGAACGTCACGGCGCACCTTTAAAAATTCCGTCACGTTATACGCGAACGTCCCTTTTAAGAGTTGAAACGAGACTGACTAACTTCATATCTTCTGTTACTAGATTTAAATAGAGTACTAGAACACTAGATGAAAGTGTCGTATATATCGATTGTTAAGTGTTTTATTTTAATATTACTTAAAATATTAACAATAAATTATTGGTGGATGGCCATTTTACTAGAATACAAAATGTCTGCTCGGCTTGTAGAATTACCGGCTACCCCACCCCTACGAGCAATGCGATCGGTCGGTACAGACCACCGGTCGTCTCTTACTTTGACGGGTGATATTTTGTCGGCATGCTGCTCCAGTATATCGAGAGCCGCGTCCAGATCCGGCTGAGAGGCGCGCGGTGGCCTGGCCATCTTGGCCGCGCCCGGCGGGGACGAGACCTCCTCGGGGTTCACCAGTATCCTTATTAAAATCACGTACACGTCTGCATTACTATTTGCCACCTTCTCACAGTAGCGAATGGCTCTCTCCACGTCACCTAAAAAAGAGGGTCCATTGAGAGATGATACTTTATGGACGCGAATCATCTCCGGGAAAGAACGGACTCTAGTATCGCGGGCGGAACGAGCAAGAGAAGTATTTTTCCCACGATATCAGACTTGAATGATAATAAATAGGGCATATCGTGATATTTACCGAGAACCTGCACGTATATAGACAGCGCCTGCTCGTGTCTCCCGAGCTTGCCCAAGATGACGGCTCTCTCCTCGAACAAGCTGTCGTTGGGAAAGTGTAGGATCACCCTCTCGGATACGTAATGAGACGATTTCTCCAAGAACGATAATAATTTCGACTTTATATGTAGCAGCTCCTCCTCGGTCGCGTTGCCTTTTTTTTCGGTAATCTTCTTTCTGTACATGTGTATTAGTACATTATGAAATTCTGAATTGGTGTCGTTCCAGGTGTGTATGACGTGCTCCAAGTACGGTATCACCAGTGAATCGTGCTCCCTCAGGAGAAAGTCTAATACTTTAGCTCGCGGTAAGTTTTCTACTTCCACTATATCTTCCGTGAATATCTTTAGACCTTCCTCTGGATGTTCCTCTAATATCCAGTCGGAGAACTTAAATATTAAATGTAAGTGTTCAGCTCCTGAAAATTTACATGAAATGAGTTTCACACAAAATATAGTAATACTTCTGTTTATAAAGAAGTAAAAAAAAGTGTTAAAAGTAAAAAATATATATACACATACCGAGATGCTGTAAGTAGTTCTTAGTCATATGGAAACCCTTCAGACTGGAGTCCTGCTGCTTGGATTCATCCCTCAGCAGCTGCAGCGCTTGCGTGTGCTGGCCCTTGGTCTGGTACAAGATGATGAGCTCGCTGTGCTTACCATGCGCTCGAAGTGTACTCTCGGCTTCATCTAGGCGACAGTTGTTAAGACGAAGGAGAGACGCTACCAGAGCATCGTTCGTCTTGAAAAATTAAAAATATTATGAAAACAATGTAAATTACATGTGAAAGTGATAAATCTATGAGTTAATTATTGACATCCAAGAATTGAATATTATTTCGAAAATATATCGGAGTGGTATAGCGCAGTACATGGCAACTCTTATACGGGCCGATTCAATTATGTTAATATATGTGTAACGTATAGCTTTGTAAAACAGTGATTGAGGGAACTCTTTTTATGCCATCCTATTCCTCAAAGAGTATGACGATCTGCAACATTCCATATTCGTAGATATCTGTTTTAACAGTCACCACTTACCACGAGGTGGATAATTTGCTACTTATAAAAAAAAAGTACATATAGCCTACCTACCTGTAAATAACACTTTAACAGAGTGGTGTCAATAAGTTCCAATTGCTGTGTAACATTCTTATGGCTCTGTTCTTCCTTACTACTGCTGGCCTCTGTATCATTTTTGCCAAGTTTCGATCTATATTCCAATAGATACTCAATCAAGGCGTTCAAAGGATTCTCTGAATCTTCTCCTTTAGTCTTTTTACTTTCTGTTCCAGGTTTATTGTCTATTTCCGGAAACAGTTTAATGACAAAGTCGAGATCTGCGTTAATTTTCATGAACTCTTTCATGGATTGCGAGTACGATTTGCTATGGAAGAGTTCGATGGCGAACAACTTTTGTATTGAACGAATTGATTGTTTCTTATCTTCGGGTGCAAAATCTGATAAATTCTGTTTAAAAAAAAACAAATATTTTAGAACTTTTACTAGAATGCCTACGATTTGTATGAGATGAAATATGGTGGCCTGGTGACGGTAGTCGATAGGTATCTGAATCATCATCTTTTTATATAATAAATACATAGCTACTCTTGTGTTTTTTGATATTACATAAGTCTTGAATATAATGCAGACCATTTACTCACTTTTAACATAAGAGTCATGGTTTCGCTGCGTTTTTTCTTACTCCGGTAATAATGTGGTAGATTATCCATACTTTAATAATAAAACATAAACCCTAGCGTAAATTACATTTTTATAAAACCTACTTACATTCATAAGTCTAATTATTTCCGCCTGTCTTTTTTTTCCTTTGAAATGAAACATTTTGAAACAACCACACGCGTCCAATTATCAACAAAAAATAATGAGAACATTTCAAAGATAACATTCAAACAAATCTATATTCCTGGTCGATATAATTAATTAACATCATTATTATAACTAACTTTTATTACAATAAAGATATTAAACTCATATATATTGTTGTTATTAATAATAATAATAATATCAGGACAATTTACACACATTGATCTAACCCCTAAGTAAGCAAATTATTTGCTTGTGTTAAGAATATTATACGACACAAATACATTGAAATACACCTTATAGATACTGCAAATATATTTAATAAACAACCAAATTCAGACAAACAGACATCTATTCTCGTCACATACATGCCCGTCCCTGTCGGGAATCGAACCCTTGTAGTTATTGCATGCGAAATTTTGTATGATGTGTCCTCAAGTCATGGAAAAATTACTGGATGTATTTGCATTTCACACACAGATAAACCATGATCTAAGTAAGAATAGGAACTAATTATGATCTACATATACTAATATTATAAAGCTGAACAGTTTGTTTGTTTGAACGCACTAATCTCTGGGACTACTGGCCCGAATTGAAAAATTCTTTTTGTGTTGAATAGTCCGTTTATTGAGGAAGGCTATAGGGTATATATCATCTCGCTGTGACTAATAGAAGTTAAGCAGCAATGAAAAATGCTGCAAATTTAATATAATCTAATAGGTTCTGACTGACTTAGTTATAGCATACAGTCTAAGCCGCAGGTCGTAGAGATAGTAAAATTGGAGGATACATTTATTTTTCTACGTAGTGGTGTACTAAGAAAAGATTTTTAAATTCCACCCTTAAGGGTTTTAAATATCAATTTTGTATGGAACTCACAACACTAAAAACCACGCGGACGAAGTCGCGAGCGACCCCTAGTCTCGGATAAATAGAAGCAAAGAAACGGGCATATTGTAATACGCCAATCAAGCAGCGATTCAATTATACATACGGGAATTAAACGTTCTGATCTTGCCTTACTATTTACAGTCCACTGTCTAATAAAAACATAGCTATTTATTATTTGTATGGATTTAAGAAGTGTTTAAGATTTTAACACAGAATTTCAAAGATTTTCGTTCATTTCAAAGAAATAATTAAACTACCAAATTAAAAAAAAAAAAAGAATTGGCACTTTATGAAACAATAAAATGTAATTTACGCTTATAGAATAATGTTTTTAATTCCTAAATATAATATCACTATTCACTGAGCACAGACTGACTTCTATTACAATATGTAAGTAACAAATTAATACAGGAAGGAAAACGAGTACACTTTGATATGGAGTCATAATAATGTAAATTGTAAACAAACAAGTGGACTTGACGAATTAGATCGCAGAATTTCAGAAATAGCATAAATAACTAATATAACATATTTCATCAAATTTCCTCGTCTGATGCAAGCTTAAAAAAAATGATATAAGGACGGTTGCAAAGAAAAATTAATGGTTTAAAAATTTCAATCGTTTTAAATTTATTTAATAATATAAAAATCAATACAAAACCAACTTAAAAGATTTACGTTGAATATTATTTCTAAACGCTTATATGAATGTCATATTGAAACCATAAGATCGGAGCGCAATGTTAGAAACGTAAAGAAAATGGACACAATGAGTATGAGTATTGTTTTATAAAATATTTTGAAAACTGCAAGAAAAATTTAAGATCAGAAGAACCCCCTTTCTTCCGATTATTCATTCAAAGTCTGAACGAATATTCGTTTATAAAATATTAAAATACCACTCGGGTGTCATAACACTTCTATGAATTTTCAGAAACCATTTAACACTTTGCGGTGGCGCGTCGTACATACATATCACCTTTATAGTATTTAAAGATATATAAATTATAAAAATGTGAATCAAAGATATAATATTATGTCACCTGTCGCAATACTTATGTTGGGTAAATTACTATGGAAGGCAAAAAATATTTATGTTGCTAAAATTCGGAGTACTAGAAACGATTTAACAATGAATGTAATGAATGCGGCAGTACCTACCGTCAGGTCGATGGCTATCTGGAACTGCTTGTCCTTGAGCAGCTGCTGGCGCTGCTTGGTGACGTCCACTGCGCTGAGACACCACACCTGACCCACCGACACTACGAAGGTCAGCCCGCGCTTGCATCTGCAACGATATCGGACCGTCGGCTCCTTGGATACTATTATATCTGATTGAAATTTAAATATTCGTCGTATCGTTCCGATATGTTCAATATTCATTACTCTATAGTTCGTGATCTACGTGAACGATGAGATTCATTCCCGCTCTTTTTTGTGTTTATTTATTTTAATAATGTCCCTTTTCTTTCTCTGTATTTCGTATGGGTCCACTATGGTAATCTCACACACCTATACATCAGTCTCGCCTTGTTGAGGTCGGGTAGAGTCTGTATGAACAGGGCCGGCTCCACGGTCTGTACCACGACTCGGTCTTGTAACAGACCGAGGACGAACGGTTCGTCCCATACTGAAATTAATAACGAAACCATTGATGAGATGTCACCAGCATCCCAAAAAAGACGATCATATTTATCCAGGTGAGTAGAGATACGGTAGCTCAATTGGTAGAGCGACGGGACTGATAGTTTTATTAAGCACAATATAAATAGGATATTGTGTATATATGATAATATACACAATATAAATACGAAGCATAACCACAATCTCGCATTACCATTACTCAATTCAAAATGTCTCTTTTATAAAACTCCATCACGCTGGAACCCTCTTTAGAAAAAACCTTACCTTTTTCGCTCATATCTAACTACAAACGATACTAATGATAATAGTAAAGTATTTTTTTATAATAAATAAACAAATATAAATAATACTGCGCCGCTAAAAACTTTTGTAATATATATATTTTACAAAAGTAATATAGTATATTATCTAAGATATATTAAAAATACTACAATCGTTAGTATCGTTTTTGGTTAAATATAAGCAAAAATAGTAAGGTTTTTTATTTAAGGGCCATGTGTATAATTTTCCAACCACCTCTAGGTACCTAAGGTATAATACTATTACTCTATATTATATAAGACTAATAAAGTAACTAAGAAACGTTTGTATGCTAACAGATGCTGCAATATTTTTGTCCACTTTTGGTAAGTACCTAATCGATGCCGGACTGCTGTTTAAATATTATCATTTAGACTTTAAGTATGTCTTCAAAAAGAATCGTAAGACGAGCCCGCTAAGTTGCCATCGGTTATTCTAATCGGGTCCGTGGCGAATACTTTTCAGAGCTGGTAGTAGCTTTGATAATAAAAAAAATATTTTCATTAAAAAAATAACATTACGATTTTTGATTTTAATATAGTTTATAATTAAATAATTGTCCATCTGATGAATCTTAAAAAGTACTGCCTATACTTTGGGTAATTGAAAATAGATTTTGTCTCGGTAGCTTGTTTTCTTATATTATTGGACGAGTAGGCAAAGAAGTCGTAGAGTAATATTTAGTTTGAAGAAACGGTTACAGCAATAGACGCATTAGATATTATTTAAATTAGAAAAGTTTATAAATTATTTTCCTCACCAACAGCTATAGGAGCTTCCTTCCATTTAATAGTGTTCTTGACCTCAATGTTTTGAGCTTCTTCAACCAATACTGAAGTATTGTTACGACCAAGGAGAAAAGATGTTTCAGAGTACTTGGCTATAGTTGGTTCTTGGGACTTTGAACTGCTTGTTGGGAATAGTTCCTTGGGTTGTCCTGAAGAGAGCTGACAAGAATTTAAATATATTATAAGTAATCAGGTAGAAATCTAGTAGATAACTTGTTTTATATAGTTTAACCATTAAGGTCACATTCTTACAATATATTTGCTTTTTTGAAATAAGGATTCATCTTTAAGAATCAAATTGGTTCCCATTAGCAATAGTCTGGAGCAATGTAAAGATAATTACAAAATAAACCCTAAAATGATAGACAAAGCCGTATTACATATTAATATACTTATAAAATAATATCTGACTCACTCAACTCAACTCAATACACAGCCACAGACATAGGTTTACTGTATAACTGTCCGAAATGGGAAAGAGATTTTTTATATTATAATCTATTCTCACACAGATAAACTCCCCTTAAGTTACTAAACGATTAAAATTATACTAACATCAAACAGTGTATATTCTCCTTTGAACCCAACACACAAGTACTGTGGACCCCAAGCCATTACTTTAGGAACATCCGGTATTGTAAAGTCAAAGAGATGCTTCTGGAACTTTCCATTTTTACCATAGTATAGCTGCAACTTTCTTCTAACGGCAACACATAAACGTACCACTGAGTTAGATTCACCCGTCATTGAAGTAGCTGACTGAAATATATTATTATAATGTATGAATCCTTTGGAAATAATAAACCACTTATTGAATGTAAATAGAATATATAATTAAGTGAATGAGATGTAGTTAAACATATTTTTTTAATAAATTTAACATTAGGTAATTACCTTATTGTCTAGTGCAAAGAGTGAGGCTCCCTTGCTTTCAGAAAATGTTTTCACTAAAGGAAAGTTGACTCCATTTATATCATATGAAGATAAGATATTGTCTGTGAGACATAGTAACAGGTTGTCTTCTGTAAATAAATTATAACACTTAAGTATAATATTATATAGACCAAATAATATTTGTACATAATATGAATTTGTAAAGGTTATTTTTTAAAATATATATGCTATATGATATATATGTATTAACAAATAGGTATCTAAAATTTTTAAAAAGAAATGAAAAATGTGTTTTATATTATTTTTTAAGTCGGTAGAAACAGATTACAACATCAAAAAAAATAATAATAATACTAATCATCTCTTTAAATAAAGCAGTTATGAAATTATTTAATACACACAATGATTGATTTGTGCTCAAATAAAATATTTTTTAAACATAAATACTACTTATACAGTACAATATAAACTATAATTTATAAAAGATTTTGAATAAATCCATTTTATAATAAATAGAAGAATGTAGTAATAAATTACAACACATTGTCTAACAAAATTATATTCATCAAATTTTAGACTATGAACACTGCTAAGCAATATACCTGGAATAACTTCAATTTGTTGTATAGGTTTCTTGCTAAAATTTTTGCAATATCTCAACAATTGAAGCTCAAATTTTTGATTTCCATTATTAGATGCTAAAGAGTACATAAGGAGATGCCCCTGTCTTGTTCCTAAAAACAAGTTTTCATCTGCAAAATAAATTAAAATTGTATATATAAATTACCTCATTATTTTCAGCTTTATGTTTTATAGTGTTTATTACCGTATGCAGCAATGGCTTCAATCTGTACCGTTGCATTCAGTAGGTGTGATACTTCGTACGCTTCATGCATGATTGCAAAAAAACACAAAATAACAACGCAACCCACTATCCCTATGTACTGAATATTTTTAATACCAGCTAATGTATTTTTTGTAATTTAACATGTAGCTATAATGTCGGAATATAAATTACACGACCATTAGTGTTTCAAAAGATTAGTCATAATAAATTATTTAAAATATAAATTAAATACAAAAGTCTGAATTTCTGGTTCATTTAGGAATTCAGACAGGAATTATAAACCTGACTTCGACAAGTGACAATTTAATAATAAATTTTGACAGTGACAAAAGACAGTACTACGGCAATAACAGCAAACGTAGTTTACAGATAATGATATAAACGAACAGCTAGCGTAGCCTTATATAAGACTTAAATAATATAGACATTTTTATATAAATAAAAAAACAAAAGTATTCCAAGATAATTAAAGGTTTATGTCTCACAAAACTAAATACGAAATAAATCTTGTTTTGTTTAACTTTTAGAATTACATTTTGTATGCAAACATTTGTGAGTATTCCGATTTTGACCATATAGATCAGAGGTTCCCAAACTTCTTTCGTCCAACGCCCACTTTGAAAGTCAGTTATTTTGTAACGCCCCCCAATTTTTTTCATCTTAAAAACTTGAATAACAGATTAGATTTGTTTCCTTTCTGGTAAGATAAGTCATCTTACCAGAAAAAGCAATAATAATGCAACCTTACAATAATTAAAGTATTTTTGATTAAAAAATTACATTTAATATTGAGCAATAGTAATACAACTTTTCATAATAAAAAGCATCTTTTATAAAAAAATAACAACAGTTAAGATTGATCAATAGTAATACCACTTTTCACAATTAAAAGTTTTCTTCTTCATCTTCCTGGTTTTTATCCTGACGTATATCAAGGTCTGTCTTCCTGATCAACCTACTCCACTTTGCACGATCATCGACATCCATCCAGCACTTCCTTGTACGTCCGAGAGATCTCACTCCATGGAAAAGCCTTGATATAAGGCTTTTCCATCCGACATATTTCATAGACGGGCGCGCAAAGTGGCCATACCATCTCTGGCGTCGATCTTGGACTACTTCAAATGAATGTTTTACGTATGTGGTCGAGATGGTACTGGCAAACATTCGCTGCCGTATATAAGAACCGGTCGGATGATGCTCCTTTTTATCAGCCCCTTGATTTTAGGCGATATTCTGCGATTTCAGACTACACCAGTCCAGGCAGCGCTTATCCGGCCTTGGGAATCGTAATCGATGCCTCCAGGCTTGTGCATAACAGATCCAGGTTACCTGAACTTTTCCAACTTAACGGCTGACTCTGGACCTGTATGGATAATAGTTAAGTCTGGGCTCCTGCAAGCCATGTACTCAGTCTTCGATATATTTAGTTTAAGACCACCGTTCTCAAGCGTACCCTTCCATAGGTTTAACTTACGCTCCAGCTCCGTTTGGTCCGTTCTTTCTGCAACCCTTTATCTGTTGTACATTAACGATCAGCTGAAGCCCGGTATCTATGGGTATGGGTATCAGGTGAGAGCACAGTTGTAGAAAGATATCTGCCAAGTTCTGGAACTAGTAGAGATTAAGTACAGTCTGAAAGAGAAGCCATGGTGCAACGTTTGAATGACAAACTCCAGGCAGTTTCCGCATTGGGCAATGCTAATCTTTTCAATTTCAATGCCACCAAAACGCAGACGTGTCTGTTAACCGCTATAAGGAGCCCTTTCATTTTTGCTCCTACTTTTCAGAATGTATCCTTGGAATATAGTGACCGGCTTCAGTTGTTTGACTTGGATAACTTGGCGTGAGTGGGGGGGGGGGGGGGGCGACCTCTCTGGGCGTCTCTCTCTCTCTCTCTCTCGGGGCGTCACGGTGAGTGCAAAAGCGATCCCGCGGCGTCCCATTGCAGCGATGAGGGCAGCCGTTGGTTTTTTAGTTGGGTGCCTTAAAAATGGCAGCGTTTCCTATACTGCCGGGTGCCGCACATATCGCCCGGCCATCGTCTTTCTGGCCTGAGTGACGATGCGGAAACGCATTTTTCCAACAACAAAAAACTTTTTTTTCTGTATACTTCCATCAGAGTTCTGAAGACAAAAATAGCGTCTATAGTACTCGATCTAGGCTGAACTCCACATTGAGACTCAGAGACAGTGCACTTTTGGCGGAGCCTGAGGTCGCTCATGTGCACGAAGATCTTCATGGCTCATGACTCATAAGCTTAATGCCCTTATAATTACCACAGTCTTGAACACTGCCTTTTCCCTTGTAAATAGGTTTAATAAAACTATGTCGCCACTGCTTAGGCATCTCTCCAGTGTTCAAAATGTGGTTAAAAAGGTCAGTAAGCGTTTCGTTTCGGTCTTATGTCTGTTGGTGTGCTCGTACCAACAGAGCTAAACGATATTCAAGCTTCTATCCGAAGATCGTCAGGTCCTACCATTTTTCCGTTCTTCATACGTCGAAGGCAATCCGGAGTTTCGTCAAAGGTTAATAGGGTAAGTCCGAGTTTAGATGGTAGGTCGGGTAAAAGCCTGCACGGATGCTGACTGACTGCTGTATAACGACAAAGCAGCGAACCCTAAATTTCTGACGCAAAGACATTTTGCGATATCTCGCGTCGCTTCATCTCGAGCTCGTGCCATTCTAATTATATGTTATAAGGTTAATTTAATATATTGTCAAGTTTTATTTATATAATAAAGTAGAATATTAATGGTTTATAAATAATTATAAACTTGTATAACTATTGAAAGCGTATTCTTTGTATTAAATATAGATGAAAAATAAATCGATACGGGCAAAGATACGAATTTGCGACTTGTGGGAAACTGTACCTAGAAGGGATGTATTTCGGTAACCATGTCTTTTTCATTTAACATTTATTTAAAATTCAAAAACATTAATAAATGGATGTTGTGTAGTAGAAGGATATAATTTTTAGTGAATTTTCAAATATGAATAAGATAAAGTTACAAATCATCTATCGCCCCCCTAAATGACACCAGCGCCCCCCAAATCTTTCTCGGTCCCTCACCGCCACCCTCAAGGGGTTCCAGCGCCCACAAGGGGGCGTTATCGCCCACTTTGGGAAAGACTGATATAGATGTTGATGAGGCTTTTAGATACATACTTATTTGTATAGATTTTACAGATGTTGTTATAAGTCATAATTTATATTGCTTTAGAAAATAAAATTAATAATAAAAACAATATTCTAGGATTATCTATTCTAGGATTCCAAGATTTGTTAGTGTCATTAATTTGAATGTAAGACGTCTTAATATCATAGAGTATTTTAAGTTTAAGGATACTTAATATCCTGAAAGTTCCGAAATATATCATCTACCGATACTTATTTATAATTACGGCACAAATCCATCCTGAGGGACTAGACTGCGTAGAATTCTAAATTATGGTATTTGAGGGCACTGCGTGTGATGAATGGCGTGCGTACGTAGCGCTGATTGGCTCTCTAGTTGCGTTATGTCCCCACCACGGATACGACACCCCGCTCACTTTCAGTGTACACTCGAGTAGTCAATTGTTATCGCTATTAATATATTGTTGTTTTTTTTACCGTTTTTATTTTTGTTAAGTTTGTTTAGTCTTTCAACAATAATCAATATAGAATTTTTTTTTTATTATTATATGTAATCCTACTAAACTTTAATAAATCATATCTTAGATACAATATAAACCATAGGTAGGCAATAATTATCAAAAAATGTTTACAATATAAATTTTAAATTAACACAATACGACCTTTAGGTTATTAATACATTACTTACTATTTAAAATAAATAAAGAAATAATATTTATATAAAAGACTTAAAAGTATTGTGTGCGCGACAGTACAGATGCGCAATGATGCCCTACAAATTTCACTCAGAGCTTTTCATCAATGCCGATAATTACGAGGAAATTAACATGATCTAAAATGCCTTTTCAAAGATGTATGTAAGTTTCAGAATTAGGTACGGTGAGTTGTGAGTAGGCGGTACGTAGATGAATTCCATTACGTTTTTGTGGATTGAAGCAATTAGAATTTAGAAGTAATCATGATTATATTTTATCAGTTACAATAATTAACTAAATATCAAAGTATATAAAGTATTGTGACAAGAATAATATTTACCTTTTATAGAATAGTATTGGTGACATTGGTGGGTGATTTTGTAACTAATTGTCACCACTTTTCTAAAAAGCTGGATCCAATTTGTTGTCCTTTTGTTGTTTGTGTGTTGTTTCCGAGTATAGTTTAGATTCACAATTGGCTCTTTAGGTGGTAGTGCAACCAGGTAGTAACTTAAGCAAAAGTATTAACGTTTACCATACCATACTAAGACTAGGTTGTTTTGTGGTCTTATAATACTTATCCAAGAAATCTGGATTTGCCACTTTTAAGCCTATTTACACCACTATTTGCTTTATTTGGGTACTTATTTTGCACAATTTCTCATAAATAAATGTACTAATATGTAAAATAATGACAAATAACTGAAAAAGGTAACTTATTTCTATATATTTTTTTAAATATTATAATATAATATTGATTTCAAGTATGAACAATTTTAGTAGAAAAGACTCTAAAGTTACTACATACATATACATATTGAAAGCATAGATTAAACCATATTGCTACAAGAATTTGTTTTTTTTAATAATACTTCATAACAGTATGAACTGATTACAATTATATCAAACTACCAAGTAAGTATCACATTAAGGTGCAGAATGGTGCACCTTGATGCTTCTTATGTAATTCTATGTATCTGTTCTTGTATTTCTAGTAAGTACTAAATAGTCTAATATACCTTTTTCAACTATTTACACAATTAAAACACCAAAGAGAAATGATTTAAACCTTAGCTATGAAATAAAAAACCATGCTTACTATTCATTTAATATTTACTTTTATAATTATGTTATTTTCATTCATAACTAACAACGATATGGGTGTTACGATGTATTCAAATTCAGTAAAACAAATTAAAACAAAATACAAATTTCACTCACTATTAAATTTAACATTACAGTACTAGCAATAAGAAAAACTCTTTTACTTTAAATAATTTATATAAGTCAACCCCATCGCGAAGTAATGTATCTATACGGGAACCTCTCCTGTAGTAAACGTGCACGCAAATCGTGAAAGTGAGAATTCAGTGGGTTTAAGACGTTCCAATAAACATCGCTTCAACATTCAGGTCACTAGTATGTCTTAACTTTTTACACAGAGGGTCTTTAGAAGCAACGTCGGTTACAAAATTCATACAAGATAGACTTAATAAAATATGCGTATCTAAACTATAGTAATACCTTACGAATCCTTACGGTCTCTCGAATAATAATATGCCGCGAAGCACAACGAGACCTCCGGACTAGTAAGCGGGCGCGAGTACGCCCTCTACCGATTAACTTTATCAGAGTCATACCATAAAGATAATAATTATAATATATTTACACGAATTATGAAGGTCAGCAAATGAATAGCCGCAGGACGACAACTAAGCTCATCTATATGTGATTGAAATACTACGCCGAGCGCGTTGTACCTCTTAACATACTAAAAATTTATAATTAGTACATACAAATATGTAATAATACGAGCGTATATTATATACGTTACCGGGGCCATTATATATAACTGTCACCGGATGGGCGATTTCGATATCATCAGACGCGTTTGCGTTCACTTTGAACTGTTCACATATCTTCATAATTACTACGAGTGATACAGACAGACCAGTGACGGTGATATAAAATAATGTGATAGTGACTTAAACGAACACAACTGCTCATATCATCGACTGCCCGAAGCCGCCCCGTCTGTGACTGCTCAAGGTGCTCCTTAAAGACTCGGTGCACATCATTACGCATTATAGGCTACATCTATACCATGAATAAAGGTTGCGTTACGCTCTAAGTATACAGGATTTTAATACCCTTCCCTAAAAACTGTGCAAAATGAAATTGCTCAAATACTTAAAGCTATGACAATGAATTTAATTTTTAAACATATTTTTATAAATGACTACCGTGTTTATAATTAAGTGTTCTCAATGACAATTTTTACATAGCAGAAATATTATTTATTGAATATAGAATACAATATTATCGAAAAAACTATGACATCATAGGGACGCCGACGGCGCCGGCGAGTACAATACATCTATTCAGCGTTCGATAAAAAGTACACCGCAATTAAAAAATTACATATGTAAAGTCGCCCGAATAAACGAATAATTATAATGCAGTAAATCTAAAAATGTATATAATTTGAATTGTTTTATACAAATACATAATATTCTGAAATATTATTAAATATTAAAATTATCTTGAGAGATCAGTTTACGCTAGTTATAAAAATTTACAAGTATGCTTTTTTTATGCAAAAAATGCTTCATCTGAGGGTCGACGTGCCGCTCCACAGATCATATATAATAATGCGCTACTGAAACTTCTCTACTGATTACACGGCCCAAGCAAAGTTACGGTCCACGCTACGCCGCGCGGCTGACTCGAGCCGGGCGATGTACGATCTACTAGAAGGCGAGGTCGAGGGACCGCCGGAGGTCGGCCGAGATCGCCCGGGCGCGAGGCGGACGCGTCGAGGCGGCGAAAGAATTCGAGCTTACAAAAGTACAAAGTGATCACATCGCTCCTACGAGGGCGGCGCGGCGGCGGCGGCGGCGGTCGCGGGCGGCGCCACGCTGGCGGCGGCTGCGGCGGCGGGGGGCGCGTCCGAGGCGCCGGCCGCGGCCGCGTCGGCTGCAGCGGCGCGCGGTTGCAGGAAGTCGTTGAGCGAGGGCTGGATGGCGAGCTCGTAGTCGGTGAAGTTGAAGAGCGGCGGCAGCGCGCGTCCGTTGGGAAGCCGCGCGGCCGGCTCGCGCAGCTCGTCGAAGAACGAGTGCGCGCAGGCCTGCAGCGGGGACAGCCGCGCGCCCGGCGTGTACTCCAGCAGGCGGGACACCAGCGAGATGGCGTCCGGCGGCGTGCAGGCGCGGAACACCTGCGCACGTATACGCTCGCTCAATACGTGACGTAATGGGAGAGGTCGCCGATTTTTTTGTGTAAAGATGCTCAATGGGTCGAGCGTGACCCGTCTATGAAGATTAGTAAAGGTAAAGCAGACGAGTACTTTTCGGCAAATTGCAGGTTATTTATTATGTAGGAATATCACAACCTCAGATTAAAAAACATTGTAAAATGTAGTATAGTAATTTATTTTATTTACATCCTTTGACTCTCATATGTAAAAACTTTTGTTTTTATTCTAGCGGTGCGAGGGTCGTGCCGCGTCCGCACGCGACTATTATATAAAAACCTTTACAATAAAAAGTGTAGAAGGTAAAACGAGCAGTATGTAGAGTTTTTGTTGTAAAATCAGTGTTTTACACAGTGTAAACAATAAGGAGAATGCGACGGACTACCGGAGGTCACATGTGTGTTTTAAAAGTTTAGCTCGAATGTCTTCTATCATTTTAGATAAAATATGTTGATCATGAAAATTAACCTAAGCATGAGAAATCCAAAGATTCACATCTAAATAAGACAACAATGATCATTATTTAAAGTAGCGTTAAGAGCTATATTTTAACTGCGCAAATATTTTGTTACTGTTAGGACTGGCTCGTGTATTTTTATGATCTGAGCGTGCAGTTGAAAATAACTAATCTAATGAGGATAGAGTAAGGTCAATTTCTACATTATAAGAAACATATTTGTAAGAAACAAAAGACTGCAATAACCACCGTGTGTTTATTTTACATTAACTGTTGAGTTACTCCGATAGGTAGCTAGATTATATCTAGAGATGCGTCGAAAAGTGGTTTTACTGAATAACCGAATACTATTCGATTTAACCTTTACCGATCCGGATATTCGGCTGGATTATTCGACTACACTTTGACTTATAATATGACATAAAATGGTGAAAAAGAAGAAATAATTCGTGTACTAAAATAAATAAATTGGAAGTTTTTTCATTGTATATTTATATAAATTTATATAGAACTCAAATTCACTTAAATTGAACTATACATATATTATGTAACGTACGCAAAAAAATTATAACCAAGTCGAACCTCAGTTTATAATTAACATATTATATCTTTATTACAGGTCTACACTTCAGTGATTACGAAAGTACCTTTACTGATGTGCATTGATTACCAGAACGGGTACTATTTTTTCATGTTTCTTACTACAGTATGTTATATAAAATAAAAATATATATTTAATACATTTGTATTGGAATTTGATGTTTCTAAACGGAAGCTATTTCTAACATATCACTTAATGAATATACAGGGTTATTTGTAATTAATTGGCCACCTCTTGCAGGCAGCCTCTCTACATCCATCCCAACATCATTTGTTCTACGACTTTTTAAAATTAATAGTTTTAAAAATTTTAATTTTCCCATACAACATTTATTTGTTGCTCTAAACTGGAATAAACTCTGAGCGTAGGTATGGCGCCTGAGCGTTGACCTTTTAGGAACTTCTTAGAAAAAATACAGAGTAATAAATAATCGAGAAAGCAAAAATAGTTTGTTTCGTTTTTTTGTTGTTTATCAAGATTTTTAAAAAGGAATTGGGATTGATGTACTCTCTACATCAATCTCAATCCCTTTTTACTGGCTGCCTGTAAGAGGTGGCCCATTAATTACAAATAATCCTGTATATCTTATCTTACTTTTTACTAATATATAAGTACGAATGTTTGTATGTATGGATGTTTGTTACTCAATCACGGCAAAACTACTGAATGAACTTTGATAAAACTTGGCAATATTGTAGTTTATGTACCAGAATAACACGTAGGCTATAGAAGTTAGTATTTACTTCTGCACGTGGTTTTATCTGTGACATAACTGGTATAAAATAAAACTGGTATAAATTTAAAAAAAGTTGTGGAATGCCAATGCAATTCATTTAAACAATAAAATAAAACGAAAGTATATAAATAATAAAACATACAAATAATAAATTATGTGAGTTATCAAATTTTTTCTTTATTTTTTCTTTTCTGACATAATGGAGGATTTCAATTATTTTTTTGTGTATTCTTTAGGAACAACTTTATAAATATGTTTCGACTTTTGATATCATATAATACCAAATTCTGTTATTTAATAATTCTGAGAAACCTAAAGAAAAATGCGTTTTGTATTAAATTCGAAAGTTGTACCTACTAAAAATTGTGGCAAAAAAAAATAGTTATTAATTAATTAAACTTTGAGTTGTGATAACATGACTGATTATATTATCCGAAAATATAATCTTTAGTTTACGCGAATGCTATATTGTATATTATATTAATAAGGTAAAAATATGCATAAAATAAAAATTGTTCAATTTTTCAATTCATCATAGTAACATTTTATATGCTAAGTTAAATTAGAAATTGTTTTATAAACAATAAAAAAATACTTTGACAACTACGGGCACTACATTGTTCGTTAATTCTTGTTTATAATGGCTATTTACAATTATGTAAAGATGAAATAATAACATGACATTAGAAATGTACAGAAGTGTTATTGGTTAGAAAAAACATTCTGCGGTAATTTACAACATGATGTAACGTCTAACAGAACTCTGTACACTGTAGGCGTTTTCAAATCCACGTATTGGAGAACGTATGAGACACACTGCACACCAACAAACGTTACATAATATGAGTTTGCAATAAACAAATTAGTGGTGACCTCCGGTTAACTCATGCCGAGGCCGTAATGGTGAACTGACCGACAAATTTATTCGCATCGGACACTTATAAGGTTACTTTTTATATAGATCAAACGAATACGATATCTCAATATAGTAAACCGATCAAAGCTAGTATAATTTTCGTGCTCGGTGCGAACAAATAGGAACTAAATGCCTTCATTTAGGTAACGACGCGATTGACCCGGAGAGATCTCACAATATGTAATACCGATCGTACAGTCCGAGCCGGTCGGACTTAAAAGATTCATAAATATTTTTTGTAAAAAACGGATATTCTACATCAATATAAATATATAAGGTACTGTTAAAAAAATATATTTCTATTAGTATTCAGCAAAGTTAGGAACGTAGATCGAGAAGTGACAGATATCGTGTCGAGTGTGTTACGGACGCGCGTCAATGAAGGCAGTTAGCGCGATGCCGTGCGTCTTACTCGTATGCGGCGCCCGGGGGCGATGACCCTCTGCAACATGTACTGCAACCACACCCAGGACACGGCTCAGTACACACGAGTACTCCACCGTACCCAAAACATTATTACACATGTGCTCTAGTGTAAGGATATTAATACTCAGAAAGATATAATGTTAAAATATATGCAGTGATTTTTTATATTAAAATAAATACTACTCGGTTACGGTAACGCGACCGTCCGAGTGAGAGTGCAAGAGACCGCACGTCGGGCGGCACCGCTCACACGGAGCCGACCAAGTGAGAACTCACCTTCGCCCATGGATGACTCTTAATTTGAGGAAATTTGAATTCTGTGTAGTTTGGATTCATTTCGCGGATCTGTTCTCGCGTCGGAGTACCCAGGACCTGGCGACAGAGATACACTTTACTGATATACGCGTACACGAGGTACCGATCGACGAGTCGCGTCAGGAGATCTATTACCGTCATCGGTTAATAAAATATTTTTAAAGAAACAATAGTCATCTTGAGTCGATCATCTTCATTATAAATATAAGCTTGCAGCTCGATGGCCCGACCCTCGTCCCGTCCTCTCTGTGGCATAGAAGACCGAGGGACGAGACACTCGAGTGAAATGAAACTACAGTCCCGTGAGGGGGTACCTTGATGATCTCCACGAGCTGGTCCACGCCCGAGTCCCCCGGGAAGATGGGCTGACCGAGCAGCAGCTCTGCCACCACGCAGCCGGCGCTCCACACGTCTGAAACGGAAACAACATGGAGGTATCGACTGAGACTGACGTCATATGGACTCGAAGTGGGTAATTACACTAAAATATTTATTTCGTGACGTACCGATTTTGGTAGTGTAGTCTATGGCTCCGAAGATGAGTTCGGGAGCGCGGTAGTACCGCGAGCAGATGTACGACACGTTGGGTTCTCCGCGGACGAGATGTTTCGCCGAACCGAAGTCGCACAGCTTGAGGACTCCTGTCTTGGGGTCCAGTAGCAGGTTCTGGGGCTTGATATCCCGGTGGCAGATGCCCAGCGAGTGGATGTATGCGAGGCTTCGGAATAGCTGATACATGTAGAGCTGGAGGACGAGAACGATTTTTAAACTCGTATGAAAATCCATCCGATATTTAAATGTCAAGGCCGAGAGAAAACCATGGAACATAATTCATATTTTTTTATGAATTCAATAGATTTAATTCATAAAAAATGGGAGAATATATATGGGCAGTATACGTACCTTTATAAAACTAATGGGTATTGTTTGTTCATCTTTGGAGTAGTGACGCGCGACTTTGTACACCGTCTCCGGTATGTACTCCAGCACCAGGTTCAGGTACACTTCGTCTTTCTGCCAAGAAACAAACTTTAAGGCTAAATGTCGATAACATCATTTTCTATAACTGATCATTATATACATAAATTTACATTAGCAATATGAAGTTAACTAAATACATACACATATATATAATGATTATGAAAATAAACATAATAATAAAACAAATATTAATATATGGTTATATTGTAGTGGCATTATGTATTTTCAACTGTAAAAAAATATAATTTTATAACAAACGATCTTGAATATAATTTATGAATTAACTTCCTTCCCGTGTATAAATAGTTATCACTATACTTTTAGTATTACAAGTGTACAGGGTTATTTGTAGTTAATTGGAATCTTCTGGCAGACAGCCTCTCTACATCAATCCCAACAATATTTGTTCTACGACTTTTTACAAATCTTGATAACACAAAAAAAGCAACAAAAAAAAATTGGCTCTTCTGTTACGTAGTACTCTATATTTTGTAAGAACTACTTAAAATGCCAACGCCCGGGCGCCATACCTACGTTTAGAGTTAATGCCAGTTCAGAGGCAACAAATACATTTTGTAGGGGAAATCTATAATTTTTAAAACTAATTTAAAAAGTCTTAGAACAAATGTTGTTGTTATTGATGTAGAGAGAGTGCCTGCAAGAGCTGGCCAGTTAATTACAAATGACCCTGTATATTATTATAGTTATGTATATAGTATATAGGTACATACCATAGTTTAGGAAACTTTAAAAATGCAACATGCTAATGAAGTGCTCGACTATGATTATTTAACTTTGTAGTCATTACATGATTTAATAATAGTCTCATTATTCAGTGTATTTCATTATATAACACAGTCTATTTTAATGATGAATCTATTATACATCATTTGCATGTTAAAGAGATTAAATAAAAAAAAAACGTATACACGTTCAGTCACTGGTCAATTAGCACTCGTGTGCTGATACTGTTAACAAATACTGAGTTGCCTCAGTCGTGTTAACAGGGAGTGCATCCAGTTTTTGTATTTCTATCAATTTGTACTAATATACTTGGAAATAAAAATATCTGCCGGTCTGTTGGGTTATTTGCTGTTACAAATGCTGATACAAGAATAATTGTATTACTGATAAACCTAATATTGAACTCCTTAAAGATGATGTTAATTAATTTATTATTCTTAAACGAATGCACGTAGGACCCTCGTATGTTTGTATTCTTTTGTAAGTAGCCAATAGTTAGATATGAAATTAGATTGCGTCCAACGGTTATTATTGGACACATTTGACGAATCAAATTGTTTTTGACCTTGAACGAAAATTATGAATCAACCTTGTTATTGTAATACTGTGGACACTCAATTGTTTGAAGATTACCTTTTTTTAAGGATAAAATGTTTACAAAAAGAATTTCTTTTTACGAAAGGAAAAATATATGGTTTTCTTTTCTGCTATTTTATTCCTGTTTTATCTATATCATAATAAAATACAGAAAAGAGTTAATTTTGAAATCTTTTCAAATAAAATCATATCATTAACTGAAATGTAATTCTCTAATATACTCTGTGGTCGGTCCAAACATTTTAATATACAAGTTCAATTCGTAAAGGAAATAAATAGAATTATAAATATAAAAACTCTTACGCTGTCACATATTCATGTCGTGTGAATTTACAATATTAACGATAACATACAATATTTTTTGTTAGTTACCTAAAATAAATCTGGCTCGTTCAATAACTTCAAGTGATATACGTCGGTTGACTAAGATAGACCGATGTTAACAAGATATTATGAAGCTAACATTCTAAGTATTTTTTATTGGATTGTTACTATTCAAGGCATTTCTATTATAATTAAGATAAGTTATTTGTAAATTTTTTCCTCATAGTATACATGTGACGATATATTTTATTTGTAATGTTAATAAATAAAACTTGAGATGAGAATCTTGGATTGCTTTGGCATCAGATATTCAATTTATTCGGAGTGTAGCAGGCACATAACCGCAGTCATTAGCCTCTAGGCTCGTCTTCAATTAACATACCGAAATATATATATATATTTATATATATATATAATATATATATATATATATATAATATATATATATAATATATATATATATAATATATATATATATAATATATATATACCTAATATAATATAAGGTGTTTCTAGACAATTTGTGTGTTAGTCCTCATTTAAACACAGACACACAACAATGCAAATTTTAGTTTAAAAAGCTAAGCGGTTAGTTTCACATTCGTTATAAGTTAAGAAAATGTAAAAGAGAGACTGGAAACTTTATATTTTGAAGACTTGTTAAAGAGTAGGTAAGTAATATTATAAAATACTTATTAAATAGCTCATAATAATCAATATAATATATGAAATAAATGATAAATAATTAGTTTCCATTGTTCTTCTTTAATCGATAAATATAACAGTATATCGCTCAATGTCCATTTATCTGCGTATGAAAACACATCAAGTAATAGCGTGTCAGGTAATGTCAAAAGTTTGACATTGAAGGGACAAAACGTATTGTACGTAACTGGGAACAAATAGCCGGCCAGATCTCTCCTCTCTACTTTGTACAACGCAGTTTTAATAATAGCTTCTAATATTTTTAACTATCTTTTTAAATAGAGAATTTCAGTTTTTAATACTATATGTAAATGCATAATTCTATAATAGAACTATATGAAACTTTAGTTTTGATCATGTTTATTTCAAATACAAACAAACACACTAAAACTATATTTTTTTTAAATTAATACATAGTAATAATATGTTAATTATAGTTGTCTTATGTAATGTGATTTCATTGTTTATGGCTAATTAAAAAGATATTAATTAAAAATAAAGAATATTGTTTCAATAACAGATTACTATCGGCTTTGTGAATGCGTCAAATTAAAATATTATAATCTACAAAACCCACATTTTACAATCTTAACTTATCTATTGCTTCTTAATGATTGTCTGTCACTGTGTATTTCTTGGACATATTTATCTTCCTTCTTTGTCAACAGCATACGTTTAGATAAGGACCCTTATATAGAGATTTTAGTGACGTCACATCAAATAATATTCTACAATTGATAATGATTGAACATCGGAATATTAAAATTTTGCGCTCACACTATTCATACCACATATACACGCAATCCTCTTTATTATGGTCCAATGAATATCTATCAATTATAATCAATTTCCACCATTAAATATTATGTATTAACAAAATGAATGTTCGTGTTCTGATTAAGCAGAGTGAATGTGAATGAAATGTTTCAAATTTATAAACAAAAAAAAAAAACAAAAAAAAAAAAAACACAAGCAACGTCTTGTCTCAAACTGTTTCGATGGCTCAACTAAAACGCGTCAATGGTCGTGATATAGCACTGTCGGGATCCAGTCGATTTGATAAAGCTCATGACTGGTGATGATTAGATCGCTTTTAATAGTTGCATCAACACACAACTGCACCGGGCCTAGCAGGTCACCGACCGATATTCAATATTTTTGTTTTAAAATATGTTAATCGGTAACCTTTGCCCGCTGGGACCTAAATGTGCGTTAGCACGCTAGCTTAGTAATCTGATATTTGGTTCATGAGACATACTGCGACTTCTAGAGACTGCATTGCGTTTAGAAGAGAGCTAACCGCGTCGGGCACTGCCACCTTCCCCAGATAAAACACAAATAACATACTCTTATTAACTGAACTATTAGTACACGGTATATAACATAAATGACAAATAAGATTAACTAATATCAAAACAGACACTAGTACTTGTTATATATGCATAATGTTATGATAATAGATATGTACCTTTTCTCCGCTGGAGTAAAAGAAGTATTTCAATTTGACAATATTACAGTGTTCCAGCCGTCGCATGATTTGCAGCTCTCGGTTCTGTAACATATTACAATCTTCTTTTAAGAGGAACCAAAATATAAAAAGTACGACAAAACTAAACTATCAAGAGTAGTAATTATCCACTAAAATAACAATACCAGTAAGTAATCTTCCTCAAATTATCAACTTAATTAGTAATTCAATTCACACACTGACCTTAAACCTCTTATCCTGGAGCACCTTCTTGATGGCGATGAGCTCGCCGGTGTCGCATAGCTTGGCCTGGTATACGACGCCGAAGCTGCCGTTGCCAATGAGCTTCATATCCGCATAGCTCACCTCCTGCGGCCTGTCAGGGCCCTGGCCCGGCGTCGCTACCACGGTTGTCACCTTGGAGCCGTCCTTGCCTACAAAGATATTGTTTTGATTATATTTAAATTACCTATATTTTCATAACTAACTCTAGTTTATTATAACCCGAAACGACCTCAAGGCCATATTGAACTAATATAGGAATTTGAATATCACCGACAGGACTTTGAAACCATGCTGAGTACTCAAGTACCATCACCGTATCTGTTTTAGGGTTACCGATAATATTTTCAATAGTTTAGATAAATAAAGATAATAACACATCATTATACCAAGATAATAGGGGTTCGTAATTCGACTTATCTATATTGAGATTATCAATAACAGTCGACTATGTACTTAAAATAACTGTAAGCTCATCGAAAAATCATGTTAAAGTAGATGATACGAACATTATAAATATGACAGATAGTCTTATATAAATTATACATATATTAAATATTTCTAATATCTCAACTTGTGTATAAAATATGTAACATGCTACAATTAATATATTTTTTTAAACACAATTATAAATTACTAGATACGGTAAAGGAAAAAAAAGTTAAAAAATAAAAGCAAGCAAGAAGTTAGCAGGTCAGTGAGAAGTTGTGAGTACCGTCGCAAAGACAAATATTTAACAATAAATACATTTTAAAATATATTTTCCTTGTAAACGGTATCTGTCGCAAACTTGTTTCGCGATTCTACATTAAGGTACTTTATCTAATTCGATTAGCTTAATAAGGATGTCTCTAAAACAATGTTGGAACCATGCAACCTTAAGGAAAACGAAAATGATATATTGACCCTAGGTTCCGTTTAGAAAATAGACAGACTCAAAAATATTTTTCTAAGCCACCTGTTAGTTCAAGTATTAAGATTTAAAACTTTAACTATTAAAACATCAAAATCATTTTTGATTTTAAATGTTCATCAGTCAGGCTCGCACAGTAACATGTTATTCATAAATGATTACTTGCTGTGTCTCCTTCAAAAGTTACTTTGGTATAACTTTTAATTTTATCCAATTGAAGATATGTAATAGTGTCAATGAAAAATATAATGGATTTAAGATTCATGGAGGTAAATAATTAATATAAATATCACTAAAATTTAAGCAGTTTTTTTTGTATTTTAAATAATATATTAACCAACTAGAATATTGACTTGACAGCGTCATGCTCTCTACAGATAATAAAGATAAAATTATGACGTTCCGGAATAACTACTACAATTATATGTATTTAATATTTAATACTTCAAATAATAATATATGAAAAAAACATATACATACTAGTTTTTATAGTTTATTACGACACCTACTCAATAGTTTATTCCAAATAACTTAAATAGCTTTCAAATATAATAGTCAGAATTGCCTGCAAATATTCAAACTCGTAAGTTATAAACAAAAATAAAGGAATACAAATTATATACTTTAAGGCAGTTTAATATTGGTACCTATATATTCAATTAATATTCAAGAGTCTTACTCTTGTTGTAAAACCACCCTTACATTGTTATATTTTTATTGTCTTATTTAAGTATCGCATAGAATTTCGTCAACTCGATGGAATTGTGAAACAGAGAAAAAAAGATAAAAACTCAATACAAAGAACTAAGTGTGCATCGATCTATTGACACATTAATAGATAACAGATTTTACAATGTTGTGCCATCATTATTTATTTTAAAGAAATATTTATAAGTTCATAAACACAGGGAATTACTATGTCCCTTCCGATTTTGGTAGATTATAAAAAGTGATTCAATGAACCTGCAACGTCACCCAACAGTTATTCTAAAATATGGATAAAATAATTTACTAATTGATATCTATCTACAAATATGATTTATAAATAGAAAAGGTTGTGTTTACCTATAATAGGTATATTAAATTATAAAATCCTGGGTTAATTTCAGTTGTGTTGCAGTGAAAAAAACCTTTATATGGTATAAATAAATAACACAGTTTTCTTAGCATTCATTAAAAAACAAAAATAAAAACAAGATATTGTTTGTGAGTTATTAATGGTTATTATCAATAGCTATTGTAAGGAATTTTACTGTAAATATTATTAAAAAAAATACAAAATACATGGAAAACAATTTTTGAATTGAAGAGGATTTAAAACATATAATTAAATTTATATAATATGGTACAAGAGGTTCTCTAATCTAGCAATAAAACTATGAAGGGAATCGAGTAAATTGGATAAACGTGTTGTTAAACAAGGGTGTAGATCACTTGGCTTGCGTCAATAAGAATAGGTAGTTAAGTACATACATGGGTGTGTCAGAGACATAAGCTTTCTGATTTATTTTGCTGGATACTTCGCTATAGCTCACTTTAGTTATAACATAGTATTGAAAATTAAGCATTCAAGTTAATTTAATTTGCCGAGTGAAAATAAGTAAAAAACTAAGTTTATCGAATAAATAGCATTTTTTTTTATTTCATAAAAAACAATAAAAAATTGACACCAGAGAATATCGAATTGAAAACTAGAAATTGCTATATATTGATGTCACAACATAACAGATAGTTGAGATCATAAATAAATATTTTTAATGATATAAAAAATTTATTATAAGAGTTCTTTGAAAATAATAATTAAACCCATTACTTTAGAGTATTATTAATTTAAAGCTAGCTACAGTTACGTTTGAATTTGCTTCGATAGAGAAAGTGTTGATGTAGGATGATTTCAAAATTGCCAAATGTTATGACTTTCCTTTTATGAATCTTTTATTGCATGTGTTGGATAGCCAAACCGCACACACTGTGACGCACCAATAATTGTATATTATTATAGAAGGCTTGAAGTACAATATTATTTGCAATGCAGGATTAAAATAATAAATTAAGCACAAAAAAGGGAAACAAAAACACAAAACCAGAAATGAACTCTCTCTTTCTAAACTTAAGATTAAGTATTAAGTAAAAAAAAATAGTAAGCATCACGAGTCAAATGTACAAATATGATCATGAAATCAATCAAGATTACTAACATTCTTTACTACTTCCGATAATTATGTTAAATGCAATTTAAATGACATTAATGTCGTTTAGTGTAGTTGTGAGTAAAAACTATTTATTATAGGTTAAAAAACAAAATCCAATTATAGTTCTAAAATAATAAAACCACATCTAGTCACTTCAACAAGTTGCTAAATTATATCATGTAACTGAAGCTAATTAGGCACACAAACAAACACACTAAAAAAAAAACTAACAATGAAAACACGAAAATAACATCCAATTCTAAAAATAATAGCAACAATCCTCAAGATCAAAAAAACAGCCACGAAGATTGTTCCTTCTCAGACAATATAAAATAAATATATGAAAATGTGATTAAGATAAGGCTAAAACCCAGCTATTGTGCGCCACATCTAGCACTTACGATGCGAGGCGGCAGGTTTCTTATCCGAAGCCAGGTCGGTCTTTTTAGGAGTGTCCACGTCGCCTGTATAACGCCGCAAAATACAAAAGCAACATTAGAACATTGATGTCAATGCAACAACAACAAATGCAGGGGTGAACAACAGGGGTGATTCTTATGAGTGACATGAACCGTCAAAACAGGTTGTAACAGTCAAAACTAACTCACTAATAGAGCGGCGCAATTTTTTACAAAAAGTAGAAAGGCGATCGCGAGCTCGGCTCAGTTGGCCGCTTTTGTCGCTGTCAAGCAAGCGGAGCAGCGAGGGCTCGGAGCGGGCGGCCACATCGCCGACGGGGCGCAGGATCATGGTCGCGGGACCTTCCATCACTCTCAAGGTATCTAAACATATTGGACCCCCGGGACCCTCCAGCTTGATGGAGGAACGCACTCGACCGCGCGTCGCTACAAACTGCCGGTATGCCTACAGTGCGATACCCCGCCCCGCCCGTGTAGCTCGCTTACTGGCCAGTCGGACCTCGTTAAACTCATATGACAATGAGCTATTCAACCTTCGCCAGTCGCAACTATTAGACGTAGATGTTTAACACTTTCTACCTATTAATATAGTTTGATATATCATCGTATTGTGATAGATGAAAGACCAATAAGAGGGAACGTTATGAAAATTATTAATTTATTTTAGTAACGTATATTCTGATCACTTTTTATTATTAACAATAGATGTTGATATAAAGATATTTTTTTTATATATAAAACTGGCATTGGAAATGTCAACATTTTCAATTATATTAAAAAATAAACGGTCAGATAATGAAAAATAATGAAAACGTCATTCGCGACAAGTTACAACGCCAAGGAACGATTGATCAGTATCACAAAGCATGCGAGCGTGTTCGTCTGTTTATAATGTCGCTAATAATTCACTCGCGTGACGTCATATGTTTTTAAACTATTACTTGGCGTTAAAAATCTACGTACACAAAGTACAACGAGATCAACAAACCGATGCAGTACCAACCGCAAAGTTATTAATACATTCTTTGTAACTTAACTATACAATGTTGATGTTATTTTGAAAGAACTGGTAAGCCTTAATATTTATAGTTACTTGCCATTAATTGGCCGTTTTTAACGTGACTTTAAGAATATTTCACTTTAAAGTCACCCTTACACTAAAATAAATAAAAATCATTTGTATATCTACTCCCAACAATTTCAAATTAACCCTTCGAAATATGTGTGTGGTGAGGTATGTAAGGTGTACATATTCTTCTTGTATGTATGTTATATAGAGCAGAAAGCTAAATCATTGTCGACATGCCATAATTATTCTATTAGGAATAAATGATAGATTGCGTCATTTGTCACTTTCACTTAATGGGGCTTCATTAATGACGTAAGAAACGACAAAGTTTTTTTTTATACTCAGAGTCCTCGTCATATAATTTGAAACGAAAATAAAACCTACTCCGAAATGAGAACAATAATGTTTAATTCATGACCGAAAATAATAATCGAACCTGGTCCAATTTTGGTTAGTAAAAAATAAAATTACAACTCGTTATTTTAATGATCAATGCAAATAACTATATTGTGGATTCGGTTTGTTGACAGCAAACTATTGTGTGCACTTCAATCTCGGTTTGTTGGTCGTTTATTAATCTCCAATTTTATATATTTAAAGTTTAAGCAAACATAATGTACAATTTTATATTTCATATATAATGATAAGAAAATAATATTTAAACAAATAAATACCAATCAGAACAAATGTATTCTTTAAAAATTAAAGAGAGAATATAGCTAGATATAAATATATTAATTTAAATATATAATAGGAAGCATAATTAATCAGATTAATTTAAGGACAACTTGACAATACTGTTTAATGGTTTTATTATTAATATACTAATTATATAAAACACCTCTACTACATATATGATATCGTCCAATTCGTTTTAATAACAATTATTTGACAAAGTATTAGTATTTAACAGTGTTTGATTATTTTTGGTCTGATAAATAATCTCGCATGAGCAAAAAAGGAGGCCTACAAAAAATATCAATTGTCAGTTTTTGTCATAATTATAATAGAAATTCTTTACTTTTAACTAAACAAAAAAAATCACATGTTTAAAAGTATAATATTTTAAAATATAATATACAACTAAATATAAAATATCACTAAATATAAAATATCAAGCCTGTGAAGTATTTTAGGCGTAATGTTAGTCGTAGTGAATTGGCTAATTTGTAAAGTCACCATACTTCGTTGAAATCTATATTACTTAATGAATTATTAATTTATTTGGGTAAGCAAATATAAGCTAATACCGTCTTCCATAATACATGAATGTAGAATAAGAGACAGCGATGATTTCTTTCGTCATTTATTATCTAAGGCGATGTGAAATATGTATCCGAATGCAGCTAGTGGTAATTACAATATTATAATATAATACCTAAAAAATTATGGACTCTTGCCATGGTGCGAAAACTGATCAGAGTTATCAAAACAAGAAGTCTTTAGCGACAGCAAAAAAAAAGGGTCTTTTAAAATTGAAAATAATATTTTTTTGTCATTACAAGTAGGTACGGGTAATACTTTTGTGCATCTACTAATCTCACTTATATAACCATAGAAAAAATAAACAGTTAACAAACAAGAGAATCCCATTATGATACACTCTTTTCTATGGATACCTTGGATAATTAGATTATAACTTTTGGAGAAGTTAGTTGGATTCTCTGCATACAAGACGCGAGCATAACCAGCAATAGTTATCAAACACGCTTTCACTTTCTAGCCGTGTATTGATTTATCAAAGAGAAGAGACTAAAGAAAGATAGATGATCTTATTAGTACAACCAGTTACCAGTTAACAACTGTTAGTAATCGTAAACGTATTGTTACCAATATTGGAACGTTACTAAAATCATGTTGCCATTTATTTACGATTCTAATCTGTATTGCGAATTATTAAACAATCCTAATCTTGAAGATGAAGGTGATCTAATTAGAACGCGTGTATTTTTTTTTTCGTGAAATATTATGCTTTTATCAATACATTGCTGCCAGGTATAACATTTTAACGCAGATTGATATTTTTTTAATCCAAGCATGAGTCACACATGGGGGCGCACATAAATGGAAGCCGACACCTAGTAGTCTGTGTGCGACATCGCAACAACGCGCATAATAGAAGGACCGGTCGCACCATCTCTGACGTATCCGTACACGCGACGTCATACGACTATGCGCTATTTGTTACCACGCGCATCTCAACTATAAACCCAGTTTTACACTATGAGATGATAGAACAAACTCATTGTAATTCTTAGAAAACCTGTTTAAATAACAAAAACTTGTTTTCTAAGTATGAACCTAGGTGGTAAGTAGTACCGAGTTCTATCTTTAAAAATCATATCCATCACCATTACCTTAGCCGTCTTCGGTTAAGTGTAGTAGTGGTAAAGGTTAACATACGTTAGTATGTTAACTAATGATCAGTTATCATCATGTATTCAACATACCGAGTATACAAAAATATTTTTTGCTGCGCTTACATTTTACTTTGTGCTGCAATGATAAGTGTTAAGAAAGGACTTTAAATTTTGTGACATCTTGAAGTAAATGTTCCAAATCAACTTATGATAGATTTCATATCACGATTGAGGCGGATAGATAAATACAATTTCTTATATATATTAGACATGTGATGATGAGATAAGAGTGACGTAGGTATACCTAAGATAAAGATTTTTAGACTCAAAATCAAATCAACTACCGGTGATATAGAAAATATCTTTGAAATAGTACAGCAATATTAACATTTCGAGTTGTTTTTCAAAAACTGAGTGTTACATATTATAGAAGTATTAAGTGCTTTTGAATTGAGCAACTACGACAGATTACAACTTACTAACAACTAACAATTAAGATCAAGATTATGCAATGAATAATAATTTTAAAAATATTTCATGTTCATTTATTATTTGTAATGACAGTGGAAAGACCACACAAAGAAAACCGCCTCACGTTATACAATATAGATATAGTTACACCAGCGAAGACAGACATTGGGGAAGAACGTTGGGAATTACCCAGAAAACTTTACAGAATAATTTAAAAGTGATCACTGGTTTCATACAATAAAAAAAATAAGGATCGGAAGGTCCCCGCACCTTCCAAAGCTTTAGATATAATTATTTATTTATGAAATAAGAGATTGTATGAAGCTTTTTAAATATTCGCACAATAATTGTAGATGTTGTAAATCAAATAACCACACAACAACAACATGATTTTAAGATGAAGTTTTGATCTCGGTGGTGCTTTAAACTCTCTTCGGGTGTTGAAGAGATTCTTCACTACTGATTAGTTCTTGAACTTGTAAAGGTCTTCTATACGGCCTTTTACTTTGAGCGTTAGGAAGGTTTTGTGTGAATAATGAACGATGCTGAATGATTCTACTATTTAAATGGATTTTATATCAAAGTGGGTTAACATTTTGATAAATGGCGCAGTTACGAGTTCTATTTATAATAGTAACGTTATGACAGGAGGGCGCTTAATTAAGTCAACCGTTTTGTTTAATGCGTGTTGAACTACGTATATAAGTGACTTAAATATCGAAAAAGCGGCGTTTATCTCATTCCCTATTTACTATTTATCTGATCTTATCGCATGTCAAAGTACATGTCATATAATTTTGAACAACACTCATAAATTGTTATGACGATGGTTTTATCTTTAAGTTATCTTATTGGGATGGTTTATTTTAAATAATTATTTTACATTTTTTTTTTCATATAATAAAAACTTAAACTAAAAAGTATGTAAATATAACTCTACTAATTAAAATGTAAATTTAGTATACACTATGTATTGGATGTAGGATAAAGCGTACCAATTTTTTTTGATATGACAGGCGCTAGCTCTGGTGACTTAGATTGGTCACGGCGGATGGCGGTATCAGCATTCACCGTGTAAGTACCACGACGACGCAACATTATTGCTAAAATCTTTATAATATCCACTCAGTATTAAACCACAAACACTCACAGAATATCCTAACATGATCATACACAACGCACAAACAAAACGAAACTGTGGTTAAGTCTTAAACGTAGCTTGTAAGTTATTAAGTTTAAGAAACAATAAATTTGTTACAGTTAAGTAATTTGGAAAAGGTTCATCATTAATGAACTGATAAATAATTTAGTAATATGCGTCGATCAAAACGACCAATGACCACGTCTGCGAGGTTTGAAAACATCGGCGAAAGGCAAAACCCGAGAATACGTTGGCGCGGTTATGACGCGAGTGGCACTTGGCAGGACGGCGTGCTCTTGCCTCGACCGCGAGATAGCAAGATCGCCGACACCCGCTGATAACGTAATCGATAACATGGACAAACGCTAATAGAAACAAGAGACATGTCACTATCCCTAGCAGCAAAGTAATTTATTAAGTTGATGCAAGAGATTGTTTACTAGATTCAAATATATAAATGTGTTTCACTAAATAGCAATTATACATTTATTAATTATATATAATTAAAACGCATTAAAAAAAACAAGTTTTAAATTATCTCCATGGAACAAAATTGTAAATTCGCCCTCATCTTTATCAAAAATTCAAAACGTAGCGCCCCAAGAGGTGTTCAACTGCGGAGGGACTTGGCATACCCCATGTATGCTGTATACATATTTTTGTAACGTGGACATTTGGTTACAATTTACTCATTATTTTTTTATTATTATTAAATCATTCAAAAAATTCTACTGATATAGCTAATCATTATTTAAAACAAATGAGAAACCTAGAAGATTATTTTTTTAAATAGCAGATCTTATTTAAATTATAAGAATAATTGTTTCTTGTTTAAATTATGAGAATAAATGTTCAAACTGTTAAACATTACTTATTATTAATTATCTAACAGGAATACAAAATGTAGGTATTTAACGTAATTTTCGGTTTGAAAAACTGGACCATTACTTACTTTCACCAAACTATAGAACTAATTAAAACCTTTAAATTATTACTCTAACCACCATGTTGTCATCAATTTAATCATAACGGTAAATAAAGTAGACAACATCGTATTAATGATAAAAGTAATATGTGACTGATACACGCTACACTCTTAAAATATTATCAAAACAAACTATTTGTTCGCAACATAACAACTACTGGACAGACTTTGGTGACAATTTGTGGGTTGATAGTTTGTTATCAGAATCAAGATGTACTATAATAAATGAAGATGAACAGGTAAGATGAGGTCGAGGGTAAAAAAAAATCTAATAGTCTAAAATATATTTTTTATTTCTTTTGCAAACGTTACGAATATTTAACTATGTTATATGAGAATAAGATATTTATTGAAAAACTTCTGCATAAAAAAATTGTACTACTCGCAGTTTCGCTCGTGTGTTAAAACCTTAAAAAACTAATAACTAAAGTAACAAACTGGAGCAGCATCCTCTCAATCTGTAAACTTTGTAGGTATTTCTGTAAGGTTAACAGTAGGTAACCTGTCTTTTTTCAGATGTATATGTGTTTAAGATTTAGATGAACCCACATATAA
Source organism: Napeogenes sylphis (assembly GCA_959347405.1). Classification (NCBI taxonomy): domain Eukaryota; kingdom Metazoa; phylum Arthropoda; class Insecta; order Lepidoptera; family Nymphalidae; genus Napeogenes; species Napeogenes sylphis. The sequence goes on from OY365777.1 coordinate 19,835,385, forward strand.
CCCAACATCGAAACTTTTACATACACATTTTAGGTATGATATCTGTCATGATAATGATAATCTAAAAACAATAATTTATCCTATTATTTTGCATCTTGCTTTCATTGATATCAGTACATTCGAAATATTACAAATAAAAAAGACATTCAAGCTACAGCAGTAAAATAACATTAAAATAATCAATAAGAACCCCTTCTTATTATTCTTCATTTATATTATGGAAACTAAATGTAATTAGTGTACTCAAAATATATTAACATATATTGTTATATTACAACAGAAGAGGGAGAATAAAATATAGATGTATGTATGGACATAGTTGGTGTAGTTCATAGGTAACACACACACAAACGGACATTGCACATATTTTCATATCGCCATATTTAATGTGGCAATGTGACGTCATGGGACGCCACACTCTCTATGCCACTATTTTTAAATTAGACAGTTAAAGCATTAAGTAGAAAAACATGTAAAATAATATATTTAAGTTAACATAATTTCAAAACCAACATTAAATATTGAATAAATTGTTTGATAAACATTAATATCACCGCTAATACCAAGATGTTAATTTATTGATTTATACCACAATACTAACATCCAACTGGGTATTAGTATTTTTGTATAAATCATGTGATGATCATTTTAGTAAAATGTATTCATTGTAAATTTACAGTAAACAAAGCTTAACTTTAAGTTAAATATATGCAGGTTTGTTTTTGTACCAAAAACTCAACTAACCATTCTTTCATCAGAAAGCACATTAAATAAAAAGATTGCATTTTAAAAGACTTCAACCAATTTAGAACTTAATTTCTTATAAAGTTTTCCCTTCACAATTAGAGTTATCTTTTGAAATGCATTTTGAAACACAGAGATACTTTAATTTATTAGCTCGGGAAACAAAATACATGAGAGAAAATGCACAATAAGTATTCATAATGTCTATTTATAGGTCAAGTCACTCATTTAGTCATCCTGAAAACATGACAGGTTACTTTTATGATGGAGGGAAGTAAACAGCACTAAAAAATATGTTGACTTTATTGTAAAATAATCTGGCCTAAATACAATAAAACAAAATATGAATTCAGTTGTACCCTTACTCATCAGCACAAGTAAAATATAAATCTACAATTATATTAGCATAAAAAGTCACTATTACCAAATATTGAAGCCTAAAGAAAAGCAATAGAAATATATGTAAAGTTAGTCATCCTGACAACGTGACAGGTTACTTTTATGATGGAGGTTAGTAAACAGCACTAAAAATATGTTGACTTTATTGTAAAATAATCTGGCCTAAATACAATAAAACAAAATATGAGTTCAGTTGTACCCTTACTCATCAGCACAAGTAGAATATAAATCTATAATTATATTGTCATAATAAGTCACTATTACCAAATATTGAAGCCCAAAGAAAAGCAATAGAAATATATGTAAAGTAAGTCTTTATATTACTGAAACTTTGTCTAGCTGGTTTAACTAATTAAGCAATTTTAAAATTCTAAATGATATATCTTTTATCAATTAAAATTTAAGTTAAAACAACTGGCTTAATTATATAGTTACTAAAAATATGGCTACTGTAGATTAAATATTGACAATAAACTCATGCGGCTAGTGGTACAGATACTGTTGAAATGAAAAAAAATATATGTATTTTATCACCAGTCACAGGTCCTATCATTAATTACGTCATTGAAAAGTAACCTCAAATACAATTTAAATTTAACTAGAATTTAGTTACACTATAATCTACTTTATTTTATGATACTTTTATTACTTTTAAAGGTATGACGTCCTTCTAACAAAATCCAATTATTCTTTGCCCAATTATTGTTTTTTGACATGATATAGCTGTCACACATCGGCCAAGGCTTATGTGGCAAACCCATTTTAAAGATTGAAGCCACTTATATAAATTTAAACAGTTCGAACATACGAAATCGATATCGATTTCATAAAATGGTCTAGGGCACTCTAAACCTACGTAGATTTAAATTTTTAGAGTCGCACGAATGTGTCAGTATAGGGAAACGTCACAGTGTAAGAAATCACGATGGCCGACAAAGAATGGTTAGGTGGTACTCACTGCTAATTTTTACGCCTCCTAGAGGTGGTTTCGGTGGTTGATTTTCAAATGTCTTACGAACGGATTTGCTGCCCTCGGCGAATGACGTGGTCCTAGGGCGTCCGCTCATTATTATAGGTATAAAATAAACGGCCGAATCCTGAACTTCATAGATACTACTTCACATTTCTCGTTACCACCCTTGCTTGCACTCGCACTGAACTCTCTCACTTTGCCGACGAAATACAAAGTTAGGAATTCGAATAGTCAAAACTAAATCACTACAATACAGTTAAAATGATAATAGGATTGTCTTAAAGCGATTTTATAAGATCATTTTGCTAGATTTTTAAAATTTACATCAATAATGTGACCGACAAATTTTTACGTTTCTTTGGACTTCACAGACTTTATGCTCGTTTGCTCATTCGGCTAATTTCGGCTTTCGCTCGGATCGTGTTCGGACTTTCGATCAGTGACGTAGACGTAACGTTTCGATTGACGCAGTAAAATACGTTTAATTAAATGGCCATAATAATATAATAATAATAATAATATTATAATTATTATTTTTAAAATAGTACCTTTAAATGATATTTTTATATTCCTATGAGAAGGTATTTTAAAAATAGGCTTTCAACTTTTAAATTAAAAATTGATTGATACGAACTACTACGCAGCAGTAAAAGTGGCATATTTTTGTGCTCCCGAGATTGTTTAAAGTAATATATATTAAGTAAAATTTAATATGTTCGTGGAATACTTTTTTTTAATAAATATTAGCATTATTTTTACTACATATATAACACATATTACGAATAATCGCATTAGAAAAAACACAACCATACCCTACTGCGGGGCAAAGATTGCTTGCTTACTAGAAAAGGTTATCATAATATAATTTAAACATATTCTATGCAATAAATATTTAATATATAAGTAGGTAGTTGCTAGGTATTTTTTTTTTTTGATGTACGTGTTTAACTACGCCATAGTTATCATCAAGAAACCTTATCAATAACGCGTACCGCTCGTGTCTTGATCGTATTAAAATCAACAAAAAACATAAGTTCGGACGATTCACTTGATTTACTAGTAGTAGTCAGCCAGTCACATCAGTTGCGCGTGCGCATCGAGAGGGGCTAGTAGCTCGCAAGTGTAGTTTATAATACTTTTCGATAATGTAAATAACTTTTAATAATATCCAAAGTGAGTGTCATACTTCTATAATGGAGTGCTATACTTCAGACAGTGGCGATAGCGACAGTAGAGAACAAAAAACACTTGACCTATCTAACCGTTCGTTGGATACTGTCACAATATCATCGGAACTAAAGAGCATAATCGACGAAAAGAATTGTGCCGAAAATTACGAGATATTTTTGTTATATGCCAATCGTATAAAATCACTACCAGAATCCATAAACCAATTTAGAAATTTGAAAATTCTCGATGTAAGCAACAACAGGCTGACCTCGCTCCCTGATATACTTGTAAACTGCCCGCTAACTTCTCTGATAGCTAAGCACAATCACTTGACCAATGAGTCTTTACCAAAGAGTTTTCAAACAACAAAAAATACACTCAGAGAACTTAATTTAAGTGGAAACAGAATTAATTTCTTTCCGGAACAAGTCTTACAATTAACAACTCTTAAATATCTTTATTTGGGTGGCAACGTTATCATGAATATTCCAAAGGATATATGGAAGTTAAACAGGTTTGTATTATACAATTGACATAATTTTATCTATTTATCAATATTTTAAAAAAATATTGTCTCTTTATTATTTGATACTGTTATTGGACTTTGAATCCGTGCAAAAAACTTTCTAGATCTTTTAAAAAGAAATTAGTAAATTTATTTTTAGACATCCTGAAATCTACATAAGATATGCAATTTTAAATACCCTCCAATAAGCACTGAGGTAGGTATACTTTATTTTACATACATCGTCCCATCAGACCAATTATTATCATCTTCTATATAAGCGTTTATGTAAACATCTTTTGTGTTCATATATTTATAAAATATTGATGTTATTAGTACGTCGACATATATATGCCAACATACATCATTAAACAGTTAGTACAGATAACAATATTTAATAATTAAAATAGACAATGCTCTTTATTTTATTGTTTTTTACATGACGTTTAATGCTTAAACACAGAGCTTGTCTCAATTACTCAGACAGGCACACTAATTAGGTATCTATTGTTTTTATCGTTGATCAATTTGCAACATATATTGTTGTGTGGTCTGTATATGTGTACACTATGTATTTATAAAATATAATAGTGTGTAGGTACCTGTCTGTAGATATAAGGTGCTTATCTAATACTAATGATAACAATAAGCAATTATTCTAAAACAAGAACAACGAATCGAAAATAAATTTAACACAAAAGATTAAAAAACACGACATATTATCTTTATCTGTACCTATTATACATACCTAGGTACATATTGTACAGTTATTAGGTTGATTTATATTTTATCACATAGCTACCGTTTAAAAACATATTCTGATGACTTATAATACAAAATGATTCATATAATTTGTTTATCAAATTTAAAAGCTGGGCATTTTTCATAATTGTTTGCAATGCGTGTGTAAAGTTACTTAGTTAGATACGATTAGTGACGTCATTATATAATAAAGCCAATTGCTGATAAGATGGTAACAGTACTTAAGTATATTTATGTACCTACTTGTGTTAAAGAAAAAAACACTTAAGATATATAAAATAAATATCTATTTGGTTGATTTATTTCTTTCATAATTATTAAACATTTCTATCAAAAAGTATATAATATGTATTAGATTATAGATACAGAACATAGTATGGCAATACAATATTATACCTATAGTTAGATATAATTATTTCAACATTGTACTACAGAGTAGATGAAAGGAAAATAACATTTATTTAGACAACACATAGAACACGTTTTTTATGATACGTTAGAAACACATTTTCACTAATGTTGTGTTACGAAAAAGATATATGTTATTGCAAAAACTCCATCACTAGGAAACGCGATTGTTTGGTCAAGCACTATGTAGACAGGTTATCACTTATCATCCCAGGTCAACTATCTAGCATACCCGTAAAGTTAAAATACCTACTCCATGATATTATATTAACTGGCACTAAACATTACATTTAAGGCTCTTATTTTAACAGTAACATTTTGTAATATATTTTATATTCTTAAGTAGGTACATCGAAAGATATTTATAACGATGTTGTATTTCTAGAAATGCACTAAGCGCGAATAAATATTAGGTAGGTATACATTATAAGCGCATACTAAGCGAAAAAGTATTTCCACAGTCAGAATAGATGATCTACCCTCAAAATTATATCGTATGAGCCAATAACACTTAGTTTAAATAAATAAGAAACTTCTGAAGAGTAAGAATTACTGAATTGATAGATCCGGACGAGTTTGTCGTGGACCCTTGTCGTAGGTAACCTTAATTTGAAATAGACATTTAACCTTGATATTATCACCAACACTGTAAAATATACCTGTACCAATAAAATTACTTAACTACAGGAACATTTTCTAGGTTACCTACCTACTAATAATTCAAACCGCTCTAACTCAAACTATTACCATCTTAGATATAAATCTTTAACCTTTGACCACAGAAATAATCAAAGCCTGTTAACAACCCAGTTCCAATGTTTCATATTACCTATAGGTGATTGTCAGTAAAAACATTTCTAACATCATCTTAAATTGTAAGACTAATTAGTCTTACATTTTAAACATTAGCGAAAAGCAAACAAACTGCATAAGAGCTAAGCAAAGCTCAATTAGGGACTTCTGCAAACCTTTTCTTGAAACGGTCTGGTAGTGGTATATTGAAGACGAGAATTTTTTGTAAGTCCTTAAGAAAGAAACCTCATCTCGATGCCGAAAGACCCAAAAAAGTTCAAATAAAAAACTGCTCGTCGATATTTTTTGTTTTAAGTCTGACAGAATGACTGACGGAATCTTTTTCTATCATCTCAATCTCTCACATGGACCTTAATCGCGAACTTAAAGACATCGCGCTTGGTGAATCAAAAAATTAAAAAAATAAAAATAAATAGTCAAGCTACATCCATCCCGCTTCGGCCGGCTCCGATTTTATTAATGGTGTATACCTATTAAGAAACAGTGACAAGTCAACTACGCGACATTTTTGCTTTGATGCTCATGGTGGTAAGTCCATAATTTTAGTACTTATTTATTATTATTATTACTTTTCTACATATTTAAACATTCTATTTAATGATACACTAAAGAGGTTTTGAGAACTATATTCGTGTGTTTTCAAATTTCGCGTCGAACCAAAAACCAATGTTCGGGGTAATATCGTTTAAGTGAGCGTTATCTTATTAATATCTGCGATTTTATTTCGGCTTATTAACTTATTACTTTATTTTTTCTTCTTACAGACATGCCTAAAAATTGCTAAAGGTCAGTGGGGTTGCTCGGGGGGGGTGCGAGCGGTGCAGTCGCACCAGGCATCAAAAGGAAAGGACATCAAAGACGACGATCAATTCTTCTAATTTTTTTTCAATCAAGAATCAAGAAATATACAAGAAAAATGAGAGAATGAAAATGAAATTAAGTGAAATATTGATATATATTCTTACAAAATGCCAGTGTTTAGAATTGAAAAAAATCTCCAAGAATATACACTAAGTATTATTTGAAATTTAAAAAAAATATATATTTTATTTCAGGTTTATGCATAAATGATTTCTAAATAGTATCAGAGAGAAAAAACACAAAAAATCGAATTACGTTAAGAAACATTCTTAAAAAATAGACGAAAAAAAAATGTTCTGAAATCTGAAATTATTTTGACCATTTTAAAGGGTATCAGGTCCTAATCTACACCAGGCAAATACCCTAGCTACGCCACTGCTAAAGGACCACCATTAAAGCGTTCTGCTCCGAAGAAAAGATATCTAAAAGAAAATATTACATGCCATTTACTACATTATCTATGGGGTAGCCCATATGATCTCTTCAAACTAAAGTATTTGCATAAGTTACAAATATGAACATGGAAGAAGTTAGTTTTGGAGTCAATGAAGTGTATCCAAATGTTTTCACTGATTAAGACTATCCGTCATCATCAATTTTGGTTCAAGGCATAGATACTTACTGATACTCCGAATTTAAATTAAGAGATCCTGCGGGCCTACCATCAACTCATATTGCGATTAAATTTCCGACCTACATTAAATCGTTTTGATATTTCGTACCATGGACTGATAAGACGATCAGTTTAGGTTGCGACTTTGACAAGACCCAAAATGAACCGCTAACCTTAATTCGTTTATTCAATTCGTTCCATGAACTGTCTTTGCGACCTAAACTGAGCCACTAGCGATTCCATAAAAGTTGCTATTATCGTAGCCTAAACCAAATTGTTACGAATTATATATTGTAGATGCTTAATATTAACCGTATATATTAGTATTAAAGATAAGTATAATATTAGTTTTAAAGATAAGTATGAGTATAAACTATAAATTGTCTTAAATAAGAATAAACTATAACATTGTAACCCGACGAAATTCTCTTTTCGGACCTGTGACTGACTATGAAGAAAATGTTTCACATAGACAGAACAACATTTGGTGACCATCTTACAACTGGAGCTTTGTTTTTAACACATAGGTATCTGATTTTTTTTTATTAATGAGATACCTTCCTTAGTATAGGTAGGTACTGATTAACGATAAAAAAAAAAGAAAAAAGAAAAAAAAAGGTAGGTACTGATGGGATCTTCTACTGGCTGCAATTAACTTTTTAATTTCTATTTATTTATTTATACTTTATTGTACAACATAAAATACAATGGACTTAATGCTAAAGCATTTTCTACCAGTCAACCAACACAGCTAACAGAAAATAAAACAATGGACGATTTGTGTTATTCCAATAATAAAAATAGTGTATGCAAGGGTTATCTTTTGTTATATTTAGGTATTATATATACAACTGACACTATTTCTAAATCTATTTAATTTAAGGTTCATATAAGAGACGATTAGTTAATATTTCCTTTTCAATCTTTTCCAGCTTTATATGACAATATAAATAATAAATATTGTACAATTGTGTAAATTTTTAACAATATCAAATTACAATATAATATGCGGAACACAACATGCTTTTAATATTTATAACATTTAAAATAGAAATCATTCCTTTGAAACATCAATCACGCCATTATAACTGTTTGTTATATTCCCTATTGACCTTCAACTAACACTAGGTACTAAAACATTTTCACAATCATAACAACCGCTCATAAATTGCGATGTAAACCTTAATTTGCTGTCAAAGACAACTTGAAACAAAAGCGGACCAGCGACAATTTCGTTCATTTTTAGCAATTCATTTTCGACCTAAACTAAACTGCATCGGAACAAAATCGTTCACTAAAATTTGATGGTAGGCCCCTGGCCCTATAAGGGATTTAACCTGACTTGACTTGACCAAGACTTTGTCGAGGAACGAAGAATTTATTCAGAGGATGAAGATATAGAAAATCTAAACATTTGCAATGATGATACTGATGACAAAATGGAGTGTGAAGGTGACATTTATATTGTTATACCAGGCGCTCAATGTGGTTTTGTGTGTGGTAATGTTCTGGATTGGATTCTGCAAACGGATACTGCTATAATTTGTGTGCCTAATAACTAATAATTGTATTCCTAGGACTTATGTCCGTAACCCATGTTTCTAAGATCGATGTGTCGGTGATAAAATCTTACAACTGCATTATTTTTGTTTTAAAATATTAAAATACCTATGAGATACTCATTGGTTGTAGACTTAGTACAATATTGGAATTGTATAAGGTTGAGCTCACTAATATTTATAAATAAATAAATTGATTTCACTTGGTATATTTATATATTTGATTCATCTTCATCATTTCCTCTTCGACTGAGCGGAATTAACCAAAGTCAGCGGAAATGGCGCTTAAACAAGTTTTTTTTTAAACATTACTTTCAATAGATGATTGATGATTAATAGATGATTAAGTCTTGTGTTAAACTATTGATAACTAACTAAATATGTAGTTATAAAACTTATTGATATTAATAATTATATAAGAAACGATTATATTAAAAATACAGCGTTTTTTTTCTTAAGTGAGCGCCATTCCCTTCCCTTCCCGTGATTAAGTATACCTATACATACAACAAAAATTACAACACTTTCTACCTAGATTGTATAAAAATGTCAAATATTTATAAGAAAAGGTTAAAAATACTTACAATAACTGTTTACTGGTTGGTAAACCATTAATACTTCGAAACATTACATTTACAGCTTGCAGATATTATCAATGGGAGGCAATCAAATAACTGAGGTCCCAGAATCTGTGGGCGCATTAACATCTCTTCAAGCCTTGATGCTCAGCGATAACCTAATCGAACAACTACCAGCAAGCATTGCAAATCTGAAGCAACTAAGAACGCTGCTTATAGATAAAAACAAACTAAAAACTTTGCCGACACAAATAATAAAATTACGATGCTTAACAGAGGTAAGTAAGTTAATGGAGGGTGTAATTTTTTTGGAAAAATAAGTGCCTTTAGGACTTATCTCGTTTCGTTAATTATTGACTAACCTTTGTACCATGATTTCTTTGTTGTATTCTACTCTAGTTCTTAAGCAACTAAAAAATCAAAACACGTGCGAAGGACACACGTTCCACTAGGTGTGTGTTAACAGTAGGTATAGTTATATACTGTGTTTATTAACTACTTAAAATAGGTACATAATTTTGGTAATAAATCAGATTTTATCTAATTGCAAGAATATCTTTATGTAGATAATACTCAACTAATATTAATAATAGGGACATTTAAATGTACCTAACTAGAGGTTTATAATTTACTTGATTATTTATACCTTTCTATTGCGTCGTGTTGATAACGATCAATCGCTATCAATTTTACAATCAGAAAACGACAATCTCATTTTGGCCCTAGAATATGATATGTTATTACATCTATTAAAAAATCATCAATGAATTGATTCTTATGGCCTATATAATGTAAGTATTTACAACTATAGGTTCTTTATGATGGCATTGTCATGACTGAAGTTATTGTTTGACAGGAAAGACTTACCTACATTCTACTGATATCTAACCCATCCTTACTACGTAATAGATTTAATTATATATATACTATACTAATGTAGTAGAGCTAAAGAGTTTGATTTTCATTTTAAAAAAATAAGTTTTATTGGTTTCTACAGTTTTAAAGTTTGGACTAGCTAACATGCTGTACAGCTCTGGACAGCATCTTTTTACAATAAATAGAAATAAACATTTAAAATTATGATAGATAAATTAATCTCTGCTTCGGGAGAAATACAAAGACGTCGCTGCAACAGCTACCTATCCATTAAAATAACTCTAATACTTATTCCTTACCTCATTTTAATTTAATTTTAATAGGTTATTCTTTTTAAGGATTGTAAATTAGATGTATCTTTCAGTTGAGTCTACGTGATAACCCTCTGGTTGTAAGATTTGTTCGAGATATGACGTTGCAGCCAGCGTCTCTACTTGAACTGGCCGGTCGAACTATCAAACTACACCAAATTCCGATACACCCTGGCGATGTTCCGATGACTCTGATGAAGTATTTGACATCAGCCCAATGCTGCGTTAATCCTAAATGCAGAGGTAAATAATTATATAAGTACTTTTGAAAGAAAAATATGTTCCTCTTTAGGTATGTAAAATTCCTGCTTGATATTATACCTACGGTCGTTCCAGTACTGGTGATGTAGAATGTAAATTGAACCCATAGTCTGTGATTTCAGTGGTCGCTCTAGGTTTAGGTTAGGCTCGTCCACCAATATGCTCCGGCCTATTCTCATTGTTAGTATTTTATTTTAAATAGGCATACATAAGCAACATCGAACTCTGGTTTTACGGTTCAAAACCGTTGGTCCATGAAGAAAAATCGTCATGAAACTCCATACTCTGCTTTTTTTAATAGTATTTTTACAGCCCGATTTGAAAACTTCGGTTGTAGCAACTTTTCAATATTAAACTAACTGCAAAGTTAGAGACATTACTTAGGATTTTGGAAAGAAGCCCAATAGATGTCGACCTGATAAAGACAATCATTTGCAAAGTGGTAAATTCAATGAAGCGGTTGCTCAGTTCGAAGAGCGACGGAACGGTTTTCCAGAATTCGTGGGTTCGAATCCTTGCCCATATCGATAAACTGGGTTTCATTAATTCTGGAAAAGAACGGACATCGATTTATTAGGCCTGTAATTACTTATAGGGTTAATAGTATAAACAGGGATAGTGAGAACTTTAGATGATATATCACATAGGTGTGGACTTTTATATTCTTATTTCTAAATCTAAGGTAATATTGTGTCTATTAGGAAAAAAGAGGTACAGTTTACGGATCATAACATTTTCGGAAAGTTATTAGTAGCGATTTGGCTACCACGCAAGAAGAATGTCATTTAATAACCTCTATGGGAATATCAGTAAAGTCGACTTCGAAATTGTCAGGAATTGTTCTAGATCCAGTATCCCTACATATATCGATATTACGTTTATTTATTTTTTAAGCTACCACACTGATTTTATTATATTATTATATTATTTGAAAAGGTTTTTATTACTAATCAAACTTGGAACGAACCTTGGATTAAAATCTTGACTACAAACAATCTTAATTCATTTCTTTAAATTTGACAGTTGTCCGAAATAATGACGTTTGTTCAGCTTATATTGTCTAGTAAATAATTAATTAAAAATAGTACCTAATAATTTTTAAGCATTTTTTACAGGTGTATTTTTTAATAACCGAGTGGAACATATCAAATTTGTGGACTTTTGTGGTCGGTATCGAATTCCACTATTACAATATCTCTGCAGCTCTAAATGTATCACAGGAAGCTGGGAAAGTCGAGAAGTGGACAGTTACGCACCTTCACATATGATGAGAAAAGTTCTTTTGGGCTAAATGTTTACAATATTATGGAATATTTTATAAGCTTACATATAAAGCACACATTTATTTAGAGCAAATAGCTTTTAATTAATCAAATTACAACTGCCTTTGATTGTCAATAGTGTTTTTCACAATTTCTTCACATAAATAATGGATATGATGAAAAATAGGCAACATAAACATATATCATCTTGAGTAAGAATAGTATATTGTTAATGTTTACAAAATTATATACCTAATCTAAATGTTATATTAATCTAAATAAATGGTATGCAAAAACTTTTATTGTTATTCGTTTTCTTGCAAAAACTTCATTCTTGCATCTTTGCCTCTCTTAATGGCTCCTTTAAAAAGCTTACAATAAAGTTCAATGGCCAGAGGTGTATCATCATTTCCTGGGACTGGATAGGTTACTAGATTAGGACTACAGTTTGTGTCAACAATGCCAATAGTGGGAATTAACATTTTTGCACTGTCTCTTACTGCTGTGTGTTGATTAAGAATATTGTTTTGAGTATTCAAGAAAATACACAAGTCTGGTAGCCTAGTTACTGCTCCAAATTGATGATTAGCATTTGTAAAAATTCCACCTCTCCAAAACCTAGTATGGGCATATTCCCCTGATTCTTGTGCAGTTTTTTCCACTAAATGTGCATTAAGGGCATTCCTATTGAAAAAACATATAATGCCGCCTCTATAGGCAATATGTGCAGTAAAATTTAATGCTTTCCGTAAATGCTCAGCTGTAATATCTAAATCAAAAATCAAATGCCCTTGTCTAGATCCATAAATGTAAGGTCTCATATAATCATTCAATGATCCTTCCTTGTGGCCATAGTGCACACCGGCATCAAATAAATCCTTTACAGTGAAGAGGTTATATACATTAAAATAATCTGGGTGATCTAGTGGATTGTTTTTGGTAAAGGCATTCCCTGGAAGAAATATTTTTACATTTTTAATTGAAAGGAAATTATTACTAAGCGATTTGATCAAAAACTTTTAAAGAAAGAAAATTTTTAAACTTACCATCTTGAGCTACTGGGACCTTCTCTGTTTGGGAAACTATTGAATAATGTCGGAAGAGGATAAAACCACTCCTCATACAAGGTTCTGAAAGGTACAATAGAAGCAGAACATTACTAAGAGATTTATAAATTCGTAATCAATTTCGTGACACAAAACTTACTCAAACATCTCGGTAACATAATATATTCAAAAATGTAAGCGATAACCTAAATTTTTTAGTAGTAAATCCATAAGTTTTTGATAAAACTCTTGAACTTCTAACAAGATCAAACGTCAAACCTAAATGTCAATAATGTCATGTAATGACTTCTTGTTCTGTTTACCAAATGGTAGGGTAGGCCAATGTTTAAAGCCATGCAGTATAATCAGGTGTAGTCTCTTAATATATAGAACTCAGAAGAATTCAGTAAATATATTAGTAAAGTATGGACTTAGTATTAGGAAATTAAATAAGGAATAACCTGACAGTGAATCCAATTAAAAGGAAGTAATAACAATTGAATAAGTCGCTACGATATGAAGATAGCAGCGCAAATAAAATGTAGTTATAAGTGTAAATCTACACTTCTATATCTATACTTATCTGTAAATGCGAATGTTTGGATGTTTGGTTGTCTGGAAGTTTGTTACTCAATCACCCTAAAACTAATGAACGGATTTTGATTAAACTTTGCAATATGGTAGCTTATGTACCAGAATAGCGCATAGGCTATAGAAATACTAACCTTTGCACGTTGTTTGAGACATAACATAGGTTACAGCGCGTTTTTAATCGTTTGGGTCACTGAATATTACATAAGTATTTGTGAAAATCCTTCTTTCTACCCGATGGCTTTAAAAGGAGGAGGCTGAAATGGAATTAAAGTTAAAGTGAAATATTAAGCTGCATACAGTAAGATGTTGCAATTTCCTTTAAAATTCGCTTTTACCATGACGGTCAACAAATCCCAGATGCACATTTTAAAAGTATCAGGCATTCATTTAGGCGCTCCATACCTTTCACATGGTCAATTATTTATATGTTGGTTGTTCACGTGTTTTCATTTAACTTATTTTGCACGTATTAGCAAGAAAACAATAAACTTTCCTTGTTTGTAGACAGTTGGTTTGTAAAAATGTTCAACACTCTCCCCAAGCCCTTACGACACTATATATACTGTATGGCGTCATAGTGTGACCATCTTTTTTCGTCACCTCTACCCCGCCATATAATTTTATTTCGGACTTTTGCCACATTTAATAGAACAATTTTACCTGAAAATAAAATTGATATTAAGCATACTTACCTTTCTCTAAGCCATAAATTGAGAGAGACATCTCCGTTTCCTGTCAAGTGCACCGCTTTTAGCGCCAAAACAGCGTCCTTCCGATCTAATCTAGCAGACAGTGGAGGTGGATATTGTGCTTGCGCAGCACAACTCACTAAAATACTCATTGCGACTCAATTTATGGCAATAGAAATTGTGCCTAAATGTATATGAATTAGCAGACAGAAATATACATTGGCTTAGAGCATGTATGGGCAACCTTTGACAAGTTGTGGGCCAAACTTTAGTGTGCAAATACATTCGCGGGCCGCGTTTAAAAGTAGTTCATTTTAAAGTAGTGTTGTGAAGTAGTGTTCATAATTTTTTGCACTATTGCAAATATCTATATATCAGACATGAAATAATACGACAATATTATTATAATATTACGACCATTATAAAAGCACATACGAAGTGCCAGAAAACCAAAGACTATATGGGGATCCAAACGAACACAAACCTGAGACTCCTACTGAAGATTTTCAAGCCAACCCACCAACTTTGGAGGAAATCAATAAAATAATAAAAATGAAACCATCTAAGTCAGCACCAGGTCCGGATGGTATCCCTTACATAGTTTACAAAAAATGTCCGTCGCTCCATAAACATCTTTTAAATATATTCGGTAAAATCTGGTCAAGAAAGCAAATACCGGTATCGTTCGGAAAAGCCCTTTTTGTCCTCTTTCCGAAAAACGACAATGTCAATAATCCCAAGGATACTAGACCGATAGCCCTAACAAATACAATTTCCAAAATATTTTTCTCTTTTTTACAAACTAAAATGACGCAATTCATGATTAACAATAGATATTTCAGGCCTAATCACCAGAAAGGGTTTTTGCCCGGAATTTCTGGATGCCTGGAACATAATACGTTAATATCGGAAAGCCTTAAAGATGCTAGAACTAGCGAGAGACAAATTACGGTTTGTTGGATAGACTTAGAAAACGCCTTTGGGTCGGTACGACATGAACTAATGATGTTCGCGCTTAAATGGTATAACTTTCCTACGGTAGTTCGCAACATTATTGCATCATATTATTCAAAATTAAAATTCTCTATAATTTTTAATGAAAACCATTCAAAACCACTTAATTATAACGTTGGTTTATTTCAGGGCTGTTGTATTTCTCCTATTATCTTTAATATAGTTATTAATATTTTAATAGACAAATTAATTAGAAATAAAAAAAAGTGGGGCTATCGGTTTAAGTTCAACAACAAATACACAGAATCCATACTAGCTTTTGCAGATGATCTCGCGATACTGACACGTAATCCGAAACAATGTCAGGTACTTTTAAATGTAGTTGAGGATTTCTGTACGTGGACCGGCGGATTGAGGACAAAACCAAGTAAATGTTTTAGTCTGTGTCTGGGTAGACGGAATACCAAATATACCTCTTACGATCCGGGTCTTATAATAGGCGGTCAGTGCGTTAGTACGGTTACGGAAGCAGCGCCGTTTAAATTTTTAGGTAAAAAAATTACCAAGGCCGTACTCCATCGTTGGATGTAATAGTCGATAGCTTTTTAAACGATCTCAAAAAGGTAGACAACCAACCAATAAGTAACGTCAAAAAAGCTTGGATTTACGATAATTATTTAACATCACATCTAAATTGGCCTTTCCTCGTGTATGATATAAATAAAACCCTTTTGTCAAAGTTAGATGCAAGCGTCATAAAGGCATTGAAGTTATGGCTCGGGTTAGCACACTCAGCGGATTCTTCAACCTCATTTAGAGACCGAAACAACTTTGGATTAAAATTAAAGAAACCATCGGAGCTCTACAAACATCTAAGAGTTACCAAAAGACATATCATCGGAAAATCTAAAGATGATACTGTAACTTCTCTCCCAAAAGACAATGTTGCCTCAGAACTCGAGTCACGACTTCAATTCCATAAAAAATGTATGATAGGTGCTCAAACAAATAAAGTAGGGCTAGGATCAAGTAGGAAAGTTCAAGACATAGACATAACAAAATCTTTTATTCGACAAGACGAAAACGATAATTACCGACTCCACGCGATGAGCCTAGAAATTCAAAACGAATGGGTGACCATAGGAGATTTTTGTATTCCACTAGCTTTGCAGTGGCGCACCTTAATTTATGATTGGTCCCCAGCATTATTAAAATTCTATCTTAATGCATTCCAAATGACTCTCCCAGATCAAAGTAATTTAGTAAGATGGGGCAAAGCCACCGAAAAGTCTTGCAACATCTGTGGGGAGGCAATAGGAACCGCGAAACACCTATTAGTAGGGTGTAGGGTACTTCTAGATAGAGGTCAATACTCGCGTCGCCACGACAAGGTATTAGAAATTATACGGGAAGCGGTTAGTCTTACAGTAGCAAGAGCGCGGAAGGGTATAACAACCACCAAACGATCTATAGAATTCGTAAAAGAAGGCTCCTCCAAAAAATCAAAAGCGAAGCCTTATTCAATATTAGGCGCGGCTCCTGATTGGATTCTCATGATGGACACGTATGAAAAGCATTACAAAATCCCTGGGGATGTTGGCGTTTCGTCATCCAGACCGGACTTATTCCTGTATTCGAAACATCTGAGGCGCGTGATACTTGTGGAGCTTACTGTTCCTTGGGAAACAAACATCCCAAGGGATCACACATTCAAGCTCAATAAGTATTACGAACTAACCAACGAACTGATCAGGAATAAATTTATAGTTAGTTTGTACGCGGTAGAGGTGGGAGCGAGAGGTATAACAGCAAAATCTCTCTATAGCCTACTTAAAGATCTTGGCCTTTCTAGAACAAGCATCGGTTCATTTCTAGAACGTACTTCAAAGGCGGCATTAGTAGGTTCTTTCCAAATTTGGTTAGGTAGGGAGAGGAGTGTGGAGGGTGAAGGTGAGCGTTTTTGCGTATAATAATGGGGCCCCTTAAACCTACTCCTGGGTCGCAAGTCCCAGGCACTGCTTGCACTCCTCTCCTTGCAACGCGATGGGGCCGGCACCCGCACGGTGAATCCATGGATTGCTAAGAAGCTTCGTCTCGTCTGTCCACCGTTGCCACGCAGGCTTATAGGTATTTAATGTAGATTGTCTCCAACTGCTATTTAGAAGTTTTATCTGATCTTGTCTCCAAGATTCTACTAAGGAAGACCACCTCGTATCAGCCACACTTTTAAACTCATTTGAGAAATTTGAGGAGGTGGAAGGTTGGTTCTCGTGTCTTTCAAAACATGGTCTAGGGGTAATATCTGGTATGGACGCCTTAAGGCTCGCGTCTCCAGATCTGGTTTCCAAAAAACGTTCTGCCAGTCCGGAACTACCAACAGGAAAGAGCCGGTTGCTCGATTCAAAATCAACTAGAATCCTCGGAATGAGACATGGTGGAGGGAAGATCCAAGCTAGCTTGTAATGCCACTCGCGACTGAAAGCGTTGTGATAAACAGCTTTTCGATCTCGAATATCGAGAGACACATACTTCGCTACGACATGCGCAGTCTGCGACGCGAAGAGGTTTATTTCGGGAGTACCGAAACGATGAACATTTTTTTTCGTGGCTCCTGGAAGAAGATGCCATTGCGAAGATCCTATTTCCCTCGAAAGTCGATCTGCTGTGTAATTGTAACGACCGGGTAGGTGATACACAGTCGCTTGTATTTGGTAGCGATCTATCTCGTGTAAGACTTCGTAAGTTAGGTCAAACAAGGCCTGAGACCTCGTGCCCCCCTCGTTTCGTAAATAGGAGACCAAAGTTCGATTTTCGCTTTGTATCATCAGACTTGACAGGTACATGGTATAACCCCTTTTTTGAACAACTTTTACAATGGCTGCCATCTCTAAAAGATTGCTGTGATAAATCATTTCTAGCTTTGACCACTGACCTGATAAAGTTTCGGTGTTTAGTTGTGCACCCCAACCAATTTTGGAAGAGTCGGTTGTTAGAAAAAACGTCGGTGGAGCGTAATGTACTGGAGACCACGCCGTACAGTTCAGCATCCACTACCGTAGGTTTAATATTACAGGGTGCGGAAGTCCGCGCGACCTCTGACCTCTTCCAGCATCATTGTGTTGCTGAACAACTGAACGGCACGGCAGTTCAGTCGCCCTCTGGGAATGACAAAGCTGCAAAAATTCCATAGCCCTAGCAGGCACTGAACCTCTTTCTGACTCACCTTCTTCAGCGTAAGCAACTTTTTTGTTTTGTGCCGAAGCGATTGAATCTTGTTTGCGGTAGTGACTTGGTGTTGTTCCAAGTATCCCAAATGATTCCCAGGTACTCGATCGACCGCTGTGGGATCAATACAGATTTTGGAAAATTTATTACAAAACCAAGACTTTGTAATAAACGACTCGCCAAATTTGTATGTTGCTGAAGAGTGTCTCGACATTGATTCACTATCAAAAAATCGTCGAGATATCAACATCAATCAATCAACAACCTTACTGCTTGTTCTCTTAGGATTTGCGCAATCCAATTCGTCAGACACGCAAAGACCTTTGGTGTCGTTGCCAACCCAAATGAAAGGCAAGTCATTTGCCAGAGTTGGTTGCATATTATAATCCTTAAGTAAGGACGATGAGCTGGTGCAATAGGCAGATGAAAATAGGCGTTCTTTAAATCCACTTTCACAAGCCAATCTTATGGTTGGAGAAAGTCGGAGACCTTGTACATATTTACTAAATGAAACTTGTCTATTTGGACATATTGGTTTAATAATTTTAAATTGAAAATCGGACGAACTGAGGATATCGTATCTTTCTTTGCAACTAAAAAGATTTTGGATACAAAACTGGGTGTTATTGAGGCTTTTTCGATTATTTTTAGATTTGCCATTTTTTTCCAATTGAATTAGAATTGCTTTTGAATTCTTGGTATAAAATTTTGTTGAAATCTTGGATGGATGTATTAAAGGAGGTCGACTTACAAATGGAATTCGATAATCCGTAACGATTTTTAACATGTACAATGGTGCTCCCAATGTCCTCCAAATGCTTACCTGATTTTCTATTTGCCCAGCTCGAAAGGTCTGATGATAGTAAATTTTCGCGTTTATAACGCCTTCCCATTGAGGCGTGTTTCTGACGCTTAGATCCGCGGTGGCGAAAAAACTCATCAGTTTTCCTCTTTTGCCATTGCGCAGGGTTAAGAAAACCCCTACATGAAGGTTGATCGTATGCACTGTTGGGGACAGGTATGACATATCTACTATAACTCTCATTATGGCCTTTTTGCGCAAAAGGATCTTTATTATACTTATCTTGCGCAGATTGTTTTCGATTTGTATTAACAAAAGTTCTCTGAACGCCACCTTGTTTGGTTACAAAATCTGTAAACTTTAAATCATTAAATAAATTATCTGATGAAGGCGATATTTTTCTCAACGATTCCCTCAAATATTTATTTTTAACAGATTTAAAAATAGCATCACGGCGCTGTTGCACGATATCAGCTCGCAAATCATTTGTAATAAATTACATTGAATCTTTTGATAATCGCCTTCTGAAAAAATTTCATTAATTTTTACCGTAATATCATCAATAGTTGTTGCATTTTGAAGTTCAGACAACCATGACATTAAATGATTTAAACCTTTCTGAAAAGCTTCATTTTGTAAAATAACTGCATGCGTAATAGCGGCAAGTGACTTTTCAACATTGGCTAAACAATAATTCTTGTCGTATATTTTTATAGTACCATTACATTCCAATTCTACAAAACCGGGGGTAGAATTGTATAACTTTTGAATTTCCGAATAACGCACTTGAGACCAGTCGGGAGAGTTAAAGTACTGTAATTTATTAAGTAATTCCAAATGTAGGTCACTAGTTCGTATAGTCTGAGATTTGAGGGTAGTTTGTAAATTCAAATCAATACCTTTTTCAAATCCTAATAAGTCTCGTTCAAGGTCACTTGTTTGAGGGATAGATAAGACTGAATCATTGTCTGAATTAAACGAATGTTTAGTGTTCTTAGAAATATGATCATGTAAAAAAGTCACTTTTTTACTTAGGTCTCTAACAACACTTTCAAGTTTACTTATCTTGTTATTTCGCCGTTGCCTCTTTCTATGTTTTTTGCTTCTCACCGAGGGCTACTTCGACTTTTTTTTTTTTTCCTAATGGAAATCCGTTATGGATACACCACAGCCCGGGGGAGCCGTGGGTTATGTCGGACTCACACCGACTAAAACCACTGGGGTGTTCCTTCGTCACGCTTACGGTGGGATCGCGGGGACGCTGTTGCACTTCCGCAATAGGGCTACTTCGACCTCGGTGAGAAGCAAACGCTGCTGCTGCCCGAAGAGTCATTTGAAGACGAACGGGCACGGGTAGGCTTGTTCTTGACCACATCGGCACTATTCACTGGATTCATATTGTAAATCACTACTTATTTAACGCAATAAAATCTGTATTAAACTAATTTAATGCGGCTGCACTGTTCGGAAACTGGAACGCCAATGAGTATTTTAGTGAGTTGTGCTGCGCAAGCACAATATCCACCCCTACTGTCTGCTAGATTAGACCGGAAGGACGCTGTTTTGGCGCTAAAAGCGGTGCACTTGACAGGAAACGGAGATGTCTCTCTCAATTTATGGCTTAGAGATAGGTACAGTCAAAACTTAATATACCATTTTATGTTCAGCTTCACCCACATTTCAATCACTTAAAAACACTTTAAATGAAGTCACGGGCCAACGGTAGGTATATAAGCAATATAAATGTCATTTTTACAATCCACGTAGACGGAGTCACAAGCAACAGCTAGTAAGTTATAAGAGGTATGATTATATTGACCCAGGCACAGTCTGTAGGTCACAATTTCGATATTAATTTTTTCACCACAGAGTCAATAAATAAATATAATAACTACAAAAATTTATTAGTCATTACTCATTAGACATTAGGTTGACGTTGACATTTGACTGATTGTTAGTTATTTTATTTTTAACAGCAAATATTTATGTGATCCTTTTAAAAAGGACCTTTTTAATAAAGTGAAACGCTCCTATAAAAAATGGCTAAATCCAAAATTGAAGATGTTGATTTGTATGCTCTATTAGATTTACAAATAACAGCTAGTGAATCAGAGGTATGTATAGGGTAAACAGACAGTCATTGGACAGTTAAGCAAATAATATACTTTGAAGATTTTTTTTCATTCGACTATTTCACTATCTTAAAAACTGTATAGATATTTTGAAACTAGATTAAATGAGCTACCATAAAAATCATTTAAAAATCTTAACACTTGTGAATAATTGTAAAATATCAGTAAATTAAAAAATATGAACAAAAAACACAGTCATTGGACAAAATTTATAATTATTGGACAGTTGGTAACAATTATTGGACAGTCTTTGAATATAGCGAAATAATAGATAAACATGTAATAAAACATCATAAGAACATTTTGTTTACTATTAATAGTTTACTTTTTTTTATTTTTTTTTCTAAATCATAAAATATTCATTAACACCTAAAACTAAATCGTATGCAAATGATTCATCACTAAACTTTAATCAGTCTTAATTATTGGATATCATGAAAATTTAAGGAAAAAAATATAGTTAAAGTAAAACTTTAGAAACATAACAACTTGAAGTTATTATTTTGAACTGTTTGGTCATCAAAGAAATTAAAGTAGATAGAAAAATAGCTAGAAAATTTTTAGAATTCTCTTTTTTGGTACATATCAAATAGCATCTTAGTCTCTTAGTCGATGGTTTTATTAGCTGGACCGTTAGCACATTCTTCCAAGCTTAAATCATCATCATCATTATTGCTCATGCACTCTAACGAAGGTGGCACACGATTTGGCAGCGGATTTTCCTCAATAAATTTGGATAAACTACATTGCAAATTTTCATTTTTTAAGGGAAAGTCCATCATCATTAACTTTTTAATCCAAAGTTTCAAGATATATTCTTCATCTGTTATTAAAACTGGTTGGGGTGTGAAGGAAGTCCTATGATCAGAATTTTTTAATTTAAAATGCAGAATCGTTTTTTCGAATATCATATTTTCTAGCAATTTCTCTTATCTTCGGGTTTTTAGTTTGTTGTATTTATTTGAGTGCTAAATTCATATTGTTTGGGTCATAATTTTTCTTCTTTCTATTTTTGAGACTCAAAATTGTAACCAAACAATTATTGGACACAATAAGTGACAGTTATTGAACGCTGTCCAATAACTGACAAAATAGTCCGTGATATTTGAACTTGAAATTATAATTATAACGAATTTAAAGGCTATAAAATTAAAGTAAAAAAAACGTAGAAATTCTAATTTTTGAAAAAATATAGTTATTGGACATTGTCCAATAATAGTTTTTTTTTAAATTGTGGTGTACAATCACTGGACGGGTTAAAATACCTTCAAAATATAATATTTATAAGTTAAAAATCATTTTATCATGTAAATTATATCATATCCTACCAATCTCCAAACAGCCAAAACAATAACATTTTCCACTAAGAAAATATCGTAACAAAACACTTGACTCAACCTTATGAAAAAAATATTTTTTCAAGACAATTGTCCGTTTCCGTGATAGCCGCTAGGAAATAATTATTTTGACACTTTGTTACTGCCATCTGTTATAAGAGGTTTAAACTAATACAATGCTAAGTTTTCATAGATTTTATCAATAACTATAGATGTCACTCTTTGCTTGTTGTTTTCTTATTTTTTGAAAAACAATAGCGACTGTCCAATAACTATCCAGTGTCCAACGACTGTCTGTTTACCCTATGTTTATCATTGTAGGTATTTTTTTTACTCCTATAAATGAAATAGAAATTGAATCAAAAGAATCATTAAAATAAATTTAATTTGGCCCTATACTTAGCAAAAAAATTTAATTGGTTAAATATATATATATATGATCAGTCAACCAGTACGGATTTGAGTTTAGTAATCCTACAGAATTTATGGATATTACAAAATAATTATGTTGTAAGTTACACGTACTGACTATTTATTATTATAAAACACTGACACTATTTGAAATTAACTGAAATTGATGAAATACTTTAATTATTGTACAACAAGTATAATGTTCTTAAACTGTTAAATATTGTATTACATTAATTTCAAATGCTATTTTCAGGTTAAAAAAGCATATCGCAAGAAAGCTTTGCAGTGCCACCCAGATAAAAATCCTGATAATCCCAAAGCGGCAGAAACTTTTCATGAACTATCACGTGCTTTAGAAATACTCACAGATAAAGCTGCCCGAGCTGCTTATGATAAAGTCTTAAAAGCAAAAGCCGCAGCAAAATTACGACATCAAGAATTAGACAGTAAACGACAAAAATTGAAAGAAGATTTAGAAAGAAGGGAACAGGAAGCAGCCTCTAGTGGATCAAAACATAATTTAACAGATGAACAAAAACTTGCAGAAGAGATAAAAAGATTACAAAAAGAAGGTAGTCAACTTTTGCAAGAAGAACACCAGAGAATGAAGCAAGAGATAAAAAGAACAATGAAAAACCTTAATGAACCAGTATGGGATTCTAGTTTAAATAGAATAAAAATAAGTTGGAAATCTAATAAAAATGATCCTGAAAATGGTGGTTATAATGAAACTAATCTGAATAAGTTTTTAAAGAAGTATGGAGACATTGTTGCAATTATTATGTCACCATCTAAGAAAGGTAGTGCACTAGTTGAGTATGCGTCTAAAGAAGCATCTGAAATGGCTGTCGAGTTTGAAAAAGGTAACCAGTTTTAATGAGTATTTTTCTGTAATATACCAGTACCAAGGTACTGGTTTACCAGTTACAAATAAAAACTATTTTTTTTCTATTGCATTAACATTTATTACTTTGGCATGTATTAGTTATACTAAAATATAATAACATTAAAGACATTTTAAAATTATTTCCCTTGTATTGGCTTTAATACATTTATTTAAATGTGTTAGTTTTCAATAAAAACATGCACTCCTTAGCAAAATTCTTTATTGCCAATCTTAAGGATTGTTTTAAAGACTCCAAATTATCATGGCATTTGGAGCATACCATAATCTCTAAAACTAACCATAAATCATAATCTAGCAGACTAAGATCTTGTCTAGTCCAGGGATGGTGGCCACTCCTCAATCCTGATGAAATCTGTAACTTTATTTTCTAGTTGTTGAGAATCATCTTGATACACTTTTGACAATGTGTTGACATCTTTTTCACAACAATATTGCTGTAATTCCTTCAAAGGTAACACTCCACCAATGTTACTGAAGTTGATATATGTCTATGTTGTACTCTGCTGACTAATTGGGATGCTTCTTTAAGCTTTAACAATAAACTCGGTAATTCTGCATGCTCTATAATTAAGTTTTATTTTTCTGTCACCTGCGTTTGCGTACTAATTTGATCAAGTACCAAGCTTAGTTGTTTTTAAGTTAATAGTTCGCTTATAACATGTAAGTACTAAGTTGTCTTTTAAAATACGCGACATTGGTCTAAGTACCATATTCATTTTCCTATATAAATTTTTTTGCTTTCCGACAACATTTGTTTGATCTTTATCCTTCACTGCTTTGATCGCCCTTTTCGTACAAATACTACATTGATGTCACAAAGTTTTCGTTGTCCTTAGCAATTGTGTACCGACCACACAAATATTCAACTTATTAGTTGATTGATTGATTGATTGACTTGGAATTCCAAGTAGGTATTTAAAAAAAAAAATGTGATTGTTCTCCATACCTACTATGTGTGCTATTACAACAATTTAGTTCTCTTTTTAACCTCACTCAGCTTGACATCACTTGGAGGTGAGAACGAGCACCTAGATCTAAATTGTAAAAATATTTAAGGATGAAGTAGTAGGTATTATGTATAGGAAATAATGTAGAGAGGCGCCCTCAAAAGATGTGGTGCAGTATTTACAATTAACCCTGTATAATTCTAAAGAGAAAAGGTTACCATTTATTTTTCTTATCTTTCAGGTCTTCAAGAAAATCCTCTCACATTGAAATGGTTGAATCACCGACCCATTTTGACAACCAAAAAAGAAACACCGTATACTAGTTCTCTTTTGAGTGATAGAGATTATGAATCACTGGTACTTACTAAAATGAGGCAAGCAGCGGAAAGACAAAGGTTAATAGAAGAAATGCTTAAAGAAGATGAAGGAAATAAATAAAAAATGTTTTAACTTTTTTGTTTACCTATCAACCCATGTTAAACCAATCTCATTGACTGTTTAAATTTTGATATATTTTTATTTTATTTAATGATAAAATTATTTCGTTTAGATTGCACATAAATTTACAAATTTTATGTGTAGGTACATATTTAACTTTCATAATTAATTATTGTAAAACTGCATAACTTTCGTCCCATGATGATAGGTTGTTTAGCTAAACCTCTGACTTTCCTTTTGGGCATTTCATATGAATGTTTGTGAGAAGAGTTTTATATTGTTTTTATCATGAAATCGACAAACCTTAGGTAATTTACCAATTTTGAATCTTTTATCACAATTAATTACAAAGAACAAGATCAATTTGTTAAATAATAACAGCTGTTTCCCTTCCAGAGCACAAAATAAGACAATGTTAATTATAGGTTTTAGTAATAAGAGAAAAGTTTGCAGTCTATTAAATGTAAAAACAAAACTAAGAGGGTAGGACAATCATTGATTAAGAGCTCAAAGAATCCAGGTTAATTGTATTCTTAACTATTATTCTTAAAAGTTTTTTCAAAAGGTTTCCATTCCTTTACAAATTCTATAACTTTTTTTCTTTGTATATCTCCATATTCTCTTTTAGGATTTTTCCAAATGCTGTGATCTAAGTCTAACATGCCTCCAATAATTTCCTATAAAGAAGTTTTGAACCAGTCAAAAAACATTTTTCAGTAATTCAAATAACATAATAAAAAGAAATTACCTCTGCAAATGATTTTGGAAATAATTGTTGATCTTCTATAACATGGGCAAAACCTGGATCCATACCAAAATCAACCCAAAAATAAGGCAAGCCTTTAGGAATACCTTTCCTTATATTTTTCCCTTTTAATTCCACAACTTTTTTGTTCATTGACCACTCTGACTCAGATTCTAAGAGAGCCTTTTTAAAATAAATGGAGGCCATATCACCAACATCTCTGGGTAATGGCACACAATTAATAACCAAATGAGGGAATCTGTGTAATCTTTTAGCTGTTTCATAAAATACAACATCTTGATCTTGAGAATTGAAGAATTGGGTAATAATATTTCTATAATTCTTAAAAAAAAAAAAAACAATATAGTAATAAAGACATGTCACAATTTCTGCATATCAGTAACTAATACAACAAAAATACTTACTAATATTTCTTCCCAGATATCTTCATCAACATTTGTAACACATGTAGAATGCTGTATGGTACTTAAAATGCAATGGCCCTTCACAAGAGACTTTCTTTGGGGTAACGCCATGTATATTTTACTTCCACAACTTACTACCAAATGTTTTAACATATTCTTGGAATCAAAGCAATATTCACATCCATCTAAAGATTTCTCTAACTTTATATTCTGGTTAATGGCATTCTGTTTTTCTATTTCATTAGTGTTGGCTGGGTTTTTATTCTTTGAAATATCATCTAAGAAGATATCCGCAAGATCATCATTAGGATTCTTACTTTTACTAGCAATTCGGGCCAACTCTGCATCTTCATTGTAATTATTACCATATTTTTCTTGTTCAAACTGAAAAAAAGTAAAATATTTTAGATAACATTATTTAGAATATTACGTAACAATGACATTTTTAATATAACATACCATTTGAGCTAAGTTGTATCTATCATCATCACCAAAATATTTAACTCTTCCCTCGGCATCATGTGTTTGTGCCTTCTGTTTATTGCCTTTGCTTCCTGGGTCTCCAGATTTATTAATTAATGGTCTACTGTTACCAGTGCTTGATGTTGACATCAATAAGATTCTATCATCTTCAGTTTTACCAGCATCAGGGTTATTTTTTCTATATTCCCTTGCTGCATCCAATTTACCTTTAAGTTCCTCAACTAATTTGGTGTCACCCATTATTTCTGCTTTCACAATTTTTGCTGCAAGTTTATTCATCTTTTCATCAGAAAGATAGAGGTCACATTTGGCTTTGTTCTCTTGTAAAGGTTTAGATGTATTTGAAGTAACTTGTTGAGTTAGATCATGTAATCTTTCCTCTGTAATTTCTTTGTTCTTTTCAGTTGTATCCTTTCGCCAATTGAATGATCTTCTGTCATAATCTGATTTATGTTTGTTTTTATGTTCATTCTGATTTTTGATGGATGAAATGGGTGTGGAATAATATGTATCGTCATTTGATGGTCTTATGAATGCTCGGGATTTTCGCAGATTCTCAGATGTCTGTGGCACACCAGAACCTCCATCTTTCCAATACGGATTTAGCTCTCTACTGCTTGTGGATGGATTGTATGAATCAATGTTGATTTTTTCTTTAGTGTCTTGTCGTGATTTGAGGTCATCTTTGGTATATGTTTTTAGCATTCCAGTCATGGCCATCCATTCATCTCGATTGGTCGTTTCACTATTTACGCGTTGCTGCTCAACCCATTCATCTGAACAAGAACTCAATGAAGAATCTGAGGACTAATATTTAGCCAATTTAAAAATGTAATAACTAGGTATCTAATAGAAAAGTAGTTACGATATAATACTTACAGATCTTTTTTTACGTTTGTTTTTCTTTGATACATCAGGTCTTCGTTCTTTAGATCTTTTTTTATTTTTCCGCTTTTCTTTCATTATTTGAAAGGAAAAGTACTGTTTTACAAAAAGACTAAGTAATTTGTTGTTTTTGTTTACTTTGCTGTTTAAATGTCTGATAAACTCAAGGTGATAAATATGTAAATCAATACCTATTAGCAGTAAAATTAAAACAGCCTAAGTTATCCTATTTAATACGAATAATACTCACTAATTATTATTCATATTTCATGGAGTATGGATGAGAATCTTCGCAAAAGTACAATATATTATATGAATTATCATAGAGTATTTGTATTATAATATAAGGATAATATAGATTATAGAATATAGATAAAAGAGTTCTCATCGACGATTTATATGCGGCAATTTTTAAGGAGCGACCTCTTTAAATTAAATCCGAATTAATTCATTTAAGCGTATAAACTTACTAGAAAATATATTTATTTATTTATTTCATTTACTTTAATAAACCTTTTTGTAATAAGATAAAAAAAAAAACGAAAAAAAACTAAGAAACGAATTATCAATTAGTGTTTAAAATGAAACATTAATTTAATGGCTAACAGTTTTTAATATTATATTATTACGAAATACAAATATGGTGATAGCAGTTATAATTGCATTTTAAAAATATGTTTTTATCTATCAGATTATCTGACTAATATATATAAGTGCGATTGTTTAGATGCTTGGATGAATAGATGTTTCTTACTCAATCACGCCAAAACCCCTTAACGGATTTTGATGAAAGTTAGCAATATTGTAGCTTATGTACCAAAATAACACACAGGCTATAGAAATACTAACTTTTGCACGATATTTTGTGTGTGACATAAAATAGATTATAGAACGATAACTAATTGCCACGGAAGATCTTGTTTTTAAAAGTTTAGTTCACAGAGTTTTACATAATTACATATATTTGAAAATCCTTCTTATTACCCGACGACTTTAGAAGGAGTGCTATGTTATTCAAATACCTATATGTATTTTAATATAAATATAGCCAATTATGTCATTGTTATGTTCCCTGCTACAGTCTAAACGTATTGATATGTCAAAAAATAATCGAAAATAATATTTTTAGGGCTTATGTTTCTAGCCATGAAAATTATTTTTTACATCCTATATGAACGAAGTCACGGTCAACAGCTAATATTTAATGTATGTTATTTATTTATTTATTTTTTTTTTTTTTTATACAATCTAGGGCAATGCTTGACTACATTCCACCTGATGGTAAGTGGAATGTAGTCTTAGATGGTAAGGCGCATTGCCCTAGCAGCCTATTCACTCTTCTCTTGAAGACACCCACATTACATTTGGCCGGAAATACCGACGCAGGCAAATTGTTCCAGTCCTTCGCTGTACGCACTAAAAAAGAGGAAGCAAAGCGCTTCGTTCGGACAGGTGGAATGTCCACAACAAAAGGATGGATACCTGCCATGCGTCGGGACGTCCGGTGATGGAAGGGGGACGGGGGAACTAAGTCGTATAGTTCCTGAGCACACTAACCAAAATGTATCCTATAGAATACTGAGAGGCTAGCAATTTTACGCCTGTGTTCAAGGCTATGGAGGTCGGCTTCGACCAATTCGGTATCGCCGATAAGCCTCTTTGCTCGCCTCTCAATTGAGTCCAGAACCGCAAGATGAGACTTTGCGGCACCAGCAAATATGTGTCCACAGTACTCTACACACGACCGGATCTGTGCTTTGTATAAAACAAGAAGCTGTCCCGGTGTAAAGTACTGCCGAACCTTCGCAAGAACGGCAAGCTTTGCTGCTGCTGCTCTTGCTCTGGACTCAATGAACCGACCAAAGTTGAGGTTCGAGGAAATCTCTAAGCCTAACAACTGAAGCCTGTCACTGTATTCCAAGGATACATTCTGGAAAGTAGGAGCCAAGGTGAAAGGGCTCTTTTTGGCAGTGAACAGACACGTCTGCGTTTTGGTGGCGTTGAACTTGACAAGATTGGCATTGCTCCATGCGGAGACTGCCTGAAGTTTGTCATTCAAACGTTGCACCATGGCTTCTCTTTCAGACTGTACTTGATCTCGACTAGCCCGAGTACTCGGCAGATATCTTTCTACAACTGTGCTGTCGTCTGCATACCCATAGATACCGGGCTTTAACAGATCATTAATGTGCAGCAGAAACAGAGTTGCAGAAAGAACGGACCCCTGAGGCACTCCGGCATTTATTGTCAAGGGTTCCGAGGAACACCCGTCGACAACTACTCGGAGAGATCTGTGGCTCAGAAAGTCCGTTACCCAGCCGATCAGACCAGGAGATATACCGTACGCTGAAAGCTTGCATATAAGGCTCGCATGCCAGACCCTGTCAAATGCCCTCGAGACGTCCAGAGAGACGGCGACCGCTTCTCCGTTCTTCTCGATGGCCTCGCCTAAAATGTGTGTAGCATACACTAGGAGGTCCCCAGTAGACCTATTACGGCGAAACCCGTATTGTCGGTCACTGAGGAGATCGTTACCTTCTAGGTATGCTAGTAGGCGCGAGTTCAATACACGCTCCATAATCTTGCAGAGTATGGAGGTGATTGAAATCGGTCTGTAATTGACAGGGTCGGCACGGCTGCCTTTTTTGGGCACGGGTTGCACATTAGCAAGCTTCCAGGATTTCGGCACTATTCCAGTCATGAAAGAGAGACGATACAGACGTGTCAGTACAGGAGACAACTCAGCTGCGCATGTCTTGAGCAGAATGGCTGGTATACCATCAGGACCACTGGCTTTATTCACATCTAAACGACACAATGTTCTCCATACCTCTTTGTTAGTGATGCGGATTTCAGGCATCGAAATACCGCAGTGAGGAAGATGTGCTGGAGAAGCATTGCCAGTGTCTAGATGCGAATTATCAGCAAACAGAGAAGCAAATACATTCGCTTTCTCTGTTGCTGTGTGGGCCAGGGATCCATCCGGCTTCAGCAGAGCAGGCAGTGAGGGCTGGCAGAAATTCGACTCGATCGCTTTCGCAAGAGACCAGAAAGCTCGACTGCCAGTTGGTCTGGCAGAGAGATTTTCGGCATTCTTAGCGACTCGATCGAGACGAGCCTTCCGCAATGCCTTTTTGTAGGACTTGGCAGCTTGGTTAAAGGCTCTCTTCTTTATACTTACATCCGGAGTTTTGCGGCTTCGAGCATCAGCCCAAATAAGGTATGCCGAATGTTTTCGGTCATGTGCATGACGACATTCGGCATTAAACCATGGGCGAGCTTTGCCACCGATGGGTACATCAGCAAAAGGAATAAAATACTCCATTGCCTGATGCACCACATCAGTTATAGCATCCGCGCAACTCGACGGATCCAAAGAAGAGAAGCAGACCTGCCGCCAAGGATAAGAGGCAAAAAAGTGCCGCATCTCATCCCATTCTGCTGACTTGTATTTCCATACTCGCCTAACACCATGTGGTTCGAAAGCTGGTGGGGAATATGTAAATACAGATTTCACCAGACAGTGATCGGAGGTTCCCAAGGGGGACGTGACCTCTACACGATACCTGTCCGGATCAGTTGTCAGCAGAAGGTCCAGGCAATTGGCTGTATGGCCTACCACATCTGGTACCCTTGTCGCTTGCCTCACCAGCTGAAAGAGGTCCAAGGACAACGCAAAGTTCCGCGCTTCTCTTCCAGCATGGTCGGTCTTCTGGTACGGGAACAGCCAGTCCTGATGACAGGCATTAAAGTCCCCCAGAAAGACGAGCTGCGCCGAAGGGTACTGATACAGAGCCATATCTGCAGCCTCACTGAGATACTCAAATAAACGAGTTGTCTCCTGGTCACCGCTGTGCGAACGGTAGACACAGGAATACAGGATTTTTTCGTTTCCTGTGTCCACTAAAACCCATAGGGAAGAAAAAGTGGGGTCTTCAAGGTGACGGAGACGCTGAATACAGAGGTCGTTCCGCGCATACACACTGACTCCGGCCCGTGAGCGAAAGTTGTGCTCTAACGAGTAACCGGGATAATCCAAGTATGCAGCGCTCAAAGGACATTGTATCTGCGTCTCCGTCAAAAAGAGCAAGTGCGGCTGCTCTGTCTCCAGGTGGTGGTGGACAGCTAAAAGATTTGAGTGCAAACCCCTTATATTAGTGAGGTGCACTTTATATGAGGAGGAGTGCAACCGCTGCTTTAACTTGTTCCCTTTTTTAAACTTTTTCATAAAAAAATAAATATAAAAGTGAATAGGGATGGGAAATGGCAGTTGAACGAGGCGGTACATATCGAACCCGACGTCGAAATTGGTGATGTCTTGCCACTGGGAGGCTAGTCTGGAGACTGCGGGGACGCCCGAACCCCCCCAGGGATCGCCATCGGGCCTCCTCGTCTGGTCGCCAACCAGCACGATGGAGCCACCCTGGGATTTTTCGCAGCTGGCGGGGCAGCCTTTCGTGGGTGGCTAACCCACTAATTGGGCCCCCAACTATCTGCGGGCGGCCAGCGGAAAGCCGTCGCTTCGGATCCCGCTACCCTCCTCGACTAGACACCCGACAAAACAAACACCAACCCGACGTCAAACCGGTTCGCCAACGCACCGCAACTATTCAGACCCATTTCCCATAAACGGCTTCATCGAGCAGCGTGCCGGAACACGACTAGGTCGCTTTGCGGCACGACTCTGCCCGATGGGTGGTAACTTTGCCGGCGACCGGATGTTATGGTCTACCACCAAGAAAATAATATACATAGAATATATATAATATATTCCGCCCGGTTCAAGTGGGAGTGGGCGAGACATGTGTCGCGGATGAACCTCAAGCGCTGGGCCCACATCTCTACCCTGTGGGTCCTGGAAGGAACACTAAGTCATGGCAGGCCACAGAAACGCCGGCGGGATGGCCTAGTCTCTTTCGACAGCGGGTGGTGAGAGCCCGCGAGTTATAGAGACATCTGGAAAAGTTTGGGAGACCTTTGCCCAGCTGTGGGACGAAACAAGTTAAGAAGAAATATATATATATTCTTTTTATGAAATTTTGTGGAACATGCATCGTATTATATATCTTTATATTTTTAATTTTAAGAGAATGTAGAGTGTTATTGAAATTTTCCGGTAAAGATGTTAAGCCAGCGCACAGTTAGCATTGAAAATCAGAAGTATTACTACAGTTATTAGTCACATAGTTTTTGAGTCATTTTTGTTTAATATACTGTTCAATTTAAGTAGTTTAAAACCGGGTGCACTTATTTCCCTAATTTTTTTAACGAATATACATTCAAATGAGTACTATAAATTGTTTATACATTCAATACTGTAATGTTATTCCTACTTGGTGTAATATATTAATATTTTTTTATTATACTCAAAATTATGTTAGTTTGTATTTAAAATATCCTTACTTCTTATATAAGAAAAATATTATATTCAGACTCAAAGAGACTTAAAATACATATTAAATTATATATGTTTTACTTATTCGCGAAGCATTATTAAGAATTGCCGAAGTTTTTATTTAATGAA
Source organism: Napeogenes sylphis (assembly GCA_959347405.1). Classification (NCBI taxonomy): domain Eukaryota; kingdom Metazoa; phylum Arthropoda; class Insecta; order Lepidoptera; family Nymphalidae; genus Napeogenes; species Napeogenes sylphis. The sequence goes on from OY365777.1 coordinate 19,869,024, forward strand.
GAAAGCAAACTATTTTGTAAATGTTTTTTAAATGTAAACCTTGCATAGCTCCCTCAATTTATTGTTTTAAAGAAGTCCATATTTTAATAGGCTTTTTTGGTACTCCTTAGCATTACTTGATATCTTGAACGCATACTAATAGTGAATACAGATTACCTATTGAATACTGATTGCTTGATTAGGGATTGCCGTCTATTGATGAGAAGTGAGAACGTACAATTTTGTATATTGTGAATTGTATTGGTATTGGTTTGATCATTGTGATGAGGCGATTGTGTTTAACAGTGAACTAAATAATAAATGTTCGTTGTTTAAATTTTAAGATTCATAAGTTTCAAAGATTGTATCATGTATGACAATAGCAATGCTTTTAAAATAGTTTTGTAAAGGTGTTTGACATGCCTCAAGAAAATTTAATGGAAGTGAAATTAAATTAGGTGTGTTGGGAATTGTGATCCGCGTAGGACTACTTAGAGCTGGTTTGTGTTACACCTGTTTATTACTGCATGTAACTTTTGGTGACTGAAGCGTGAATTGCGCGTAAAATTGAAAACAAATGATTATTTTCGTAATGTGCATTCAAATTCACTTTTGATGTAGATTGTAATTTGTGGTAAACAGTATTTATGAAACTATTTTATATTAATTTAAATTGGAAATTGTGTTTATGACTCTAAAAAATATATAACTTCAAAAATTATACAGTTTTTTAGGTATGCCCTTTTCTATGGGAGATAAAATGTTGTTGATAAGTATAATTTTATTTTGTTCAACAGAATAGTTTAACATCATGTTTTCAAAAAAAAAGAAGAAGCCTCTGATTTCACCACCAAGTAACTTTGAACACAGAGTGCATACTGGCTTTGACATAAGTGAGGGAAAGTTTGTGGGACTGCCTCTCCAATGGGCTTCCCTTGTTGGTAATAATCAGGTAATAAATTTGTTTTTTTATATTTTAAAAGTATAGCTGACTAGTCAGTGATTTTATCAACAGATAAAAATATTAGCACCCAGTCCAAATTTAACAAACAAGCTGAGTAATATAGTTTTCACAACACTTACATTTCTAATAAAGGTTAGAATTCAGTTTAGTTCAGTTAGTTTTTGTAAATTCAACACATAAGGGTGCCCAATATTGCATTAAAATCAGTTATTTTCTGAAGCTAGATTCTAGTGAGGTTTGTAAACAGAAACTTGGATTTTTATGGTACTTTTGAGATTGATAGCATTATAACAAAGTCTAATGTTAAATGCGAAATCTGAAATTTGATATAAAATAATCTGAGTACATATTTTTGTTTTCATATTTTACAGTACATATTTTAGTTTTTTAATTATCTTTATTATGAAATAACTACTCATTCTCTTGATGTATTTGGGACCAAATACAATCAACAATATTATTTTGAATTTTATATTTATTAATCTAGAAATTCTAATATTTAGAGATATGTTTTAGTTTCTGTAACTCTGATAAAATAATATGTTCTTTTATAGATATTAAAGTCAACCAATCGTCCCTTACCTTTAGTGGATCCATCTGAAATAACACCCACTGATATATTAGACCTAAAAACAATAGTTCGAGGAGATCACAGATCCTCTTCAGTGGCTACTGTATCAAGACCTGTATCTGCAAACCCGATGACTCAACCTGTTCAAAATGGAGTTGTTTTGCCGAAAACATCAAATGTTGCTCGATCAAATTCACTCAGAAGCACAAGTCCACCTAGAATAAGACGAGATCTCCGGAACCAACCGAATATACCACCTTCGGTTCCTGAAGAGTCCCCACCAGTGCCTGCACCACCACAATACCCCAGTTTGAGACGAGAACAGAGCAACTTCTCTATTAACAAGCCTGTGTCCGATTCTCCTGTTGAATGGTCACACTCACATGAAGCTACTGTTAGAAATCTTACTGAAGTAAATGACAATCAGCAGGCAGCTATCACTTACCAAAACATTCAGAATGCCAATGTGCTGTTCCCACACAGTCACCCTCCACAGCCACAGCCTCATGGTGTAAATGGAAATAATAATCAAGGTGACTATAGTTTTTCTTACAATTCATCAGACTTCTTTTCAATATCACAAAGTTTATTTATCAAATAAATATATGTAATAAATGTTTGTGTATGGTTAATTATAAATTATACTAAGCAGGTATATTTATGATTACCCTTATTTTTTATCATTCATTTTATAAAATATATGAGAGTACTGACTTATTTTTTTTTATAACAAAGGTGATGGATACCCTGCCTCACTGAGACACCAGCAAGCAGGACCTCCACATATGCCAATGGGTGAATCAAAACATGAATTGAGATTGACCCATGAACAGGTAAATTATATAAAAGTATTGCCTATTTTTGGTGTGAAGACTAAATAAAATTAAGTATAATATAGTCATTTCAATTAATGGTTTACAATGTGTTAAGTTTTTATTATAACCTAAAGCTAAAAAACATATTCTTTATTGTGGCTTATCTAAGTGTAATTGACATCATTATTGATGTCTCCGTGAACTAAGATATAAATGTAGGTCACGACATGTCCATATCTAACTGACTTGTATCTTGATGTTTTGAAATTCCAGGATTCAATATCGATTAGAAAAGAAATACGCCGAATTAATTATTAAAAAAAAATCATAATTAAAATGTATATCTTCTTAGATTAGATTAGACAACAAGTAAAATAAAGTAACATGGTATATTATACATAAATCGTATATAGATATATGTATATAGCAAGCGCATCATAACATAGTTTACTGTCCCGGAAACCTTCATTAGAAGTTCGCCTCCGGATTTAGTTCGTGACCCCGTTAATCCTCCAAAGCTTTGATAAGAATTTTAAATGCGTCGATTTGAGCACTTGAACTACTCGAGTCACTTAGAACCGATTTACAAAAAATATACACAAGAAAATTATTAACATTATTGTACTGTATCCCTGAACGAGGTTTGACGTTACGAAAACTATGGCAGTTTACTAAATATTAAAATCGAAACATATATTTATTAAACACTCTATGCATCAAAATATATTAAAATAATTATAAAATCTGTTGAAAAATTGTATTATTTAAGATAATTCATGAATGATCCTAAATAACTAAAAGTAAATATATTTTTTTAAACAAATTATCTTAAATATTTAAATAAATCTTGTTTCCTAGAGCGTATAATAAATATATGTTTCGATTTTACTATTTGGTAAACTGTCATAGCTTTCTTAATGTCAAAACTTGTACTAGGGGTACTGTACTCCTAGTATGAGTTGTGACGTTACGAAAACTATGACAGTTTTTGAAGTCGTCAAATCAAAACAGAATTATTATATTAAAATTATATATATCTGTAGTTATTGCGAATGATTCTAAATAAATTAATTTTTTAACAGATTTAAAAAATATTTTATAAATTTTGATTCATAGAGTGTATAATAATTCTGTGTTTAGATTTGTCGATTTACAGTCGCAGGAAAACGGATGAAGTTACTTTTTTATTATATACTAGCTGTGCCTGCGACTTGGTACGCATCTATTTCGATAAAACGTACCCGTTCAAAGTTTCATTAACCTTCGTGTGTTTGCGTATAGGAGTATTTCAAGTTTATTTTTATACTTTTTAGGACTAAAAAGAGGGGTGTTATAAGTTTGACCTGTCGATCTGTGTATCTGTGTGTCTGTCTGTGGCAATGTAGCGGGCAAACGGGTGGACGGATTTGAATGCGGTCGAGATGACTCTTAGCTATGATTGGTCGAAATAGAAACATTCGTCTCCAAGATATTGACGTTTTATTGGTAAAAGGTTCTTATGCAATACTAGTTATTCCCAGCGGCTTCGCCCGCGCTATATAGGATAAAAAGCCTTGTTATGTAGGCCAAAAGGTTTTTACACTTATTTACTCAGGTAAAGTACTCCATTGAGGATAGTGTTGCCCGTGACTGCGTCCACGTAGACTGTTAACAATATATTTTTATATGGCTAATGATCGTAGTCATAAAGAGTCACGGGCAACAGCTAGTGATAATATAAATCCCTTCATCATAGTGTTATTAGTGATTGTAAATTATATTAACTCTTATTGTTTATATTTATTAACATTCTTATATACCTAGATGAAAAAGTCTTGAATCATGTTACTTAATAAATTTATAATTTATTACACTATCGAAATTTTTACGTGGATCCTTATTTTTCTCATATATAATATAGCTTATGTTCATCGGAGGGATAATGTGAGATTCTAAAAGTATAATATTTTTTAAATTGGTCATGTATTTTCGGAGCCTATTCAATTTAAACAAACAAACAAATCTTTCCTCTTTATATTATTAGGATAGAAATAGTTAAACAACTGAAAATTTGTGTGTCCGTAGGTTTATTTAGTACAAAAGAGAAACTAGTATCATAACTTTAAAAAGCAGAAAAAAAATAATATTTAAAAAACAGCCGATACAAAAAGACTCAAAATAATATTATTATGTATTTATTGAAGTCATTGCGTCGAGGAACCGCTTAATAAAGGAAGAAATTAAAATGCAAGGAAGTTACCAAGGCAAAGGAAGAAATTACGATATCGAATCGTATAGTCTAAGTCCTCAATGGTTAACGTAATCGTAAAATAGACACAATCGTCAACGTACGTACAACAGTCCCCACAATTTTATTATGTGTATAAATAAAATTGGTTTCTTACTCTAGATTTCGTCGTTTGATCTTCATAATTTAATGATTATATTAGTAACAACATAATATATTAATAAATAATAAGTGTTTCTTAGAAATGTTATTTTTTTATAAAAAAATTAAAACACCGTTAAAATTATTATTTTTTAATTAATAAGAACAACGAATTAAATATAGTATAATCGATCTTAACGTCTAAACAGTTAAAAATAACCAATACCAATCAATATTAGAATAAGACGCGAAAAGAAAATTCTGCTAAGCACCCAGTTCAAAAAAGTGGCATGGAGACGTGCCCCTACTTCTTATTTTTAGTGCAAACGCTTCTTTAGTTCCACCAGCGTCTTTGTTCTGTAGAGTCTAGAAGGCAAACGTTTTATCAATTTTAGAAAAATGACGTCTTGCCCTCTCTACAACGATAGGCCAAGATTTTGCTGCTTCCATCCATCTTGGGGATGCAGCAAATTGATACTCGGATGTCTTACTAGAAATCTATTTTTTTTTTCTTCAATTTAAGGCGTTAATGATAACTACACGAATCATTAGCGATGACTTTCACTGCGATGAAGTCAAAATTAAGCTAACTATGGGGACTGAGAGGTAGGAAGGACGGACGGGCGAAGCGCCGATTAGTTGTCCGGTTGCATTCCGTCCCTCGCAACGATATGATGGCCAATTAACTAAAAATAACCTTGTATAAATAATAAAAGCAATATAGAACACAACGGTCCGTAGTTCCGCGCGGCGCTGCGTCTGGTGGTGAGTCCGGGTGATCCGCGTGAGTCGCTTTCCGGGTTCGTGAAGATCGGCGAGGGCAGCACGGGCGTGGTGTGCGCGGCGACGGACGCGCGCACGCGCCGCCGTGTCGCCGTCAAGATGATGAACCTGCGCAACCAGCACCGCCGCGAGCTGCTCTTCAACGAAGTGGTGGGTACCGTTTTTGGTCAGATTAGGGAGTGAGGCGTGGAGTTCTAAATCTTCCTAGACTCCGTCTTACCGCTAATTAGCAGATACGCATCGGTGACGTTAATTGTTCGTGACGACAGAGATGAGAACGGCATGTGTGGCCGGATCTGCGCTGTATAAAACGCGAGCCTTTGGTTTGATGTGAAGTGCGCCTCGTTCTATTGAACACTCCCAGTTTCTTCAGGGCAACTTAACCTTGTTCATCAAGTGACCGCAAGGCTTGATCTTTTTAGATCGATAGCAATCCGCAAGCGCGAGGCCATGTCAAAGGTTTTCGATGAGGTGCAGGCCCCGACGAGAAGGTTTCTACCGGTGGTCACCCGAAATAGTCGAGCTTCGGAGGCCCATTTTCAAGGATTTTCACAACCTCGACCTGACTGACTAGATTCTGCTCACCTCGTCCTAGACGGAATATGGAACTTCACAGTTCATTTCTCTCTTCTGGTTCCGATTTTCATTGCTATCGCCTTGGCGGGAACAAAAACATGAGGGCCCTGTGCGATACCCACAATTTTCGGTTGCTTTCAACATGGCCCCAAGGAACCTTGTGCGAAAGTCGCCAAATAACCTTTTTAAATCCTTCAATATTGATTATTAAGCTCTTCCATATAATTAGAAAATATGTTAGTGCTTTTATTTTCTTTCCATTAAATCCTTTTAGAAAAAAATTTGTGATTTTTTTTTTGTGAAAATAAATAACTTACATAAGCTAATAAATAACATCAGGTAATAATGCGGGACTACCCGCACCCAAACATAGTGGAGATGCACGCCTCGTACCTGGTGGGTGACGTGCTGTGGGTGGTGATGGAGTACATGGCGGGCGCGTCTCTAACACAGATAGTAACTCGCGCCAGGATGGATCCGGAGCAGATTGCCACTGTTTGTAAACAGTGTCTGAAGGTATTTAAATATCAATGCCTACATGGCTCAAATATAAATAAATATTTTTTTTTTTTGCTTTTTGATGTATATAATATTTCCAATGAATTTGTTAAGATACGTTCCTTGTACAATATATATAGAATATCCAAGAGCTAACAGTAAAACCATTTAATTTCAGGCATTAGCGTTCCTACACAGCCAAGGCGTTATTCACCGAGATATTAAGTCGGATTCAATTCTGTTGACCGCTGACGGTAGAGTCAAATTATCTGATTTTGGATTTTGTGCTCAAGTATCACAGGTAATCACAATAGAACTCATAATTTAGTAATCCAGCCGCGACTTACGAGTATATGTATATGAATGATTTTTTATCAGGAATTACCAAAACGAAAATCGCTAGTCGGGACGCCATATTGGATGTCCCCGGAGGTGGTATCCAGACTTCCCTACGGACCGGAAGTTGATATTTGGTCCTTGGGTATCATGATCATAGAAATGGTCGACGGTGAACCGCCATTCTTTAATGAACCACCGTTACAAGTAAGTTATCACTAGACTAGGTTTTCTTTTTATGTTTTTTTTAATTTTTTTGATACAAATCCAAAAAAAGTTCGGCGACCTTACTCTTTAATCACCAGATGACTAATTCGCTCTGCAGGGTTAATGATACACGCGGTGGTTTTTAATACTTGCCGACAAGTATTTACAATTTAACAAAAATAATATTGTTAGCCTCTCTGTAGAGCGCACTATTGAACAAGAGTTCGAGCGTTTCTTTGTTGTTAGTGTCTATAGATCCCCAAGATTGTTACAGGATTTGAATCTGTTTGAAAATGATTTGTTAAAACTATCTGCGTGTCATAAAAAATATTGTCTGTTGATTTCAACAGAAACTTATTAGATTATTCCTCTATTAGATTCAAATCATTGTTAAAATCTTGTTAGTGCAGTTAGTTTGTAAAATATGAGGACCGCATCCTGTTGATGGTTTTGAACTCGGAAAAACTTGCAGATTATGATACCGGCTCTTGCCAGGAGCTATATGGTTATTTTTTTTATGTGAATGTATATTTGATTATTAATTTTCATAGCAGATAGATCAGCTGGTGGTACACATGTTTTATTTTTTGTGTAATAAAAATAAAATGTCTTTTATTATGAGAGGTGTTAAAAATTTTTCTTTGCTGCCAAAATTTGTAAAGACAACAAAATTGTTTTGTTTTTATTTATTTTTTGTCAGAACAATATTACATAAAAACAAAAAAAAACAGGGATAATCTGCACATCAGATGATTTACATTTAAATAAATTAAGATTTTCAGCACAAATATGTATGGAATAAACTACAGGTCATGCATTTTGCCTTATTAGGCTATGAAAGACAAACAAGTCGTTTCCACAATATGAAAAGCAACCATTGGCGGAACTGTTGGTTCAATCGTGTAAATGTTCTTTGAATGCTCGAACCAAGGTTTATAGAAAATTTTCTTTATTAGGCTAAATTGTTTTTCCATTTTGCAAATTATCGTTAACACATCGAGGTAAAGGTCTATTAGTAGGCATAAAGATACCCGTGTCTAGAGGACTAACTCTTCTAACAATATTGGTTGCCAAAGTGAAAAACACATTCTTTATGAATTTAACTTTTGATGAATTAATTACAATTATTTTTATTTTTTTGTTTATTTTTAAATTACCTGACTAAAATTATCTTAAATTAAAAGAAAGATAGGGATATCATCATAAAAACTACAACTTAAATAGTTTCAAAGCTTTTGTTCAGTCCATTTATTTATATGATTACCCAAGAGAGTTTGGTAAGAGTAGATAAAATATGTTTTTCGTGTCGTCTGTGGCAGGCCATGCGCCGCATCCGCGACATGCCGCCGCCCCGACCGCGCTCGCTGGCTCGCTGCCCAGCCGACCTCACGTCGCTGGTGGAGGCGGCGCTGGTGCGGGAGCCGGCCGCTAGACGCACCGCCGCCGCGCTGCTGCACCATCCCTTCCTGCGTCGCGCCGGCCCGCCCGCTGTACTGGTGCCGCTCATGCCGCAGGACCACTGAGCAACACCCGCCGCCTCACGACACACACGGTACTCACGGAGCTCACTGTACTCTCTATACGGCGCTGGTACCGCTCATGTCGCAGGACCACTGAGCAACACCCGCCGCCTCACGACACACACGGTACTCACGGTGCTCACTGTACTCTCTATACGGCGCTGGTGCCGCTCATGCCGCAGGACCACTGAGCAACACCCGCCGCCTCACGACACACACGGTACTCACGGAGCTCACTGTACTCTCTATACGGCGCTGGTACCGCTCATGTCGCAGGACCACTGAGCAACACCCGCCGCCTCACGACACACACGGTACTCACGGTGCTCACTGTACTCTCTATACGGCGCTGGTGCCGCTCATGCCGCAGGACCACTGAGCAACACCCGCCGCCTCACGACACACACGGTACTCACGGAGCTCACTGTACTCTCTATACGGCGCTGGTGCCGCTCATGTCGCAGGACCACTGAGCAACACCCGCCGCCTCACGACACACACGGTACTCACGGAGCTCACTGTACTCTCTATACGGCGCTGGTACCGCTCATGTCGCAGGACCACTGAGCAACACCCGCCGCCTCACGACACACACGGTACTCACGGTGCTCACTGTACTCTCTATACGGCGCTGGTGCCGCTCATGCCGCAGGACCACTGAGCAACACCCGCCGCCTCACGACACACACGGTACTCACGGAGCTCACTGTACTCTCTATACGGCGCTGGTACCGCTCATGTCGCAGGACCACTGAGCAACACCCGCCGCCTCACGACACACACAGTACTCACGGTGCTCACTGTACTCTCTATACGGCGCTGGTGCCGCTCATGCCGCAGGACCACTGAGCAACACCCGCCGCCTCACGACACACACGGTACTCACGGAGCTCACTGTACTCTCTATACGGCGCTGGTACCGCTCATGTCGCAGGACCACTGAGCAACACCCGCCGCCTCACGACACACACAGTACTCACGGTGCTCACTGTACTCTCTATACGGCGCTGGTACCGCTCATGTCGCAGGACCACTGAGCAACACCCGCCGCCTCACGACACACACAGTACTCACGGTGCTCACTGTACTCTCTATACGGCGCTGGTACCGCTCATGTCGCAGGACCACTGCGCGATTGACGTCAAATATTACATTTATAATAGATATACTAATAGATATCATAAGTCGCAAGTTTGTCTTGAAGGCGTCAGCTACGCGCTCTCGCGTTATTAGTTGTATGCCATATGTCGCATCGAACCAAGTGGAGAATCGTAAAAGCTCATTTTTATTTCCAGATCTACGAAAACCAAACGGAAGGAAATGATATTGCGAAGAACTCCGGTGAAACGATGGCGGAAACTAATAAGGAATACTGCTTATGTTTAACAAAAATTAAGTAGGTATTGAGCGATGCCAGTATCTAAATAAATAATTACAAATAATTTAAACAAAAGAATCTTTATAATCGTACTCGCACTCTTGCGTAAATAAGTTAGAACATAAACTGGTAAACCATTCCATTATTAAAACTTTCATTCCTATGTATTTAAATAAATTCAAATTCTTAGGTAGCCATTGCTAGTTGTAGGTTAGTAGGTTGTCTGTTATTATTTATTATCTTGATAATTTTAGTGATGTTATCTTTCACCCCGTCCATTCTCTATGCTTTTATATATAGTATAAAAATTATATTCGTGTATTTGGATGTTAGTACCTATATATCACAGAAATTGTTTTTATTAATGATAAATAAAGTGCCAGGACGTGTGCCTATTAAAATAAATCAGTATTATATTATTGGCTAAATGTGTACTTACATTAAATAACTATTTACATCGACCTTTTATAAATCTTTTTGTAACATGTTTAAGATGTAATATAACAAAACCATTTGTAGCGTAGTTCAAATATTTAACACTTAATCTTAATACTTAAAGAAATGTAATGCGAAATTTATTATTAAAACTGGTTGGTACTCACATTGTAACGTATACTACGATTAGAAGTATTCATTTGCCTTACATAGATTTAGTGCCTTAAACGAGCCTTAGTTAGTTATAAGCACATATTGCACTGTTTGTTGTTAACTATTCGAAGGATCTATCTATTTAGCTTTTTGCGACTAAAAAAATCAAGTTCAATATATTTAATGTAGAATATATAAAAGAAATATTTGTGTTATATGTATTATATATCAATTATTAATTTATTTTGCACGAGGACATCAAGTTATCACTGAAATCAAGTTTTATTGACATAAAGAAAATGTTGTATCAATATTTGTTATGACAACTATTCGACGCTTTTTGTATATTTTGTTATTTTTAGCGCATAAGACCCGTGTGACAGATCACTTCGACACATTATCCAGTTTGCCATCACAAATCATTTTGCATCATGTGACAATCGATTACATATATTTAATTTTCGCATCAGCTCTTGTAAGTCATATGCCAAATATATTGTAATATTATCACATTGTTAAATAAGAACTGTTATAAAATATAGATTTTGAAATTAAAATTCATGTTTTATTCATCAAAAACCAAATAACACTCGAGTTATCGTATAATTAATTTTATTTCGATTACAAAGTATTACAATTAAAATACTCATTTATAAAACTCGTATTCACATTCGTCCTTCTTGATGTTATTCTTGTAACCCTTTTCAAAGTCCTTCGGGAGCACGATATACCTAAACAAAACAACAATCATTCTCAAAACAAGTAAACAAAAATGAAGCATATGAAGCATGTGCTCTTTGTATACATATAAAGAATGTGTTTCAGTTACAGTGCTGTGTATAGTAACTCTTCTAGTGATGCGTATATAGTACCTGTTCTCCCTGACGGCGTGCATGCCGGCCTCCTGGCAGATGGCGTTGATATCAGCGCCCGACACTCGCTCCGGACGAGCCACGAACTCTTCCAAGTCCACTTCTTCTGAGAGGTTCATCTTGGCCGTGATGGTTGAGAAGATCAATCGCTTTTGACGCCTGGTGAATATGGTGGTGTCATTTTAAAAGTTTAAAACAAATATTCAAAACATATTTATATAAAACTTGTTTATCAACGCTACCTGTCCGGGAGTGGGAATTCAATCTTCCTATCGAGACGACCGGGCCTTAGTAGAGCCGGATCCAAGGTATCTGCTCGATTAGTAGCCATGATTACCTGTATATCATCTTACACTTTAATAAAACTTCCCTTATAACTTAGTTAAACAAAATTTGCAACTATTCAATATTTTAAACTGATTTGTCTTATTTATCAGCCTTGTATTTATTTAGTTTTTTTTTATATCGAAGTATTGAGATACATGGCATTCTTGACATTTAACAATTTCTTAGAAACGGCTTGTGCTACCCGGACTACCTCCAGTGGAAATTATTTTACACTTGACTGCCATAGTATAATTGCGAGAGAATATAAAAATCACGGTAATACTTTAAATAACTACATACTTTGACATTAGTTGTTTGATCAAAACCATCCATTTGGTTAAGCAACTCCAGTAAAATTCTTTGGACTTCTCTGTCAGCACCAGTTTGAGCATCAAATCTGAAATTGATATTAAATAAATTCAAATGAATTGTAAATCAATTGATTACCTAAGAAATATAATGTACACGAATATCATAAAAAAAATGTTTTCAACAGTAAAATACCTCTTAGTAGCGATGGCGTCGATTTCATCGATGAATATAATAGCAGGGCTGTTTTCTTTGGCGAGACGGAATACGTCACGTACCATGCGCGGTCCTTCTCCCAAGTATTTCTGTACAAACTCCGAGCCGACCACACGGATGAAAGCAGCTAGAGCAGCGACATTAATATGGTATTAATAAATATCTATACCAATTGTTCTTATTAATATATCAATTATTTTAATTATAACTTAGGTTTGAAATATAATTTGTCCAAATATTTTAATTGTTTTTGAATAAAATTTATGGTTTTGAACTTATACAATATATCTATATATTTTATTTCTATAAAATATATAAATATATTCTATTAATAGCTTCTGCTATTGTTTATGTATTTTATAGAAACAAAAATTATAAAGTGACATGTTATAAGTTATAACATACCGGTAGTATGATGGGCGACAGCCTTGGCCAACATAGTCTTGCCACATCCTGGTGGCCCATACATAAGGACACCCCTAGGGGGCTCTATACCAATCTGACGGTACAACTCCACATGTGTCAGCGGAAGTTCCACAGCTTCCCTGATTTCTTGCTTTTGTGTGTCCATGCCACCTATATCTGAGTACTGGACATCAGGTTTCTCATCTGAAATAGTGCAAGTTGTTTTAGAGTTTATTTATATTAATACTAGTGGGTCTAGAACACATTCTGCCAAATAAAATCTAAATACCACAATCAAGACCAGTATCAAAAATAGAAATTTCTTATTAATAATACATCAAACCATTCAGAAGGACTTTAATGATAAAACAAAATTATAAAAACTAAATAAGTAAAAAGTAGTTTTAATATTATTTACCTGCTTGTAACATAGATATGGAGCTATCAGCCTCTGGTGGTAGTACATCTACAAGTGCGTTAGAATGTTTGTGAAGAGCTACTGAAGCAGAAGGTTTTAACAGCTCTCTGTCTATTGTGGATAGGATGCGTACATAGTAGTTTGAGCCTGTAGTGCTACCAACTGAAAGAAATTAATATAATATTATAAATGGTTAAAATTGTTACTGAGAGGCAGAAAGTTTCAAAAAACAACAAAATTATATATTTTAGTTTAAATACAAAATTGTGGATTTTAAAACTTTTTTATAGTCATTTTAAATATTTAATAAAATGAATATACCAATTCCAGTATTTTGATCAACCGCTTCAAGGAACTGTCCTATTACAAGTGGTACTGATTGAATTCTTTTAACCTCTTCTTGTGCATGCAAATATTCTTTTTTTAAGTTCCTTTGTTCATCTTTAATATAGTCTTCCTGAACTTCAAGAAACTCTAGCATGCGTTGCAATTTCTATAAATTAATAAAGAAACAAAGAATTATTATTTATAATATTTAGTTTTCCTCAAAAATGGTAAATTCTAAGATCAACTATATTCTAATTTATAAATCTAATTAAAAACTATTCAACATTCAACTTCATTTATTTCCTTGGATTAGAAGGAAGAACTGTGCCTACATGGACCATATATTATTATGGCATTCCTTTAACTTATACTTCATTAAAATTATATAGTATTTAGTAGTAATTATTATTGATTACCTTGTATTTTGTGTACAGATCTTCAGATTCTAATTCGTCAAACGATTGAGGACCAGCAAATGAAAGTCCTTTGGTATCGGTGACTTGGTCATCCTGAAAATCAATAAAGAAAATACAATACGTTTAAGCTTCAATACATGGTATATCTTTTAGTTAAGTTCCATTAACCTTTTCGGGTAGAATAATACCAATCTCTTCCATTTTTCACAAAATATTTATTATAACGACGAGTAATGTTTGCAGAACACAGATTATACTTAAGTGTCAAAATATTTCGTCGTCATGCTGTCACTTTCTGTGGCAGCTCAAAATAAACCACAGATTAGTTTTTTGTTAATAAATATGTTATAATAAATGTGTATCTGTATTTATTTTTATTACTTATCATGTCTTACTGATGTATCACTTCAACCTACTATTGAACTACTCTGAAAGAACGGTATTTAATTTATAAACCATTTTACAAGATATTGGCCATTGACAAAATATTATGAATTTTTGAATTACAATATCAGGAATAAAATGTACAACAAAAAAAAATATATACTAATAGCCTGAAATATACTAATGGTTCGTTCGTTGGTTAGTTTGTAATACTTGTTAAACTTAAATGTATGATCTCGGAATGTTTTTTTCCAGGAACTTTCCAGGCAAAGAATTTAGTTCGTACGCGGTAGAAGTGGGAGCGAGAGGTATAAAAGCAAAATTACTTAATGACCTTGGTCTTCGAATTAGCAATCGAACTAGCATCGTCATTTTTTATCGTTTTTTTTCACCTAAAAATTCAAACGGAGCTGCTTCTGTATTAACTTAATTGACCGCCTATTATAAGATCCTGATAGTAAGAGGTAACTGCATTGATGTTTTGCATCCGATTATACTCCAATATTATTTCTTTCATAACGAGAGTGAATAGCCTATTAATATATAGTGCGCTATACCACCTACGACTGCTTTACCACTTAACATCAGGTGAAATGTAGATGTGTATTAACTTGTTTATTATATAAAAAAAACTGATAATTCAAAAGTTTTATTTAAATATATTTAAAAAAAATAATTAAAAAAAACCTATACAAAAAACTATGTACTGTCCGTCGGCTGGAAAACTCATGGCTTCTGTTTTCTGGGATTCAGAAGGAATCCTCCTTATTGATTATAAAGAAAAGGGTGTTTCTATAACTGGGAAGTACTACGCTACATTATTAGAACGTCTTCGAGTTGCTGTGAGGGAGAAAAGACGGGGAAAATTGACCCAAGGTGTGCTCCCTTTGCACGACAATGCACCTGTGCACAAGGCGCAAGTTACGATGGCTGCTGTTCAAAGAATGGGCTTCGAAATCTTAGAACATCCTCCCTATAGCCCAGATCTAGCCCCTAGTGATTTTTATTTGTTCCCAAAAATGAAAAAAGAGCTTTGAGGGAAGAAATTTTCCAGTGATGAAGAAGTGAAGAGCGCTATTTAGGCCTATTTTGACGACAAAGAGAAATTTTTTTTTCGATGGTATTAATAAATTAATTGATAGGTCTAATAAATGTATTAGAGTTAAGGGGTAATACATTGAGAAGGAAAAATAATTTTGTGTTTTATTTCTTACTTTTTACCCTCCATTCCGCGAACTTTTTGACCCACCTGCGTACATCGGTATGCTTTTTAATATTCTTTTCCGTTTCACTTATACTTCTTTTACCTATTATAAATATGTCCAAGGTTTAATTTATATATTTTGTATACAAAAAACATGGTAGAATAGATCTATTGGGTAGATTTTGTGAAGAGACACTAAATAAAAAGGACTTGCTGATTCGACTTTGCACAAGTCTATATTAGTCCACGCTACGCTACTACCTATAGGTTCACTCAAATAATAATCTAATATTTTATACTTATAGACAATTTTACCAAAACTCCTACTGATTGTCTATCGATAAAAACAAATACCTGTCCCTAGTGTCCCTTTCCATCTTACAAAGGATTGTTAACATAAGGAACAGACGCCTTGCGTTCTCCTGTTGTGCTGTATACTGGCTTGAGAGTTACCTACTGGCTGAGACTCGATACAATTCCAATGGCTTACTTTTATCAGTATTTGGCGTGTTTCTGTGCTAGCGATACATACATTTGCGATAATTTGGAGTGATATTTATGATTGATAATCTTAATATTTATTATCTTGGTGTGGCTGAACAATTATGGCTTATTCCACTAAGACACATAACTGAAGAACTTAGGTCAATTATTAAAGGAAAATCTTAATATGTTTAGGTATGAAGAACCAATAGGTTCTTATAACTAAATATAGTTCATTAGTACAAAAAAATAATAATAAATTAGTTTGGGAAAAATTTAAGAAAAGTAATTGATAAAAGTAAAATAAATGTCTTTTGTTATTTTTACTTTAATGAATGAAATGATATATAAACTTATGTCATCACACACTAATGGTTGATAGTTAGGTACCTTCCTACAGGATCACTGATCGTTACTTTAACGACATACTCCATGTTCTTTAAAAGATAAGAGAAATATTATCATATTTGATGTTGACGTATATATGACCTTTTTTATATTATTAAGGTTTATTAAAGATCTTTTTAAGTTAAAATTACTGAACGATAATGTAAATTATGTTTCTATGAATTGGCTTTGTTGAAACAATATTATATATATTATCAATTTAAAAATCTTATACCATTTAAAAACATGATTGTCGACTTTATATCAACGGTATAATATCACTGTATCATAATTACATACATTTATTTATTAAAGATAAAACTCTTATTTAATAATATTTTACAACAGAGATAATTTTAGTGATTGATTGATTATTTAATTTTAAAAATATCTAAACTATACGTACATTATTATACAACAAAAAAAAACCTTGTATTTATGATAATGTTGGCGTGAAAACTTCTTTATTTTAAAATATTTTCTACACACTACATGGAAGGTATTAGGTACTACACCAGTGTACAGGGTACTCCAAAAGTTAAAAAATTTGCAAGCAACAAAATACTGGAAATAATTATCTATATTTATACATTTTCTGTTATATTGTTGTTTGATAGTTTAGTTTCCTTTAAATAAATATTCATGAATACTTTGGTTTTCAGTTGCTCTGTGGATTTTTGAGTAGTTTAAATTGAAGTAAAACAAAGTGAGCATGCTGACTTATTAAAAATTATACAAAACAGAAAAAAAATATTTTTAACCGAATTTTATAAAGATAAGAGAAGAGGTAGGTAGGATATTTTTTATGAATGTTCAACGATTTTACTATTTCCTTAATTTAAAAAAATATTAGTTTCGAAAGAGTATACTTCTTTGGTCTGTTCGCAAGTCAGAATTTGTTCATCTTAGTAAAATAGAGGACTACCCAAAATGTTTATAGATCTTTTATAGAAATATGTATTTTTCTAACGCTGTTTAGATATCAGATTAATATTACTTTTACAGGGATATATGCAAAAAAAACTCATTTGCTCAATTAATTTTTTGATTATAATTACAGGTAACGAAATAGTCAATGGTCGATGTTTAATTTATTGCCAGTATTTGGTTTTGGCATTGTGTTTATTTTTTATAGATTTGTTACAGATTTTCGTTAATGAATCCAAGGAATGACGTGACTCTTGTAAAAGCTGCAGGCCAGCCGATATCGCATCCGACGTCGATTCCAAATGACGTAATACCAATCTAAAAGAAAATTAAAAATTTTCTATTACACCTGTACCTACTTTACCTTTATTTTATCTCTATTTTGTGTAATTTTTCTCAAAACGTTTTGTTGCGGATGAACATTTAAATGTAGGTAGTAAATATTACTTAAGGTAACATTAAAAATAATTAACGAATATTAACAATCTGACATTAAGAATCATAAACGCTTATATGTCAGAACGACGCGGACGGTCTCCTAGAAGACACAGGTTTAAGATATGCGTTTGTTTGATGACTTTTTAATAAATCCAAAGAAGTCTGGTTATAATTATCATGTTCATATATATCCCATAATATTATAAAAACTTACTAAAACAGTCCTGTCATTCCTCTGAATAACGAGTGGACCACCAGAATCCCCTCTGCAAGTACTTGTACCTCCTGAAGTGCTCGTGCAAATGTTAGAAGAACGAATGTTACCGAAGAAAGCGTTGTTACACACTTCGTTAGAAATAACCGTCATGTTTATGTAACTCAAGGATTGACCTCTAGTTATATTAGCATCTGCAAAATTATAAAAATAAGCAATATGCAAAATTATAAATAAAGAAGTATCGTTTAAAAATCTAAAAACACGCTTGAGAAATGAATCGAACTAAAAAGTAAAAAATATTTCCCAATATGAGGATGAATAATGGGCAAAATATAGTAAAATTGTTTTGGAAAAAAGAGTGGGGCGCTTCGTGCTATTACTTTTGTGGCATTTAAAATAAAAAAATATATATATTGGAAAAGTATATTATATATCGATCTATCAAATAATTAATATAGAAATTTTTTGATTACTATTTGGACTGAAACCCAATTAGTAATCAAAAATTCAAAGTAACAAAAAATAAGATAAAATCGCATTTGAAAATTTCGGAACAAGCAGACAAACAAACAAGCAAACATAGACGTGAAACTAATAAAAGCGTGTTAAAAAGTGATGAACAAATACCTACTTCTTATATTCATGTTATATTATTTCAACATTTAGTAGTTTACTAACCATTCTGTGTATATCCAAATCCGGATGCGGTAGCGACTTGTCCGTTAAAATTATCAAAAACTTCTAATCCAGTTGGCAAAGATACTGTTCCGATACTATCTACAAACCAAAACGTGTGTAACATAAATATAGGTAGAAATATATCAACAGTTTACATTTTTTTTTCTTTGCAAAATATCGATCTACTTACACTAAACACATTTATTAGGAAAGTATTGTCTTTATTAAAAGAAATGAAGTTTTTAACAATATTATAATATATTCAAGACCCACCTGACAAAGTTACTGGTTCAGGTAATCGAACTATAGCAATATCATTAATGATTAAGTACGGGATCCAATATGGGTGGATGATGACATCACTGGTTAGTATTCTGGTACCGCCAGTAAACAACATTTCCGTTCCAAGGATGACAGTGAATCTCCAAGCTTGGTTCGTGCCATCAAACCAGCAGTGAGCGGCGGTTAACACGCGGTTGGAAGTAATGAGAGAACCTCCACATACTGCCTTGTTTGAGATACCAACGATGTCGGATATGAGTCCAACCTAAATAAATATATATATATATATATATACTACTTTTGAATATTTTTTTCAAGTAAAACGCTTTAGAATACGCATTAAAAAAGAACTTCAATTACATTCTTAGGCTTATACCGAAATACTTTTTTTTAACCTGGTATTTAAATTGTCCAGTAGAAGCCTGGAATCCTCCAGTAATCCTGGGCCATAAAGACTTGTTACTTAGGTACCCTTCTTCTGCCTTTTGTATCCTATTAGCTTCAGTTATTCCATATTTTGTAAGGTATCCGTAAGCAGTGTTGTAGTTAGCAACGCCATTCTTTAATATTCCAGCAGATACACACGCCACTAAAGATATCATAATCAACGATATCTTCATCATGTAAGGTAATTGTAAAAGTTTCTTGTGTAACAGAAATGTATCGAGAATTCTATAACAACATAGCTTTTAAAATATTACAATTACATTTTAAAAAATGCTAAGAGTAAAGAAGAATCGTTAGTTATGATACATATATGTTAAACACTGTAGTATGAGTAGTGCTGTGATAGATCTTATTGCCTGAATGACCTGAGTCAAAGAGACCAGATGGTTGATGTAAATAATTGTAAATCGGCTGGTTCTCACCTAAAAATGAGTGTTCCTCAAGGATCTATTCTTGGGCCCCTTTTTATTTTGACTCTATTTTATTGATTTGCCTTTTTACGTAAAAGAACTATGTAACATTGTCCTTTTTGCTGATGATACCTGGCTTATTTTTAAACTTGAGCGTAATAAAGCTAATTTTGACAAAGTAAACAGTGCTCTATCACGTGTCCTCATTGGTTCGAAATTAATAATTTGGTCTTAAATACAAAAAAAACTAAATGGAATTTACACTTTCTAATATAAAACGTCAAAATTGTAGTTTATTCCTAAACAATGAAATGTTGGAGCTGACTGACTTAACAACTTTCTTAGGTATAACTTAAGAAAGAAATCTCCAGTGGAACCCCCATCTCTCGACACTCGCAGGCAAACTCAGCTCAGTTGTTTTTACAATTTAAAAAGTAAGACAATTAACAGACGTTAATACGGCTCGACTCGTTTATTTCAGTTATTTTCACAGTATTTTCTCTTAATGAAATGTTTTTAATTTGAATTTAAATATGTAAATATCCGGGGGGAGGGGGGCTTCACATATAATAACATGTATATTTAAAAACTTACAAACTCCGTATGCCCTACACGTAAAACGAAAAAAAAAAGAAAAACTTTATAATCCAAATGTGAAAACATACCTAAATAAAGATCACTTTCTACGATGCCTTGTTTTTGAAAGAAATCTAATATATAAAGGATGAGATTTTAAGAAATTAATATTTGATTTTTTTTTATTATTTAATCAAATTATTCTTAATATTTGTTTAAATGCTAAATAAATATCACACGTCACATTCACATGTTTTGTGCACGTTATTTATCCTTTATCTTATTGAATCTTCTGAATTCTGACGGTTTTTTCTTAATATCGCTATATCACCTATTTTATCTCATTGATATTTCAGATAAGTAACCTTTTATCTTAAATAAGTAATCATGAAATTAATTTATATCATAAATACGATTTTAGAGACTTTAAGCAATTTTTATATCCTCTTGATATTCAAGTATGTCTTTCCTTGCTACTAACGTAACACTCTGTTGCGTTCTAGTCACCATTTTTTAAGCGATATTTCTTAGACCTTTTATGAATGCTATTGTAGCTTTGATTTTGATTTAGTCAAACCAAAAATCAGTTAAAGAAGTTAGCTATAACTTTTCAGGATCCTGTTTTGGTAACTTTGAAACATTTACGCTATAATAAATGGAAAATTACAGAAGAAAAATCATCCTACTACAATTTCGAGTTTTCTTTCGACTTTTTAGTAACTATTTATTTATTTATTTAAAAGACCAACAGTTACATATAAGACAGTTTACATACTATTAATACGTTTGTTTAGCCCTTATAGGTCTTTCCAGGTAGACTAAGAAGAACTAAATAACACTTATAATCAAAGTGAACTTAAGATAAACATAAATTTAATAGAATGATCACTATTACAAAACTATAATCTTAACATAACATGCATACAAAAGTAAATACCAGAAAAAAAAAAGGAAAAAGAAAAAAAAAAATTGTGCAAGTTATTTATAGCAATTAGAATAAGTAAGTAACCTTACTGATGACTATTTATTATTAAATTATTTAATACCCTTTCTAAATTGTTGTTTGCTAGTATTAAAGATATCAACGTTTGAAAAGAATTTGTTATAATTTGTGCAAATGCGGTTAATCGTGGAATGTTGGGCATAATTAGTGGATTTGGTTGGTACGGAGAACAGTTTCGTATGTCGAGTTCTTTTATAAGGTACATTAAAGTTCAGGCTCGCTACAAGTGCTGGCGAGTCAAGGTGGTTGTTAGCTATATTGTGTAGCAGCATACAGTCCTGTAGAGTTCATCTGTCTTTTAAAGGTAAAATTTTATGAAAGACACAACTGTCTTCATAATTATTGTAAACTCGTTTTTTAAAATTAAGGAAATACAAAAATTTCTTTTGAATACTCTCAATTTTATTTATGTAAATGGTATAATTTGGTGACCAAATGCAACTCGCATATTCTAGAACACTACGGACGTAGGCGAAATAAACCGATTTTATGCAAGCCAAATCTGAAAAGAGTTGGCATGTACGTATAACAAAGCCGAGGTTGGTGTATGCTTTATTTGTAATATGGTCAATGTGTTCAGACATGGTAAGCTTATCATCGAGTACTACTCCGAGATCTCTTATTACATTTACTTTAGTTATGGGGATGTCATTTAATGTATATGTGTAATTGAGTTTTTTTCTTTTACGGGTGAACGAGATTTGTTGACATTTATGTACATTTACAGTTATATTGTTTCTTTTGTAGTACTCAGACAAGGATAGTAAAGTGTTTTGAAGGGTAATACAGTCTTGAAGGTTATTAATTCTGCAGTATATCTTTTTATCATCTGCATATTGAAGATGTTTACAAGTTGTGAAACAACTTAAGATATCGTAGATATATGCATTATATAAAAGAGGGCCCAAATGTGACCCCTGGGGAATGCCCGATGGTACGCTTACAAAGTCAGACCTGAACCCTCCCATAACAACATCTTGTGAACGATTAGTGAGGTACGATTCTACCCACCTGAGTAAGTCCCCGTGTATACCCAGGTTATACCTACACGATCTACACGGTCGAAAGCTTTTTCGAAATCTGTGTAGATTACGTCAACTTGTCCACCACCTTCCATATTATTGAGAACGAATTGTGAAAACTCAGCTAGATTAGAGACAGTAGACCTTTTTGTTAAAAATCCGTGCTGGGTATTACTTAAACCATTTACTATTGTGCGGTAGATTTGGTTATATACTATTTTCTCAAATATTTTACTAAATATATTTAAAATAGAAATAGGTCTGTAGTTTTCTATTTTACATTTAGAAAATTTTTCATGTATAGGTAATATGTTGGCTTCTTTCCATTTTGACGGAAATATTCCTTCACGTAATGATCTATCAAAAATAGCTTTTAATGGTTTTACTAGAGCTTCGGCACAATTGCTAATAAAAATTGGTTGAATATTATCGGTGCCCGCGGATTTATTGACATTTATAGTTTTTAACAATGTAAGAAGTACCTTTTCAGAAACGGTTATGCGGCTAATTTCATTATTGTCATTGTAAGTTGGCAAGTTCAATGTAGTAACGTTATAACTATGGGATTGGTTGACAAACACACTCTTAAAGAATTTATTGAAACCGTTGCAAATGTCCACTCCACCTTCATATGATTCGGAGTTGAGAGTCAGAGTTTTTGGGTAACTGGATTTACCTCTCATAATTTTGACATAGCTCCACATCTTTTTTGGGCACATTTTTATATCTTTTTGAATTTGCTGAAGAAACTGGTCGTAAAGTTCGCGTTCCAATTTTTTAGCTCTGGCTCTCAGCAACGAAAATTCCTGATAATCTAATGTGTTCCTATAAACCTTCCAATTTGCGTGTGCTTTTAGTTTATCACGGATTACATTTATAAGTACCCTATTATAATGGCATTTTCAACAATAAACAATACTCCAAAAAGTTCCACTTTCGTTGTTCTATCTAAGTAATTTAACTTATATATAAAGAAAGAAGAAGTAGAAGTGTTAGGGGCAGGGTTATTTTTGTTTTGAATGGCAAAAGATTTATACACCTTCTTAACCTACATATAGCACCAAAGATCTTTTGGCTCAATTTAGAAATGTGAGGAGCCTAGGTTAAACTGTTATTTTTTGTTATTTATACCTACGTTCCTTAACTACTGAAAAACTACGGAACTGCAATGCCATACCATCAAATAGAACAGAGCTAAGAAGATTGCATTTTAATTTTAAAAGCTGTTGGTGTTTGCCAAAAATCGAGATCTATCTTGCAAGGTTTTACAGACAAACCGTATGACTAACACCAATCGCCAATATCTTGTAGGTTAGTATTGCGATGAACCATAGCTTGGTGAATATCAATGACAGTCGTTGTTGTATATTGATTAAGGAAATGTTTTTATTTTACATTATGTACTACAACCAACTTACTATTTGCAATTACAACATACTTGATAGCATTTACGGAATTAAAGCTTCCATTCAAAATAAATCTTTTATGTTTAAAAATAGACTATATACAAAATTGTGTATCCATAAAAAAATATTTGTAATATTTTAAAATATTTAACATATTATAAAGTCGATGTTATAAGTAAAATGAAAGTAATATTAATTTTGTAATAAAAATTCCACAAGTTGATTACTTTATTAAGGATATGTTTATTATTAAAGTCAGTCAGTTATACTTTAATAAAAGTCAGCCGCTGAAATACTACTTTCTAATAACTATCCGTTTGTTTCTCATAATTAAGACAAAAGGAAAATAAGAAACAAATAAATTATATTTTTAAGTTTTTATTGAATTCAAAATAAGGAGCCCGATTTTAGATACTTCTAATTATTTACAGATTTTCGTTGATGAATCCAAGGAAAGATGTAGTTCTGACAAAAGCTGCAGGCCAGCCGATTTCACAGCCGAAACGAATTCCAAAAGAGGTTATACCAATCTATACGAAAATAAACGTATAAGTCATTCACATGTTGGTTTCTTTGCCTTACATTTTATGCCAGAAAAAAGGCATAAATATATAATTATTAGAATATATGAAAGGAAACATTTACTTTCGAAATCTCTTAAGATAGTAATAGGTATTTTTAACAATTATTTGAGAGAACTTACTAAGACAGTCCTGTCATTTCGCTGAACGACGAGCGGGCCACCAGAGTCCCCGGGGCAGGTACTTCTTCCCCCTCGGGTGCTCGTACAGATGTTAGAATCACGGATGTTACCGAAGTAAGCGATATTACACACATTGTTTGTTATAACGTTCATGTCTACATAGCTCAAGAATTGTCCATCACTGATGGTTTGACCTGCAAAATAAAAAAGATAAAAGGAGAACGTTTACATGAATGTCTGTTCCAAACGAATAATATTAGAGACTTACCGTCACCCGTGAGACCAAAACCGGAAGCTATAGCCCTTTCTCCATTGAAATCACTTAAGATTTCTAATCCAGATGGCAAAGAAACTATTCCAATGGTATCTACAAAAATTATTGTGTTTTATTATAAGAAAATAAAATACAGAAACTTCTTTTTAGAAATTGAATAAACATTCATCACAAACAATTTCTGATTTTTATTTTGTAAAATATTGATCGTATTGGAATTTTTAATGAATTTTTATTGATAAATATTGTTCCTATTTCAAGGTTGGGCGTACCTGATAAAGTGACGGATTCGGGTAAACGTATGACAGCAATGTCATTCAAGATTAACAATGGGATCCAAAACCTGTGAGTAACAACGTCACTGGTTAGAATTCTGGTTCCACCACTGTACAGCAGCTCTGACCCAAGAATCACGGTGAATTGCCAAGCTTGATTCCTACCATCAAACCAGCAGTGAGCAGCGGTCAACACACGGTTGGTTGTAATGAGTGAACCTCCGCATACCCCTCTCTCAGGACGACCAACGATGTCGGAGATGAGACCAGCCTGAATATTAAATAAATAATTAAGATATTATTAAATTTTATTTAAATAGGAACGGTTAATTGAAATTGAGAAAGCATTATACCTGGTATTTAAATTGTCCAGATGAGGCAGGAGATCCACCAGCGATTTTTGACCCCAAAGGATTATTACGCAGATATTCGTCCTCTGCCTCCTTGATTCTTTTAGCTGCAGGTATTCCAAATTTGGTCAGGTATCCGTAAGCGGAGTTGAATTCAGGAACAGCTTTGTCCAGAACATGAGCAGACGCGTACGCCGCAAATAATACCAAAATAACGGCTAGCTTCATGATGATGAAATAACTGAAGGTGTTTAAGAAATAAACCTACCTTATATACTATAATCACTTGCCCTTAAGATAATTAAAGAGATAATGTTTGATAATTATTTGGATTGATTTGTAAATAAATCAGTAACCATTTCCACATTTTGATAAATGTGATTTACGATTTTCTGTTTACCTATGAATTGTTTGTAATATGTTTATATTATAGATAAATATCATAATTTCAATAATTATAAAGTATATATGAAAGTATATATATGAAAGTATATTATCGACTTTTAAAATCTTAACTCGATTACGTGAATCTCGACTTAGGAATGATTAACTAATTAGTAGGTATTAGATTATTTATTAAAAGATTTTTAAATTACTTAAACAATATATATCTGTTATACATTTGACATTTTTATTTTCAGAATTAAACTCGATATTTATCTAATTTGTTGTGTTATTTCACCTTCTTGAAGGTACATTGATCTGTTATTAAGTATTTGTTATTACAAATATTATTAGCTACTAGAATAAAACTCAGTCACAATATATATTTTTATATACATTGCTACTAACATTTATTATTGTATTTTTTATTATTATATCCTTCAATACACGCTTAAATCTTAAATAAAAGTAGCTTAAGTTTAATATTTAATATTAAATAAAATAGTTTGTAAATAAAATAGTTTTAATAGTTAATCTTAAATAAAAAGAGCTTAATAGTAAGAAATACGATAGTTTTTTAGATTAGAATGTTTGTTGCTCCAATAGCATACCCGATACTTGGTTAATTGTAAAATAGTTCAAAAATTCATAGAATTATATATATATATATATATATATATATATATATATATATATATACATAACATATATAACAAGAAATTGAATGTTGAGACTTTTGATTAGAATGGAATTACAAGAAGTAAACCAGTCAAGTAAACTGGTAAACGTACATAACAAAATAAGGGATCGGAGGCGGAGAGCTGGTATTCTATATATGTATTGTAAATATTTCAATTACTTTGTGTTGACATCTGTTCAATTCTTCATGTCGTCACCAAATACATATAGATAAAGTTATCAGTGTAATTGATTATTACCAAGATAGATAAAACTAAAAATAATTAAATAATTTCAAATCCATAAACACAGACGCCATCACAAATCAGTGAACGCTATTCAATATTGTTTAGTTCTGAGTGTCTGCGTTTTCCATAAAGCGGTTCATAACAATGTTTTGGTTCAAATTATTCACACAAGGGAGTGTCAATCAAACAACCATTTAGAGCTCGATTCTCCCTGTCTTTATAAACGTGGCCTCTCAAATATGTTGATAGTCTAATAATTAACTAAGCCCTGTAGACTCTGGGGGTTCTACATAAACTGGTATGCCATTTCAACTTTACTAACATTTTTAATCTAATAAGCATTGTTACCTTATTTGTTTTACAATTATTTAAATAATTGGTACCTACAAATAACGATGTACTGATTTTTATTGTTCTACATTTTTAAGAAAGTAAATTAAATTTTTAAGAAAAAATAATTTCTGTTGTATAACTCTTCTAAAGCTAAGGTTACATCCAGAGGAGTTCGGTAAGTTCTTAAAAGCCTTTGACTGATCGACAACACTAGAGTTAACCGGTCTATACAAGGTCCACATATCTAATACTTCTTTTTAAATATGTTACTGAAAACACTTTACGGTACACCGTTCTAACCAATACTAATTTATTGGGGAATAAAGTTATTGGGGATATAGATGCCTTAGAAGAGTTCTACTCTGACTTCTATTCCGGCAGGAAACTAGTGCAGTCCTTAACAATGCTCAATTACACAGGATCGAAAATACCCAGATCCCAACCCAATACCCTCTACTTAGTACACACCCAGAAAGAGAAGATAACATTGTCTAACGAGGGTTATGGATCAGGTGAAGGGTCGCGTATCTTAACCATACACGAAGCACAAGGACTCACTTTCGGCTCCGTTTTTATAATTAACACCAGGAGTAAGATGCAACTACACGACAGCGTTCCACGCGGTTGTAGCAGTGTCGCGTCGTACCGAGAGCTGTGTGTATTTTACCGACAGCGAGGACGACGCGTCGGGCAGATTCCTTAGGCGAGGGATGAAGGCGACACAATGTTTTTTTTTTTTTTTTTGTGTATACTGTTAGCCCTGTTGGCTATTACAGCGTCACCGGGGGAGCAGGTGGGTCAGGAGACCCACCCTTAAAAAGGGGGGGCCAGATGGGCCCCCATAGGGAACGATGTCCCGAGAGCTTCTCAGATTGAGAGACGGACCCGTGGCGACACAATACATTATAGAATATAATACCAAGATGGCTATAAAAGACAGAAACTTTGCTATCGTTGACACCTCGCTCGTGATGAGTTAAAAAAATAAAAAGAACGGTAGGCCACCACAATAGTGTTTTAGTAGGAAAGCGTTAATCAGAAAAAAATAAGAAATGCTAATGCTAACTTTTAATAATATTTTTTTTATTATATATCAAATACTTAAATACTTCATATTATAACATTGTATAAAAAATATATATTTTTATATATGTATATGTAATTGCTGTGCAAAGTACTCACCAATACAGTTTTTTAAGATACCTGTACTAATAGACTTTTTGAGCATTTGTCATCTCAAAATTCAACGAATAATCTGCCAAATACAGACTAAATGCGAAAAGTGCACGGGCGACGCGTCCGGGGACAGTAGTAAAAATTATTATATATAAAAAGTTTTTGGGGTATTGGCCGCATAGAGTGCGATGCTCTAGTTGTTCTTCTATGCTATTCGAGTATTGTTAAATGTGACTGTTGAATTTCTCTTGTCTTCATAGTCAGGAATGAATGTAGGGAAAGGGTTAAATGCATAACAGAATGAAAACTGAGGATCGAAACCAAAAGCAATGGCCGTCCTAAGCAAATATGTGTCTGAGCAAATACATACTCGAAGTTTCTGTCCATCATATAGATAGATTTATTTAGTACTAGCTTTTGCCCGGATTCGCACGCCTTAAATTCGTAGTAAATTAATTCCCACTTCCTTTTTTTTTATATTGACTTCTATATGACTTATTTTAAGTGATACAATCAAAATTACGACATCGGCAGACATCGCTCACTGTCAAAAGTATATTTAAAGTTTTTAATAAGGATACAATATTAGATACTGTAATTATTTTTATACCTCTCTTGTTTTTACTTAAACGTCCATTTAAATACTTCTTAAACAGAGTACTTAATAACCATTCTAACTATGGTTAGAATGGTTATTAAGTATGATATATGTATCACACTTACAGATTTTCATTGGACATAATCAAAATATTACCATGTAAACTTGAGGAATTCTGAGCTACACAATCGACGTTATTTTTACCATCAACTTGCATGTCTAGTTTTATTAAAAAAAAATCTATTTTAAATGATAAACATTCAATAGCTATGAATATTTAAATTTTGCTGCATCCCATAGCTTATTGCCAGCACATTCATATGCAACTAGATCAGAAAATTGCTTAGATCATGTTTTATTAAAAACAAATCTCCTTGCAACTACAGTTGTCTTAGAAACACGAATTACAGATCATAATCCCATATTACTAAGTATTAATTTTACAATACCAAAATCGAGACCGGCATTTGAGAGTAAAATAATAGACTTCACATTTATTACCAGGGATATTGAAAAAACGGACTATTCCAGAGTACTTTTTTCAAAAAGTACAAACGAAGCCACGGATTTACTTACAAATATACTAAGTAATATAATAACCCACCCAAAAAAAATAATTACCAGAAAACATCGAAACATTAAGCCATGGATAACTACCGGTCTCATCAGATGTATAAGAAACAGAGATAAAATGCACAAAAGGACTAAAGCCCAACCAGAAAATCATATTCTTAAACTCACTTATTGCAGATACCGTAATTTTTGTAATAGCCTACTACGAAAATTAAAACGAAATTATGAGAAACAACTACTCTATCTATCTAAAAAAAACCCAAAGCATACATGGGACGTAATAAAAAAAGTTACCAACACCAAGACTATAGTTGAACCTCCTTGTGAATTACTAAAACTTGGAAATAGTAAGGCAAAATCTCTGGAACTAATAAATAATTTTTTTGTTAATGCTGGAAGAAGCTCAGCAATAAATTTTAATAAAAACTCTGTTAATATTAAACCGATCTCGTATAATAAGAACTATGTTAACTCTTTTGTTCTTTTACCAATAGATGAGGCAGAAATTGAAAGTATAATAGCAAATCTCCGAACCGATTGCGCTGTTGGTATTGATTTTATATCTAGTAAAATTCTTAAAAGGTCACGCCATGTCCTAGTTTCACCTATAACTCATATCTGGAATCTATCAATAACAGATGGTGTGTTTCCAAACGCGTTTAAAAAAGCGATAGTCTATCCTGTTTACAAGGGGGGGGACCGAAACAATATTAACAATTATCGACCTATTTCTGTGTTACCTGCTTTGTCTAAAATACTAGAGAAAGTCATAAAAGTACAATTATTAAAATATATCCATAAAACAAGATAATTGCAAATAACCAGTACGGTTTTCGACCAGGTCTTTCAACCGAAGATGCCGTAGTAGCCTTTTCAAACGAGGTTACAAAATCTTTAAATAAAAAAAGAAAATGCCTAGGCATTTTTCTTGACATATCAAAGGCTTTTGATACTGTGTCGATTCCCATAATTTTAGATAAGTTGGAAAAAATTGAAATACGTGGAATGACACTGAATCTTTTTGAGAATTACCTAGAAAATGGGTATCAATGTATAAAAATAGAAGATACTATTAGTGAAGAAGCTAAAATTAAATACGGAGTTCCTCAAGGAAGTATATTAGGTCCAACGTTATTTCTTATATACATCAACGAATTGTGCTTGCTGTCTTTAACTAACTGCTCGATATATACATATGCTGACGATACAGTTCTTCTCATCGATGGAACAACCTGGAAAGAAACCAGAGATCTAGCAGAGTTAAGTCTGACGACCGTTATTGGATGGCTGACTGAAAATCAATTGACACTTAACTCCGAAAAAACCAAAGTAATGTCCTTCTCTATATCTCCGGTTACACAACCAAAAGAAGACGTTTCGATAAAATCTCATTCCTGTGGAAATAATGATACCAACTGCTCCTGCCAAGCCCTTAGTTTTGTTCCAAGTATCCGATATTTAGGTGTTATCATAGATAAATATCTGAACTGGCACATACACGTAGAAAACTTGGTTACTAAAGTAAGAAAACTTATCCATATTTTTAAAAAACTGCAAGGTTCAGCGGACTTGGATTCCTTAAAAATGGTTTACTTTGCACTGTGTCAATCATTATTGACATATTGTATAGTTTGTTGGGGTGGAACTAATAAGTCTAGTCTACTCAAATTGGAAAAAGCTCAGAGAGCTGTACTTAAAGTTATGTTTCGTAAACCATACAAATATCCAACGAAGCTATTATACACTGATAGCAAGATATTAACAGTACGTCAATTGTATATATTGCAATGTGTCTTAAGAATGCATCGGATTCCTCCTATAGTTAAAAAAAACGTCGAACTCATGTCATATTTACAACTAAACCCCATAGCTCAAAGTTTGTCCATAACCAATTTCTTTTTACTGGTCCTAGGTTATACAACCAAACAAATAAAAACCTTACATTTCATACCCAAAACCGATACGAATGCAAATTAAAGTTAATAAACTGGTTATTGAAATTAGATTACAATGAAACAGAGAAACTTTTACACTAAAAACATAGACACGCGCACACATACACACTTACACACACTCTCTCTCACACACGCACACACACATAATAATACACGGACAATTATATGCTCAATGGAAATAATAATATTGTTACTGTAAATAATTAAAATTAAAAAACAATTGTAAAACACGGGCTGTAACCTTAAAATATTGTATTTGAATCCCAAGACACAGGTTTTCACCTAGTTTGGGGGTCAACTGATGTTTGTAAAACTATATCTAAAGCCTATTTCAATAAATAAATTATTATTATAATTATTAATTAGCTATATGCATTAACAAAATCGCTTCGTAAATTACCTATTATTTTTCGTAAAAAGTAAAGGATAAAAAATTGCTATTGTGGGTTATCCCTAAGAGATAAACATATACCATCGCGGATTTTCTTGTAGAACTTTTTAAGGTATACAATATTTAGTACATTATTTTGATCTATCTTGTAGAGATCAACCAGCGTTTGCATTGTAAGCGCAAACAAAAGTGTTTGTTTTCGACTTCGCATTAGAAATCTTGAAATTATCAGTGGTTCTCTGATATATTAAGGATGTTATACATATAAACCTGCCTCTTGCATCACTCTATCTATTAAAAACAAACTGCATCAAAATCCATTGTGTAGTTTTAAAGATCTAAACATACATACAGGTATAGGGACAGACACGGGAAGCGACTTTGCTTTAATATCGACGGGTGCAAAGTAAAAAAGTTAACTACAATTTTGAGATTTATTTTTTATTCTAGTAACCAATTAAAAATATCATTTTCTACAACATGGTAAAAACAAAAAACAAAATATCGCGTTATTTCTAGTACTTTTGTCAGGTAAAAAAACACATCTACACCTATTTTGTAAAATTGCACGATGTGACTACGGTTAACTACCGCTGGCCGTTTTTCGTCCTTCGTACTGAGCCATCAGTCAGGTGACATGCTCTTCGCCGGCCGGCAGGAATATTTGTTTGTTTTAGCTTTTTACTACATGCTTAGATTTTAAAAGCGTTATAATAAGAGTAAACAATTTATTTACATCATTATAGACATGGAAAGACATACATAATTTGTAAAATTGGAAAAATCGAGACAAGAATGTGCTAATAAGAACCGAAAAGAACTATTAAAACTTATTGAAAACAACCGTGATATTGGTTTTGATATGTATTTCTTATTGCAACGATATAATGTTATTATTATTTTCAATGGAACTAGTATTTAATTGTTCTAATTATTAATAGGTTACCAGTGGTTATCTTTTTACTACAAAACGAAGTGTAAACGACCATGTGTCATATGTATTTTTCTACTGAGCGATCATTTTTTTTAATCTTGCGTAGTATTACTTGTATTGTATTTTTATATTGATTTATTATCTCATATTCAAATAATCGTCATACTATTTCTCTCTGTATATATCTAATAGTTTATATAAATTTATGGTTATATATTTATGGTTATATATTTATGGTTATATATTTATGGTTATATATTTATGGTTATATATCTATGGTTATATATTTATGTATTTTTGATGTATTTTGTGTGTGTGGAACATATAATATTTATAAATGTTTTTGTTTTCTATTGTTATAATTTTAGATCGTGTTTAATCTTGTCGCTTTTTATTTTTATTATTATTATTTTTTTTTTTAATTCTCTATTGTACCCCTCATTTGTGTTTTTTTTCTGTTCATTTAATCGGTTGACTGGTAGAGAGTGCTATAGCATTAAGTCCGCCAATTGTATAAATTTCTTTGTACAATAAAGAGTTTATAAATAAATATAAATAAATATGTAGATATCTCAATTTACATTATTGCGATTGCGATTTTCTTCCATATTTATGTGTTGTTTTTTATGTTGTTTTTTATTGTTAGCTATATTTATTGGCATAACAATATATATGAACAATTATCGGGGGGTATATACATCAATACCCTCAGAATATAATTCATTTACTACAAGTCCACCGCGTGCATTATCAGAAGTAAATCAAAATATCTGTTTACTAAACTCAGGCAGGCTATCAAGTTTATCACTTGCGAATTGTCAATCTCCAGTTAACAACAACAGTTGCGATCATGCTTCTTCGCTTTCTTCGTTAAACAGTTTAAGAAAAAGACGACAGTTCTGTATTGATGGGTCACAGAAAACAATTAAAAAATAAAGATACATAAATTTATGCGAGGCGTAAATTAATATTAAATTCATACATCATCAGTTTAAAAGGTAAAGCGCAACCTCTGAAACATATAAAGCCGGCATGTGATATTTGCGAATTTGACTGTAGTAAAAAAATAAATTTTGAAATATACCTACCTATCTATAGAAAACTTGTCTTTCATCCTTTTTTGGAATCTCTGTAATCGCGTAAAGCAATGGATTTATGGTTGTATGATGAAAAGAAGTATTACAGCAAAAAAAAATCTAAACGTAAACACAGTATCAACTGCCCGTAAGTTTAAAAGAAACTAGCCCAAAATGTATAGAGGTTTGAAAAACTATGTTTAAGTGAATGCAAATAATTAGTTTGTACAGAGTGCTCTTGGTAAATATAATAAGAATACTAGTAATTATTAAAAAGAGTGTTGAGCTCAGTATAACAATATAAAGAGGGTATAATAAAAGGAGTGTGTGCATCGAGATATTGTAAGAAAAGAAATTCACATAGCTTTTTTGTTCCAAAAAAAAGATCTATGCGACGTATAGCATTTAAAAACTCCCTTTCTTCACAAACCAATGATTATAATACACATATACAGGATAAAAACCTGGCGAGATCCTTAAAGAAACAAGATAAAAATTAAGTTGTTTCTAATTCGGACTAGACTCGCAGACTATCTTCGGCTACGTTTGATTTTCAGAAACTTATGTCTACACCACACGGTGAAACCAGTTCATTATATTACGAGCAAAAACCTTCTGTCTTTAAAATTATCGTTTATGATATAGGGCTTAAAGAAATGTTATATGTGGCTTGAAACTGTAGCTAAGTGTTGTTCAAATGAGACGAGGCTAGGCTTGTTGTCTTAATACTTGTTAGGAGAAGCTAGTTGTTTTACTAATTTTACTAAACAGTCAATTGAAAGAGGCATCAAAGATGTACGCCAGTAGCTAGACAACTGCGGCGGTGAAAACTCTACCATATAGTGCTTCTGATGTATGTATACTGATCTCAAAAATATAACATTGAAATTTATCATAGGTTTTTGGAGAAAGGTCACAAGGATTAATCATCGAAAAAAAATAAATATTACTGTCCTCCGGAATGGTATACACTACTTCGACGGTTTTAAGCATCCGGCGATTCTTATGAGGTACTAGAAGAAACACAAGACGAAGTTTTCGATTTCAAAATGACTTTAATTGACAAAAATACCGACGATGAAAATGTTAAGTTATATATTCATTTTGATTATAACAAGCATAAGATATAAGTTATAAAAACGACTATTACATTGTGACTGATGTTAATTATTTTTAAGTGTGAAATCTGTAGGCTGTTTTAGATATAATTTAAATTATTTTTTATAAGAAGTTTATTAAATTTACTGTTGTTTTTTAACCAAAAGAGCCTCAATTACCTAGTACTTAAATGTTCAAAGTGAAAAAGTTGTGATAAGATAACTTTATGTCAAATTATTATTTTTTTACTTTTTAAATATTTCATTTGACCTCTTTCTAAATCATGTACTTTGCACATACGTTAAGACGTAGAAAAAGATATATGCTCAATTATGCTCTGAACTTGGTAAATTCTCAATTTATTACAGTTACAAATTATTTTTAATACTAGAAAATAAGGAATTTTTAGTGTATACGGAATATATTAAACAAACATTATTAAATATAGAATTTTGAATTCCCATGCAGAAACGACCAAGTGGTAGTTGACATATCTGTCATATTTTTAAGTACAACGTAGATGCACACAACTGAAATATCTCGTAAAATAAAGATATTTATAAGAAATTAAATAAACATGTAAATGCCTTATTAAACAATGAAGCAGTGATGAAAATTTCAAGAGATTCGGTTTAAAATAAACAAAATGGGAGCATTTTTTCACATTATACGCTCTCCTGAAAACTAGCTGTTTTGTATATGACTCTTTTTACTTTGCACCCGTCGATATGTAACTTGCTGTACGTGCGACTTCGTGCGCGTAGTTTTCAATTTTGATAAAAAGTACCCTTTGTACTTACTAATGTATGTAAAAACTATAAACCTTCAAACCGGTAAGAAGCAATGGTACGACCATAAGAGATTATTAACTTCTTTATTTTTTAACCGATTGTTAAAAAAAAAAACAAAATATGAAGTGAATCCCATGACAATATATTCCCGAAAACTGCATCCAAATCGACTAATCCGTTTCTGACAAAATGAAAAAAAAGGTCCCCCTGTAGGAATATTAATTTTTTTTTCCTATTGTGTGCACAACTAAAAGACAAACAGATAAACAGACAAAGATTTTAAAAATACTGGAAATGGATTCTATTAGTTATTACTTCACATCCTAGTATATTTTTTTAAATATTTTCAATGTACAAAGACAATTCCTCTACAGATTCATTACATGTATAGAATAAGATTCTCATGGTACCTATTAAACTTTTTTATTTTTATTTCTTAACCGATTTAGATGAAATAAATGTTAAGTGAAGACTGTGATAATATATATCTGAAAACCGCATTCAATGTGGTTAAGCCGTTTCTGAGATTAGCGTGCACAAACATACAGACATACAGACAAACAGACAAACTGAAAAACCATTGTTTTGGGTTCTCTTGCTCTTATAAAGCCCTCCTATGATGTTTTTTTTTTTATTTCCATGTACATGAATGGATCAGTGACAATTTTATTATATGTATAGATTACTGAAAGCAAAATAATAACAATAAAATTAATTTAGAACTAAAGTATTAGTAATTTAATAAAAACAGTTTAAATGTGGTGGTTGTAACATATATAGAAAATGAGGAAATGTTTTAAGTTACTTATATTTACAATTGCAATACACTTTTTAAAATTTTCGGAATTAAACTTCTAGTCAAAATAACTTATCTTTACATCGTTTTAAATAAAATTAAATTCCTTTCAATTCAATTCCTTTCAATATTTAATTTAAATAAAAAAAAAGGAAAATAGTAAATAAATAAATTATATTTTTAGGTTTTTATTGAATTAAAAATATGATGATGATGCATAATTTTAGATACTTCTACTAAATATTTACAGATTTTCGTCGATGAAATCAAGGAAAGATGTAGTTCTGGCAAAAGCTGCAGGCCAGCCGATTTCACATCCGAAACGAATTCCAAAAGAGGTTATGCCAATCTATAAGAAGATAAACGTATTAGATAAACGTATTATCATGTGGGTTTTTTGCCTTACATGTTTTTAGAATATTTAAAAGGAAACATTTACTTTCGCAATCTCTTACGACAGTAATAGGTATTGTTAACAATTATTTAAGAGAACTTACTAAGACAGTCCTCTCATCTCGCTGAACGACGAGCGGGCCACCAGAGTCCCCGGGGCAGGTACTTCTTCCCCCTGTGGTGCTCGTACAGATGTTAGAATCACGGATGATACCGAAATAAGTGATGTTACACACTCTGTTTTCTAAAACGTTCATCTCTACATAGCTCAAGAATTGTTCATCCTTGATGGTTTCACCTGCAAAATAAAAAGGATAAAAGGAGAACGTTTACATGAATGTCTGTTCCAAACGAATAATATTAGAGACTTACCGTCACCCGTGAGACCAAAACCGGAAGCTGTAGCCCTTTCACCGCTGAAATCACTTAAGATTTCTGATCCAGATGGCAAAGAAACTAGTCCAATGGTATCTACAAAAAATATTGTGTTTTATTATAAGAAAATAAAATACAGAAACTTCTTTTTACAAATTGAGTAAACATTCAACACAAACAATTTTTGTAATTTTTGCAAAACATTGATCTAATTGAAATTTTTAATGGATTTTTATTGTTCAATATTATTCTTAATTCTAGGTTGGGCGTACCTGATAAAGTGACGGGTTCGGGTAAATTTATGACAGCAACGTCATTCATGATTAACAATGGGAACCAAAACCTGTGAGTAACAACATCACTGGTTAGAATTCTGGTACCACCAGTGTACAGCAGCTCTGACCCAAGAACCACGGTGAATTGCCAAGCTTGGTTTCTACCATCAAACCAGCAGTGAGCAGCGGTCAATACACGGTTGGTTGAAATGAGTGAACCTCCGCATACTCCTCTCTCAGGACGACCAACGATGTCGGAGATGAGACCAGCCTGAAAATTAAATAAATAATTAAGATCTTATTAAATTTTATTTAAATAGGAACGATTAACTGAAAGTGAGAAAGTATTAAACCTGGTATTTAAATTGTCCAGATGAGGCAGGAGATCCACCAGCGATCTTTGACCCCAAAGGATTATTACGCAGATATTCGTCTTCTGCCTCCTTGATTCTTTTAGCCGCAGGTATACCAAATTTGGTCAGGTATCCGTAAGCGGAGTTATATTCAGGAACATCTTTGTCCAGAACATGAGCAGACGCGTACGCCGCAAATAATACCAAAATAACGGCTAGCTTCATGATGATGAAATAACTTTGACAGTGTTTAAGAAATAAGCCTACCTTATATACTATAATCACTTGGCCTCAAGATAATTAAAGTGATAATGTTTGATAATTATTTGGCTTGATTTGTAAAACTGTTTTTTTTTTAACAATTTCCACATTTTGATAAAGGTGATTTACGATTTCCTGTTTACCTACGAATTGATTATAATATGTTTATATTATAGATAAATATCATAATTTCAATAATTATAAATATGAAAGTATATTATCGACTTTTAAAATCTTAACTCGATTACGTGAATTTCGACTTAGGAATGATTAACTAAATAGTAGGTATTAGATTAATTTTTAAAAGATTTTTAAATTACTTAAACAAAATATATCTGTTATACATTTGAAATTTTTATTTTCAAAATTAAACTCTATATTTATCTAATTTGTTGTGTTATTTCACCTTCTTGAAGGTACATTGATCTGTTGTTATTAAGTATTTGTTATTACAAATATTATTAGCTACTAGAATAAAACTCAGTAACAATATATATTTTTATACACATTGCTACTAAGTATTATTATTGTATTTTTTTATTATTATATCCTTCAATACACGCTTAAATATTAAATAAAAATAGCTTAAGTTTAATATTTAATATTAAATAAAATAGTTTTAATAGTTAATCTTAAATATAAAGAGCTTAATAGTAAGAAATACGATAGTTTTTTTAGATTCGAATGTTTGTTGCTGCAATAGCATACCCGATACTTGGTTAATTGTAAAATAGTTCAAAAATTCATAACTAACAAAGAAACTTTAGACCTGCAATGATCTCGGTTACTGTAGAAAGTACAGTAGGTATATTTAGATCATTAACCGCTTCCTCGAGTAGAAAATAGAGAATGGAGAAGGATCTGTGACATACTATCAATCAATAGTTATTAATATATAGAGAACTTAAAAATGTCATGCTAAAACCATAGTTTTCGACGGATATATCAAAGTAATTCAGGCATATTGCAAGTCTGTATACCGTACACATATAGTGTATTCAGTATACAGTGAGGCCGTTCGATACTAGCTGAATAACGTTCATACAATGAGACTTGATTGACTTGTTCGCTGACAGATATTGATGCGATCTTCACGAACGCAGACCATGCGGCGCATAGGCGGACTGCATGTAGTTATGTTATCTAGTACTGACTATAGTTCTATTATTAGTTGAACCATAATTTAACAATAAACATTAGATTAATAGAATGGTATTACTTATCTTCTTATTAAAATTATGACGGATATATTAATATATCTATACTTATTAGAAGGATATACGTTATGTTGCTTCTTATAAGTAAGGTTGAGTTAATAATCCGTTGTGGTCTCCATGTCAGGGTAAAATACAATTAAATATATGAGAAATAGTTTAAAATGTATGCCATATATCGGGCTCGTAACAAGTATGTTCTTATGAGGACGGTCGTTAGGTAATGCATGCTGCAGGAGTGCAGAGTCGTGTACCAATGATTTTTTAAAGAGCGACCAGGTTTGTTCTTTATGTCCTTTTATATCTGAACTGATATAAAATACTTTTAAATGTTTTTAATAAAACGGAATAAACTCTAAACTCTTGTCTGATTAAGATTTGCACAAGGTGTGTTATTTTTACATATAATAAGATAGTAACGTGGCTAAATACCTATGTACCTATTATACTTTAAGCATTCAATAAAAGATCATTTATGATCACTATTGCATGTTTTCAGTAAATTACATACAACGATTCGAAATTCGAAGCGATTCTTAAAAAACTTTATCTGTTTTGTTTGTTCGTGTATCATAGAAAAGAAATTACGGATTTTGAAAAAAAATATTCACTTGTATGTTAATAGCCTGGTACAAACGATATTACTGATTTAATACATTGTATCAAAATTTGGTACGGTGTTGAATTATAAGTGTACGTATAAGACGTCTCGTCTTCCGGAAAGTTTTTGCTACATTTGAAGAGAAAATACAAATAATTGTACTGGCTATAATTACAAGAAAATATGTAGGTTTTATAAATTTTAAGTGGTGATAGATGATTTTAATTGAACGAGTGAGTGAGCAGACGAAGTCGGTAGCAACAGCACGTAAAAGAAAAATTGAATTTATTTGATTAGGGATTCTTTAATCGTCAATAACAAAGCCAGTCTTAAGCAGACGGTTTTTAATAAGGGTGTTCTTGCGTTGCTTTACTTGGTGATTTTAACGAGCCCTGTGCGGCAATAATCGCGCTAATTAAATTTACGCTCTGCTATGACTAATTTATTCGATAAAAAATTTACCTCTCCACCGGACCTGTAGCGCTAAAATGATACTACAAATAAAACCAGAGGATTAACCATGTAAGGTTATTACATTTTAAAGTTATTTGGAATTAGTTATTTTTAAAAGATCTCAACGTATCAGTATTGAAAAATTCAAAGAGGGATATGAAGATGCTTATAAAATATTATACATAGAAAAAGATTAAAATAAAAAGTAAAAGCTTTATTAATACATTGACATTTAGTGCTCATATACAATGTGTGTTTATTTATGTATAGCTAATATGAGACACTAATAATAAAATGAAATGCTGTGTACAAACATGTTTTTATTAAATGCATATTTTTTATAAACATTTTAGTGGCCCAGACTGACAATGTGGCAATGATGACGTCACGTTACGTGCTGATTCTAATTGGCGTTGGTGTTCCGCGGCGTCGGCCCGTGGCTCTCCCGACTCGATTACAACCCCACTGTTACCTAGCTCTTAGGTTTTGTTTATATTTCTCGTTCTAACGAACTATAAAATGAATATTAAGGTGGGAAATAAAATCTATTTAAAGTTTGGTTAATATTTAAACATTTGTTTGTTGGCGTAGCACGCACAAACGACTAGATGTCTTTATGTATTATGTAAGGAGTTTATCATTTGTTTGAAAATATCTATAAACATGTATAGCCATGTTAAGCTTATTTAAATTTATATTAAAATAGAATGAATAATAAACCGATACGCCCAATCGCACGCGATTCGAACGCGCCACCTCTGGGAAACCATCTCGTCGCTACACCAATTGAGCTACTATGTTGCTGTCGGTCTCGTCTTTATCGGGATGGTGGTGACATTTATTAGGCTTCTTTCGAAAATCCTAACCAAAGTTTCTAATTTTGCAGTACAGATAGACAATGAAAAGATGCCACTACCGAAATTAACATGCTTAATTCACCGAGACGGACAGCGATACGGTAGCTCAATTGGTAGGGCGATGGGACGGTTTCCCAGAGGTCGCGGGTTTGAATCCCAGCCTGTATTGGTTTATTTTTCATTCTATATTAATATAAATTTGTCATGTGTTTACTTATTATTAAGCAATGATGCAACAATCTCTCGGATGTGTATATTTAGAATTAGCAGGTATCAAAATAAATTACACCCATTTCTTAACCTCTTATCAATTACTTCACTTAAATTGCAGCAACACATGCAGCCTCAAGTGAAGTAATACGAGATTCCGTAGAGTCGTAATACGATTAAATAACATATCGGAATGAAGTAAATACCTTCAGGCTTAAGTATTAATCGATTTCGGTCTTCTACATCGACCAAGCATGTTCGTAGTTCAGATTACGGCTGCGTCGAGTTTCACTTGATACTTGCAACTGGATTACTCAGGACTCGACAGCGACTCGAGATGGCTCTTACTGTAGATGTCAAGAGGCTGTGAGGAGCAACGAATGCGATACCGTTTGGTATATGGATAAAGCACTTCATTGGTTGAACGCATCAGTGGGTTTCGTGGCTGGAATTAATGGGCTATGGATCAGGTTGAATAAAATACCAAGCGAGTTATTTGCTAATACAAATGGTAGTTAAGGCTTTATTAGAGCTTACCTGCTTAACCTGCTTATTAATAATCACAATTCGTGACTTTGCAGAACAAATGTCCTCATTAAAATTTACATGCATCACCGGTGCACCTGCTCGAATAATCATATTATGAATATTGCTCTCGTTTCGGTTATTGAGAATTGCTAATTATAGAAACATCAAATAAAAATCACCATACAAACATTTTAGAAACAAAAATAAATAAAAATCTGGTACAGAAAGTCGTCAAACGGTGTTAAAAATGAAAAAAATTGGTAAACTATTTTCGATGGGTAAACTTTTATTTTAAACTCAAACAAAATCCTACAAATGGTCGAACAGAATTTAAATCGAATTCGCATTGCTTTTTTCAAGGGGTTTGATATTTTCGATTCTGCCGCATTCACCACCACTTTGGCATTTTAAACGTGTTAATGTGTTAAAAGGATGTCCATTAGGGGCGTAAATTCTTTTACTTCCTCCATTATGGCTTTATAAGGTGTATGTATTTGAAAACCTTTTCTCCCGTAAAATGCAAAGATACATTACATAATGATTAAAAAATAAGATCTATATAAAATATTATCTCTTACAAACATTACCAATAAATAACTAACAATAACTTAAAACCTGTTTAATTCCATATTTAATTGTAATAATAGTTTGTTATTTCAATTTAATGTTTCATTACATTACCTCGATGTATAAAGTAAATTTGTAAAACGTATCTATTTGTTAAAATTTCGTAATCTAGTGTAACTCGAATCATTATCGTGAAACTTAATTTTAATATTAAAAAGAAGATTTATTAAATATTATATATGTAATAAATACGTTTGAACTTTAAGAATAATATGATAAATTGTAACAACACACAAGGGTATATCAGGATCGTGCCCGCGTCGTAGTTGGCAAGATTATCGCGACGTAAACCTGGCTTACCCATAGTTTACACATAACTATC
Organism: Napeogenes sylphis; assembly: GCA_959347405.1. Classification (NCBI taxonomy): domain Eukaryota; kingdom Metazoa; phylum Arthropoda; class Insecta; order Lepidoptera; family Nymphalidae; genus Napeogenes; species Napeogenes sylphis. The sequence goes on from OY365777.1 coordinate 19,911,863, forward strand.
GATTCTGTCATGTGAGTGACAGCTTGAGGGATAATGGAGTCGGCCGGCGACATCTGACGATTTTGACATATTTGATGTCGAAAAATATTTTCTGTTAGCAAAAGCGTTTTTCGTATATTTTTATATTTTATAATTATTGAGTAATGACTATTTATTTTATTGTACAGTTCATATAAAAAAATATCTATATATTATTTTTCTCTCTTATCCTTTACGAGTTTATTGTTTATTGTTTCATTTTCTTTCACGTTACTAGTTTTGAGTGATCTTCCACTATCAGTAATAAAATATTCACTGGTATATGAAATTCAATTCTTGTTTCTCTCATTGTTAGACGTCTTTCACCTTCATAGCAGTCGATCGATGGTAACTGACGGCTCATAGATAATTAAGTTCGGGCTTCATTTCTGATGGCTCTGACGCAACTTGATATTAATTCGAAATATTTGTGTTTTTCAGTAGTATAACACATAAATATAAGTTTTGTTGGTGTGTTTTGTAAAATTTCATTTATGGAACTTCTCTTTGAATCATATAAGGAAATCATTTTATTTACACTATTAAAAAAAATAGGAAAAAATATAAAGGTTCGTTAACTTGTAATCTTATTATTTAATATTAATTATTTTTAAGTTAATCATAATATTTTTTTCGGTTTCTGTTAAAAATCTGTTATTATTAAACGAGTAATTTTAGACTAGATATTCTCTTTTCGGCTTCTTTTGAAAATCTGTCATTATTAGAGTTTTCTATAATCTAAATAGTAAAAAGCAAATTATTTCTGTATATTATTTTATTAAAGTGAAAATATTTTATAAATAAGTACCTACATATAAAAACAGACGTATAAATGTAGTTCAAACATTCAGAAACACAAAATGGATCTAAAACATAAACTAAAATAAAACATTTATAAATTAATTACCAAACAGGCTTGTTATAATTATTATAAGCTACTGTAATGTCACAGGAAAAGGTCGTCTCTAGGGACTACCACGTAGGTTATTGAAAAATAATATCTAATAATTAAATATTTTACGTCGACACGACCGCGTACATTAATGTCATCCCACTAAATAACGTTAGAGTACCCTTGTTACTGCAATTACGCGCCCGGTTAAAATGTCCGGCCGGGTGAAAGTTTTTAGCCGGATTTAGTAATATAAAGCGACAGTTTAAAACGTCAGACACAATAGCAAAATAAACAAGGATGATTATAAATTACGTGTACTTAGATTTATAAAAGTATGCAGATATATTATACTTAATTAAAATGTAGAAACAAACGACGTTCCCGAATAAATGAATGTTACTGAAATAAATAAGGTTAGAGCTCGCTGTAGCAATTACGCGGCTGGTTAAAATGTCCGGACGGGTGAAAGTTTTCATCCGGATTCGGTGACATTACGAGACATTTAAAATCATCAATCAACCTGACACTCCCGCCCTTTAACCACGTCTGATATTTTTATGATATAGTGTAAAAAATATTACATTTTACATTGTAAAAATACTCCTTTATGCATAAAGAATTTATAAAACATTTATTAAAAAAAAAAAAAATTTTTTTTAACTTGTTTATAAAGTTCATTCTATTTGGTAGTTAACTACCACTAGATAAAATAATTATTTAATTAATAGAATGGTTAATTTTGTATTAACATTCCACTAGGAATATTAATATAAAATTAACATGTATTAAATCAGCGCTCTCGTACTTTGTAATCTGTATGTAGCACATGCGAAGTGTTTAATAATTTTATTACAAGTATAGATAAATAGTAGTAAGTGGGGAAACTGTGTCTCTAGAGTCGTGAGTGTTTCCACTTGTCTCGCCAACTTAGTTCTGATGGCAACTGAATTAAATAGTTTCCACTTTCCTATGGAAACTGGGTTGTCGTAAACAATTTGCCTGAGATTATATATGCTTGTCGTTACATTAAATGTAGCGTAATGTAGTTAGTTCACTAATGTGGTATTTATTACTTCTTTATGAACAATAAATATATGTAGTGAAAATATAATAAATGTTAATTAAATATTTTAAAGTTTAAAATGTTGTTAATAAATGAACACAAGACAAAATATGAATATAATAATGAAAATAACGTGGCACTCACTAACTTTCCTGTCCCAGCGGAGTATCGCTCTCTTTTGATATAATAGCTCAAGCCTGCGCTATTAGCGAAGTTTAACTTACGGCTTCAATTTATTATTTCACTTTAAAATATATATATATGTAATACATAATAGTGATAAATGTATATTTAGACATGCTTTGTAACTTTTATTTTTTATTTCTGCTACCGTGACATTATTTTTACTTACATATTATTGTCATTTTAACTACAATTATTAATGTTGCTACTACACCTACCTATGATAATCAAAATTTTAACCAGATATAATAAATCGCTTTAAAGGTTTTGGAGTTATAACTTCTCTAAAGGACGGACAGATTGTAGTCGTATATTAAAACATTATATTTTGTGATAAGGATATGTCAATGCTAGTGGCTAGAGACAGTCGCTTGATACATCGTCCATTAATTAATGATGATAAATTGTTTCGACGTGCTGTCAGTCGTTCCAACTGTTAGGAGTTCGTGCCAATCTGAGATAGGGTTAGTTAGCAACTTGTCTTAGAAGCAAGAGGGTGGCATAAAAGGAACATTTCACATAGACTTGTATTGTTATTATGGGGAAATCAAAATTATAGGACTTTGTAGAAATATTGGGAATAGAGCCATAGAATTCTAAATGTTATGTAATGTCTGCGCTACATTTTGTAATGTCTTTTTGTAAGAATACGATTGTTTTTTACTGTCTAAAAATGAACAGTATTGTAAAAGCATTTTGAAAAAGAATAAATCATCAAGAATCGAGGATCGTTGAAAATCGTTATGAGACTAATAATGTTGTTTTAAAAAAATCATTGGAAACTGCATATAACCTACTTTTTTCTATTGCCCTACTTGTACAAGTCAACAAGCAGCCATTCCACTACAATCTTTCAATAGTCCAATTGAAATATTTCAAGTTTTTTTAATTCTCACAAGGAATACTGTCAAAGTTATAATAAAAAACGTAACAACACATTGTGTTAGATTCAGAAATAATGTAATCATACATTATGTAAATAGTACTAAAAATGTTATAAAATAGTATATAAGTTATTAATCTTGCCATTGACAGTGGTCACTAGAAGTAAGCCCTGATGTTAAATAGAATTATCATTAAAATTATAATCTATAGGAATAAACTCATACGCGTCCCTGAAAAATGATAAGCAAAGACACGGGACGGTTTTCCAGAGGTCGCGGGTTCGAATCCCTGCTCCTATCAGTTTATTTTTTATTCTATATTTATATGAATTTAAATAACCTTAACATGGCCATACATCTTAATAGATATTTTCAAACAACTAAAGACATACATACATACATACAGAGTCACAGAGTACAGAGGGTCGCAGTAGGACAGTTATTCTTTAAATATTTAAATATTTTAATTTTATTTAATTAATATGTAGTGATGATCAAGTATAACAAGTTGTACCTACGTCACCAGAAATCTTTTTTCAAAGCTATATCGAGGATAAGCGATTTCATAATGTCAGGCTTCACATTCAGGTAAAGCCAGGTTATAAGGAATCTAGGAAGACCAGTACGATCCCTGGCGATTCACTTCTACCCTCTTTAAATGTATATATCAACTGCATCTACAAGAAACCCTATATTGGATAATACCTAGATGGAAGAGAACACAAAAACACAAATTCCTCATTAATCTACCCAAATCACATTAAATTAAAATACCTTGCCTTACCAGTGCCTATGTCAAATTCCATTGTCAACACCAAATGAATACTGAAATATTGCAAAATCGTAAAACCATTAAGGATACAAAACCGATCACAAGTCACCAAACTATTTATTAAAGTTCCAAACCTAGAACTTACGCGGTAAGTTCCCGCAATAGAAATTATGATAAATCTATAATATTTAATAAGCCATGCAATTAAACACACGAATGATTATAGAGATCAACATTTTAAGAACGTTAATAAGAACATTTATCAATAAAAAACTCATCTTCTTACAATATGTAATAATGCCTATAGGTATTGTTCAAATTAATGTTTCTTTTAAAAACTTTGTAGAAAATATTAGGATAATATCGTATAAAAGTAACTTTATTGTAAGAAAACAGTTTGCGTCTGATGGAGTAATATTTTTTTAATTAATTATGATAATAAAAGATCTTCTGTAGTAGATACAAATATATGTTTTAAATATAGTAATATATTTTTTTCTTGGCTTGGGTCTAAATCTTTTGACAGCTGATTAAGCATAATTCATAATTATCACTTCAATTATCAGTTTTCTACTATTATGACTCTTGTCATTACCCTGTGACTTATTATGTATACACTTTTTTGAATGAATAAAAATATTTTTTTTTATTAACAGCTTCTGAAATAACTGTTAATTCCCCTTTAAAACCAGAATAAAGTCAAGAGTATTTATAAGTCATAAACAAATAAAATTGTATGACACTTTTTACCTTTAAGAGAGTTATATTATTGATAAGCCACACAATCCAACTCTATACACTTTAAAAGCAAAGTGTAATTATTTTTATCATTGGGTTTTTGATTACATAATTTCATATCTATTGTGAAGAAATAAAAAAAAATACCTATATCCTTTAATTAATCATTCTTAATGAATTAGTATATCATTCCAAATATCAAAGATAAAACATTATCTTAAGCGTATTAACAGAGTGACTCAGTACCTATTCAGATATTATATGCAATGATATGTCGCCAGCAAATTGTTAAAACATTGTTCTAAAATATTTTTTTTACTAAAACGTTGTATCTAAATAAGTAAGCAAAGCATAGAATTGCTATTCCTTCATGTTATGAGGAGGGTGTATGTATGTTCGCATGACTGGATACTACCAGTATTACCACTTAGTGGAGTATAATATTCAATGAGTTATGGCGGTTAGGCCGACCTAGGTCAATGCATTTTGATGGGAGAAAGTTTTCATATATAAATCTTAGAAAATAAACAGTGAATCCCTACAATAAATAGTCTATACATACTTGTTAAAGACATTAATTTTATTTATGCACATTAATTAATTTCGTTCAAATAGAAATATCAGAAGATATAGTCACTTCCGCAAGGGGCTAGTTGGTCATGCTTATCTCCTGTGTATCGTGATGACGGGACAGAGTCAGAGCACACAAGATACCGGGATAGGAATAGGAAATGATGTTTCTGATTTAGCGTTGTCATTTGGATAAATAATTATATAGTATATCATCGCTGTTAGAATTATACTCTGTGTAACTGTAAACGTAAACACACACACACAGTTTAAGGTAAATATAACGGTTGTTAAACTAAGAATCATTACGACAACCCATGAAGGGTTAATGTTTATGGTTAATGGGTTAATGTTGTAATGAATTTTGATTAAAAGTAAAAGTAGTCATGAACTGGCTACTAACAATTACCCACAATTAATAAATAAATCACTAGTTAATAATAATTGAATAATTAATATACACTTAATTATCTGTTTGTTGTACGTAATATCATTTACATCAATAAAAATCCATTGAATCCATTTATTTAATATCATCGGTTAAGAATATTTCTATGGATTTTGATATTTAACATAAAGATTTTTATAAAATAAACACAATTAATTTAGTTCTTTCTAATCGCACTTCTCATTAACTTCTTTATTAAAGTTTGATCGTGTGAAGCCGGTATGGTTGGCAAGTTTGTAAAAATAACAAATTATATTCTGTATTAACTATAAATTATTTTTATTTATTATTTATTGTAATAAACATTTCATTATAAATGTACAACATGGAACACAGTTGAAGTCAGAGTTTGTTAGGCCGCTAGCACATTGCAACAAAAGTCTGAAACAACAATGTTTAATAGTTTTAAACGGAAAGGTTAGATTTAGTTCATACGCTTTTATAATTCCAGTTAAGTTTTATTGTAGCATTGGCTTTATGTGCACTTAGACGAAAATTCGCCGGCAACAGGAGTGTTTGTGTTGAAACAGTATACTCGGGGAAGGAATAAAATAAAACAGCTCGTCTTTAAATGCAGGTGTATAGAGGAAGTTAATAATGGACAAAGCTGTTGTGGAAAGCCTGGCTCATGTTTGTGTACTGACTAGTATCTTCTCCGTAATCTCTTCTATGCTTCTGCCTCGCCCCAAGTTACAGTATTACTGTATTCAAAAGCATTGATTCGTTTGAAATTGAGTTCTTATGAAAGACATTTTACATTAAATAATTATTGGTATCATTTTATTATTATTCTAGAACTACTCATATTTATTTTACAAATGATATAAAACTAACTTCGACTGGTAATCGTGATTTGATAATAAAAAATAAACACCAAAGCCGTGAAAGCAGGTTTTTAAAAACATGATACATTTTTCGACTAGCTTTTTTTTATTCAATGTTAATTCAAAGGTATATTCTGTTACCGCTCTTAACTTGAGCAGTTCTACGGTAATGCAGAACACATAGCCAGCACTCATGAGGCGCGATTGTTCTTTTCTAGCGGAGAATTAGCAAACATACCGGGTTTTAATACCGCACTCAAAATGTAGGAAAAGTAAGACGCTTTTAATGTTATGTATATGTATCAATTTATTTTCTCTTTCTACTTTTCGCGATCGTATTCATATTTAGCTTAAAACCTCTTTTTATTTTTTACTTTGTTCACACGTTGCTTTGTGAGAATACGTGGAACATTTTTAATGTGTACTACATTTGGGAGCAATGCCTAATTTATATTATGCCAGTCTGAAAAGCTTACTTTGAAGTGCCTTTTGTTATTTCAGGTCATGAATATTATTATGAAAGAAAATTTTATTTGTGTTCATTAAAACACGCAGTATACGCTTGTACGTATATATTAGGGTACGTATCTATATACCTTATTGTATTAGATAAATATAAATAATAAGTGTTACGGACACTTACGCTTCGGAGTCGAGTGAACCATTAGTGCAGTAGTAACTGCTGCAATTAGTTTAATAGAAGCAAACCGGTTCTATTCCAGAACTTGTGTCGTGTGAATCACCTAATGGCATTGATTCAGAGCAATCTCGGAGCATATCGATTACAAAACAAGATACATTTTAGTTGAAGAAACCAAATTAAGAGATTTATTGTTTCCTACAGTGTTGTATATAATCATTATTAAACCTGTATAATTTTAAATATGCTTTTAATATATTTATAATATTCTTTAATATATATATTTTTTAATTAAAAGTAGGCAATCATCTCGCATCAAATTATTTTTCATAACATTGTGATAATAAAGAGATATTTTTAAAAACACCATATAAATAAAGAGTTTACTAACCCTAAGGACAGAGAGAGAGACAGAGATAGAGAAACAGAGACAGAGAGAGATGTCAGAACAGAAAAAGTTGATAGTAGACAACATTATAAAACCTAGGGAACCCCGTTATAATATCAAGTCCAACGTGAACGCGTCTTGTCGCATCACATTCATAAGGCATTGCGGCCAAGCCGTGGTAGATGGGAACATCGCTCAGCCACCGCAGTCGTAACCGCCTGTCTCAAACGCATCGCATGCCTGTGTGTAACATTATTATGTGACGTGTAGCCACAGGCCACACAGCCACGATATGTACAATGCTGGAGGAATCAAAAATACCTTGACAAATTAAATATAAGATATTGCTTTATAAATGCTAGTAAGTTCAATAGTTGTTGAATAATATATGCATGTGTGGGTGAAACGTCTAATTTTAAAAAGTATTGTCGTTATTTTAATGCGAAAATCCGAGAAGCTTGCTTCTACCTGTATATTCCATCCCCTTAAGATATCATAGCGGGTCTCTCGGGAAAAGATATGAGTTCCCGGCAGATTTATTTGCTTTCTAAATAAGCTTTTGTAATTATCATCGTTCATCTTAGTACCTACATGCTAAAATATTGTACGCGGTACATCATTATCTCTCACATGCATAATACGGTTTAATTGTTATATAAATAATGATAATATCATAAAGGGCTAATGCTAACTACAGTATATATAGTAAATATATATATACTACAAAATATATACATATATACAAATATATACATATATAATAATAATAATAATATCAGGACAAATTATTGATCTAAGTAAGCAAATTATTTGCTTGTGTTAAGGGTGTTAGACAACGGTACAAGTACATAGAAATACACATATAAATACTGAAAATATATTTAATAAACGACCAAACCCAGAAACATAGACATCTATGCTCATATATATATAACGGGCGGTATATATATATATATATATATATATATATATATAATTATATATATATATATATATATATATATATATATATATATATATATATATATATATTTATTTTATAAACAGTATTTAACAGTCTGAACTTTCATAAGTGCAGAAATGTCAATTGACATTTAAACATAAACTTTAACATTATATATTGTTTTTATTTAGTTTTTAATTTTTGGAATCCCTAGACGTATTTACCGAATTGAACAAATCCCAATATATTTATAGAAATTCATGTTCGTAGACCTGTTCTAGAATCTAGACCAAACAAAGCAAACTATCAAGAAATAAAATAATAATATATTCCTTTATTAAATTATTACCGCTTAGTTAATAAAAGATACTTATATACTTTAATTTAACTAACATAAGAGTTAAAGAATAATACCGAGAGCAGTAACAAAATATTAAACGTGTTATTAAAAGTATTTTTGTGTGTTAATATCATTCAATCTACACACTTAGAATTTTGCAATTAGACATTACGGACAGACATTTTCAGTCTTGTTTTATTTTCTGGAATCAATTAATTGAAACGCATCCAATAACGAAAGTTATATATGTATATAATAAATGTATATACATTTATCTGTCAGAATTTACTGAAAATATCACAGTACCTACCAATATTCCAAATATATGATTATAAGTTGCGTAATGTTTCCTGTCACATTAGTATTTTATTATAATTTCTATGACCCTATTTTAAGCTCTGTATTTATACATTTTAAATTTATTTTGTTATTTAATATTTATATATATTTACTTTTAAGTACAGACTATAGGGATATTAATCTTGACTGACATTAAGCTGATTAAATACTCTGGTAATCAATGAATTAAAAATTAATAAGATAAAGTTTATCTTACGACGCGACGTACGATTTGTAATTATTTCAAGATTATTTTTTATTTTTTTTTTATGAATTACTAGATTTTTTTAATCAACGTCATATATTTTTTATGTCGTTTGGAAAATATTTGAAATGATTAATCAATATATTTTTTAATTTATTGTTTTGGTAACATATAACGTTTTTTATGTCTAAACATTAACTTGTACCAGTGCATTCGCGACCAACCCCTTAGTCACGGTCTCTGGTCTAAAACGGTGCATTGAAATAAACAAAATGTAACCCTCGCACTGATTAACGAACTCTACACAAGATGTACAATGTACGATAATTGAATTACGTGCACCAATCCGATTCTTGTTTTTATTGGATTTGCCCTTTTGTTGTGAGTACTTTAGGGTTCAGTTGAAATTTACAAAAAAACTTATTTAATTATCAAAATGAAAAAAAAAGGCTAAAATACATTATAATATTTATTTATTGATTGATATTTTGTTATTTTAAGGAACTATTCTAGTGACTACTCGTTAGCTTTTAGCGTGTTTAAAAACCTTATATAAAGAGAATTAATTTATAAGCGGCTAAATTTCTAGTTTAAAAAAAAAACTACATTTTCTTTTATAATATTTAGGTGTTCTAGACGACGCATACTATATTCATGAGAATTCGTTTTATGATTTGACGTAAGAAGGAAGTTAAGGTTTCCATTTGAATAATCTATAAAAAGCGGGATGTGCCGCTAGATGAGATGAGAGCATTCGGTGAGAATTCTTGAATTTTTAAGATTAAAATTTATCTAACATATTTCTATTTACCTGCGTACAAAGAGTTACTCCATTTCCACTTTGAAATATCTGTAAAGATTTTTCCTTCTTGAATGTATATACTTTACACATGTTTATTTTATTAGGATTAAGCAGCTCCTTTACTATTAAGTTGTCTATGAGATAAAAGCATATAATTTGTATAATAATTCTATAATATAATTTGTATAATATCAAATCATATACATATACAAAATAGTAGGAATACACTTAGTCTGGCCATAAATACTGCTACAATTAAAAATAAAAAAATATTACATTTGAATTTGGAATCTGTCATTTTTATACGATTGCTCATTGTTTTTCTCGTTTTGGCGCCAATACATTGTACAATATTTTGCGACATTAAGATGGGGGGGGGGGTGATATATTTTTTTTTTTTGTATGTCTATACTGTTAGCCCTGTTGGCTATTACAGCGTCACCGAGGGGAGGGGGGGGGGGTTGATAAAGAGAACAAAATCGGTGTGATTGCATTACACAAAGTAGGTATGGATCCAAAGGCATTTTTTAAAACTCTCTAAAAGCTTGGTATTAGTCAAATAATTGTGTATCGGGCTATTAATAGGTACAATGACACTTTCTCGTTTGTGACAGAGAACGATCTGACCGTCCACGTAGTGTTCGTATAAAAAAGGTGGTCGAAGCAGTAAGGAAAAGAATTCGAAGAAATCCTTCCGAAAGCAAAAGATTTTATTTCGGGAAATGAAGATAGCACCTAGAATCATGTCGCGTATTTTAAGAGATGACTTAGGACTTGCAGCCTATAAGAGACGCACTGGTCATTTTGTAACTAATAAATTAAAGAAAAATAATGTGGTAAAATCGAAACAACAATTGAAGCGGTACGCAAAGGGAGGTCACAGAAAAATGTTGTATACGGATGAAAAAAAAATTACAATTGAGCAACATTTTAACAAACAAAATGACCGTATTTATGCTCAAAGCTCTAGTCTAGCTTCCCAATTAATCAACAGAGGGCAACGTGGGCATTATCCGACTTCAGTGATGGTTTTTGGGCTTTGAAAGAGTTTTGAAAGAGTGACTGAGCCTTATTTTTATGAAAAAGGTATTAAAACATCGGCCCAAGTGTATCAAGATACCATTCTTGAGAGGGTAGTTAAGCCACTAAATAACACCATGTTCAATAACCAACTATAGGCTTTCCAGCAAGACTCGGCGCCGGGTCATAAAGCTCGGTCTACGCAGTCTTGGTTGGAAGCGAACGTCTCGGACTTCATCAGAGCTGAAGACTGGCCGTCGTCTAGTCCCGATCTTAATCCCCTGGATTATGATTTATGGTCAGTTTTAGAGAGCACAGCTTGTTCTAAACGCCATGACAATTCCCTAAGTGATAAGTCCCTAAAACAATCCATACGATTGGTAGTGAAGAATTTCTCCATGGAAAGAGCGCGTGCTTCAATTGATAACTGGCCTCAACGTTTAAAGGACTGTATTGCAACCAATGAACACCATTTCGAATAATCTTTTTATAATTTTCATTGTTTTATATTTGTGCATTATAACTAACACACTGTAAAGGTAATAAATGTTATTTGCAATTAAAAAAAAAATTTTTTCTTTGTTACAATATTTATGGCAAAACTAGGTATATACTATGAAGCACATGGTTTTCGTAACTGTCAATGTCAAAGTTTTTAATTGTTACCATCTCTGGTAACCGGGGGACGATATTCTTTAATAAATGAATACATAACTGTATTTAGTCCAAATTGGTATTATATGAGGATATTAGTATTACGTACGAGTATATTTATTAATTAAAGAATATGATACAGAGGTAATTATGAAATTCGTAGAGTAGGAATACATTTTCCTTTGTAGAATAACAAAACACAATTTTCATTATATATAATATTACGAATGTAGAAAAATAAGTAAATGTAATTGTGTTATTCTTGAAGTAGTATACAAAGAGAACGAATAAATGATATAATTTTGTATCAGTAAATGTTAAGGAACATTCTACAATAGTTCTTTGTAGTTTAATCTAAAATGAATTCAATATTGTATAAAAATATTTTATTTTATTTATATTCTGTAAGTAATATAAAACTACAACCGTTACCTATTGCGGTATACATGTATATTGTGAGCTGAATACTAAACCGCATAATGCCACAAATCAGATTAAACTATGGTAGTTTTTCGTCAAATTTTGAACATGTATTTAAATTTCCTAGTTTTTACGGTGGAGTTATTACTAAAACATTTGAATTCTCATAGCCGGACCGATTCTCGTAGCTGGACCGATTCTCGTAGCCGACAGTATTCGTCATTAGCCGAGCGGCAGTCGGCTCGCTCGTCCGACCCCGCCGCCGCAGAGCGTGACTGTTTATGGTCCGTGACTTCACCCCTTCTAAACGCAGACACGTGTAGGATTAATAGTGATTTTTCTCCATTTATCCCCAGTCGACATCACAGAATGTTCAATTCTGATTGAATTTTGGATGCAATTATAACGAACATTGCTACAGACAGCTAAGGGTACAAAATGCTAATCATTTTATTTTCCATATCAACTTTTGAAATATGTAAAATGTACAATATGCAATAATCTGATAGTTAAGTTACCAAAAATAATTGTTGAAGATATTATGTCACTGATTTTTATAAAACAGTCCTAAATATTTTACATCCTGGGTAGGAAAAGTATTTACTAAAACCTCAATTATTGTTAAATTGGGCGTTAAATTATCTTTTTACTAACATTTATCAAAAATTATAAAACACACGTCGTAAAAAAGAGCAATGTATTTCAATATATTTAATTTTTTTAAAGGCCATTAAACCAACTTTTATAATTAAAAACAGCTAAACATCGTATGAGTAAATGAAACGACCGTAGTTACTAAAGTCCGTGATTCATAATTACAGAGTACGACGAAATTCACTCCCGTCCGGACCGAACATTACTTGTTGGAGTATTTTGACGACTTCTCATCCTTCATTACTTCAGAGGGCGGAGGTTTTATTACCAACAATACATGTTTATAAAATTTGCATACTTCATTCTCACTCTTCCGCGGCCATTACCTTTCCATTTGGTAAATAATTTAGATGCCCTCTAGGGCGACGGCCAGATATTAAAAGTGATGGTTCCCTGAGGTTTAATATTAGACTCCCCTCGTATTAAATTCTCTGTCACGCGAAATTCCCAAATGCATACGCGAGATATTTTTTGCACATGTTCATATTTGCACTTTTGTATACCATTTGATACAGAATGTCACTACTCCGATTTATACTTTAGATTTCAATTTCAATATTGTTTAATTCTAAGTTACAATAGTGCAGTGAAAATGATGTTAATAAATAAAGTATGCAGAATGCTCCTGACATTTGTCCAGAACCATCAGGGTACTAAGGCACACAAAAGACAAAGAATATAAATTATAATTAATCTACATAAAAGTAATATTGTGATAGAGATGACATGGTTGCACAACACCGCCAGTAAAATCGAAAGTTGCATATTTCACATTCATATAACAATACTAAACAAGTCGCGCGAGGCGTTGAATAATCGACTTCATTGTATATGCATCAAATTCACAGAACAAAACTCATCTAAAGCTCGGGGGCAATAAAAATGTCCCACTTCCAGCCGCTGCATTAAAAATAGATGAGATCAAGGTGTAATCTCGCCAATCCTTATTATAAAATCTTGCATTCTTAATATTTCACATTTTTCAAAACTTAGTCGACGTGGAGAATAATGTAGTTATCACTGTATACGACTGCGCCATCAAAATGTACGAACTGTTCATAATAGGTATATTACGGAATATAGTAATATTTCGTTGTTACTTATATACTAGCTGAGGATCGTTACTGTCCGTGCGAGCTATAAGGATTTAATCATTATATTTATAATATTAAATCAGCAACGTAATGGAGCCCTTAAATTGTTTTATTAATTATTTTTTCTTTTTTGTATATTTTTACTACCCATGAAAGAATACGTATTTACTGATTGAAACAGGTTTATCCTACTGAGTGATATACCAAGGAAGCCTTAACTGATGGTGTTAGATATTTATAACGTTGATAGTAAGTTCAAAAACATAAAGAATTTCTTGTATAAAGTAGACTAAAATAAACGACAGAATGTTTGAAATTCTACCCCTAAGAGAAGCGAAAAAGCTTAAAAAACAATATTGATTACAATTATAAAAATCAAAATTGTTATTAAATGTTATTCAATAGAACAGAATCGCGAACAAAAAAATAATGTTTTTTTTAAATAATATTATGAGTACTTTTATTTTCTTCTTGTGATAGAACAATATAATTTTATATACACATATAACCTAATTTTTTTCTAAACAAAGGGTGACAGTAAATATATATATCTCTCAAACAATAAGTGTTGATTTATCAAAATAAAATCTCTTTGTCGAGAGAATAATCAAATTTATCAGTGATTTGAATCTCCACTTTATTCCAAAGGGTCTTTAAAACGACTCCACTCGCTTTATTATTCAAAATGAAAGTTACAACGTTATTCTTTGTATCAATTAAAATTTGTAAATTAAAAGTGCTGGCATCCCTATTCTTTCCTAGTAGCAAATAAATTTACCTCACATTTATATAAAGTATATTTGATATTATTATTAAATGTAATTATATAGTACATTGATAGTCTAAAATCTTAAAAATAACAAAAACATTTTAAAGTAATTTTAGGGCTATGCAATCTTAAAAGCAACAAATAGATTCAACTTTCAGTCGAAAGGGCATTAAGTTTTATATTTGCCTGGTTTCGTCTGCTCCCTCTATAAACATTTGTCTGAATTTTCAAGGTAAATAGTATTGTCAGTGTCTTACCTTTCTTACGATTCTTAAAATAAAATTTAAGGGTCCCCTTTGATGCATAGCTACCGGATAAATACTGACGTCCCCTAGCTTGAGATACAAGACATTGTTTGTTCTACGTATTTTTATAAAAGCCCGCAATAAAACGTTTGCTTTTTACATTTTTGGGGATCATAAATAAAAGTGCTCTTGTAAAATTGCATTTTAAGCATTTTTCAACGTGTAGTGTCACCTTCTGGTCGACCTATTGAATATTTTTCATGGACCGATGTTAAAGTTTTCTCATTTTGTGGCCCAACAATTTTGCAACATTTGGAATTTATGGTTTTTAATGAAATAATATTAATATTAGAAGCCATAGGGTCCCACGACTGTTTTTTATTATTTCTCATTAAAATAAAACAAATATTTGTTAAGATCAGATTAGATTGAATCTCAAAATGTTTATGCGATAATTATAAAACGGAAAAGGTATACTAACTTTTAAACTATCGCGTTACATAAAATGTAATTATTTATCTGTGTTTGTATTTATTCCGTCGTTATTAATATTAATAATATTGAAGATGTGCGGGTGGATGAAGAAATTTCATTCTAATAAAATTCGAGAAAATAAAAACGAAACGTCAGAAAAATAAAAGGTTTATGATACCTTATCTCGAACGCGTTAATTTCCGATTTTTAAATAATTATAAACGGATACCACTAACGAAGGCATGGTTTCAAGTAATTAACAACTAATCAAGAAATCAACTATTAACGAACTAGTTTTCTAGTCATTTGAATATAAACAATCAATAAATTAAATAAACAGATTACTTAGGCCCATGTCCGGTGCCGAGTTGTTAGTCGCCTGCAGGGTTCCAGAGAAATTAAATTATGAGATGACAAAATGAGAAACGCCCTTTCTGTAGATTAACAAACAAAACCTATGCTATGAGGGTCACGTTAATATTGTTACAGAAAATGACTCTATTCTTATAGATCTGTTGCGAACAAAGTTCCAATTTATGTATTGTTCTTGTTGATTTAGTTTAGATTTAGTTTTGCATGTTTATCGGAACCCATTTGAATGTTACACTCGGCTCTCGTGTATGATCTACATAGTGGAAGTATTTTGAATAAAATACAAATATACAGTTGTTAGCGGCTAAACGCACGATCCATTATGCATGCAGTTTGTGTTAGTGCTTTATAGTGGTGATTTCTATGCTATTAATGTTGCAGTAACCGTGGAATTTGCCCCGCTTTTTGTGCTACGTACTTTAGTATGGAAAACTTTATTATTAGTTTGAAAGCGAATTAATACTACTGGGTATTATACTCCTTTTAAAAGAGTAGCATTTTTAATTTAAGTTACTACAGCAGTGCATATATTATTTTTAAATCTATAAATATTATACGGAATTTTACGACATGACCTGTTTTGCGAAAACAATAATATATTTGAATAACGTCCGTATTGGGAATACAGAATAAATGTTTGTATAAATAAACTTAAATTTCATTATAATAAATTCTACCTGTATTGTGTGAAAAATAAAGATAATTTGTTATGTTCTCCGTGATTTTATAAAATTGTTATTTTCGCGCGTTTCAAACTGACCACAAAATTATGGACATGGTAAGGGGAATACAAATTTTGCACGGTTCGCAATCCAATTAATTTTAAAAATCGCCGTAACGAAAGGGCTTTATTGTTATGTAAATTTGTGCAAAGTTCGCCAGACGTAGGCATGACTAATTGTTAATTCGGGTAATGCGCTTACGCGAGTGGGACACCGCACATCGTAGTACTTCCCGCTGTAATAACGGATTACTCGTTTCACGCCTGACCCCGAGCTTAGACGACGATAGCGACGCCTCAACTTTGAGCTTTGGCCTTCATTTAAAGTCAACCTTTCGTGTACTAACAACATCTTTATAAAACGGTTACTTTTTCAAGTTTATATCAATATTTTATTGCATTATAAGATTTAACGTACGATCTTTAAAACTAAATTAAACTTTTTGATTCAGTTGTACATTGTCTTGTGTCTATATGATATTAAAAAGTAAGATTAAACTGAGATATAAAAATTTATTAAGTAATAGATTTTCAAGGAATTCTTGTAAGTAGTCTGCTATATAGTCTGCTATATAATCCGTTGTTAAGTTCTTCATCATGTCAAATGTGTCTTTGCGACATGGACCCTTGTCTGGCGACATATTGGCCGGAAGTAATTTCCAATAAAGACCTTTAGATCCTCGATCGTAGTATGATTGAACAGAATAAAAATACAACGTATTTCTTATTCGTAAGTCAGCTGGTATACCTTTTGTTTTTTTCGAAAACATTATTTTTGTTTTGATACTTTTATTTCATTCTTGTAATGTTTATGTCATTAGCTCACAATAATTATTGCTAATCTATAAGAAGTATTTTAAAAATAATAATTTTGATTCTTTCACCCTATGTTCAAAAGGGAGACATTAAAAAAATAACAATAAGCAGGCTTTAATATTTTTGCTTGCGGTTTCGAATTTCTTCCTCCCTCGCCCTAGTTTTGAAAGCACGGCGTAAAATCACTAGTCCATAATCTGGCTTGGTTTTGATTCACGTAATTATTTAATGGAGATGAAATCCGCAGCGTGAAATGGAACATTACTCGCTCCAGGACTCTACTCATGGTTTACTATGTCGAATCTAAGATATTCCTATTCTCATACTGGAATGGCTGTCATTATCATTATATTTACTACATTAAGTTGTCGGTATGAGAGATATTTTTAATAGGATTGTTTGTATCTGTAACAAAATAGACATATTTTTTTAAAAGTCCCAAAATTTTGAAGTCACTTTGTATCTTATCCGACATATACACATAAAATTAAAAATATATGAACATCGTATTTACTTAAGAAATAAAATAAAACTCTCACAAACAGGAACATTAACGTGTTAAAGATTTATTCATAAAAGTAAATATATTAATATAAGTTAGTTTGCAACTCAGCGCAATATGCATTTTGTTATGCTCATATGTTAGTTAAAGTTGTGTTTGACAAATTTGCTAACTTCTTGGTTATGATGCGATCTACAATCTAATCTTCGGACCGCATCCTGAGACAAACTACCTAACTTTAGTAGTTCGAGGATTACACTCACGTGCAATTAGTGCTAAGTTGAGCAAAGAAGAATAGTGTTTTACTATGAATTTGGAGTAATATATATGGGATTATACATATGTTGATACAAATACTATTACGTTTATAAATTTGCTAAAGAGTTATGTTTTCTTAGCCAACTCCTAATGCAATACGAAATTGTAATTCTGTTTCTTACGTCTCGAAATTTTATTTTCTGATACTTTTTAAACTGCTATAAGATAATAATACAAGTAATAGCTTACATTGGTTTTGAATTTTGTATTAATTCTTAGTAAAAAAAAATATTTAACGAAAATGTTACATTAAATACGTAAATATGTTATCGTTGCCGTTATTTTAAGAGCCCTAAATTAGACAAAAAAAAGTAATAAATCCTATAAAATTACACTTGGAAACGCCAGTGATTTCGTTATTGTAATAAATATAAGGAAATTTCAGAACATAATGACGGGCAACGACATGAGAGTAATTTGCGTAAACACAGTGCGATATTAACAATTCATACGAAATAGCACATAACAATAGTAATCAGAGTCCAAGGCGAAAACACATTTCGTCGGCAGGCAAGGCGGTGCCAAGCACAGATTTGGTCGGCAATGTATCGTGAAATTAGTTTAGTGGCACTATATAATTATGTGCCCTCAGTTTTTATGAACCCTCCGGAGTTCACCCCACTGTTATGACGGAAATGTCAAACCGGTATGTGACTTGATGAATCGATACTATTTTAAACTCCCTCCTGTTGGACATCACTATAACATTCTCATATTGGACGCTTTGACGTCTTATTAGTCGTTCAAACTGTGAATAAGGACTCCGGCGAACTATAAAACATGTTATTAAATATATAGTATCAGGGCTGTGAAGGAAGTTAGAAAGGTAACAAATAAAACTCCGTCGAAGTGCAAGATACATTTCATAGATTTATTATATAAAATCTTAATCTACTTCTGAATTTTAACTTACAGAGTATAGTAACATGTGAAATGTACAGATCTATTACCAATAGTACAGGCAATAGTAATTAGCTATAATTATTGCGCAAGATTATCCCGACAGTGGGACATCCATAGATCATAATAACTAAGATACTTAAGTACTTAGGTACACGTAATTCATAATAAACGACGAAGCTCAGATATTAAATCCTATTTATAACTATTTCGATTAATGTATTTACATCATGATATGAGAGAAAGTACATAATTTAGCGAAATTATTAAGCACCTAAGGTTTTCTTCTCTACTTACAGCTGAATAAATAGTATGGAGATGATTTAAATTGAGCTTCTAATACATAGATGATTTTAAAAAGATATATTTAGTATAAAATGGCCGGTTCTGTTTTCATTTTACTATTTTTGAATTCCTGTAAATCTACGTGAAATTAATGAAAATAAATTACTATTAATACCGCTGAATATTTTCTTATTAAATTACTAGAAAATATATTTGTTTTTGTATAATACACATCGTTTGTAAACGTCGACTGCTTCATAAATATGACATACGTTCAATATGATTCAAGCTCTTACTAGTAAAATGATATGAAATCGAGTGGATTCATTTACACTTTGCACCCTTTCTATAAACTCTTATTACACGTCTTATCCACTTGCCACTAAATATTGAATCAAAATTGAATTGTACATCTTTATTACATTAAGATAAATCTTTTTATGTGTATAGATTTATCTAAATATTGCATTAAAACGTTTGAAATTATAACAATTCAATTTCGTATCAACTAAGAGTTCATAGAAAGACTGCTATACGCTTATGTCCTCTAATATAACAAAGTGTTTTAATTTATACGTTTATCATTTAAAGTTAAAATATTTATATTAAAAAGTTAGTCATACGACAACGATACGACAACAACAAAATCTATTCGATATATGGATACGACATATCTGATATATGCGGTGATAAAAAGGACATAAACGTAACTATGAATATCAATTAGTTATGAATGAGAATAGTACGAGAAACTTTACTTACTAACTAATTCTAAACATTTAGATTAAATTTGTTTGTACAAAAATATGCAGAGTATTTCCTAAACACTGGCTACGTTACACTAATATTTCGATTTATTTGAAATTACATAATATATAAATTAAACATACGCAGAGACAACGACTTGAAAATCGGTTTTTATTTGTCTTATGTCTGTGCGTGCATTTAATTTGAATGAGTAAGCTTGGCTGATGTTTTAGTAAACGACATTATTGCTGTTTTACCTCGAGGAGTCGCAGTTGCACTATATAAATAGTTATCTATGGTTTATTAGTAAATTTAGTAATCTGATGGTTATTTTAATTTAAATATATTTAAAAATTTGAAGGTAAATATTAAAATCCGGTAATATATATATATCCTACATAATATGGCAGTGGCAAAGGAATGTGAAGTCTATAAACTACGCTACTTGATCATATAACATATTTGAATTCATTCGTAATATCCCAGTAGAAACTTATTTTAGTAAAATTTATTATATAGTATTCACTTGTGATATTTTTATACTTTTAAAACCAGTGTATGGGATGAATGAACACTTAAATATCTCCTAAACGAATTTCTTATATATCACAGGCTTAAATTATATTCATTAGGTGTAGGGACGTGCATACATACACTTATATTAGAACTGAATAAGGTAACTATTTACACGAATAGGGGGAAATAATGAGGCTAACCTTTCCACAACCCTCGGAGACTTGAAATTAGAAAGCTGCGCTAACCATTAGTGAAGTAACCAATCTTGATCATTTTGTTCTAACAAACTTAATTACAACAGATCAAGATACATGGGCTTCATTATAGTTTAAAATTGTATTTATTTCATGATATCATTATTTTGGTTAGGTTTGCGTGAATATATTTATTCACTTGCCGTGCGGTTTCATTAGTAAACCGGTTAGTTTACTAATTGATGGTTATCAAAAGAAGTTAATGAGTTAAAATTAAACAAGAAGTAATTTAACACGAATTAGATATTTTGATGAATAAATATAATAATAAATATCACTTAAACATACAATGGCAAGGCTCAAATGCAGAATCGAAATTATTTCCATCACGAACAATCTACTTACAAAGCGTAGGTACTTACATAGAGTTCGAAACCATTTTTACATCCAACAAAGCAACGCACAACGCTAGGAAATCCTTAATGATAAGAGGTCCATCACCCACCCATGTCTCCGCTGTGTTGTTGGACGATGCACGGCTGTCACTGTCACTGTCACAGCTGTCTCTGTCACTGATAAAGCTAGAGGGGCACTAGGTACACTATATTGAGCTTCGTGTTACACTTTTTTTTTTATAATATTTGTAGGTATTGTAGACCATTACGAACATAAGGTATCGGTATGGCTCCTGCGTAGTAGTTAACGGACTGGAACATGAGGTAGGCGACGTTCAGAAGCTATCACACGATCTCGTTCGGATGCGTGTTCTGATTGGAGTCATTCTGACGCGCGCATTGCTGGAAGACGGTTTTTATGTATAGTGTGGTACAAGTTTAAGTTTATTACCCTAAAGAAACTCAAGTCAGGTCAATGTTATTTACATTATATTTTACCCTATAATTTAATAACATAAATTTTGAGATTTTTTTTGTTTTATTTGAGATTGTAATGTAATTACAGGTTAGAGACCTTATTAAAAAAACTGAATTTATATATTCCAGTATATTTACCTCTTGCTTCCTTTCCCAAGTTTTCATTGCCGTCTTGTATTTTTCAAATTCGTGACACCAGTTGGAGTATATTTTTTGGTATTCATTGTTCTTTTCGGGCGGTGAACATCTGAAAAAGAGACATTATAAATTTTATGGAATAAACCCATAACATTAAATAAAAAACGCTGCACATTTTAATTTCATGATCTGACTGGCTAAAGCTTTAAAATCTTGACTGACCTAAGTGTTAACATCTTCTATCATGAAAAAAACAAATACAACAACAAATAACACTAAAACTGTTTAAATATAGCATGTATAATAAATAAAAAGATTTATAAAAAATCATGACAAAGCAACCTACCGATGCGTATCCACAGTGACGTTGTATGAGCAGAGCAGTGACCCGCCCAACCAGCAGTCGTAGCGCCCCGCGTCCGCTTCGCTCACTGAGATTATCAGAAGCCCGTGCTCCGATGTCTCTATGTACTTCTCCGGCTTGCTGTGAGTATATACATCAAACATATTTAATGTGTTGGTATTACTTAACTTTGCTCATAGTTGTTTTTAACCCCCGACCCAAAAAGATGGGTGTTATAAGTTTGACCTGAGTCTGTCTGTCTGTCTGTGGCAACGTAGCAGCCAAACGCGTGGATGGTTTAGAATGCGGTTTTTTTAATCAAAAGCTTTGTTCGTAGAGATTATTCTTAGATATGTTTAGTTGCAGTCGTATGTGGTTGCAGTATATAGAAGCAGTCATCTCCAAGATATGGAGCCTTTATTGATGCAGATGAAAGTTTCTAATTTATAAAATTGATAGTAAAAAACTAAACAAGTAAAATTAGTGTGTTCGTAGGTTTATATAGTAAAACATAGAAAAAATAATTTAAAAAGTAATATAAAAATATAAAAACCTACGATACAAAAATACGTCTAAAAAGGATAAAAATAATATTATTATGTACTTATTGAAGTCGTTGCGTCGGGGGACCGCTAAATAAAGGCAGAATTCAAAATGCAAGTAAGTTACCAAGGTAAATAATGATTTAACAATATCAAACCGTATAGTCCAAGTCCTCATGCATTAGCTCCGAAAATTTTGTAAAATAGACACCATCGTCTACGTACGTATAACGGTCCGTATGGATGTATTGGACTACAATAAGTATCTATATACAATAATATTATTTTTATCCTTTTAGACGTATTTTTGTATCGGGGGTTTTTATTATTATTTTTTTTTATTTTACAATTTGTTTCACAATTGCAACGTCAAAAGTATATCCACCTGCTAATTTACTGACATTAAAATTACTTTTACAACACTTCCATAAAAGGTAACATCTCTAACCTAAAACATCTTGAAAGAAGGATCTGCTATAATACTCTGATAATTTGAAATTTCGTATTAATATTTACAGCAAAAGCTGCAAGCGCTGGCTAGTGTTGAATATTTATGATAAATAAGTTAGCTATAAACAACGAATTTAAATTGCGTGTAAAAATATCATTTCAAGTAATTTAGTACCTCATTTAAAATAGCTCGGTATCCCATTTAACCTCGTCGAATTTGATACCCTATTTGTATTTAAAGAAATAACAAAACAAAATAAACCCTCGTTTAAAGTAAAGGATGGAGTAGATGAATGGAGCCGAATCTCGAGTTCCCTTTGCATTTTAATTACACTGACGGAAGTGCGATAATGGTGAATTTGGAAACACTTTAATTAATGTTGTTACATGCGTGTTCTCTTCGTGTGTACATTGAATTATTGTTCTTTGTTACTCTTTATCTTTGTACAGAGCGATAAAACATTTTCAGGGACTATTTCGGGAATTTGATATTTTAATGAACGCGGTTTATATTGTTGTTTCGTTTAAAGATTCAACAAAGGTCGCAAAGGAATATACATATCATAACAAACAACGATACAAAGAGAATTAAATCTGATAAAAACTCAGCGAAACTTACTTGAAATTAATAACATGTCGTCCCTCTCGTGAATTGTGGTACCAGGTGATGGTGCGGGGATGCAGTACCTCTGGCAACTTCACAAAGCTGCCGAGATGCAGGCTCTGTCCCCACGTAGCAGATACCATCTTTCGCGATATGGAAGTATCACATATGTCTGCTGTTTCGTTCGCAACATCTTGGATGAGACTGAAAATGATCGTTACATTAGAGGTAGTAAGAGGATGAGCTGCTGATGATGATCCTATAAATTCATTCGTAATTTAACCTGGCGTCATTGAGGTTGGGTCAAAATGACCCGGCTCGTTTATAACTTATAATATCTTTGTAAGTACGTGCGTGACGTTGCCGTTTTTTCCAGTAGCTAGAGCTAATACTGTACTCTAAACGTTTTCGATACGAAATTAGTTCGGCGGCGACAGCGCTAGCAGCTACACGTGTGCAATTTCCAAAAAGGTAAATTTGACCCATCCTCACAATTGACGTAACAATTATGCGCCTTTTTTAACTAATGGATTTTTGTTGTTGTTTATTAATATAAACAACAACAAAAATCCATTAGTTATAAAAATCATAAAAAAAATGTTTACAATACTCCAAGAATTATCTTGGAGTATTGTAAACATTTTTTTTATGATTTTTGCTTTGAATTTTGTTGTTTTTTTTGTCAATAGGTACTTATTATAAAACAGTATGAATCGAGAAGAGAGAGAAAGACAACGTATTATTGCGGTTTTAGAGAAGTCTGATTCGGAGGACGATTTACCTGATAATGATGATGAAGTAGAAGAAGAGGATCATGTTAGTGTGCACAGTGAACCAAGTGACACAGACCAAGAATGTTCGGATCACAGTTTGGATACTAGTGACGACGATATCCCGCTCTCCAGAAGAATAACAGAAACGCAATCTACAACAAACCGTGCGCCGTCACCGCAACAAGACCATCCACGATATCTTGGTAAAGATGGCACAGTATGGCTAAAGACACCCTTTCGACAAAATGTAAGAACTAGGTCAGAAAATATAATTACTCAATTGCCAGGTGTAACCCAAGAAGCAAAGTCAGCTACTTCCGAGTTGGAATGCTGGGGCTTGTTTTTCAGTAATGAGATGTTGCAGAACATTTTGAGATACACTAATGTACGTATCAAACGCAAAATCGAATCTTGTAACGACTTGTCGAAACATACCTACATGAAAGAATGCAGCGTGGAGGAATTTAGAGCATTTATTGGTCTTTTATATATTGCTGGTCTTAACCGCTCGGGAAGACAGAATCTCAGTGATTTATGGGTTTCCGATGGCACAGGTGTTGAAATATTTAGGCTAGTCATGTCTGAACAACGTTTCCATTTCATACAGAGCTGTCTGTGCTTTGATGATGACACTACCCGCGAGCAAAGGAAACAGTTAGTTAATCTAGCACCAATCAGAAAACTATTTGAAGCTTTCGTTGAAAATTGTAGAACAACTTATTCTCCAGGTGAGTGTCTAACTATTGATGAAATGCTGGTAGCCTTTCGAGGCCGGTGCAAATTTCGACAATATATACCATCGAAACCTGCAAAATATGGCATCAAGATCTTTGCATTAGTAGATTCCACGAATTTCTACATTTCAAATCTTGAAATATATGCCGGAAAACAGCCTGCTGGTCCGTTTGCTGCAAGTAATAAACCTTTTGATGTTGTGAATCGCATTGTGGGACCTATTTCAAAATCAAACCGTAATCTAACGTTTGATAATTGGTTCACCAGTTATGAGCTGGTTCAGCATTTGCTGAATGAACACAAGTTGACGTCGGTTGGAACTCTGCGTAAAAACAAAAAACAAATCCCTCCTGCATTCACAAAAACTCGAGGCGTTGACGTGTTTTCATCTCGATTTGGCTTCCAAAAAGATATTACTCTTGTATCTCATGTACCAAAAAAAAATAAGGTGGTATTGCTGATGTCAAGTCTTCACCATGATAATAAAATTGACGATGCAAGCGGCGAAAAGCGAAAACCCGAAATCAACACTTATTACAATAAAACGAAATGTGGGGTTGATGTCGCTGATGAACTTTGCGCCACATATGATGTGAGTCGTAACTCCAAAAGGTGGCCCCTGACAATTTTTTATGCACTGTTGAACATGTCAGGAATGAATGGGCTTATAATACATCGCATAAACAATAACAAACCCAGCGAGAAGCGACGCTTTTTTTTGAAAAACTTAGGTCTTGCTCTAGTCAGTGAGCATTTGAAAATCCGCCAGAATGTGAATCGCTTGCAAAAGAATCAGGGAATTTGTTGCTGAATCATCAGAGGAGCCACCTGCGAAGATACCTAATGCCCGTAAAAGATGTCAAGTGTGTCCTGCAAAAAAAGATCGTAAAACAAAACATACTTGTCAAGCTTGTCATAAATTTATTTGTCCTGAACACATCATATCTTTCTGTAGTGATTGCATTAACAACGAAGATTCTAATTAGCTTTGTTATACTTTTTTTTTAAGATATTAGAGTTAAGTTTATAAAAGTGCCATATGTAACCGAAAAGAGTAGTTATTAGTGTAGTAATGTCATGAAAACTTAAGAGATGTCTATTTTGTTCCTATTTTCGTGAGTTTAAGTAAAAGTTGATTAAATTTAATAAAACGTTACTTAATTATTATTTTTATTTTTTATTATCAAAACCAGAATATCCTTCAACTAAAATAATAACATAGGTTACTAATTTACTTAAAAACTAGGTAAATACCATATATTAAATATATGGGTAATATTGACCCACCTCAACGTCCGTGTAACTGTTATCTACCACAATGACGCCGGGTTAAATTTGCCACAGTTGTTAAAGACAATTTAATAAGCTTTAAAACGATATTCATTATAGAACACCATTGTGTTTATATGTGAAGGTTATGTTTGTTAAATCGAATTGCTTTTTTGTATTTGAGGTATTTTTGGCGCATATAGAGCAGTGCGTAGCAAAGTTTACCCGCAAAGTTAGAATTACTTAAACCAGTTTAGGATTATTCGCTCTCATACGTCCAGTATTGTATTAATATTTTATCAAATTTCAAGCATATACTCAAATTGAATAAAGTTCGATTATTTTATGCGCATATTAATAGGCCTTTAGTGCTTCAGGCGTTTTACCGAATATTACTTGGTAAATTTTCAATCCATATGCTGTTTTTAAAATATTTATATTATTTTAACAAAATATTAAAATTATTATTCTTATGATAAAGTGTTGCTCACTAACACATACGCCTGCTATTAATATAAATTGTAAATATATATGTAAATTATTAGTTTATAAGTTATTTTTTTAGTTTTTTAAATATTGGTACTTTTTTTATATTCCAGACACTAAAAATTAAGACTCACCCAGGCAAATACTCCCTGCAAACGCCCGCATCTCTATCCCATCCGCAGTATGGGTCTCTTGCGCAGCGCACGCAGGCGTCGTAGCGACGCGCGCACAGAGCAAGGCGTAGCTGAAGCACGCGCCGGTCTGACGCCGCGTAGAGGGAACCGTGCATGCGCGAGATAGCCATCGCCTATTGTTTCGATAGTTTATTAAGACTTGATTATAATTTGTGGTGCATTGTTATAACTTGACCTTATTAAATACGTTTGTTTTCATTTTTAATATGATTTAAAATATGTTGTTAAGGTTCTATATTTAACAGGGTAGGTAAATTAATTGTAAAAAAAGTATATCGGTTCAGCACGAGAAAAATATTTCATTAATGGGAAAATTTCAGTTACAATTTTTATCACGTTCATGTGTTCACATGAAAAGCGGGTGTTAAAATGCAATTTATTCTTCACATACCTGAATTGGTTCGCCGGGAGTAACGTCGAAGATGTCTAGTAAAGCTGACTGGCTGTCGCCGTTCCGAGTCCATTGAACGATTTTATGAATTTTACCTTCATCTGTAACAAATATAAATACATTTGACTTGTGACGCTGATACTGTGGAGATGAGCATTGAACTATTGTCCTATTCAAAATAATGTATATAAATCGGTGAACTGAAAATACAAATTTTATTTAATTTGCCTTTGATAAGTTTCACACAAAAAAAAAACTTAAAGAATACATAAACATTATTCCTTTTATGTATCCTTTTTGTATGTTCATTTTATTTCTAGTAATTAGGTGTTCTCTTATTTTAGGGCAACGTCTAGTCATGAGAGAAATTACTACGGTTCGTTACTTCTGGGATCAATTAGCGAGGACCGAAAGGCTGTTTATTGTATGTACACCCTTCTTCCTCCTCCGTTTGCTAAGTACGTTTTCGGAACGACTTTGCTGATACTCTACGAGTTCTTTGTTCATAAAGTTTTCAAAGCTTAGAACAAAGAGTTTTATTTTAAAATACGGTGAAATGGTTAAATGACATTAAATTTTCATTTTAAATAAACAATGTCTTTGTTTTAACAATTTGTCGTTACATAATTTAATTTGAATTATATGTTTTTAACTATCTAAACTAGAATAATATAACTAACTCATCAAAAATAAAACGATAAAAATAAAAAGAATATTAATTACAGATGTTTTTAAGATGAAGTTTCACGTACAAATCTTATCTTATAAATTACTTTTATCTTAATAACCGTTACAAAAACATGTATTAATACAAGATATAAGTTTTTGTTTAAAATTAATATAAAAATGTTTAGACATCCGAATCGGGCGCGCCACATAGCGTGCTCGAATATCGCTATAAAACGAGTTTTCGATTACTTAGAATCAGTCACTGAAGCATTTAACAAACCGCAACCTATTAAACCAGGCATGCAACGAACCAATCGCAATTCTGGTTGGTTCACTAAACATTGGTTAAAACCCGCGGCCGCGGTTAAAGCACAATATTTGTTAAAATAATCGTCATCGCTGTAGTAGTCGTATTGCGACAGTTGTGTGATTATTTCAGATGTATATGTAGTATTTAATAGATATATAATATTAATATTATACATCCAAGCAAAATCCAATACAATGAATAACAATAAGTACGTGATCAGATTTACCAGAACTTGGTCAATAACATAAGGACAGCACCAAATGCAGCCTCCTTCGAAAACGGCGTTCAAATTAATATTCGGACCACGAATCATAATAGCTAATTGGATTAGACATGTACCGAAATTACCAAACTGAGTTACGCACAATAGTGTAGCGAGTACGTGTACATGGTAGGGCTGTCCATTTATTAAGATTTAAGACTAGAAAAATATATGCCAACCTAAAATACTATACGAGAACCTACACCAAAATATATTTTTTTCGTTTATATTATTTTTTGACATTATATTTCGACTGTAATCAAAATATACAAAAAATTTTAACATGAACAAATTGTAAACATGTTGATTTTCTAATTATACTTAAAAAAAAATTTTTAAGTATAATTAAGGAATCATAAATAAAACTAGACTACTTGGCAACCCTACCTATTAGTGCAGCTCGCACTGAATGGCAAAGCCTCTTCGTTATTGTGTTCGTTAAGTTATAGTTGCTGTGCTATAAATCAGTAATTGTATTACCGATGTACAATATAGCATAATACTCTTAGCAGCCGACTTATCTCGGAGACAGTAAGAAGAAATAAATTATTTTATATTGATTATGGAATTACTATGTGCGTCTCTTAATATAGATGGACATCAAAAATGAATCAAAATATTAAAGCGGTAAGTGAAACAATTACATTTATAGAATAATATTAATGTGAGAGTTCTATTTTTAAAATTTCAATGAAATGAATAAAG
The DNA here is from genome assembly GCA_959347405.1 of Napeogenes sylphis. Classification (NCBI taxonomy): domain Eukaryota; kingdom Metazoa; phylum Arthropoda; class Insecta; order Lepidoptera; family Nymphalidae; genus Napeogenes; species Napeogenes sylphis. The sequence goes on from OY365777.1 coordinate 19,941,359, forward strand.
TAGGCTTAAGTTTTAAAGTCAGTACTAATGTGAATCCGCAATTAATTTATCTCGCAAGCTATTTAAGGTTCTATTTCTAAGTTAACTTCGTTAAATCAACCGAAAACGGGGTCACAATCTAATTAAGAATTATTCAATTAGTCAACCTCATTTATATTAAAGTAGTAAATGTTTGAGGCACATTAGTTTTCCGTACGACGCTGAGTGATTGGCGTAAACCGGCACCAGTCATTATGTTCCTTGAATACCTTATGAACTCACTTGATTATACATACATATAACTACTACAAACATCTTTTGTAGATACAATTTCTAACCTTAGGTAATTTGTTATTTATGTATATCTAATGTTTGAAAATATCTATAAACATGTATAGCCATGTTAAGCTTATTTAAATATATATAAATATAGAATGAAAAATAAACCGATACGGGCAGGGATTTGAACCTGCGGCCTCTGGGAAACTGTCCCGTCGTTCTACCAATTGAATTACCGTATCTTTGTCCGTTTTGGTGAATTAAGCATTCCATATGTGATCGTCTTTATCGGGACGGTGGTGACATCTATTAGGCTTCTTTCGAAACCCATCTAATCGTTCTTCGTGTTATGGTTCATGGGAAAAATATATTACTAATACGTATATATTATTGATGATGTAAAGCGATGACTTTGGGCTTCAAATGTAATATCATTACATTAAATACCTGCTATAAGCGATGCACTGAATATCTAAAGAGAAACACATCGAAATAATGGTTTTCACATTGCAGATATAATCAAATCTCGGATTATCATAGCATAGCTCTGGCTGGCATACGGTAAATCACCTTATAGAGGGAATATTTAATCAAGCGTCGTCCAGTCATAACGGCAAGTGATCTTAAAGCTGCAATATACGGACATAATGATATTCCCAACTTGTAATAATTATATAAATAAGACATAACGGTATTATATTTCAAATTATGTAAAATAATTAATTTAGACAATATAATAACTTAAGATTGTATCAATATATTGTAGTGATTATTTATAAATAGTTATTATATAAAACATATTAATACGTAGTAAAAGTTCCGTTACATAACATTTCATACCAACGACTAAACATAAACATTGTCGACCAATTTACGACACCCTTATTTATAGGGGTAAAAATATTTAAACCCAGGCCATTTCACACATACCATTCAGAGGAAGAATGCCAGAGAATTAATATCAAAATATTACTTTAAATATTTCTATGTTTATATGTAGATATACGAATAACTACCTATTGATAAATCATATTTTACTTTGCATACTACATACTAATATAATTTTTAAGAAATATAAGGAATGTACCTAGATATAACATATATAAGTTATAGTATATGATTTGTTAATATTTTATAATATACAAGTGATGCCGGGTGTACACGGGTGTTTTACTAATGTAGAAAATGAGCAGTGCAAAAATTACAAACTGTCTACAATCAAAGCAGAAACATTTTAAGTAGGTTTTTTATTCTGTATCGTGTAGAGCCTAGTGTCAAACTGAAAGTTAGGTTTCTTATTTAGATTTAGATGCATTATTAAATGTTTAAAAATAAACCACTAGATAGGTCGATACTTTCTCACGTGATGACATCTTTTATATGCGACAATTAATATTTATTATAAATATATTTTTATTGTTATTAACAAATTACACAAAATTTTTGTGATACACGTGGAATGTTTTTTTATCTGTTATTCAAACCACGTTTATATTTAAATTACAGTAATTTCAGATTCAACTGAAGCAGTGCGATTATTATCAAAACTAAAATAAAGGATAATGAGTACAATATTTAGGGCAATAGTGCTACCATAAACGTGCAATAAAAAGTAATTGCCCAATACCTTCATATTTGGCCTTGCAAGCCACAGTATAGATATAATCGTAGTATGACCCTAATTACCGCTATAAATGTGGAATAAAGCCGAAATTAATATTTAATAGGACCGTTTTAGTGTTTTGAATGACTTAAATGACATTTACCCAAAAGAGTTCTATTAAAAGAATGTTATTACTTAAATTATTATGAGCTTACAAGTTAGTAATCTTTTAATTATATGATTTTTTTCGTACATATCAATAAAAAAACAAAATTATCATGCAATGTGGTTCGAAAATATAAATGCTTTTTTGTCAAAAAGTAATCAATTTATAATTGTACACAATCCTTAAGAGATGACACTCTCTTTTTTGTCAAAAAGAATTTAAATTGTAGTTGTACACAATCTTTAAGAGTGTATCATTAATTCATTAAACATACTTCGAATTCTAAATTTGTTCAAATATTACAATTACACAGAAACTTTAATGTGTTTGAAATATATTCTTGTTCCATATAAGATCAATTTGATACGATAATAGAACAAGGGAAATCGTTCAGAGTATTTGGTGAGGAGGAGGGGTTGGGGGGGGGGGACCGCTGAAATCTGTTTACATCAAGCTTGTTACATCTTAAGACTAAGATGCGTTGGTAATGTAGGCGACAATTTTATTAGTCTTACGTACATAGACTAACATACATTCGGGCGTTGTTTGTAAAAATACATATTTTTAAAAACTTTTTATTTAATATTTGTATTGTTGTCTAACATTCTTAACACAAGCAAATAATTTGCTTATTTGGGTTAGTTAAATTAATATAATTTGTCCTGAAATTATTATGAAAATAATATATGTAATCCCTAATATTTACCAATGAAAATGTATTTGTAGTATGTCTTAATGATCCCTTAATTTTTATGCTAATAAGATTAATAAGAATTCATAAAAGCATAGCTGCGTATTTTTAATCGAATCATCAAGAAGTTAATAGGATTATTTTTCTGAAAGAGCTCTGCTGTAAATTAATATTCATATTAAGGTATATACTTCGGTTGGAAAATTAATTACGTTTATACATCGAAAATTAAGCCATGTAAGTAATCCTTTTAATAATAAGACCTATCTATTCTCACAGGCGGAATCATTAATTCCAATAACATTCGGGTCTAACAAAATAATTAAACAATACCACATTGGTTGTGATCGGGGAATTCCCGCCGGAATACCCGTCTTTAGTAACAAATTAGGTATACAAGGCGACCGCCCTGACCCGTCTGACGGTAAACTGTTTAGTGCGTCGTAGCCTGCGAAAATCATCAAAATAAGACCGGTCATTTATTTAATTATACGTGAATCTTCTACGTACCCGAAATTAGTCGAAAATAAATCCGCTTTCGCTATTTTCTTACAAACAATCTGATCATAAAGCAACTTGTAATGAAAAAAATATTGTGGATATATTTTCTTCAGATATTCTATTCGATAAAACATCAATGAAATCATTTCATTATAGCGGTATCAAAGCGGTCTAAGGTTAGCGCAGGTCGTAATTATGTTTCCATATTTTCCTAGCCAATGATCAGGGAACCTTCAATAAAGGTTCAAAGAAATAATCCAGCAATCCAATAAAGATTTCGCTTCGACAGGCCTTAAGTGAAAACTTTTTTGCGATCCCCCGAACAATATAAGTTTTATTCCTCGAAGTGGTATAAATTCCCAAACACAAAGTAGCTCTAACATCTTTATTGGTTTTCATAAAAAAGACCCTGCTTAACCTATAGCTCTCCATGGAGCCAATTGGACGGGCTCCTTTTAAAATACACCTTCCGCGTATGATGTTTGCATTTTGATATATATTTCCATTCGATCTTCTTTACAGTTCTTATTAGGTAAGTTATAACTAAGTATCTATATATTTTTTTAAATATAATCTAGGTCAATGCTTGATTACATTCCACCTAATATCCATACCACATTCGATTTTTTTAAATCATTTTCTTTAAGGCTTATTATATATTTTTAATTGTTTACTTTCTTTTGATTTTTCTACACTTGATTCTGCGATTAATATCAACCAATTTGTGCGGACTTTTATCATGAATCGCAATATGTATTTTATAGGTGCCGTAAATCGAAAAACGCGGCTTCTAATGTTTGCCTACGAGCTCTTCGACTTTTATGAGATTTGTCGTTAGAAATTTTATGTGATCGAGTGAGCCTTTTGACCGATTTTATACTGCTTATGTTTCGATCGATGAGAATAATTTAGAATAGATTTTGAAATGTCAGACGTTCTTATTGACAGTTCAATGCTACATTTACGTGAACTTTTTTAAGAGTACCAATTCAAGTAATCAGTTACTGTACACACACAAGAGTCGCGATTAAGTCTTTTTTATTTACTGATGAGAGAATTATGCTAACATGTTCTGGGTATGTGTTTGAGTATTAAATTCAATAAATATTTAAGAAGGGTTAGCCGTATTTGTTTTTATATAGTATTTTAAAATAAGCAAATTGGTATTCCAAACACGTTTCAAAGGTGTATTTTTAAAGACGGCTTTTGGCGAGCATTAGGGATGCCGCGGACGCTCAACCCCGAACTTTCTCGTATACCTTTTGATATTCAATATACTACGGGTCCTAAGCAATCCTTTGATGAGATGGTTTATGCAAAAAACGTTGAGCGACTTTGGCGGGGCGCGAATAAACGTTCAAAAGTGAACGCATTAGTATTCCTCATCCCGGCCACAACGGTCTCCCCTACAGATTCGTAAAAATCAATGTTTATCCTAACGGGAACGCGATTTGAATACTAAATACGAATGTAGCTAATTGTTTGTTTCTTCGCACTGTTTAAATAACGTGATAACAATATAATGGATAAACATGAAAAGTTTTAAAAACTAATGTTTTTATGTCTTTGGGGAAGGCAAACATAAGATCGAAGTAATTTTATTAACATTCTATAACAAAGGTTTTGTTATCTCTTAAATAGAAGTAAATGATGTGTAATAAATATCTGCTGTCTCTTATACACTTAAAAGCTTTGTTACCTGATTTTAGTAATAGTTATGTGCTTTCTTTGTCCTTGTATAAAATTATGCTAGAATTTACTTTGAACAATATAAATACCTATATAAAAAACTTTGGCATTTTTAATCTTGTGTAAGGTAATATAAAAATGAAAAAGACTATGCACAAAGCTCTTAAAAAGCTACACTTAGTTACATCTAAAGCTAAATAAAGCACAGTATTTCACTGTGGAAACTATAAATTGGTTGGAAACTTGAGATCCTGTATATCGTTGCTATAAATATTGTTCATTTTCGTCCTCTGGGCAAAGCAAGTCGATGGACCCCGAAGCTATACTACGTCAGAGAAACTTCGAGATGCTCTGGGAAGAATATTTCATCGATTACAGGGAGGCTTGCAATATATTGCTACAGAGAATACGATAATTTAACCACCTTCACATATCATTTTGTAGGAATAGCATTTCATGTTTATGGGGAAACTTGGACTTCATGCTCTTAGCGAAATGGGTTTCCGATACTTATAAAAGCAATATCATACCGTATCGCTAAATATAGAGTACTTGCATATTCTAAATCTAAAATGACTAACCCAATCGCATAAAATGAAACATTTTAACGGAAGGTACAGAAAAAAAAGACGATGATATTCGTGAACTAGTAAAATCTTTGGTACAAAAATATTGTGCGTAACTGAATTCGGAGTTATCAAAGGATATAACGTTTTGCAACTTCGAGTGTACGTAATGATGTTATCAAATAGGTATCATATTTCCAGTGGCGACTCGACCGTTAAGCCGACTGTGAATTTTAAATCGTTTTTAATAGCTTCGTATCCCACACATGACGTCAAAGCTAGGTTAGGGTGAACTGTCTACTATTTGATTTTCGAGTTTTTGCTAACCCAACCACACTCTGTGACATATAGAAGACGTTTGTTTATGTTTTAGAATAAAGTAATTAATTTTAGATACCGTTGTTACCATGCGAAACTGTCTGCGTGCGATATGTTAACATAAATATTGTGTTACTCATTAACAAAGGCGCCCTTGATGCTAAGAGCCTCGGCGTTGACGTTAACTCTTGGAATTTAATTAACTTTGTTAACTTCTAAAAACTCTTAACGTCTTTGATACCTCGGTTCCTTTCATTGACAAACAGGGGTCGTGTACATGACAGTGACTGCCAAACTTTCATTAGACCTTGCGGGGTGTCGCAAAGTTGTATGGCAACAGTGATTTAGGCGCGATAAAACAAATGGACTCAAGTGAGACGGGTCGGAACCCGCATTGCGGGGCATCATAGTCTCATTTCTCATTGTCTGGCGTCTCCTCGAGCGAGGCTACAACTTCCTAGCGGCATCGTTACGATGTCGGTGCAGTTTAATGCATATTATAACGCGGTAAGCACTCGAAATGGGGTAAACGGGAAAGTAATATTGCTACAGACACCGAGGCACAAGCGAACTCTTTATTGAAAGAGTAAACTGTCCTTTTTCACTAGACGCCTCGGGCTCTTTGTTATACTGAAATTTTGTTCAACTTATTTGGCGCTGGAAAGTAAATAATAGTGAACTAAGCGAGCTGTGGATTTTAGCACATATATCTTTCCTCTTCACTGTGGTTTGGAAGCTCGAGACCTTATATAGCGAACTCCTTTTTGGGACACGGAAGTGACTGACGCATTTAAACTCTTTATTGCGACCTAGTTTGTTTTAGTAAGCTATGTAATCAACAAACGTACTCGTACAATGTGTTAATGTTTGAAAAAGGAACGCTCAACTATCGAATATGGAAACAAAGTTACATTATGCAGATTAAGTTGGAGTAATTATGACGGTACGTGGCTAAAGCAGGAAAGGGAACGTCAAAGGTAACGCTTAAACGATTTAATATTCCACACAAGCATTTGAAACGCCAACTCAAACGTAGCTTTCCTTTCCTGAAAGTTGTTCCGTAAACGAACTCCCCCTTCGTTAGATATCTACGTGAGTTTAATCCATTTTGTAGTCTCACGTTAGGGTGGCCCGTTCGGCAACGATTTCCTACAAAAATTGGTGAAAATCGTAACAGTGTAGGTGAAAATTACCAGTCGGAGATGTTGTTTAAACCGAATCTGTATGGCGCTATCAGTCGAATTTATATGGCGCTGAAAATGTGACAAGAGGTATCTGTGGTGTTCACCGACCTGCGGGAGAGCCACATTGTAACAAACTACTACGAAAATGCTATTTTCACAGAAACATATACTTGCGGTAAAATCGGACCTGTGTTTGCTGACGTCATGCGAATTTACCACCAGAAGGTAAAACGATTCGCTTACTTAGAACCAGACATAATTGTTAACAATATATTTTTAAATTATGTGAAGTATATTAGATAAAAATAAAGTTAATGTTGTTTAATAGTAATCTAATAATTCATAAAAGTGAGGAAAATATCAACTTGAAATCTTATTTCAAGCCAAAACAGGATTTATAAAACGCTAAAAGAGAAATTCTTCGCTAGGAAAATAACCAAACGGAATGCTGTTCGGGCATAGAGCTTAAAAGCTTTAGTGCAACCTTTTAAACGTTAATAAATTGAGAGTTGACAAAAGCGTTAAAGAGTAGGTGTTTCACACGCTATTTGACTATAAACAATAAAGGTGTAATCGGTTTTTCATGTTTGGAACTAAATCTCTTGTTTCGTTACTGAAAGCACGGGAGAAGTATGGAGGTAAGCGATGGCATTCGACCAAATGTCCAACAGTCGGAACGAGACGAATTATGGCCTTTGTGGCACTTTCACTCGCCGGTACTTTTTAATTTCCCAGTACGCAGGCATTTTTTAATTTGGGACGTTTTATGAAATTTAGGTTCTCCCGTGATTGTTCTCGATGTCACGGTGACATTTGAGCCTCTAATTATTTAAAACAGTAAAGATATTTTTTACTTTAATATACAGTAAAAAATAAATATAACGTTTGAAAATATTTATAGATATTTTCAAACATTAGTCATGTTAAGCTTATTTGAATTTTAAATAAACATAGAAAAAATGGTCAAGAATTAATAGATGTCACCGCCGCCCTGATAAAGAAGGCCATATATACTATATACATATATATATATATATATATATATATATATAATGCTTAACTCGCTGAAGCGGGTACAGTATCTTGGTAGCGGCGAAATGGAAGCTCAATTAGAAGAGCGACGGGAAGGTTTCCCAGAAGTGGCGGGTTTGAATCCTTGCCCTTATCGGTTTATAATTCATTCTATATTTGTTAAAAAAGTAAAAGTATTTCCATATAATGATTATTATTAAAAAAAATAAATAATAAAAGTCATCTTCTTTCGTAAAAAAGGTCTCAAAAATTACAAAAGGTTATAAAATGTATATACACAAATATACCACAATGTATATTTTTAAAACCGTGCTAAATGTTTGCAATTCTAGGACATAATACATGTTCAATACTCACTAGTTCCAGCGTAGTACACAGTGTACTCCAGCGTGTGTCCTAGCATGTCCACCTTAACACGGTCTACAACCAGGCGAGTAAAGAATAAGTCACGCTTATAGTAGATCGGCTTCTCGTTCTCGTGGGACACTGCGCTGTCCATCAGCGGATGTGACCTGTTTATAAGAAAGGACATTTTCATATTATGTAACAAACGTTTTGAATACACTTTACTGGCCACTTTATCGACCATTGAGACCTCAATGTTAAAGATCATTCCAAAATTGAGTACATCATTTAAATGTAAGAAGGACAAGGATATATTTTTCTTGTTGTTTTACATAAAGCTCTGTGTCTATTAGAGAAGCGACTGATTAAATTACTTGTACTGTTATAAGGTAATCAAAAGGAGTACGCGATTTAACAATATGTGACAGGTAATATTGTAATGTGCCGATAACAAATAAAAGCCGTTACTTGAACGCTGACAACAAAATACTTCACTTAATTAAAATTTTCAATTTAACGGGTAAAAAATAAACTCGTGTATTATTTTCACGCGACTGGTTCAAGTGAAGTGCTAAAATCTCAACGTTTCAACGTGAGGATTGTGAAAAAGTAGGAAAAAAATAATTGAACACTCTCTAGCGAGTGTCGGATAATTAACAGGACGTGTCTAGATAAGAGTGGCTGGATTCAATGAGGCGCGCTCTGGGATGTAGTTTAAGAGCTAGCGTTTATAAGATTAATTTTGTAAGTGATACTCAATTGATACGTTAAACAGCTACCATGAGGTAGATAATATTTATTTATTTAAATGGTTTATATTAGTTAATCTTACCGTATAAAATTAAGCACAGTATCGGGCAGGGACGATGTGTCATTGACACATTTCCCGGGCCTTGGTTCAGGGACGCGACTACTGATGACCGGGAGCCAGGCGGAACTCGACGTGGCTTGTTCCTTGAATTTTCCTTCAAAGGCTTTCTGAATATCTCCAATGGTGAAGGTGCAAATAGCTGATCCCATTAAACCAGTTGATGCTGTTGTAAATACACCGTAGAAACGACTGTTATCTCCTGGCACTTTGTAGATGCTCTCTACAAAAAAAAGTTTAATAGTTTTACGTATATTTAATATTTTCCTAACATAATATTAATATTTTAAAATAATCATAATTTTATAAACAATATTGAAAAAAAACAGTCTACTACAATACAAACTTAATCCTAGCACTTATTTCCATAAGATCAATAATAAACATACGACCTTTACCTAGCTCCTAGACGAATAGAGGTTAATTTGATCTGTCATGATATTATATTATTATAATGTCGTATTAATTTAACAATGAAATACTAACACAATCCCTAAATCTGTGCATAATTGTCAAAACTTCGCGAGTTTGCTATTAAATTTCTGTAATTGTGGTCCCAAACTTAATATCTTCATGTCACCAGACGTTTCCACAAAATTAAAACATGTCATACAATTACAAGCGTCAACCTAAGAAGGTTAATTTCAACGAACGTGCATAATTTATAATGTTCATAATATCGGGGTTTTATTTCCTTCAACAGAAAAGCATTAAACAAAGGCCCTAAGACGCGGGTTTAGCAAGATCGTAAATATAGCTTGTATTAAATTTGAGAAAGGCGTAAACGATGTTTGGGGAAAAAGCAAGCACATAATTTACAAACAAAACACGAAACAGTTGTCAAACGAAAGCTCGACGCGTGCCGACTCTTATTCTTATTATTTAAATAAAACAATGTCAAGAAGAAATGTTTGATTAAATGTTTTATTATCTATTAATTAATTAGAATAGTATTTTGTTCGCTACTTAACTTATCGATAAATACACACGGTAACTTGTTACTTTATGTTTACTGAGGGATTTAATCACCCTTAAACGTAAACGTAAACACTGAACACTGGAAGGTACCTATTACGTGTTCATAAGTAATGCAGAGATGCGACGGGGCGCGTGAAAAATCGTGGTACAGACCTACAGTACGGTTAATATTATATGAGCACAGTCGAAACTCCGTACGGGAGAAATTGGCTAGACTTTTGTCGTTTAAATCTTCCTATGAACTATTGAATTTAGAAGTGAAATGTTTGCTTGAGATTGACAGTCAATGTTTGCCTGTTTGGGATTAGGGTGAAGCTACGGAGTTAGTTTTGAAGTTTGAAAAGTCAGTCTGGATACACAGAACTGTACTTTGAAAGGGTCTAGGAAATCACTACAATATTTAACGTTTATGTAAAAGTTTTAGATTGCGACCGAATGGTTTTACTTTATGTTTTATGAAAACAAAGTAAATGTACGAACTTTCAGGTAAAATTCTGTTCAACTTAATTTTACCTTTTTAATTACTGTGTAAGTAATCTATATTACTTTTTTGTTTCTTTATTATAGCTTTTTTTTCATTACACACATTAACAATTAATTGTAGGAGTATTTTTTACTTAGAATTTACCTTCTAAGAGAGATCTTCAATTAACTAGGAATTTGTATCGAATAAGAAGTAGAAAACGAGCGTAAAGATCAACTATATGACGGGGTTAATGTTTGCTATTCATGGAGACAATTGGCGTTGATAAAATATCACCTTAGAGTAGATAGCTGAACAGAAACCATAAGCATCTATTAAAATTGAAATCAAACATTGAACAAAACAACAACTATAAAAATGTTTAAAAAAAGACAGCGAAAAAACAAATTAAGCATGGTAACAAATGCACTAGGTGAAAAAAGTTTACAGCGTCACAGAAGATAACTAAGAATTTTCTATTTTAATTAGTTAATTATAAATTTAAAACAATATAGATTAAAAATATACTTACGAATTTCGTTAAAATAAAAAGGAAATTCCCCGGGGATGCTGCAATTTAGGCGGGCTTTCAAGTACGTAGCCCAGTTCTGGCTCAAGATGTTCTTGCCACCAGTATCTCTCTTGCAAACTCTGGCCACCCGTGAATACACTGCTTTTCCACAGTTGATATACTCCACAGCTGTTTCCCGGAAGAAGAATAGCACATACTCTCCAACATCAAACGAGCCAACAAAGTTTGGTTCTAAAATGAAATAAATATTGTTTATTACTTCTGCAAACATACAAATTAAAATTTAAAATGTGACCTCTATATTCGTCCGTGTCATTACATTTAACAGCTTACATTATATTATGGTTTCATTACCAACATAAATTTAATATATTCGAGCGCATGAGCGAGTTCCCATGTTAATACCATAGTATCAAATTGCTGTTATTCTGTGATATGCAATAAATATTAGATGAAGCCGTGTGTCAATTACGTCACACGGGGCGTTTGTAGCTCACAATAATACGCACTCATTTGTTGCCTACTGAAATGAAATCGCCGCGTGTGAAGGATTACGGACACACGACACCGCTACGTTCAATATATATATTATATAAAACATGATAGTATTCTTATTACCATGATTGGAAAGACTATATAGCCATTTATAATATCTCGTTTAATAAACCCTTAAGCAGCAATAAATATTTAATAAAGCTTTGAAAATTTATTCCGCAATAAATTTATCGATGGCCATTAGATACAGAAGATAAACCGAGGTAATTGTTGATTAATAGATTTTAGATTAATAATAATTAAGACTACACTGTCTGAGTGTGTATTTCCATAATAATATAGAAGTCTATAAAAAAGCTTTTATTTATAACTATAAAATAATTATGTTAGAGTTAACTTTCAAATGTCATGGTTTTGAAACAATAGTCCTAATTAGGATACATTCTATACGCTTGATCAGATCGTAACGACGAGATTGGCTTTAATATACAATTGTGTGCTACCACAAATACGAGAGCCTAAAATTGGTTACATGCATTATTTATCTGAATGATTACTCTAGTTATTGTATGTAACAGCGAGATATTTTTTGTCCTTGATATAACTCCATATTTAGGCCTCAACTTAGAGAAGTTATCAGATATATTTTAAATAAGCGACACAGCAAAGTCACAAATATAGTGGGATTGATCAGGTTAACATTGTCATTGGCGAACAATGGAAACGTATTGAAGGTGAGGGAATTTGTCGGACCATTTCTATTCCGGTTACTGTGGCACCAAAATTAACGGGCAAAGATTGGGGCACATTACAGCTCGTTAGAGCGAAAACAGTTTAATTTCCATTGTTTAGTCGCAAGCGTCGATAATTTGTAACAATTGTTCTAATCATTATCAGCCTTCAGCTGATTGCGGATCGGTGTTGCGTTTCGCTGATTTATGAATTCATTCATCGGCCTTTCTAGAACATTGATTGCATCTATCACATGTTAGTTCAATTATTAGCATAATATAAGCGAAACTGATATTAGAGCTGTGATTGTATCAGTAATAGGAGTAATGAGATTTGTTGCATAGATTGCCTGTGGATTTTCTAATTGTATTTAGTCTAAATTCACATAATTTATGCTCAAACCACGATCACTAATTATTATTGATAATATAGACTAATATTAACTATACTCACTATCAAGCCATTTAGAGTCATATTTCAAAGTTCTCTTAAAGGAAAACTCTCGGCGTCCTGTCGTCAAGTTATGTAGGTCAGTTCTGAAGATTACGGTGTCCGCCTTAGTGAACTCGGCATTAGTTCCTGAGTACAAAGCAGGCAGGGAGCCAGGATTGCCTCTTTCCACCCACAGGGCTGTCGAATTGTCAGCAGGGTCGTAGGGACACTTGGCGACTCCCATGCCGATGCCCGGCACGTACTCGTGACGAGGCAGATGCGTCAGGTTTGACTGAAACAATAAAACATTCTTACTAAACGAAACGATACCAATCACCACCCTGTTTTAAATTAAATGTTCGATAAAAAAGGTAGAACCATCGACGCATTGATTTATTTGTCTAGCCTACTTGTCCACTCCAAATGGTCGCACTCAAAAATACATCTGTGACAATTTTTTTTAAAGTATACGTTCTATTTCCGACCGGAGCGATTTATTGACCGAAACTTATTATTTTATGGAAGCTCGAATATTTTCGGAATCCTACGGGCGTTCTCCTCTATTAGTATAATGCGATGGGTGGCGGTACGGTTTTCGAAATTATCATAAAATTACTAAATGTAGCATAAACGTGGGGTGGCCAGCGAGGCCCGTCGCGGTGGATTGAGACTTTATGTAAATTTTAACGACGCTGCGACCATCGAAGGCACCTGTGACCCGCCTCCCCTCCGCCCCTCGCTTAGCCCGCGGCACCTGTCGAAAACCTATGTCGTTTTTATTTCAATAAGCTTAGGATTAAATTAGGCGTGCAAGAACGTGCCCCTGATGAACGCCCCGGGCCAGGAAGGGCCTTTTCCTATTTCTTTACTTTTGCAAGTCGGGTTGCGGCCTTCTCAGACGTCGACATCAGACACATGTAAGCTTCCTAAACAAGATTTTAAAAAATGTAACACTAAAAATAAACATAATTTGAATACTTATATTTAAATTGTTGTGATTCAATATTACATTTACATATACGAGTAAATAAAACTATTTTGAGGATTTAACTCGTCTATATTTGTTGCAATTTTATTTTAACAGGGTAACTGCTTTTGGTATAGTAATCAGGTTTACGAGAAGACAGGATACACACAGACACTTAAAAAATAGTTAAAAAAAAATATTTAAATGTATAATACTCGCAATATTTTTAGAAAATAGTATTGTTATATGTTTAATCTGCTATGCTAAGGTTTTTTTTGAAAAATGTACGTGAGTATACGATGGGGTACAACAAACATAATTTGAAGTTGATCGAATATTTTTTTAGTATGAATTCTTTAAAAAAAAATGGGTATTCTGTATTCGAATGATACTTAAAACATTGAGTAAACTGTGTCTTGTCATTGGTATTTTCTCTAAAAAATTTTATAAAACATTATTTCTATATCTAAGTGAGCGCAAGCCCAGAGCAAACAACTCAATGAATCGGACGGAAGGGCTCGGGGACTTCCTTCGTAGAATAAGAAAGTTGCTGGCAAACCGAACCTTCATTAGGCTGTTGCTTTGTTTGTATACAAAATTAGCATCTCCAAGCTTTTCAAAGAGGATTGTCCGCGCAGTAATTATTACACATTGAGTGAAAGTTGGCTGTGAGGATTTACATCTTTTTAAGGCTGCAAATTGTAATGTAAGATAATTTTCAACTCCCTTTTTGTACGCATTGAATATGCAAATGAAAGTATTCAAATTTATTCAACATCGTTATATGTATATAAATATATGTTTACAAATTCACGAGGTCAAATTAAGTATGTTTTGTCTTTTATTTATTTTTTTAACAATTAAAATAATATAAAATACTTATTGAAGTTACGTCATTATCTCAAACTTAGATGTTTAATTATCATAAGACACTTTACTATATGAGAGTCTTCGTAAATATTAAAATCGAAACACATATAAAACGTTTTTTTTATCGGGTATAAATATACTACAGGAAAATCTTGCAAGATGAAGAGGTTATAAAGAAAAATGGCCGACTATAAAATTTTACAGAAATAAAGTTTAGAACGGAATAAAGTAAGGACTCAGGTGTAGTTATCCTACATACGATCCTACTTGACGTTTAAAGGCGTAGGTATTTACAGTATATTGTGAAATATTTACTTAAGAGAACTATAGATTGGTAGAGCAGTGCCACTATAAATGTTTTGTTTTTAATATAGGTAGATCGTTATTCGTTCGTTATTCTTCGCCTTAAGTTATAAAAATGTAAGTATATAAAGAATTTAAGTTGTTATTTATTTTATAATAATAGTTTTAATAGTAAAACGCAAACAGTAAGAAAATTTGCATTTTATTGGTTCTGATTTCATTTTTTTGCAGTTAGACTCTTATGATAGGTTGCAAAAAATTTACGGTATTTTTGGAGTAAGTGGCAAACATCGTCCATAGACAGCTGAAGTAAAAAAAGAGTTGCAGACGCTTTGCTACCTTTTGAGGAGGGTGAAAGAGACAGAGACATATGTAGAAAGAGAGTCCACCCAACCCTTCACTCGGACTTCCAGCCTACTTACAGCACCAACTTAAATGTATTTAATATGTATTACGTTATGACATCACTTGATTATAATAGTCTTTTTTTTTACACTCAAAAATAGGTTTATTGTGATGTTCTATGATTATGGTCTCGTAAATAAATCCAACTAAACCCATTCAACCAATAACTCTACGTTATAAGTATGTTATAAGTTAATTAATGATCAAAGAACATAAAGATGTACAGATCAAAAAAATATAATTCATAACATAGTTTTAGGATTATTATTAAGTCACTTTCACACGCTCAAAGGATACTAAAATTACGTAAAAGGATATGTTTTATCCATTTTAATGAAAAAATCTATTGAATAACATAAAACTGCATTATGTTTTTAGTCATTTTATTAAACTAAGACTGTTTCATGACTATTGCTTCCGATCGGATGGACAGATTTTAATGTATAATTATTATGTGTTGGGCAAACATTTAGACAAGTTATTGTGATTAAAAATAAATAATAAATGAGTATATTACTCAAAAATAACAAAGAATTTTTTTCTTTACCGTGATTTATTTAAACGTTTTACATTTAAAGACTATTTCATATTTTAAGGATACTTGAGAATTTTTAAGTAAGGTGTAATTTATAAAAATATATATACATATATAAAATATAATGATACCGCTGATTTTTAGTTATTATAGTTTAATTTAAACTTCAGTAAAATGGCTGCTAGACCTGGTGGCCTCTTCATAATTTAAGGGTTATAAGACACTTCATTAGCCTATGGGTTGCGGAGGTTGTAAAGTAAGTACCCATACCTAAACTAGTTCACATAATTAAAGGGTATTGCAACATGCTAGTTTGATGACTGAAAACTTAAATCAGAGTTATTAAAAATTTCCTCAATATAGTTAGTTATACTACAAACATTTCACAATAGAATGATACAACAAACCGTTAAAAGGTGTTTAAAAATAAAAAGATCGAACAAATGTAACGATAACATGTAATTACACACAGAGGTCTATAAATATAAACTCCGTCTACGAAACGGCTACAATGGTAGCATCACAAAACATTACAGGAGACGGTCTCCAGTAGACGGTATTGGGTCCTAATTCTGAATGGAATTGCTATTGCACCTGAGTCCTGCTGTCGTGAAATATGAGTTTGTATTGTTTAACGAAACATAGCACTCGAAAGAATTACGTATGCATTTTAGATATTCAAACTAATGCTTTTTATTCATGCAGCAATAAGAGAAGCTCTAGTTCTACTAATATCTGTTACATCTTATATCTTCATTATTTATTAAATTTGTAATTCTGTACATAAGATAATGAGTTTAGTGGAACGGTAAATATGAATACCAAGTTATTAAAGAACATACATGCATCGATAATACAGTGAAAACCCGTAAGAGGTTTTTTAAAATCTATAACTTTAAAGCGAGCATTATATTTGTCATAAAAATGTAAGTTTTACCGATGTTCAGTAAAACTTCAATTTGCTGCGCTCCTACAAACTTTCCTCCGTGTTTCACATATCAACGTTGCTCGGGAAAGAAGTATTTGGAGCCATAAGAAAACAACTACGAGCTCACTAAGCAAGTTTCTCTCATAAACTCATGTTTCCTACACGCCTTGGAATCCTAATGAGATAGCTATAAAATGCTGCAGTATAATGTCTGGTATTCTAGTATCGTATTAATTTTAACGATGAATGTAAAGTCGAATACAAAAATGTTTATAGGAGAGCATCTGCGTGCGAGCTGAATACGCTATACGCTTATAAAGTGATTGCGCTGAGTGCTCTTGAGGCGTCGGCATCGGCGACGCTAACGCACTCTTGCCATGATTGCATTAATGACACTAAACTAAAGATAACAGTTCTAGGGACTGTAACTCATAAATTAAAATTAGCTTATTAGCACTTAAATGAAATTAACTTATCAATGATCGGTTTCAGATTAAAACCATCGTATATATATGAAGCTTCAATAATTATTTTAAGTGGGTGTTTTCGACACAACCGTTTTCCTCTTATGGATTATCAATCAATTTAATATTTGCGCATGTATCGGGACCACCTTCATTACTTTTGTTTCATTCGTGACGAGATTTAACGTTTTCAATTTAAATGGGAACAATCAATAAGCGGGGCTTATCGCGTTTTATTCGAACAAGATGAATACGATGTGTTTTAAATCTGCTGGCTATACAAATTGTCCTATTGTTATGCAGAGAATGTGCGCGTTCACGTTGTTACAAACCATTTCATACATTCTTGTGATCTATTTCACAGATCGAAAATATTAACACTAATATTATAACAATTATGTTATGAAATTAGTTGTTATATAATTTTTATTTGAACAAAATATATCATAGTTGAAACTCAACTTTTCTTAAAGTACAAATAAAACCAAATCAATAACAACAATAATTAATTGAATTATTATTATTTAGATAAGTATTATTCTTTACTAAAATAACGGAACGTCAAAAATATATTTATTTCTAACACAAAAACAAAACAATACAAAATCGTTTCCTAATGCGAACGGGCTTACGGTAACAAACGATACCTTTGTTTGTGAATCATTTACGTTTTATTGGTTCCATTGACTAATCTGTTCTGGATAATTATTGCATCTCATTGCTTTATAAATCCAAGATTACAACGTTTTAAACTATACAATAACCATTGTGTGTTTCTTTAAGTTTTATTTATGAACTTTTATTGTTATTGATGAATTTCTTGTAAAATAAGTTTTCATTAAATGTTAACGATACGGAAAAGTAATTTATGTTCCGATAGTTATCAACTTATCACAGTCAAACACAACAATAAACGAGAGAAACAATAAAAATCAAGCGGTTGGAATGCAATCGCATCCGTCATTTGTTTCGAATACCACCCCAATAGAAAACCATTTGTAACAGAAAAGATATAAATTGATAGTTACTGTTAGGGCACCCACAAGCTGTTCAAAACAGTCTTAAATTTACAGCCCAAAGGCATTTTGCAATAAACTAAATAAAAATATTAAAAGAAAAATATATATATTGAATGTTAAATTAACAAATGCAACGAACAGAAATATTGTTTAATTTAAAAATCAATGAAATGGCCAGTTTGGTCAACACAATTTTGTATATAGGCGTCTCTAGCTAGAGGACATTGTAGCAAGTGCGTCACTGCAAGTGCCCTATCAATTGCGTACATGTGATTTCACTCAATTTTTGAAACTGACGCGCCCTTACCCTCCGTGGGGAGTGAACGCATTACTCAGACCACAGATTATACTGCAATATTTTTGCTTTACTGTTTCTAATATGTCAACTGAAAATAAATTAGATAAAGCAAAACAATTTTCATGATAATATTCAAGTTACATAATTTCTACAAAAATTTCCTTTTCTAGAAACGCTAGATAAAACAAATTGAAACACCAACGAATTAATTAATTATAACGAGTTCTTATCATTCGCTACTTAATTACTTAGTATTATTTATTATCTCTTAGTCAGATATTTGAATTTAAAACTTTAATCTTAAAATTTGAAAGATTCTAAACAAAAGAGTATTATTAAAATCCCTTATTACAGTCTTATTGTAGTGACTCTAAATAGTATCTGTGTGTTGGCAGCGTGCTCTGTACAAAGCACCGCCGGGCAAGTATCAACATTCAATGGTTACTTCCCGCAAACCTAATATATTTTCAATTTTCAACCTCCCCGCGCTGGGTTTCGACTTTTAATAGGATTTATCGTTTTAGACGTTTCGTTTGGGCAGTCAACCACTTTAATATTTATACAAACATGGAAAAGGATATAGCAAGAAATACAATTATTTTAAAAACTGATGCTACTTAATAACATAGTCTTTGTTAAAATAAGTGACTATTGTTATCTCCACCTTATTATTGCTATGCATTATGTTTTTATACTAAAAAATAATTAACAATTTGATGCATAACTAATGATTAAAAAGTTTTATTTTTTGAAGCGTCAGTATTTTCTCATTTGATACCCATAATAACCTTTTCCTATTCATACTTTTAAACGTAAAATTACAAAATGGTCATAAAATCTCCATACACGGGGTCTGGAACGCGATAAACGTATGAAGGGTCAAAACGACCGCCGATACATCATAAAATTATATGAAAGTCAAGAGCAGAGAAAGTGAAAAGTGAACAGAACACGGCGAATTTATTGCGGCCTGCTCTCGATACCTATTGTGAAAAGCTTTTTTTAGAACTTAAAAAATATTAAAAAAATACCGACGCTCGGTAAAACGGTCAAGTGGTCATATATTTGAAATGTCACCATAAATATTATATGGAATTGAAAATTTTAGTTCAAAATTTTTATGGCGCAGATACGTTTGCACGTAAAATTGCCATTGGAAGCGGGCTTTACGAAGTCGTTCGGTTAGAAACTTCAGCGCCGAGAAAAATCCGCGCTCATCTTATGGCGTCATTTGAAATCAGTATCCGTAAAATTTGTCGCGGTTCCCGACTTGCGAGTCGGGGTGTGGTTCGCGAATGCATCTGCACGCTGAATGGAGATTTAAAAAAGATTTCTGTAAAAACGACAATAAAAGGAAATGTAGTGTTTTGTAAAACGCATGTGTCTTGGAAACTGTTGCATCTCTGGCTAGTGGCCAAGCCATGAAGGAGTAACTTGAAGTTCTATAGATAATAATGGCCCACGTTATGTTCTAGTGCCAAGATACCCAAGAGTATGAAGGCTTGTCCTAGCTTACGCTATTTAATTCATTTAGAATAATGTTCTCTTAAATGTTTAATAGTTTCCTTCTTAAAAATCATTGATAGTAACAATAACTATAGATAATTTTCCAAGAGCCAGCAAATAAATAGTAATTTTGACGCTCTGAGAAGTGTGAAAAAATACATTTTTTTATTAAATATACAAAGATTCGTGATTTATATTTTATGTTATTGATAATAAAAGATTTATTGTTCTCATTGTCATAATAAATAATTAAATAAAACATCACGTTATAAGTACATGTCATTTCAGAAGCCGTAGGCATCAAGGGTGTATTTAGAATTCGTTTCTTAGATTTTGACTTTGACTTAGAGATAAAGTATGAATGAATAATTCTACTTCTTAATCGGTCATTCGGTGACGCTGTCATAGTTGTCATTGCTGGTGGAACTTAACACCATAAGACATAATAACTTTTCAATATGTAGAAACCGTATACTTACATAAAGAACCCAATCCTTAGGGCTGTGAGCATTAGTTCCACACACATACAGACGTGCGCCGTCACCCATTGGCTGTATTACTCTGACGTGGTTGCGGCAGTCGAAGTGCTGAAACATTCAAACAATTGGATAAAACACTAGTTTACTACAATGCGTTATTAACATTAACATAAATTGAAACTACTAACTATCCATAAAATTAAATAACACCCAGTTAGGATATAACGTTGATTGTATTTGATCACTACGTAATATAATCCATTTAGTTAAAGAGTCGTCGAAGCTATCTATATATCAGAATGTCGGCTAATTACCGCAGTTAATTCACTCATTCTCTTACATTTCAATCAAAATTGGCGCAATACGGATAATTGGTTAGCCGATACGATAAATAAATGAACTGCAATGAAGGAATACATATTGGGTGCAGCGAAAATTTTATCGTAATAATAGTAATTCGCCGAAGTGTGGGTGAATATGCGCTGGCTGTGATTATGCAAATTTGCGTTGAACATAAATATTGAACGAGGCATTAATATTCCGTACGACAGGAATATGCGATGACCGCTTTAGTAAATAAAACGTAGCTTAAAATGAGCGATTGCCTAGGTTTTGTTTATCGATACTTACGATTATTATTCGAGTTTTAATGAGCCGTTTTGAAAAAACACGGGTCACTGTTATCAAAGCGTATTAATTATTATTGTTTGTATTAAAGGTTTGCTTATTAGTAACATTTGTTAAAGCTTGTCCATTATGTTAATTGCTTTTTAACACACTAGTACTAGAAACCAGCAATGAAACATTCTAACATTGATTCGAGTTAGACTTTAAAAAGGTATATAGTAAAAGTATTTAGAAAGGTATATAATCCTTTTTTTGGTGTGAAAAAAAACCATATAGTTTAGTTATTTCATCCGTTATAATTAAACATAAATACAGTATATTACTGTATAATATATTATTGTATTAAAATAATGATTTTTACAATAATAATATACAACCGTACAACAATATATCTACATATATATACAACAATATATCTTAATATGTAATATTAAGATTTTATGTTTGCCTATACCTAAAAAATTGAATTGATGAAACAGTACAAAATAATATCGTTGACATTTTAGTATTTGACTTGATTTGGCTTTCTAGCTATTGTGTACAAAATATTCAAAATGTATGTGATATAGAATAAGATCGGAAATCAATGAAAAGGATAGCAATACACACGTTACACACACATCTAGAAAATAATGAGTCGGAAACGCAGGAGTTTATTGTGCCGCAGGAAAACGTGAAACAGAAATACAATTTGCGAATGTTAGTTCGTTATAATCGAGGGTATATAAAGCTGCGGTAACTGCGGCGAGAGCAGAGATTGAAACTAATTTTCTCTACGTCACGACGAGAGCCGGCCAGCCACGACTACTGTACGGATACGTCAGATTTTGAAATTTACGAAATACAGGACGAAAAGGAAATATCGCAAATGCTTTTTGTCCCGAGCGTACTGTCACGTAGCTTGATTTAAGTGTTATCGTACTCCGAGTGTGCATTTTTCTATTTGACTAAAATACGTGGCAGTTCCGTTATTCATCTGATCGGTTTTTAAATTAGATTGTCATACGCTTTTGATATTTTTCTACATAACTTCCATTTTTTTTTATTTTTTCCGGTTTCAGAACAGGATTTTTTTATAGGTAAAATATTAAATAGATTTTTAATTTAATTTCTAAAAACTTTATCACAAATTAACATTCATTAATAGGTAGTATATTTTTATGTTAGATTTATATGTTTATAAGACTTTTTTGAAAATGTATTAGACAAAGATTGGTTCCTACATGTATATCAAATATTATTAAATAAAACTCGAAAAGGGAATTCATAAATTATTATAAGTACTAGACTATGTGGAAAAATCGAAAACTCATCAACACACTTTAAAAAAATAATTTCATTTACATATAAACTAAAAAGACCGTAAGATTACGGAAATAAATGCATAGCTAAAAAAATAATTAAACTGATTCTTCGATAACCATTTTAAGAAATAAGTACAATGGGCACAAGAGAAACAATTACTATAACTTATTTGTTTCTTCTTATAAACTTTTTGGACATTCTGGCATGGCCTCGGCAAGGTAACTTTCCTCGAGAATGTTCTAAAGCAATTATCGGATTAATATACTTGGACTGTTTTAACAGTTGTACTGACATGAACCAAAGTGTTTTGCGCTCAGAAACAATCAGAATTAAGCAGGAGAACAATCAGGCCCAAGTCTAAGTTTCTTTTAACGGCACTTAGCCGGGCTCGCATAACTTCACTTGGAACTAATGCTTTCGATTGGTCCATTTCGTTAATTATTCGCCACTTTGTACGTAAGTAGATTTACGAGCGGCTCTATGTTTCCTCGCGTTTTTCAAGGAACGGTTTTTATAAAGAATCGTACTTATTTTTTTAAAAACCAATAGCTTTTTGTTACTGATATACGAACGCATTTGCATTGCTAACGACTGAGCTTATTTCTTTGGGCAAACCATTAGAATCTCCATTTGCAAGTTGATGGTTATTTTAAGAGAAATCATTCTTAAGGATTTTTACTGACAAAATTTATTGAGCAGTTTTTTTTAAGATGCCCGCGTAAAACCCGAATTCGGGAAATGGTCCGCTTTATCTAAAAATCTAAATTTCGGTAATTTAGCCAGCTATTTTTCTCAGATAGTATCGCAAAGAATAAGAGCAATGAACTTAAAACGCTAAAGCGAACAGACCCTGTGGCCGCCTTATAGAATTTTGCTGTCGGCACTTACCCGGCCTTTTTCGTGTTACGACATCGTGTTTAGAGAAAGAAAAACTCTTCTACAGCGAGAAACTTTGATTATAGCTTTCACGAAAGACCGTTGTTCCCGCGATCAGTGCGATAGAGTTGAGGATATTTCTTTTTTACAACCCCCTTTAATAGTAATAAAACAAATTTACTTTTTCTTTCATAGTAAGAGTTGTATGTTTCTTTCTACGCAGGGTAGCATGTGCTCTATTGCCTTACTTTCTGCTATAGCAAGAGTTTAATCTTTTACTTGCGTGGTTCACTTTCCGCAAATATAAAAGTTTAGCGGAATACTTCTTGTTGGTAGAAGTTGATTTACGAAATTTCTTAGGAATTTTGCATATATATTGATATTAAAGTTATTTTTAGTGTAAAATATACAAAAAATAATAATAAACTCCTTAATATATGTAATTGAATTATGTACATTAAACAGATATCAAGTTTAGTGTTTTGTTTTTATTTTCTATATTAATATATATACGCAACAAGACCCCAAGTAAAGTAAGCATCGAAGCGCATAACCTCGCGTCTCTCGTATTATTGAATTAGTACAGCAATCCCACGTTCTTCAGAGGCAGTGTAACCGAGAAATAAAACAAATATTGCTTTTACGCGGCGATTGTAAATCAAAATTAACGACCTTAATATAGCTGGCACAACGTAGCTTCAAGCTTCCCCGCTATGAAATATGCCCGCCCGCCGTTTACTGTTAAAAATGGGATTAACCCTTGATGGAAATAGTGCTAGTTGTGTGCAATTTAGCGCTGAACAAAGGAGTTTCAATTGATTTAATGAGGCAATAATGGCTGCATCTCTCAGCTTTAGTGGCCTCATTGATCATGTAACTAGATCTAAGATGTCTTCTGTTATAGAATTTTAAGGTATTTAAGTTTATAATATATGATCTCTTCTATTATTACAACTTTATTAACTTTTTACTGTTGCTCTTTAAGATGATATACTCGCGTGTCATGTAAATTACATTTTGGTCTAGTTAACAGCGCCCGAGTAAATGAAGGGTTACTCAACCAGAAGGATTAGTACATGCAGACGTCAATCACAATTTCTAAATGTAGTGAGTGTGGGAATTTTAGGGTCATAATGTATTGAAAACAGGGTGTTATTTAAAATAGAATTGATATGAGCTTTTACTTTCTTGCAAATACTTAAAAGTTTTATTTTTTTGTTGTATTTATTATAGTTTTGTTACCAATGAATTCTGTATTAAATATAGTTTTGACTTACTTCGGATTTTCCTTTAGAGACACATTGAGCGACGTTGCTTGGTTCCAAATTAATAGAATCTCTCTGCGAATAAAAATATTTATTTTTTATATGTAGGTATAATACAAAAATAAATAATACTAATAGTATTTGTACTTACATCGCAATGCGAAGCGCTGATGTTGTTCATGTTGAGTCTATACAGCCGGTCCCTGTGGAAAAATAGTAATAAAATATTATATTTCTGCCAATTACTCATAATGGCAGATGAAATAATTTTGTAATCTCTATCAAAATAAAACTTTACTTGAAATCATAGCTTTATATAATAGAAAATGGGACTTTTATTACACAAAATGGCAGTTTCTACGAAGTTGTTATTTTGTTGCGTGCTGAGGGCATCGCGTTCATCAACAATATCGTTAGAAATGTGATATGTTTAATATTAGGAGTTCCGTGACTCCGCGGCTATTGACGTATATTACTATTAAAAGTACTTATTACTAATTATGTTTCGATTTGGTTGCAATCAATTCTGAATATTATCGTAACTTTCTTTGACTTGAATAACTTCATTGATCTACTTTTTGTAGCCCAAAAGCTATCTTTAAAGTTTTAATCCAATAAAAGCAATAAAATAAATACATGTTTCTCAGGTTTTCTATTTATATACTGAATTATAAAACTTACATAGCGCCGACATAGAGAGCGTCGCGTTTTGAATCCACAAAGAAGGTTCTGTAGTAGAGAGTGCCACAAGAGAATTCCCGCACATGATCTGCAAAGAATGAGAGATTGCAATGAATTTACAATCAACAGTAAAACATATTTATATAAAATATTGGGTTTCAGTTAGACACAAGATTGTCAGTGCATTTGCCATTTGAATATCAAATAGTAAGACGAGTACTATATTGAGTGCAAAATATATAAAAATATGTAGCTTCTATTCTTTAAAATAAATGCAATCATTGACGTATTTACAGGTTCTAAGAAGTTCAAAGATGATCTTATCAGGAAAAAAAATAATTAAACACTTGTTTTGAAAATGTTCCTATTGATTATATATCAAATCGATCGCAATATAATAATTAAAACCCCTAATATTTTTTATTACAGCTTTCTTTATATTGAAGCAATTATGTCATGCCTCTCTACTATTTAGGTGGGACACCACACGTGGGGACGGCGGTAAACGTGGTAGAGTCACGCACTGTAGTTTTACAGGTAGAGTCATTCACGTCCAAATGAATATCGCTGAAACAGCAAACGAATAAACTACAAATCGTAAAATATACGTGATCTGTGTGAAGTTCGAAAGTAATCGCATTTATGTCGGTTTGTTGTGAATTGTGTTTAAGTCTGCTTAACTTTATTGTACATTGGTTTTGACCAGTTTCAATAGTGTATGTGGGGGTATAAAATGCTATTATTACTTATTAGGTACTAACACTAACTAGAGCTCACTCAAGCTGGAACAGTCGGGGCAGTACTAATTTCTCTCGAAACATCGGCAGGAGTTATCTAATATAACAGCTACGTTTCGTACGGCGAGTGAATAAGCCGGAAGTCCAAACCCCATCACTTCCTCTCCATGTATTCTAGTCTCTAGGATTTCTCCCTATTCCTCAAGGGTGGCAACGTATTTGCAAATTTCCATATTTGCATAAGTCCGTGGGCGACGGCACCACTTACCATCATTTAGATATACACGTTGGACAATCTTTATTTACTTTAAAAAAACTGTTTATATAAAATAGTGAATGGAAATTAAAACTAAAACATAAACTAAAATATATTACGTACAGAACAAAATCTTATGTAACAAAACTATTTACATTTTACCTACACAGAACATCGCGAAAATATTCTTCTGTTTATTTTTGACAACTACGTTAACTTTGTACATGTGCTTTGGAGCGTTAAGTTTAAAAAACTCGCAAGCGAAGACGAGTTCGCGCGGAAGTCTTTTCAATGCACACCTCCGCAGACTGGAATACATTTTTACGAAACCATCATATTCCTTTTATACAAGTCTGTTGAATAATGAAATTAAAGTCATGTTACATTTTCGGTTTTTACTTCGAAGAATGGGAATAGATGAACTCAATAACAACTGTTTTGTATAATGGCCTTCAAATCTAATTTACAATTCTGAAACTTAAAAATATACATTTTTATGTCACATTGATATTATTGATTTTATTATAGATATTCGAAGATTAACTATTGATATTGCAATAGCTAGAATGAATTTAAACTAACCAACAAATTGTAGAATGGAAGATAAACTATGCTCCCTCGAACTTCGATTAACGACTGTCGCGATAGTGACAATGTTTCACAGTAAATGAAGTTTGAATAGCGAATGCAGAGGTAGGGAATAGCAGGTGCGAATCAGAAGTCGGTATTGCGACGCCGCTGGGACCTTACCTTGTATCAACAATCTGCATGTAAGATTTCAGAAACATAATATTTATGTTTAGACTTCCATGAAGATCAAATATAACAAACTGAGTTCAATATTAACTGTAATCTCAGCCCGTTGTTAGTTATATACATGGATATAAAATAAAAGGTATGTGATATCTAAATCATAAATTTATAATTGTATTTAAAATTTAATGAATCGACAAAAAATAATCCTATAGAATACAACCTATATACAAAAATAAATATTAAACTTTTAAATATTCAAACTACTACGACCTAGCTTTTAAGTTCGCAATAAAACCTTTTGCATATTTCACTCGTACTGTCGCGTCTTCGAGCATCATAATAATGTATTCAGTACCAATACATTTTTCATCACTCAATCTCAGCATATAGGTAGGTATCTGGTACCTAATGTAGTTTTATGATTTGATGTCAATACACATTTGCGTCTCTAGACAATGTGCTACTCGATATATCTAAATGTTAGTAACGGCTACGCGTCTACGCGTCGTTTAGTTCTTCTATTATAATATAAACTAGCATATCCAGCCCGCCTCGCCAAGCTTAATTTAAAGATGTTTTAACTCAAAATACAAAATAAAAGATATATTAAATATAATTAACTTATTTTGAATTAACCACCACGATAATAATTATGATTCAATCTGAATTTCATTTTCTTCTACTCGTTTCACTAGCTTGTACATGGATAGTGTTATGACGTTATAACTGACCTAAAATAGTTTGATGTAAAAAACAATACCAATAAAAAATCCACCGATTGTCATCAAACTTTACAGAATTACTCGCCGGGCCAGTCTAAAGATCCTCTGAAAATTTGGTTAAAATCGGGCAAACCGTTTTGGAACATACATACATAATTTCTCTTTTTTAGGTATAAATAGTAATATTAATTTAAGATATATTAATTTTGTAGTTGATAAACATTAACGTTATGGTAATTTCTTATTAAAAGTTATGTCTTAACTATGTTATTACGAAAAAAGTAAACCCTGCTGCGTTTTCGTAAGCATGTTTTAGTAATATTAAACTAAAATACCTTGTTATTATATCACTCCAATCAGTGAAATCTAATCTTTACCTATTTTGCGTAAACATATTTTATTTATTTAATATTTTGACAAAGCACCAGGTTTCAGCGAGTATAATTAGCGGGGGCGAGTATCAAGATTCCTACGAGCCCTGTCGACACGCAAAGAGTTTAACTAGCACAGGAAAACGGCAATTTAGTTAACTTTTTTAATTTACTTATCTTACAACGAAGATAGTCCGTTGGAAATCGTCCCAACGCTGAGCTATGGTATCGCTACCCGCTTCACTATTAGGTTTTTTTTACTTTACTTTGCTTTAGTTACCATTGAAAAGATGCTTTGAATAAATTTGTGTCCTTCCTCTAAGTTCATCAAATCATTAGAATCCCTGCGCGTATGGATATATTTTTTATATTTATTACTTTTTTTTTACATATTCTTTACTTCATATATTTCTTATAGTATTCGAAAATATTTTTTTCTAAAATACTGTTTATTTGTTAAAACTATTGTACATAGAATTTAATCAAATTAACCTTAATTTTAATAAAGTGATTAACTAGTATTGTTATTTTAAAAAGGAAGTTGATTTTATCTCTCATTAACAAGGGAACATTTTTAATTAAATCTTATTATATAATTTTAGCCTTCCGATTTGTGAAATTTCGTGTAACGGACTTCATTGGGGTAATTGTTTTATCGCATGAGGTCGGGTGCTCCGGTCAGAGGGTTGAGGGGAAAGGGGTGAAGGGTGGTTAAAATCACAGCTGGAGTTGAAGAAAGTTGGGACGCACGTTTTGAGATGCTATCGTGCCAAAATTATTTTGGTCAAGAATAGCATTCGAAGTGTGTTACTAGGAATGTTCCGTTGACAATAATTTATGCTACGAAACTTAATAAACAACTTCGTCAAAAAAGTTTTCATTCAAAACAATTTTAATGTGGACACAAACCTATTTAAACTTAATTAAACAAAAATCAAGAGAAATATAACTTCTGTAATCCGTTTGTTTGATTGATTACAAGCGATTACTCGCGACAGGAAATCGCGTATTTTTCATTTGGCAATTGTTACGGTACAAGCCTCGTACACGGGAACGATTAGATTAACAATATACAATTGGCTTACACGAGAACTTTAGCCCATTAGCCTTCTAATACTTCGTGGATTGGATTAATTTAGAACGTTCCCTGCGGTGTTTGTGTTTCGTGTTATCGCTGTCTTTAACAATAACACGCCAAACTCCAAATTAAATATGGATCTGTAGTTTTATGGCTTTGTGAGGTTATGTTTTGGACGGTTTCTGATGGTTAACAGTAATTGAAAAGAGGGTTAATTGTTAATTACAATGGAATAATATGGATTATATATTTCATATGTTATATATATAACACATGAAATATATAACACAATTAAATATTCAAATCTCAATTAAATAGATCATTAAGTCCCAAAATGCACCTTAACCATAAGTAATGATTCTTAGCGTCGCTGAGAGCTCACTACCGCAAAACTAAATTAACTTGCTTATATAATATGATATTTCAGTCACGAGCTTCTTGAATACACCGTTACTTGGCGAGGGCAAGTCGAAGTGAGTTAGCGAGTTAATCGCGACACGTGTCTACATAATGTACTCCTGCATAAATGTTTCAACTTCGATTTTATGCTCGTATATTGAATGTAACGTTAACTTAGATAACAACTTTAAAGGACTCGACAGACTTTAAACTATTCATAATATAAAATTATACGAGGCAACGCTGTGGGATATTTTTATTATATAAAAATATAATACAGATTTAAAGTAACCGAGTTCAAAATTTTAAAGTTGTGTGCAATCTTTCTGTATAAATTGTTAAGTTTTCAAAGATAAACATTTTGTATCACTGCTCTTGTGAACAATGCCGAGAATAAGTGTCGCTTTAAGCTCTTCTTTAAGAACAATTAAGTGCATTTGTGTAGGAGACGTTTAACAAAGGACGAAACTATTAGAGCTTCTTAGTATGAAATTACATATTGTTTTATATTAATCATTATTATTTAAAAATTAAAAATGACTCCACACTGTTGGCACATAGTTCCATTAATAAAGTCAAAGTAATTTTTTAAATTTAAATTATATTCTATTGCATTTTCAAAAGTAATAATAATAATAATATCAGGACAAATTACACACATTGATCTAACCCCTAAGTAAGCAAATTATTTGCTTGTGTTAGACAACGATACAAATACATAGAAATACACATATAAATACTGAGAATATATTTAATAAACGACCAAACCCAGAAACACAGACATCTATGCTCATCACATAAAAGCCCGTCTCTGCCGGGGAATCGAACCCGAGCCCCATTGGACCGTGACACGTTAGGCGTCTGCGCTAACCACTTGACCAACGGGGCGGTAAAAGTCAGACTATATTTGCAAGGTTACAAATTATGTCCATGAAGGAGAACCCGCAAGCAAATCCATGGATACATATTTGAGTAATAGGACTTATAAAATTACTTTTACCCACAGCATTTAATATTTCAGTCGCAGTCGTAACTTATATGTGAGAATAAATTGTATTCAAGTAAAGCGTGGTATCGCAAATAAGACAAGAATAAACTAACTACGCTACTATTAGTATCATAGAACTATGATGCTTTTATGTTAACAATACTTAGTGGTTCAAATACAATAAATAGGCTAGCTACGGTTCACCTACATAATTAAAATGTGCAAGGAAGGTATAGTAGCGTAATGTGGTAGCTAAACTGGTAATTTAATAAAGCCTATAAAATATATTTAAAGTAATATTTGAGGAAATTGTGGCCCTACGACTTTAGCTGTATGAAACTTAGAAGCGATTAAAAGTGTCGTAAAAGAAAAGCAAGTAATCTCATATGAACCGTAATAAAGTAGTAACAGAGACTTAAAGAGAGGAGACCAACCATCTCGGCGGTTATGTTCAAAATGTTATGAACAAAGTAATGAAGTGCTGAGCTATAAGTGCATTAAATGTTTTTATTCCCTTTTATATTACTCATCTTTTTCATTAAAACGTATAATATTTTAAAATTTTCTACGAAGTTATAATTAAAAACTGAGACTCGGAAATCGTGGCAAATTACTTGCAATATTTATTTATGTATTTTTATAAAATCGTAATAACTAAGGAAACTATACAAAGAATAAACTTAAGAAAACAGTCTCATTTATGATTTAAGACTTCAAACATTCTTTAATTTTTGCTCGCCTTTGTTTACTGTATATTAATTAGTATCAGCTTCTTTAATAAACACTGTTATTATTAATTACTAGGCGAGACGAGTAGCGGTAAAATCTCTTATTTAATAGGAGCTATCATTTCATAAGCGCTATGAAACTGACAGATTATCTGAATTCCACCCTTTATTAAGTTGACTTTATTATCTTAGTTACTAAATCATGAAATGTATGCTATTACGCATTATAATATGAATAGGTCTGTTTGTTTATGACAAATATCATTACAATTATAAAAAAATATAATTATAAAAGATTAAGTTACGTTTAGTGAAAATACAGATATAGAAATGAAAAAATATTTAAATGGATATGGAGTTTTCCGATCAACCGATAACATTAAGGATATTTTTACCATAACGGAGAAATTCAGTCTGTTAGCTATTGTAATCCTTTTACCATTCATCTTCGCAGACACGAAAAGGCTCTCCGGTTTGCGCGGACTAATTCCGAATGCACCTCCAATCGTAAAAGAAGTCGTAAAGAATCGACTCCCCTCGAACCGATGCACGGGAATCAGGGAACAAATAGTTGATTTCTTATTGGCTTCCGCCCAGACTCAGATTGAAAATTCGCCATAAGACATTGGAACACGCCCGGTCGGATTAAAGGAAAACTAATAAAGAAAACTTTTGCGACACCGTATTTTTACCAAACGCGCTCTTAAAACTTTAGATCCTTTATAAGGGTCCAAATGGTAATAGTTTAGAAAAACGTTGCGGTATTTGGAGCGTTTTCTCTCCGATGAGGATATCAAAGCAGATTTCGGGTTCCTTCAATTGCTTTGTGCAGTTGATTAACTTTTTCAATCTTCATATATTTTACGACTACATTTACCACTGCTGTGTTCTTTCCATCTACGTTATTAAGGTAAGTTGATACAATATTATACACATGATTCATATTTGCACCCAAAGATATACGTCATAATTAGAAGAATGACTACCAAAAAAAATTCCGAGGTCCCGGTCCAGACAGAAAGTAGTGACAGGGAAGACAAGATAATAAAGACAAAACACGGCAATAAACGTGCTATGAAAACATGTCAGGGCTCGTACACGGCTTCGAATAGAAAACAGGGTAATGTGAATATCATTTACATAAAATTATCTCGCAGGAAAAACGGTGTCTCCTCAATGAGGTGCGCTGCCTTCAGGACGCTTGTTTACACAACACGCTGTCACGACTCCATAGCGATTAATTCCTCCGTACAATTTAAAATTATACCACCTTATGCATCTTATACTATCTTTACTTACCATAATGATATTTTATAAAAGGAATGGATAAGAATCCAAATATTTCAATACTGCTCGGCCAGAGTGTGCATTGTGTGATGTTAAATATAGAGTTTAATGTACGCCGTGTTTCAAAGTAAAACATGCTTTTTATTCTAAACAAAAGTCCTTACACCAAAATACACTATGTGTCGCACCTTAGGGAGAGGTTGTAAATTCTGGCACAGAGCTAAGGCAACATAATTTGGCACACGCCTCAACTCATCGTTCAGTAAAATATTAAGGCGTATAAAATTTTATTACGAGCATTACCCCCTTGGCTTGGTATAAACATTTTGTTTGTTTTTTTTCACCAGTTTCGAGATCTATCTTGCTTTTCGCCTTACTTTATTTCCCTCCAATGGAAAATTCGTATCTTAATAAGGTACTCCAGTATGTTTTCAACATCCATTGTTTGATTTTCAATATCTGAATGTTACAGATTTGTTTAGGAATACTTATTCATTTCTTATTCTCAGAAATTCTTACTTACAAAATGTATTATTTGTAAAATCAATCTTACAAGTTAATTAAAATTGAAGTGATGAAATAATAACTTGAAATAATAAAATATTATTGCGATAAATTGCCTTAATAATGCCGCTTGAAATTAAAAAACGAATTGAAAAAACGATTTTGTATTATAAAGTCAAATGAGGTGTTTATTTTACCTGCACTCGACGCTGAGCATCCGGCAAAATCCAATGAACTCCAACACATATTTGCTTAATCCTTTTTAATGTTGTGTACACGACTTATGCTTTATAGGGAACATTTTAGACTGGCAGGAGATTAAAGTGGTATCAAACTTTTATAATAAAATAAAATACATATCCTCAGTACATCTTGATAGTATGTCATTGTAAACGTTCGGCATTGTAGATGTTTATTGGTTACCACTACGGAGCGGGTGTGATACCGATTGAGCGGTAATCGGGAACAATCTCGGGTAAGCACGCTCCCTTATCTCGGCGTGTCACGCTTATTGATATCCCGATATTTTCAATATTGATACCTGTGTTCCTTGCACGCGCGACTGTTGATAGGCTTCTTTGCACAGATATATTGAAAACACGTTCCTATTTTGCAATATCTACCCAGTATCAGCATTCTACACGTGTTATTTAGTTTAATAATTTATATTAATAAATTTACTGATATCTTTCTTTAAACGTCTTCCTTTCTTTACCTACTGATATCGTCCGAAATTAATAGTGATATGTTTTTGCTATTTAAGATTTAAACTGTTTCATGAGTTCCAATAATCCATTGTGAGTTAGGATTAGATTAGTTTGTAGGAAATAATCTAAAATAGATTTCATTCACGGATTGTAGATAGATTATAAATTGTGTTAAGTCAAGTAGCGGTAAAGCAATACCGGTTGCAGATATTTCCAACATTGACAAGTTTATCTCAAGTCAAATGTATTATTCCAAATCGAAATGTTATTCACACTGCGACCATTTTGTAGTATTTGTAACTTAAAATCTTTGATAAAGCAATGATGAAATTCAATGATATTTGAGATGTATGAAAAACATTTTATAGATAAAATTGCTTAAATTTCGTGAACATTTTGTTATTTTTACTGGAACCTTAACGCTTCAAAATAATTTACACAAAATCTTAAGCAAACTCAGTGAATTGAGTAAACTTCAATCACAGGATCGTCTTCCAGTCTAGTAGACATCATGCCTGTATTTTTTTACTCAAATCACGTTGTACTTTAACTAAGTGGAAAACAAATTATCATAAAAAAAGTCTATAAAGTAATTTAATATATATATCTTATAATTTTAATATATCCTACCTACACATATTTAAGGATTGTAAATACTTTTGCTAAAGAATTGTACTATGTGTATCCTTGTACATCTTCAACGCATAACGGTTTTTTATAAAAGTGTTTTTGCCGGATAACACCAGTTTCTGTTATGTCTTTATAATCAAACCATGTAAAAATATATTATATAAGCTATAAAAATGGTATTATTAATTTCACACCTTCGTTTTTCTTTTAGGTGACACGGTCAGCCTGAAGGAAGTTTCGGGGCAATTCAGTGTAAGGAATCCTATTGCAATTTACGCTCATTGAGCCGGTAAAAGTACATGGGGTAGCTAAGGTTGCTTCGATTCTTTTATTGGCATATGAAATCAATAAGACCCGTGACACAGCAAATGCTTTCTGGGACGTCTCTTTTAATAAAATGAAACCGACGAAAACGACCTCCACACAAACATGTTAAGCAAAATTTACTAATCAATATCTCCATCGCTTTGTAATTTGACTGGAAATATTTTAGCTATTTATTCATATACATAAAGAGGGATAAATCAAGTCAATTAAACTTGAGGGTAAATGGTGTTCGTAAAGGTGCTAGATAAAATTATTCTGAATACGTTACCAGATCGCCAAAACTGGGCACGCAATAAGTCACTTCCTCGAGGGATGAGGAGATACTTGAAAATTGAAATTTGTTTAGGATGGTCGGTTCCTAATTTGATTACCACGCTGCTTTCGAACAATCCGGGGCAATAACAATAAATATAATCAGTAAAAGTGAATCACTGCATGCTGGTATGAATGTATGTAATCCTATTTTAATTACTTTGAGGAATTTTAAATCTAACCCGTTGCTTGTTCTGCTTTTACTAAAGTGTCTTAATAAATGAATGTGTATTATTTAACATTGTATAATAAGATTATTTATTTAAATTAAAAGTTAATATAGTAGATTAAATTTGGTAGACCTAACTGTCCAAAATTCAAAATCTGTCAATTTGTTAGTGTAGAACCAATAAACTAAACAGCGCGCTTGCATGACGCTCTTATATCAACCGGCAACAATAACATATTATAGGCTACAAGACGACAATGCTAATATTGAATTAAGGATATCCCCCAATAAAGACAATATTATTAGACGCAGTCGTGTGAATAGCACATTGACAGAAACAAAAGTAGGCACAAGTGAACACCCTATATTGGCAATATCCAAGAAATTCCGCCGATACAATGGAGAGAGACACGTTCCGTTATTAGCTAGGGGGTACCTTAGTTCCTTTTGCCCCCTCGCTATCACTCACCTAGCCGTATCAAGTCCCCCCACCGACTAATCACAGAGGATGTGGCATAGACGCGCTATGCATATTTATTATTGCCTCCTTCGAATTCTCACCGTTCGATCCGAATGGGACGTGGGTGTTTTTCATTTGGCCATGTTATTTATTTAGTAGCGCCCCAGGTAAGAGCTTAATGTTTGATGAGCTCAGATTCGGCCTCCGTAATTTCTGTACTGAGAAGCTGTCACATGCTCTTCTTTCTTTACGTGCACTGGTTTTATTAATACCTGTTTAATTAGAGCGGCTTACTCTGATATGTTAAATAGATTTATACACTATTACTACTTTTAATTATACATCTAATGAAACATTACAGTTCTTGCAGTTGATTAAACTTATTCCCAGGTAAACAGTTCACGTAAGCATAAAAGGTATCGGACTTTCAGTGATAAATTTTGTAATCTACGAATTTACAAAGCAAGGAGCGAATATGAAGGATAATATGACCGCAACAAACAATTTGCGTTGTAGCGAGATTGCGAGAGTGGAGAAGCTTTATAAAACACTGTTACACTCACCTCCCGCGCCGCAGTAATTAAAACTTTTGTAGCGAAAAGAAAATCCAATAAAAATTAATTGCTTTCCCTTTCGTACACAAATGTAGTCACATGTGAGAGGGAGAAAAGAATAAACTCAAAAAAGTGTAAATAAACATTTCCCGTTTGGCGCGAATTAAATTCTCGACGAATGCTAATGTTGTTTAACCGGGGAATTCTTGTGCACTTTAATAGGGGTGGTTCAGTTAATTAAATACACCCCGTTTCATTTTCGCGAAAATTATTTGATCTGGCCCGACACGAGTCCGATTCGACGCAATTCATTCTCTAAGATCGCTGA
Organism: Napeogenes sylphis; assembly: GCA_959347405.1. Classification (NCBI taxonomy): domain Eukaryota; kingdom Metazoa; phylum Arthropoda; class Insecta; order Lepidoptera; family Nymphalidae; genus Napeogenes; species Napeogenes sylphis. The sequence goes on from OY365777.1 coordinate 19,978,053, forward strand.
CTTAATTTCGTTTTATTTTTGTATTCAGATATATTTGACTTTAAGTGCTAGTAAGTTTGAGTGTGAAGTTTATTTTCAGAGGAACTACGTAAACATGTAAGAGAACTTTATTGTCGTTCTAAACTCCTATACTTATTACATTTGGAGAACGCTTAGAGTGCCGATTCATGTCAAAGAAACTTAAATTGCTTCAAGAAAGCATTTCTATGGAAATAAGAAATAAATTTTATGAGACCGAAATATGTATATATGTATTAGCTTATTATTTTGCTTAATTCGTCTTTCAATCTCAACATTATTTAAACAATATATAGTTCAATATTATTTAAGTAACGCTAGTTAGACTATCTATGTTTTAATTTTCATCCATGGACATGTAGACCGTGCACCTTTTGACGTAAATATTATTATTATTTTTTATATTATATTTACAGTTTGAGATATTCATATGATTAACAAAGTTTGTTACTATTAACAATCTTATCTTATCTTTAAAACTATGTTAATGAGTTCTTTGTAAAGTGGTTATTTTATATATCAATAATATATTAATTGTAATAAATAATAATAACTTAAACGTTGCATAAAAAAAGATAATTAGCCACCAAGTTATTTAAAATATATCCCATTGTAAAGTTTATTTAAAACGCGGTGTTATTTACGAGAACTAACATATCCTAACTACAATGCACCAACCAAAAGCTATTTAGCTAAGCGTATTATAAGACATTAGCTACACCATCTGGATGATACAGAGCACAGCTATAATTTTATTAGACTTCCTAGCTAAATTACGGCTACAAGGTATTACCTAAACAAACCCACGAGATTTATTTTCCTCGAGTGCATATGACAGCTTGCATAATTTAATAATTTCCACACTCCCTTGATTAAAATTTCTCTAACACATTAGTGAGATGCCGAAGGGCGTAGGGCAAGGAAATTAAACGGTCTATAATAATTTTGTTACCCAGTACCATGATTAAAATCTTACGATTAATTAAGAAAACTTTGGATAGCATAGGGATGTTTTTGTATTAATAAAATGCAACTAGGGTATTCCAAAGGTCGTATCAGGTTCTTATAGTATCTTTGTACATAATTGATATTTCTCCCTCCTTTGCAAATTATATTTATTAATAAAAAATTAGAAAAGGTTGTAAGTATAGATGATTAAAGTAATATATCAAAGTATTTGTTCTAAATTGTACTTTCCAGAAGTCAGTTTACTTATATTTATTATTTATATTACTGATTTGATTCGGTGATTTATGTTTGTCATTGGTCATGATACAAATTATTGATTTAATAATATCTTAATCTTTAAATTTGTTACAGACAAAAGTTTAAATTGGCACCCGATGCATGGTTAACTTATCCGATAATGACTTAAACCTCCATTCAGACGTTGAAAACTTTGCCGCCGATAATTATTGAAGTGTGAACGGGTGCCAATACCGAGAACGTGCTATAGCTCAATTAAGCAATTACTGGTTGCCATGATTCTATTCTGGATTGTAATTACCGAAGCGAATTACATAGTGACCGGCATTAGGACTTGAAGATAAAAGGAATGCCGGCTCAAACATTCGCATCGCGTCAGGATGATATAAAATTAAGTATTGAATTCTTCAATTTTTATAATAAAGTAAATAATGCCTTCAATTCCATTCACTTTTTATTTTTGTATATATTCAGAGTGCTATGTTCTATTATTGTGAGTGAACTGAAAATAGATCTACCTCTAAGCTCCGACGCGTTGAATTATAAATGCGCGGGCCAAGACGCGTTACTCTGTCACTCGCGTGATTTTGTGACAATGTGATTTTGTCTTTCCCAGTTTCACTCTTTGAATTTTTTATAAGATCTAATGAATCGGGGTGTGTCTAATGCCCCTGTGGTTATTCCTTTGTTTACCTTTAAGTTATATCTAAAATTATCTTGCTATACCTACATTTTTTGTGATTTCCTAGACTTTACTAAATATCTATTTATTATAACGTCAAATATCTTTCTGTATCAAATACATTGTAAGTCGAACTGTCAACTAATAAAATAATATTATCAATCATTTACTATTGACCGTCTCTCGTATCGTCACCCTGATTACCGAACCTGAAAACTGTAAATGTTCGAAGTACTTTTAGCCCTCGAGGAGAGGGATAACGGGATTTAGTTCAATCAAGTATGAGAAGGGGATTGAAGTTCCCGATGCCTCTGTGTTTTTATATACCTATCGTTTGATCAGTTACTCTTTCATTTGATTTAAAGGATTCGTGACAACACAAGCAATGAAGTAAACAAACTAAGACGTCGAGATTCTATTATTTATGTTGGTAATTCGCATTGCTCTGAACGTAATTTAAGTGCAGCAAATTTTGGTAATAAAGGGCGACTTTAATGACCGTCGGTGGCGGAATCGAATCGCACTTACATTTCCCAGGAGCCGCGGACATTTATTGGCATGCGGATAAAACAATAAAGAACGGTTAACTGCCTTTTAATGTGAACAAGAACATGGCTATTGTCCGGCTTGCGATTGGGGCCCAGTGGTCATTGCGAACTTACCGCATTATCTACTAGGCATGACTATGATTTTATCGATATCGATATCAAGAATACAAATTATTGTTTTAAATGTTATATTTTATTAAATTGTATGAAGTTAAAGTAATTTTTACAGAAACTTTTACTTTTAACTATTTGTGGAATTAGCTTGGCAAGCGCTCTCTGGATAAACTAGCGTCATTTGGTTAGATTTATAAGCCAACGCTGATTTGATACCGGTAACTACGGATGGAAATAAAAATATTTATTTAGGATCTATTTATTAGGTTTCCTCGTATTTTTTTATAGAGTTTCCATTTATTGTTTATTTTAAATAGAAAAGAACTAAGTTACACACTATAAAATATATCTCATTTATCTGTATTTTTTTAAAATTTTATTTGAGAGTCAATACTAATTTAATAATAGCTTTAATGAATCATATCGATATAAAATAAATTATATTATTAGCAGTCACGTCACACATACGAATGTGTAGGTAAGTAATAAACGTGCCCGCATAAACCGTTGAATTGCTGACCAGCATCGAACTATGTGCCCTTTGTCTGTGTCCGGCCGCAAATTGTTTAAGAAATAAAATAAAATCTAATTTACCGCTTTGTTACGTTTATAGGAAACTGTTTTATGAGAACTGACTTCCAGTCTGCAGTGCTCGTGTTTTATTGACATATTATTCTCTCGTCATTTGAAAATAGAGAGCGAAATAATCAAACACACGGAATTGTCTACGAATATTGTTTGGAACTATTTTCTTTGTATTATTTAATATTATAGAGTATTTTCCTGAATAAGTATTGCATACAAATTGTAAGTTATTTATGTTTATTACATTTGCTATCCCAGTGTCATGCATTACCGGACAATGGAAATTGGAAACATATTCGATGGTAATAGAGTTACGCAGTATTAGGGGAAGCAGGGAAATGCATTGGGTTCATACAAACAGAAAAATGGCCCTGAGCAAGCTGCAGGATGTCCAAAAATACATTAGGAGCATTAGAGACACCGTCATGACCCTCATAACAATTAGGGTGGTTCAGCTTTAAGGGGTTTTAACGACCCGAATATTGTCACTGGTTTAAAAAGTGCTGAATAAATGAATATTTATATATTGTGTGAAAATATAAAAAAAATCTTCAAAATATTATTACGTTATGCGAACATTATACTCGGGCTTGCGATATGATAAAAAATGTTAACAACCCCATCAATTGTGACAAAATTCATTCATAATAAAGACAGCGCGGAGATAAAAGCTATGAAAAATGAGACATCAACTCCAAAAAGTCGTCGTATAAAGGCAAGCCGAAATTTTAACCAGCGTCGCCAAAGAGTCTTACAATATGCATAACTTGTTGAGAGAGTAATCAAAAGACGATATAAAGTGGGGAGGACACGGCGAAAGGCTAAAAATGTAAACCATCTCTTAGATTTCCTTGACTCAAGACTGCGACCCCTCAGGGCGAAACTTGCTATAAGATGGAAAAAATTACCGCGCCGGAGAAAGTTTTTTCGATTTGAATTATGAATCCTTATTTTACGCTTCGTCCAATGGAAGTTTGTTTTACATTGGCCCGGGCTCATTCTTTGACGTTATGCGAATATTAATCCTGTACATTGAATAGACACTTTATACGATCGTAACTAGAGCGAACTTCAGAGATAAATTTTGAAGTTTAATACAATTTTTGAGTTAGCTTCAACTGAATTTAAAGTACAGCTACGGCTTTATACATTTAATATCATAAGATATTACATAAAGATAAAATGTTTATTTTTTAACGGAAATCACAATAACAGTTTGTGTTGAGCTTTATAATTTTTTTTTTATAATTTCTTGAATCATGATGACTATTATATATATATATATATATATATTAATTAAAATCGGGAAAATTTCTATTTAATAAACATATTAACGTTCAAAAAATATTAACCAGGTTTCAAAAGTTGTATACATGAAATATATGAAATTATTCTTTAATAATGTATTTTTTAGTTTTTACATTAAAAAACGACAATGCACGAAACTATTCATTATGCGTAAACTTTAAACTACTCATTTGAAACTTAACCGTATATTTCCAACTTTAAGATAATATGTATATACGCCTGCACTCAGTAATAGCTACTTAAAACAGTATGCATTCACTAGAAATAAGTTTGAAATGAACAAGGATGCTATAACATACTTTGGCTTATTTCCGTTTGCGCAAATTTAAATTAAAATAGCGTAACTTTATAACGCATACAGCGAGTAGGCGCATTCTTAGTTTCACTGGAAGTGTATGCTAAGTTTTTTAAATTGTATTTGCATTTCATAATGCGAGTAAATATGGCCCGGGTCTTAGTTATTGTTAATCTATTGTGGCAGTTTTGTGGGTTATGACATTTAATACTGATATCTTTGTTTTTATTTTCTGTTTTTATCAGTCCTACGTCAAGATACTTTTTCAAGGGATTAATTAAAACTGGTATTGTTTTTAAGTGTTTAACGTGTTTAACGTAATTTATATTGGCTTGATTACATGTGTAGCTATGTTGGGCTAACTTCAACTTAAAATAAATGAATTGATACATTTATTTAAACTTTATAATTATTATAGTTAAGTCAACTATATCATTAATAAATCAATAAACGATGTCTAACTTAAGCTGTCTACTTTGAAATGTTGTTAGAGTCATACAATTCTAATATCGTAAGCCCTTTGTTTAAAATTCTGTACAAGTTAATCAAAATTGGATTTATTATAATATTAGATCGAATTTGTATGAAAACCTTTTCTGTAATATTAATTGCTATAACATTACCTTTTGGGATCCAATAAGTCTTCACCTTTGTTAGTGACCTTTTGGTCACCATAGCGTTAAAGAACAATGGTCGGGAAGGACTGACCCTAGTACATTTGGCCAAGTTTTTACCCTGGGTCACCCTTACTGTCCAGGAACCCTCTGTCAAAGGCTAGTGACGTCTCCCCAGGGAAATTATTGCAGGGTTTTAAAGGGCATTGCTTACGCCAAAGTATAAAAAAACAGTACTTATAATCGAACCTTCAAAACCGTATCAGATATTGGTCACGTGACTGCATTGCTAATCATGATATTGAAAAGAGTACAATAGAGTTAATAAAAAAATAAGCTAAAAAGCCCAATGCAATTTACCAATCAGTAATCAATATAATACATACATAGTACAGAGACACACACATATCCTACCCAATTACATTTAATAAATAAAGTATTCCTTTATAGAAACTCATTCGTATTTAAAGTAAAATATTTTCATTTTTATAAACATTTAGATGGACATTTAGATGAGAACAACATAGTGTGTGTTTATCAATTTTTACAAGCAGTCGTTCGAGTTATTCGATTCACCCTTCGCTTAGAACATTTGCTTAGAGACTTAAATATCTCAAGGCAAACATCACAGTGAATGTTATTTACTTGGACGGGACAAATTTGTCAATCAGGATCAAACATCGCACCCTCCTTTAAAACTTCAAAATAATGCTTGCATCGAAGCTTTGGCAGAAAAGTTTTCTTAAATCAATGTCGATTCCAATAAAATGGATGAAATTAAATAAACAACCCTCAGTAAGATAAAAGGTCTAGACATCGACGAAGACCGCACTTTTGATGGTGTCGTATTTTAAATAGTAGGGGAAAGTTGACACTTAGACGAATTTAACCTTCCATTGTATTAATTATTCAGGGCGGTGCTTTCGTGTTTTAAGGTGTGCTAGAGAGGGGTAATTTGTTTTAGAAAAAAATATTGAGGAAAGAATTCGAACTAGGGAGTTGCACCGAATCTCGTTTCTACAATAGCCAAGGCGGGAGAAAAGTTTAATAAAATTGTTTTGGAATGCAGCGCGGAATGAGATAAGTTTCTAGTTGAATATCCTATCGATTTTAAGGGTTTTCAAAACTTTATTGTGTACAACATGTTTACGAAGGATTCCTTTAATTTCCGTGCTCCATTGAAACTTGCAATGTTATTTAAACCATTTTTTTTTTATTTTATTATGGCGCGCCAGCAATATGTTTTTATTTAGAAATTGTGCAATGAGGTGTATTTAATGTATTCTAGTATGAAAGGATATGACATTCACCCATATTTAAACTAAATAAAAATTAACTACTTAATATGTAGGTATGAATGTCAGGGAGAATCATTACACTTATCTAACTATTTAAAATAAATAAACTTTCATTCCGGATAGATATGGATCTTATCTATAATGAATTTATGATAATAATTAAGTATTGTATTTTTATGATGGCGGTTGTGTACACAAAGAATACTTCTATAGCAATGTAATTTGTAGATACTGAGGGGCTCAGCGTCCCGCCCGGAATACTTTAACTTTTCAATTGTAACTTTTGATGGGTTTCCGAACGAAATAATAATCGCTTGTATCGCAATAGGGTGCGTGAATCAACAAATGTTACAAAGGAATGCCAATTTTTTATGCAGAAAATTAAGTTACGTCTCGGGTGTATTATTCACCGCTCAGGCGCACGCAGTGCATGCATTTATGATGAGCTTATAATTCTAGTTTTAAATTCAGAAAACTACTTTATATTTATTTTATTTTTATGACATAATAAATCACGCTGTGTTTTAGCATAAAAATAAGAATCACAAATAAATGTATAGGAAGATATAACAGCGAAGGTACCTACACACAGATTGCCGTTAATTTCAGCTCGCAGACACACCGCCCACCGGTAACTTTCAATAAATTCGCAGGCTCACATTTCATGGCAGATAAAACTCATGAATCAGTACTGCATATGTGAAAACGAAAGTAGGTGGGTTCGTTTCTTTAAAAATCCATGAAGCTGAGGCGAAACGCGAGTCGAATTTCCTGTGTGATATGAATCTTCCCTACTCACTTTAAGGTGATGTATTTTCCTATTTCTACCCTCGGTTGCTAAGAGGTCTGTTTCTTGACGTCACTCGTCTATTCCACCAAGACCCCTTGTTAAATTGATTTTCAATTTGTATGAAATGTGGTCCACGATGCAGCAATAAGGAGGCGGTATGGCGGAAAATTATTTTACTGAACTTGGGTTTGATGAGATTTAAACTGAATCAGGAATATTTGAATAGATGAAAACTAATCAAGATTACGTATTAATATAACTGGAATAACGTATTGTAACATAATTTTTATATAAACAAAGTTTCGTTTTATCAATTTGTTTTGTTTGATAATTAGGAGATTTGATTACTGACGCAATTAAAAGTTGCCATGGTGATTAAAAGTTCATATGTTCATTCTGTTCTTCATCTTGTAAGAATATATTTACTAGCATGTTTACCAAAACGGTTGTTCTTGTCGCTCTGAATGAAATATTCATGAGGCTAGACAACAGCCAAAAAGCTTTTCAGCCCTAGGACGTACATGGACGTAATCTTTTATTTGTATATGATTCGGATACTAACAAATTAGAGTTTACCGAAAATGGAATAGTAAAAAAAACAATTGTTGCAGGATGTAAGCATATAAAATAAAATCTCATCATGAGATGTATGAAAAAAAAGAATATCATTTATAAAATCTGATTTAGAAAATAGCAATAATAAAAAAAAAGATAACTGCAACAGAAGTATCCGAATTTGATATAAAATTTCTCCACGGCAGTCTGTGGACAGTTCCCTTGACAATAATAAATTTCTATTAACTTCTTGAGATGTAACTTCCATTTTATTGTTAAGTGATAGGGATTAATTCGGCTGACTTATAACTGTCATATATCAGGGAGTTCGGGGAGTATAAAATAAAGCTTCGCGATTATATTAATACGTGGGGGTTTAGAACCGAGTAATCCGAGATCGTAAGCCGGCTAAGTGGGTAGCCGCTGGCTTGCTGGACGCGTTTTATCGCACAAAAAGTTATACCAAATTGTCAGGTGCATTTATCTAATGAAATACTAAATGTTGTACTAAGTTGGAAAGCAATTATATTAACTTGTTACAAAGATGGAATCTTAGAATACTTATTTAATAGAATACAGATAATTGTTATTTATACAATTGGATTACCAAAACCAAAGTTTACTCAAAATATAGTAGGAAAGTTAAAGGGAAAGCAAAGCCAGTATATTAATTTTGAATGATATTTGATATGTTCCTCTGACAGGGTCGGATTATGGGGGAGACGAGACAAATGAGTAGATTTTCATGTCGCTAGCTTCTTGAGGGGTTATTAAACGATTCCAATAAATCCAAAATTTTCTTATCAATATACCATAGTTGACATCTTCGATTTCGGTTCATAAAATAGGTATTATTTCATTGAAAGATAATTTACGTAAGATAAGTCTGAAGAAAAAGAAAGCAAACCTTTTCTTTAAAAACCCTTACTATGCCATAATAAAATTGGTAAATGAATGTACCTAATTTGAAATAAATTACATTTAGATGTAAGTCATTGTTGCGATAGCCGATAGCACTTTGTTCAGTATGCTTTTATTAATTGAATTTGACGTTCATTGATTCTATTGTCACTGCAGCAGATTTTTGTGATTTTACATTTTATTGGATACTGAGCTATCTCCTTCTTTTGTCATTCTGAAACATCTTTATGAATATCTTATGATAGTCTTGAATTTAGGAGGAGCTTACCTAGTCTTTATTTGCGTGTAAGAAATGTTTGCTTTGTTTACTTAGCCATTCGTACACAAATTTTAATTGGGTTTTTTTATACTGCCTGTGGAAGACGATTTCGTTATTACGTATAATGTATTAAACCGCATTTAGTTCTTTAAGTGTTTCCTTCTAAAAAATTCATATGAAATGTATACGAATAATAAAAAAAAAATATAACCGATACGGGCAGGGATTTGAACCGACCTTAGGGAAACCGTCCCGTCGCTCTACGAATTGAGCTACCGTATCGTATTTTTCATTCTATAATTATATAAATTTAAATAAGTTTACATGGCTATAAATATTTAAAGATATTTTCAAAACAATCTCATATTCATATTAATAATTCTTTCAATTCTTAGATCCTAGTTAATCCTAGTTAATTAGTAGTCGAATTATGATTAATAGTTAAATAACTAAAATTGACATTAATGTAAATTTAGTATTACAATATAAATAATATCGTGATATAATTGTAAACAACACTTGTCTGTAGGTCTGTAATAAAACTCAACGACGTATCATAAAAAAGTAAGAAATATATTTTTCAAAGAATACCTACTCATTATCATTTGCAAATCTCGTTTCAGTGAGCACCGTGTAGTCATGGTGACTTTTGTTACGACATGCTTCCAACGAAATGATGCTATTACACTGAGAGGCGTATATGACGTCATTATTCGCAAGATGCTTGCAACTCCGGCAATCTGAGATGTTACTAATAAGGCCATACGAGTTTTAATAATATGTCTGCGTCCCGGCTTTAAAAAGCGCGGATGGCGTTATATAGGATTGAGTGGAAATGAGCCGCTTAGATAAGGATTCGCTAAGCATATCATATTTTTTGATGAAATAAATTGTGATTCTTCAAAGAGATTTTTTATCACAATAGCTTTTGAGTTTATATTTTATAATAAGAGAAAAGTTTAAATTCCATCTTTAACTTTACACAAATATATAAAAAGGAAATCTATTTATAATATATGTATATTTAAATATAACTTAAAAAAATGTTTGCTTAAAATAATAATTCTGAATTGTAGATATTGTAAATAGAATAATATATATCTCAACTTAATACTAATAGCAGGAGCGCTATTACACTCGAAAAGCTAATTTTAGTTAAAATCATGGTAAAGCGAGGTTTGTTTAGCTGCGGGTGCAACTGCAACATTTGGTGTACTGAAGCACCCCATGTATCCCTGAGGGTATTCCGCCCCACTCATTATCCCTATAGTTATTACTGTCATTTTTCAACTCGTTATTTACTCTTAGGAGCGCTGATATCACGACATTTTCTACGAAAAATTTTAGATTAGGGATGAAGGATTTTTGGGATGAAGGAAGATTTTCGCGGATTTGGATGATAATTGAAAATAGCCCGACTTAGACCCGGATCTTCTGCTTCTTTGTGGTTATTATTAGGCTTAGGAAAATTGGTAGTTTTAACTTTTTGTTTTTAATCATATAAGATTGTTTTGTGCCTGTCAGTTATCCAAAATGAATATACGAAATTCAGCTTAAGCTAAATATTTTATATTTTAATAATATTTATTTTAATAATTTTGAGGTTAATGTTTCATATTATTTTATTATAAATATATGAAAAGGAGCTATTTGTATATTAAAAATATTTTTTTTATCAGTGTAAAGACATGAAATACTAGAATATTTATATTATAAAATAAAAACCACCCAAATCCAGTGTCAGAATGTTAAATCATAACGTCACTAGATGATAAGGAAAATGTCAACTTGATAACGGTAAGAAAAATAAGTGTTCTAACTTATATAAGCATATTTCAAACACAAAAAATGTACAATATCTTGAAGATTACGACGTTCAGACAAATGACTCGAATTAATGTCACTTTTGAACACAATTATATTCTGTAATTTATTTACTTTTTGTTTTATAATACTTAAGTTGTTACAAAACATTTTTCATTAAGCTATATATACGATGATCTATTAGAAATCTGATTGATGTTCATAAAAGCTTTCCTCTTGTTAACTGGAAATAATAAAAGTTTATTTTCTGTATGAGTAGAAAACCGTTATTATTCCATCAATAGCTCATGTTAGATCATTTTGTCTAGTCCTATTGATACTTACATTTCTTATTTCACTTTACCCAGCCGGTATCAGGGTTTCCATTCAGCTTCAATACGACATTATGGCTTTTCAATTTTATAATGTATCTCGAGATTGGTCAGTGCTATATCTAGTTATCTATATCTAGACTTTTGTATGTTCATTTATTTCATCACAAATGTACATTTATTTTAACTCAAATGCAGCAATGATTAATAATTTTATCGTTAATAACCACCGACAAATTTATATCTTTTAAAGCTCATTGGTACATTAATTATTCTTAAAAGCTTCTCCGGTTACTCAAATAAGCGGTGACATCACTTTGTCAAACATCAATTACTTTTTGACAATGATCAATGGTGGAATGGTCCCGTGAATTCTGGCTTATGGGGTCTTGATTTTGATTATGACGTTGCGTTTTTGTTTACGAATTTCATTATCTTTTTATAAAAGTGAATTTAAATTTTTGTTCCTTTTAATCAGTATGCTATTATTGATGATAAGCAGCGGTTTCATAATATGTAATTACTAATACGGCTAACTAAAAGGTTGAGTTTTGATTTTCTATAAATATCTAAATGACGAAGTTGTTTCTAATGCAATATCGTAGTAATTGTGCTCGTAATATTTAATAGTTTCGTGTCAGTAACTACGTGGAAAAAGTCAACGCGTCTAGACCGCCTGCCATCAATATATAATGAATATGAATTAGACATTGTTAGAGCAACAGACAGACAATTTTGAAATATGAATATTCTGTTATTTTTCTATAGTGGCACGTAGTAAATTATTAAAGCACAGTTAGTTGTAAATGCTTTTGGAATATAAATATTGAATTGAAATCGATATAGAGCCTATTCATAGCGACTCTCAGAGTTATCGTAAAAATACATCTAACTAATTATATTTCTGAAGTACACTTATGAAACTTAGTTATTTATTAAGTAATTGCGATAATCAATGGCAGCCTATTGACTGAATATCAGACAAAACAGAACCTTTGCCGTGGCCTTTAAATCACCCTACCGCAATATGATAGGGAGAACATTTATAAAAGGGCCACATAATGGATTCGCGGCCACTCAGAATACTGCTTGTAAATATTTTATCTATGTGATTGACAGACGAGAGCTCCCTGGTGTCTGGTGGTGGGTGCAACTGGGATATGACTTCGCGGTACCATTTGCTGATGCATTTGTTTAACTCTGACAGCTATTGAACATTGTGCATTAGATCTAATGCATCCTTGAATATATAAATGTATATATTAACTGTATAGTAGATATTTGGATAATAATAATAAATTTTTTAACAACTACAAAAAAGAAGACGATTATCAATTTTCAATTCGGCAGTTTTTTGCTAAATGTTAAGCAATACTTAACCGCATATTCTATACCGATTTAGAAAAATAATTTTATGTTTCATGTTACATGAGAAAATCTTTTGTTATAGATATATTTGTAGATGCATAGCTCATGCATGCCTTTTAAATAATTATAAGACATTTTAATATTATGACCAAAGTAATACAACTGTCTCATTAATTTGATGTATCGTAACCGTTATAATACTGTGTAATCTCATCGAATCCCATCAATTAATTAAACGGAATCCGTAAGACATAATATTATTTAATATACGACATGTTCGCTCCGGGCCCAGCTGGGGACTAATACGGGTAGTACGAGGTAGTAGTTCCAAAGCTCTAAACTGAACACCTGAATTAGCTTCTTAAATTAATTTAATAAACATTTAATTCCATATCGTCGAGTAGTGGGAAAGTAAAGAATGATACAACTCGTACTAGCGTCCTGGGATCTTTGTAAAATTAACCTCCCAACTCAACCCGCCCAGCAAAATATGCAAATGAAGAAGCGACTCATTTGACGAATTTTAATGGATATTTAACTGTGTTAATTATAAAGTTTCAACTCGACTCGATTTGGTAGAAACGCTCGAGCTTCAAGCTAATACTAATGTACAAATGGATTTTCTGCAGTTATACGATGATGTGCTGAATTTTTTATATTACCTACACCAGGAATTTGTTTGTTCAGCATAAATAAAGACGTGTAAATAATTAAGGAACCTTTTATGTATATGTAATTGATGTGAAGTTGAACTTTAATAGTGTAAAAGAGAAGTAATCCTGAGTCACACAATGATATATCCTAATTAGAAACCTGGAAGACAGTTCGGAGTCGCAGTAGGGAGTTTAATTAAACTACTTTGTACTTAGAACACTCATGCAGGATAACCGCCTTATTTATTACCTGTAAACAAATAATAGAAAGTAATTAAAATATTTTTTATCTGTGATGTTAGTAAATGTTTATTCGTTAGGAATTAAATATTTTTATTATTATATAAAAAAATATAAATGTTATTGTTATTTATATCATATTTCAAAACGTATGCTTAGTAAAATTATAAATATATATCTGAATTTTCTTCTCTGGAGATTGTTGGATTTATATTAATATCGGAAGCTGTGAAGCAAATATTTCTTTAATATTGCAGAAAATCTATCTAATATAAATATTTGTAGATTCAAGTCTATGAACGGAACACTCCTTTCATTTAATTACCGGCACAGGGCATGTTAATTTGCAACGTCAGACCTAGTGCTCCTACTCGAAGACCAGGAAGAGGTTAACATCGAAGCTCCCTGAAGATTAATTTACCCAGGTACTCTAGAACCTTAACTCGTTTGCTTCTGACCAAATTCCCAGCTGACCCTTGAGTTTAGAATTAAATTTAATGAAATAAATTTATGGCATCAGCAGTCGGAACTTGTGTCTAGAGACCGGGTCGGTCAAGCCGGATAGTTCTGGGCTGAAAGTGGCGTAAGATTTGTTGGCTGTGTGCATGAAACGAACACACACATAAACCCTAAATAATCCAATATGAATCAAATTAAAAAAAAACCGTTTCAACAATTTCCCGAGCATTATTAGTATTTTTAAAATTATATTTATTTAAAAAATATCTTTATTTAAAAAGGCATCGCATATACATGCACTTTTGAATCATTAATTATTACATTAAAAACGTCAGTATAGTCAGTCCGTGAGTAAGCCAACATCAGCTCCGAATGCTGCTCTGCTGAGAAGAGCTGGTCAGAAAATCTACAGTTGCTCTTTTGAAATAAAATTGAACAGTGTTTGACGTATTCATTTAAAAAATGTTAACTAAATAATAAAAAAAAAGTAATGTGTATTTTTTTATTATTGTAGCTAACCTTAAATTAGCTTTAAATAATAAACCGACACCAAAATAGTTGCCGACAAGGACTTTAGTTTAATGACACCCGCAAAGTTTCGGGACTAATCTTTAGTAACGGTACATTGAGGGGTTTAGTTATATTTATTTTAGAACAATTTAATCAATATTATTACTCGGACTGAATATTTGGTGATGTTGAAGTATCCGCCATTTTGTAAGCCCGCCTTAGAAGACCTACAAAACTATCTGAGGTATTTAGGGGGTAAATATAATGAAGCCGTATGACCGTCTCTCGTAGTTTAAATACACTCTACTGACGAATCACAAAGTTAGTAGCCGATGTCGCACGACTACCATCCTATTAAGTTTAGAAGGATAATATATATTATCAGTAATTTGTTTGGTACCAGTATGTTTAAATCCAGTGTATAATACTTCATACAAATTAAACTTTTTATAGAAATATCAGTGATTTGCATGGCTTTGAGACAGTAATGAGATGGAATGACTTAACTTAAGTGTCAATTCCGGCTATTTGTTGAGTGTCGCTGTTGTGGTGTAAGAGGGAAATTAAAAATTGAAAAACGCCGCCATGATGCCCGTGGCGTTAATGGCTGTACCTACATAATAAATAAAGCGGGCCGCGTAGGCTTATGTGAGCCTTGAGTGGGAGGTGTGGTCGGGGCCGCGAATGGCCTCTCTTAGTGACATCTGAGACGGGCCCTTTGGAGAGCGACTCTCGTTTCTGCCTGTTTCATATTGCCCTGCCCGCTGCTTAAGAGATCCTTCACTTTGATTTAACAGAAAAAGGCCGGTTTGATGTTAGCAGTGCCTTTTGTAATTTAAAGGTCAAGAATAAGTACAGTCAAACGTAAGAATAAAAGCAAACACCAAATATTCACCAAAAGTTGTTAAATATTTAAAATAAAATAATTTTGCCAGTTAATCGAATAGTAACTTAAAAAGTATTTATATATAATTAAAAACGAATATCATTCGTTTTGTTTACCCTTACATGTAACACAAATTAACCCTTTCGTAATATAACGGCCATCTTGTTTTTCTTGTTTCGCGCGTCAGTCTGACATCTGACAGGCAGCCATTTTGAAAAAAACTCGAGAGCGGCTTTCTTCCGCTTCGATGGGCCGTCATGAGAACTATCGTGGCAACACCCCTTTCGTTTTACATACATTGCACTCATTGTTTTAAATGTACATGTACATGTACACATGAAGAACTTTTGTGTTTAACCCACCCCAACACGAAATTCGTCCGGAACGTCAAGGAAGGAAAGATAAGTATTTCGGCTAATACAATACAAAAGTTTCAAGATAACTTCTGAAACATGTCTGTATTTTTCTACTCTGTGGTGTTGAACATTATTTACAGACCCGCCCCAGTTTGTTTGCTTAGTTAGAGAAGCGAAGGAAGTGAATTTTTGTTTTTGCTTCCACTATAGTCTTTGCATGTTGATACAATATGATACTCTAAGAAAGAGGCTGTAGTCGTATACAAAAAGGGGACCTATTGCATAAAGAGCACCTAACACTAAGGGTAAGGTAAGGATAACTTCAATGACTTTAACGATCTACTTAATGAGCGTAGGCACTATTTTAAGCACACATCTATATATACACTGAGACTCATTAATCTGGAGACCCTTATTCATTTTTTGATCAAAAGGAAATGTATCTTCCTGTTGAAAAAAACATATCAGCATTACAAAGGGCATCGTAACCGATATTATAATTTTAAGCAGAAACATTAATACAAATCCTCACTTGAAATTATATTTCAGGAGACGTGCCAATACATAATTTACCTATTCAAGGTCTTTTTTCGTGAATTGTGGAAATGGTACGGGTTTGCACTCAGCAGTTACTCTGTGCGTTCAACAACATAACTGAGTATTTGATAAGCATTTTAGACCTTATCATTATGAAAATAAAAGCTTTATAATGCCGACCTCTCGGTTCCCTCCTTGCCACTTATTGTTTTAATTGTTGCCCCTGAGAGGTGGGTGGATCTAAGCACTCAGGATTCGTATATATCGACTTCAAATGGTACTATTTCGTAAGGTTCACATGTATAAGTCAATATAACATCCGGCATCCATTTTTTAAAAATCTTTGACATATGTGTTTATGTTTATTTGTAAGTCTATAAACTAAACTGACAAATATTTAAAGGGTATAAAAAAACTAAGTTATTATTTCAATATCTTTTATTTTCAAAATGCCTCTAGCTATTTATTGTATATAAGGTACAACTGTAAATTTAATTGAATAAATATTTTACTCTTTATATACTTTTTAATAAACATCAATTAATTGGAAAAAGCAAAAAAGTTATTATTTTAATAATATCGAAAAATATAGCCTACAGCATTTCAATATAAATGTTAAAAAGTCAATTACTATCCTAAAAGGTTTTTTATACTGATATCGAATAAACATAGTCCTAAATAAAATGTAATTATTGTTCTACAATGGGCCTGACGTGTAGCAAAATAGTGCCGGCGGGTAAAAAAACATGGGGTTAGTCTTGTAAAAACAATTCAACCGACGCAATCCAGATTTATCACAGTATTTATTTTTATATAACAGTTTATTATAATTAATGAACTGTGATTTTATATATCTTTATGACTATTAATAAAATGTTAAAACATAAAATCTTTTTCATTACTTAACCTTCTTTTGAACCATATTTTATCTGTGTGAATATACTTTACGACTTTGAAAGTTTTTCACTATATTGACGCAAAGAATTGAAATACTAAAAGTGTTGGAGGTGGTGGTGTTAAGAGTCTCTGGTTATAAATCAAGGGGTGGGTTCTAGCACCACGGGCTCTTGTGATGTAGAATTGAGTAGGATTAAATCTCTATATACAGCGGTTGTGTCTGTGTCTCACTCTGATTTTGGGAGATAGATACTTATTTAGATTGATGTGAAGGTTACGGAATCAGATGTTATTAATTTGAATTGAAACATTTTACTATATTTTATTAGGAGGTCCCATTGCTATGTGATATTGCACTCTGTAACTGATTTATATTTATTTAAACTTATAAGATAGACATATTTTAACATAGATTTGTACAAAGGCACTACTTATTTGAAAATGAAATCTCTTCCAGCAGACTTGTGAAAGGAGAGTACAAAAATGAGTCGCAGTATTTGTGCACGCCATATGAAAATTGTAAGAAATTAATGTAAAAGTAAACTAAAGCTATTACATATAACTACAATTTCTTAACTAAAATAATGTAAAAATACAAACTTTAAAGTTCATTCTATACAGATAGATAGTGATCGTCTACTCGTTTTTTAAAAATAGATGTTGATTATAGTAATTCTTATTGTAATATATTTTTATTCAGTTATTAAACGTAAGTCTTAAACTTGTTTTTCACACTTCTTAGTGTTTGTACCAGTTAATCAAAACCAAAGGTAGGTAAGTAAACCAATATTGGGACAGTACAGAGACACCCACTCTTTCTTTTTCCTCGGTTCACTTATAGTTTGATTTGTCAAATTGCCAAATCCCAAATGGCAAAAAAAAAAAACCGAGGAGCCTATTTATTTAACAATACCTATATTCGCAATTCATACATTTTACGAAACATGTTGTTATTATATCCTTTTCTACTTAGAATTTTATTAAAAAGTAAACAAAAGTAAAAATAAACAAACCTCTCAAAGTAATGTTAAAATTTTTAAATATCGATTCTATTTATGCAGAATTGAAGACGCTAAAGCAGTTTTTCTTTTTCTTAATCAACATCCCCGTGTATACATTTTTATTTGTTAGAGTTAGGTCTTTCGTGACTTCATACCTTTGTCATGAAGACTTCATACCTTTGTCATCAAGCGTTGTTGACTTTGCTCATAAACTTTGTCTAAGAAGCTTGGACTATTACTTAAGTGTATACAAAAACAAGCTTGGTATCCATTGCGTCATATTAATCATAATTTGTAATGTATACTTTAGGACAGTTACGCTATGTAAATACATAAGCCATTTTTTTCGATTGGTTAATTAAGTTAAACAAATATATATTCGAGACCAAGTTTGCACATGTACCTACAAGTTAAAGCTTACAAAAACATACTAGTGTAAGAGCTTCCAACTCTACCTTTATAAATAAACCATTGGTTTTGCAGGGTTCCTCGATCGAAAATTTACAACCAAACTGTAAAGTCACATAAATTTTAGTTCAACTGCAAAAAAATAAGTAGAAACCACTTAGCAGCTTGACTAATCGCTATCAATGACAGCTGCGAAGTGTTCGGTATAGCTTCCCCACCGCAAGCCGATAGTAAAACTAGTGTTTTAGTTAAAATGTAAAATAGTTTTGATTTACACAAATACGTTTTAAGATTTACAGCTCGAATCACATGCACTTTAGGGGAAAGCTCGTTTAGTAAAGTTGCCTCGGTGGGATTACACATATTGTCTTCACATATTACACGACATATATGTACAAACAAATAAACTTTTGAAGTAATGTATTATGAAACCATAGAGTAAAAAAAATTGCCATAGAACAAAAACTGCTACTGTCTCAGTGAGCACAATCACACAGAAAGTACAATGTGAATCAATTGAATACTAGTAATCAGGTCGTTAGGAACACCTCGGAGCAACGAGCAAACAACATTAACGTCACTACATTAGCGATCCTAGCATTCCAGCCCCCTAGTTTAAACATGAACTCGTATATCTTAGACGAGGCAGTTCATTTGCTTCACGCCTCATAGCCGCAAATAAATCACCGGCCCTACAGATCGAGTTGAGTGAAATTTCTAATGGCATTTTGTAATATGGATTTGTAAGTATTACATACGTCTGATACCTCACATATTAGAAACATCAATTTCGAATCTTATCTTATCTAGTTGCATTTTCGGTTATTTTGGATGTCACGACAACAAAAAATACTAATATAAATATGGAGTATATATAACCGTTTATGTAAAATTTGTTTCTTTTTATATATTATATATGCTACTTGAAAATAGCGATAAATTCAGCTAATTTCTATTCTATGATTCTAATTTCCGACATGTATTTAACTAGTTAGATAATCGAGCTCAAGCGCAAAACAAACGGACGACTGACGGCTCACACACAGTCCGGCTGCAGACTAAGTTTCTTTGTTCCTTTAACTATTGTTTGGAGTTAAACTTATCGGATGCCGAATGGACCGTGCTGACTCCGAGGAATTGTTTTGTGTAAGTTTCCTAAAGGAAAACATTTTGCAAGCACCATAAGCAATTTGCTTAGCGCCTCAGCGTGTTCTGACCGATTCATATTTTATAGGCTAATGTGAGTTTAATTGCTGTTTCTGTTAATCTCTGAACACTTCAGTATTCTTTGTTTACTCGGAGCTTACGCAGATGTTGACAAATAGGATTTTAAACTTAGTTTTGTAGAATTTACAGTTTATAGATTTTAAAGTAAATGAAATTATACTATAGTGTAAATAGAATTTGTTTGTACTTCGCATTTTGTCAATAATTTATGTACATATTTTGACTCAACTTTTTAAATAATGTCGTTAGAATGTTGAAAACTGTTGACTTTGACTCTATATTTGAATAATATAAATGTAATAAACTACAGGTATAATTAGGTTATCTAGATTTTTTTACAATGCACTTAAAAATATTAATTGATAGGTTTGTAACACGGTATTAGATAAACCTTACCCTTTATAAGCAAAAAAAAATTTTAACAAACACTGAAAACTTATAGTTTAAGTTAAAAAGAATAACTTCAATATTTGTGCAATAAAATATTTGTTAGTTTTAGTGTTCATAATATTTATCTATATTTCGTTTATACTTACTTTAAGCAGTGGTTACATATGATTTAATCAACAGTTTTTTTTTGCAAGCAATTTAAAACTAATGGCAAATGTAATAATACGATACTAGTTAATGCTATCAGTTATAATTACCTAATACTACATAACGTTAGCAGTTGCTAATTTAAGTACTTATTACTTTAATTGCCTCCTTCCCAAGAAAGTCATTATTAAGAGAAGAATTTCTAAATGAATCTTCTTACAAACCGTCAAGTTAATCTAGAAATAATATTAATATGACAAAAAAAACAAAAGTAAATGTTTCTCCGATCTGTAAAAGATTTTATCCGCCACGTTGTTTATCCACTAAGTGGATATCATAAATTCGTCACAGATTATATAATAACATTATCGGAAAATTCTTATATACGAGATTCTTTTGTCCATTCGCTATCATTTCTATAAGCTTGGTTCTAATAGATCCATTAACGTGACCTGTAGGTGACCTTTAGGTTATTATTTATGGGGAAATAATGCCGACTAATGTAATGATTATCTTTATAGATATACATTTAATTTGTTGAAAATATGTGATATACTAATTTTCCTCATTTGGGGAAAAATATGACAAAATAATTAAGAATTATTTTTAATATTAACTAAACTCGTATATTTTTAAGTTTTTACCTACAAGTTTTAAAAGCATATAGGTCTATGTATTTATATATGAGAGTCCCAGACAAGTACTTTCATATCATATTTTAATAAAACTGAGAATAATATGTCAACAAAATCTGAACGGGATAAAGAAGTATCTTAATTATATAATAGATTTAATTTTATATAAATAAAACAGCTAATACATAAATCTGTGCGAATTATACGGGGTCAGGAGAATTCATATGCAATAGTTTAGTTTATGCAATAAGTTTACTATATTTTGAAATATCTATTATATAACTAGAAGATATAAAATATATTAAAATTAAATACTTTTAAGAAAAAATATACCTCATTTCTATCCTAATATAAAACAAATTACAGTTATTAAAAGAATATTATGGTTGGTAACTCTATTATCCTGATTATTCTATTTGTATCTATGGATAAACATTTATTATGAAAAGATATTATAAATACAAACAAGCAATACATTACGCTTGGATTAGAAGGAAATTAAAAGTTTGTTTGTTAATAACAGCCATATATTACGAACAGCTTCAGGAGCAGCTGAGACCGTTGCACATAACTTTTTACATTGTTCCTGGATTTGGTAATGCGGTCTTGTTAAATATTATATTATTTATTGTTTAAAAGCTTGTAAAGTTAAAATATGTATGTCTAAATTAATATTAAACAGATATCAATATAATGTTTTAATAACAATGGCAAAAGCCCAAATGATATTCAATTGTTTGGAGAATGTTTATGAAATACAAATAATATGTTTTATGAAAATGAAAAAAATATTTTTATTTAGTCTTTGTAAATTAAGATATTATGTCGAATTATACTTTTTTTGAGCTTGTGAAATAATTTAACATCTTTAAAAAATACAAATAAAACTGAAGCCTACAAGACGTTTTCTTTATGGAAATTAAGGATGACGAAGCTACAAAGTCGACTAAGAATTTGCTACTCGACATAGGGCGGGTATAAAAATGTTTTGTTTTTCCTAATTGCTCAGAGTGGCTGCTTAGTTCCAGCAAGTCATTGTTTTCGACGTGCCAACGGTGAAGGTAAAGGGAACATTTTGGGGCAACCCTGAAAATAACTGTTACAACCAATATAAAAATAAGAGGTTGAGGAAACGTTTGTTGTTTCCTGACTTTGAAGATTTAAGTGGATTATGAAAGCTTCAATTATAAAAGCTGTAATTGTATTTTGAATTTTTAACGATTGATCAGAATCGTAAATTGTAAACCAAATAATAACTTCTTGGGATAAAAGCAATCTTTCATTACATTAACGGAAATCAGTTTGATTCAATATTAGAACCAATATTAATCTAAAGTTTAAAATTAATATTTTATTACAATTGAAATGCTTATTTCTCCTATTGGAAAGTGCGGGGGAACAAAGCCGATGCCGATCTCTATAGCCGGCTACAGAAACAATCACTCAAATAGGCTGTTCTTATTGAATATTAATCGCTATTTTCACTGAAGAATGGGAATAATCTTAGCGGAGATCCTTTAGGCAGAGGAAATAAATTTGTAATGCAAAGTAAGAAATTTCATTCCCGTGTTAGTGATCAGTAAACGCTCTTATTTGGAAAGTCCCATAAAGCTTAGAAAATGGGTTCACTTTTTATTGACAGTTATATAAGGATTGAACGGAGAGACTCGACGGATATAATCCAGTGTCGCTCGAGCAGTTTTACGTTGAGCCAATGAGGCCTAGGTATGCCGCAATTTATTAGCCTTGCAAATTCGAAACCGACGCACCCTCTATGAAATATAGCGATGGCCGCATCAACCTCCTGACGGTCGCACCAGTATTACACCCCTATTTTAGCTCTAATTAAAAAGCCATCAAAGAGTTTTCAGTCATTAATCATGAAACTGTTAACGGCGAATGCCGACTTTCCTAAGTCTGTACCAAGTTAAAAAGAAGGATTCGGATATTAACGAAATACCTAAATATTCGGGGTTAGAGGGGTGGCAATCCTCTTGCAAAAAATACAGATTTAGCAGCTTTTTTGCGGCGGTATCTTGAGTTGTTTTTAGCCGTTTAAAGGATTGGTTTCCCTTTGTTTTTAAATACGAAGAATAAAGATAGCTATGTTTTAAGCTTGGTAATTGACTAAACCAACTTTCCTCCTTTTTTATAAAGAGCTGAGGCTTAAAAAATATTGTAATGAAGATACTTGAGGTAGTAGATAAAATGAAACAACTGTTAACCACCATCTGCTTAGAATAAATCATAATAACAGTCAGTTTATTATTCATAGATTATCCTTTGGTAAAAGGCAATAATTTAGTGCAACAGAGCTGGGCTAAACTCAATGTCAGTGAACTGTCAATTGCGATCGCTTTAATACGGAGGATAACGGGATGTGGCACGATTATCTAAACAATCAGAGTGACCGTCGCTGCCAATCACCATCTGTATACTACTTTCATCAAATCTATGTAATTTGTTCGCGAATTTGGGTCAAAGTGAATTTATCTTTGTATATAGTGGAAAAACATATTTATCTGCTTCTTTTACAGTAGTCTTACAGTAGTAGTAGTAGTTTCTTTTACAGTAGTTTTACAAGTTGCAGATTTTGTACATTTATATGTGTCATGAGAGAGTACTTTAATAGGGTTTCGTATGTTGATGAATTAATATATTCGTTATTATAACTGAGTGAAGAAAGTATTATTGAAGTATTTCGAAATATTTTAATAAATTATATCAAAATACTTTAGTAAGGTATTCGTATATTCTGCTCCAGATTAATCTTGACTTCTTAATGATTCTTTACTTTAATGTATAACATGACCAAACATATAACATACACACACACACACACTTCACACACACACACTTAAAATGTAGTATTAAATTAGGAACTAATGGAAGGAATCTAAACCAACTGCTCAATCAATGGATGTATTGTAATAGAATATTTTAAACCAAACAATAACACAATTCATGATGACATTTACATATCTTCTAATTCAAGATACTCGATTAAATTAAACCCTAATAGTATTTTGGCAGGTGTTATCGTGAAGCATGTCTCTAATCCAGAACTCAATAACATGATAAAGGGGTCATTGTTTATGTAGTGCCATAATCGATATCAATCGCGATTTCAATTCGTATCGAGTGGTATCGAAGTGTTCTCGATTGTCTGCATGTACGCACGTCCCATGCTCGGTACGTGATATTGGCTTCCAAAACAGATGTCTAGTCTGATATTCATGAAAGCTATTTTAAAATAGTAGTATATTATGAAATTTTTCGAAGTTTAAAATGAACTCGACAAATGTTGAACGTTGACAACGATTTATTTCTTCTCGAGATGGTCATTCCACATTCTTTAGTCAAGTATTCTTTCTATGTTTATTGTTGATCAACGTATGTATTGTATTTCTTAGTGAACATGCCACTTGTAGAAGTTTAAAATTTATTTATTTGTATTATTATAATGAGTAAAAATATTGAACAACCATATACCTACTTCGTATATATACTTAATTAATACATTAATAATAACGAACGTAAGTTATGTGGAATATTTTCAGTAAATGCTTCATTTCAAGACCTGGTCAGTAATAATGAAATATTTATGAAAATATCACGAAATTTTAAAATTTGAATAAAATATTAATTTAGCCTAAGTAAATTTTTTATACTTTACAAATTTTATGATACAAATTTATGCAATGATTGTCATACAACGTTTACTTTATTACAAATTAATGTTTTTAGTCAAATAAAAATATAAATATAATGTTATCCGTTTTCACATTATATGTAGTTTATATACACTTCAGAAAACTCGCAAAACAGAAAAAACCTAGGCACCAATTAAATGGTCGACAAAAAGTTATTGCTGACGTAGCGTTTATACCAAATATATAGTTGACTAATGAAAAATTGCTGACTATTTACTATCGGTAGTTTAGGAACTAGAACCGTTCCGAAAAAATAAAAAAGCTTTAGTTTATACGTAAATAGAATTTATTTACGAAAGCAAAACCTACATCCAGGCTTCAGATGTAATTATATATATATAATATACATATATCATTGTAGGTCAAGTTTTATTGCTCAACAATCTTAGCCTCTGTTTAATATGTGCTATAACAGTAAGTTTATTTGTCTGTTTATGTGTCATTAATGCAGTAACGATCTCAATTAAGTTGGTTTGATGAATATGTGATTGCGTACAGTTTATGATAATGATAGTACGTTGCAGGATTATTTAATGAATGGCTTGAATCTTAATCTTTTAAAATAAATTACATAGATGATTTTATTATTATCTGTTGATACACATATGGCTAATGATAAAAAATTATCGTTTTATAAACATATCAAAGTAATTGCTTTCGCACATGTCGTTAAACTTTCGGATAGAGTTAATAGCAACAAATAAAGCCCTAAAACACACAATAGGAAATAGCCTTACAAAGCCAAACCAATAACGCAGTTGATAGTTATAGTAGCGTGATCCCAAGCCAATTACGTTAGTTCGAGGGAACAAAGTAAAAAAAGTATAACAATAAAGTAATATAATTTGGACGCAGCGGCGGGTGAAGTCGTTACCTATTTGTATCGGGGGGCAGCCCTAATGTCATCAAGGATTCAGATTCATTTCTATCATTAACTAATTGAAATGTTATAAGACGGTTTCTAAAAATGAATTTGCCTGCAGATGTTATCTTTGTATCTTTACCTGTAAAACAGTTCTCAAAGTTCTTGTAACTTAAATGAATTATGTCAAAATCAAAGATTTTAATTAATGAAAAAATTAAAGTTTAAAATACACAGGAAAATATTAGAATGATCGTTAACAGAAGCCTCGCAGCGCTCTGATAGAGACGTTGTTTAATTAATTTTGAAACAAGGAGGTAGGTGTTTTGATCCGTGTTATCTTCTTAAATTAATTTTCTTACTGTTGCGTTAACAAATACCTTACGTATCGTAATAACATTGAATATTGTATTAATGTAGGAGAGTAGTTTGATACAGTATTCAAGTTTCATGCTTCTGATAATGCATATTTTATAAGTATATATTAATCAAAAAGATTTTATAAAATAATTTTAAGCTATGATTTGAGTTTTGTTATATTATTTTTGTACAAAGATTGGATTATTAACGTAATAATAAATATGAAGATAGCTATAAAAAACTTTAACAGCATTTAAAATAAATAATGTATCGTTATGTTTTATATTGTGGTAAATTTTATTTCGAACAGATTGTAGTCGTTTGATAACTTGTCTGATGCCAAAGCAGGTTTTAAAAGCAGGTTGTGAGAATGCATAGCGAAAGACTGTGATTCAAGACCTGATCGTTGCTAATATATTTGTCCTGCAAGGTTTTTAATACTCTACTTTAATAATTATCTCTTGTGTGAATGGCAAATGTGATAACCACTAATATAATAAATTATAAATATGTAACAATATTTTGTAAAAGTTCACAAAATATTATTATTTAAGTTTAGTTCTTAGAAATTATATGTACGTCATACTTTTGTAATATATCGTATGAATATAACAAACGGTCAAATCTATATACCTACCATGTATCCGTTCAGTTAAGCTCGTCCTAAATATCGTAGGCGGGTCAGTGCCCACGTATTCGCGAAACCCCGAGTAACAATACAATACGTATGTCGTATACTAAACATTAATCGTAAACTTTCCTTTTACAATGTCATTAGGGAAATTGACATCGTTAATTCATAAAGGTCCCCTTTAACTGCTTTGCTATCGACGAATTTAAATCTGTAATCCAGCGGTTTGTTTTATAACGGTGATATCAGGTAATTTATATCATCGTAACTGAAGCTTTATGTCGTGGATCAATTTTGTTTCGCGGATTGAATAAAATACACGGTTAATGATACCTTCAGGGAGACATGTATACGATATCAAATAGGCTATTATAGGACTCATTCATATTCATATTACGTCGTTTTAGTATGACTTGTTTTTTTTTTATTAATGTATTCTGTCGTTGCGGCTTAATATGTAGATTTAGTAATATTAGCCGTACATAAACCTTCTGGTATCATCTAAGTACTTATGTTCTAAACTTCTAAGCTACATTTGATTGTTGGGAGGTACTAAATATAAAATACTAGGGGTCACCCGCGACTCCATCCGCGCGGTTTTTAGTGTTTCTTCAGCGCACGCGAGGAAAGCTCTCAAAAAAGAAATCTTTTCCCGTTTTTGCAGCATTTTTCTTTGCTGCTTGACTTCTATAAGTCACAGCGAGATGACATATATCCTATAGCCCTCTTCAATAAACGGACTATTCAACACAAAAAGAATTTTTCAATTCGGGCCAGTAGTTCCAGAGATTGGTAGTCAAACAAACGAATCTCTTCAGCTTTATAATATTAGAATAGATCAGCGGTAATGTCTTCTCACACAAATACAAATAATTGCAACATTTTTTTAACCACCTTATGTTTTGGTTAGAAGTGTCAATAGTAACGCGAACGTCTGAGTATTGAATTACGTCAAAAACAAACGAAAGGCGTATAAGTGCCAAAACAAAAGGACGCCGATTCACTCAGATCGAATTACCTTTGACGAAACGCATTCGAATGAACCCTACGTGCGTATTGATTTAACCAACGCCTTTTCTTTCAATTTACGAGATACACGCTGCTATAATAAAGGATTATGATTATTATTATATTATGAATGACAGCTGTGATTAAAATGGCGCATTAAGAATGATTCATAATTTGGCATTCATTTGAAGGGTTGTGAAGGGTCAAAAATGTACATTTCCAAGTGAAAACTCTATTGCTGTATTATACTTGATTTAATATTAAAGTATACTAAATGGGTAAGTAAAGAATTGATTTCGTATAATTTTATATTTAAAATTCACTGGAATTTAAGAATGTTTTAATCTTATAATGTAAATAACATTATAAGATTAAAATGTTGATATCTCAATACTGTTGTGATGTCTAAACAGATTAATATATTTGTTTCTAAGGAGATCTCACTGAATTGGCTGAATATGTAGATTACTTTTATCTCGACAAAAAATACTTTCTACATAATCTTAATTCAACATGTTTCGTAGAACGCAAGGGTGATTTCTCGTTATAATCGAAATCTTACTAAATCCTTAAAAAATTGAAATAGATTTATAATAAAATACTAGCAGGTATCTTTATTTCTGTTATTTTTACGCTTTTGCAATAATATTAAACCCTTTATTCTGTACAAAAAACTGTAGTTTATATCACTCTTATTCCTATTTTCATTTAACATCATTCTGAAGTAGAAAAATGTAATTGTAGTTGTTAATAATTCTCAGCGAGATGGTATGATGGCATCATTAACGAATAAAAACATTGAATCAAAAACATAATTAAGATAAGATAGTGACAACGTATACTAATTTAACTTATTTGATTATTTTCATAACATAAATTATAAAGTTGAAGAGCAGGGCGCGATGCTAGCTGTACTTTAATTTATTTTTCTGTCAACTAGCAATCTAAAAATGTTGTCCCTCGGTTTGTGACGCTATTTAGTTTGAAACTTATTTCGTAGTTATTTTTATAGATTGTACCTTCAAGATTTTATGTTTAGGACATAGTTATTAAATTGGTTTTCGGTCCACATGAAATAGGTATAATTATTATATAATAAAATTTGGTAAATAATATTTCCGACCAGTGTTTTTCTTTTTTCCAATAAAATTCTATATTCAAAACTTGACTAGAAGTTAATACGGATAATTTAACCTAAGCTAAGTGCTAAATATTAAATGTTCTCTTTACTAGGTATTTTAAAAACGTTACCGCGTCTCAAATGGAATAAAATTAACATTGCAAATGCTACTTGGGCAACGTAGTGTAAGCCTGAGTACATTGTTCATTTTCACAGGATCTCCATGAACTTAATTCTTTTGCTAAATTTTAAACTAAGAATAAATTATACATGGAAATTAAGTAACTGATCGCGCTCTTGAAGTTATTTAAAAATATTATAATATGTATAATAGTCAATATTTTAAAGAATTTAATACATTTTTAAATAATAAAAACTGATATTGTCGAGATGAATGTTTACTTAATAATCATTGAACGTCCCTTTAGGATTACAGACTTAAAGATCTGACAATAACCTAAGATTAGTCATCACCTAAAGCACACGGGTATTGTGTAGGGTAGTTGTCACAAAATGCTGAGGTGAAATTTCGAAAGTATTGATGAATGGAACATAAAAAAGGGATGGAGCAAAGATTAAGTAACTTGTTCGGCTTCTCCTTTCGACTGCTCTGACTACAAAGGCTAAATGTTCCAGACGGGAAAATTTTAATGCTTCAAGCAAACAATGGTTGAAGTAGACGTCAGCGTAGTTGGTGATGAGTATTTTACGATTTTACGAGAATTTGTGGATCTCTTTGCAACCACAATTGTTTTAAAGTGAACAAAGCAGGGCGTTATAAAGTTAATGTGGACGGCTCAAGGTCTAAAGGGGATAGAGTGCTGAACAAAATTTAATTTATATGCCGCGGCAACCTAACTAAGGATGCAAGGATTAATTTCATAAAAGATGACTTTAATCTAATACTCAAGAGCCTATTTTACTATAAAACTTACGAGCTTTATGAGAAACAAGATTAGTTTTAATCAGATTTCATTTCTATTCACTATTGTGTGATAAAAAATGTTTTTTGTATAATAAAAATAAAATATGCAAATTAATTAGGACCGTTTTATTAAAAAATTGATAATATGCTTTTAATACAATATGCAAATTTTGCAATAATTTAAATTATTACTTTGCGATAATAATGCGCGTAATTTTTAGTGTATAACAATACCCAATGTCATTGTTGGTTGTTCAATAACTCATATAGAGTTAGCAATCAACGAAACATTTACACTTACGTCGTGATTGGGTTTGAAATTCAAATAAAAACAAATAAATATATTAGTTTAAATTTAATTAAAAAAAAAAGAGTTCTTTATTTTGTTTTTTAAAGTATTATTCTTATAATTTTTTTGATTGTCTTGAGTAAAAGATGTCATTATACGAATTTTATTTTCTTTTGTTTTTTTAATGTAAATAGTTAGAACTAAAAATATAAAAGTGGCTAGCAATAAATTAATATGCTGGAATGGTTTTGTTTATTTCAAAAGCACATTGGTCTCTTCTTTTTATATTATGTAACCTGAGGTCCGATTAGTTACATAATTACAAATAAATTATATTATTACCTCAGATTGGAAACATATCTTGAACGTTTTACTTAAATGATGTCAAGCAATTCACAAATTTACATTTATTTTCTTTTGGTGTGATAACTTAATCATGTCTTTACCCTAAATGAAACGTCTCTGGTTAATAGATTAAACTAATATATTTACATACGACGATTCAAAAAAAGCGGTGTTTTCTCTTTTCTCAGATTTTTTTGACAAAACATGTTGCTCTTCAAACACCAGCGATGAAAAAGATATTTATAGCTAACTATAATAGATATTTGTAAATTCTCAAATTTACTTCTGCTCATGGATTTAGTTGTAATGCGATACAGCTCTTTAATTAAGATAATAAAAAAAAACTGTATCTAAATATAGATTGAAGCTCTAAATCTATTAAATACCGTATATTAACTAAAAACGTTTAGGAATTTGAACGTCACTAATATTTACAACGTTCAGAATGATTTGCAAAATCGCCGAAGCGTAATAGCAGCTGAGATAAAATGGGTTGATCAGCCACGAATACCTGAACGTTTGATTCCAAAAAGCGGTTTGACGAAGGTAAGCTTCCTCCCAGCGTCCTTAACCCTTTGTCTCGTGAGAATACAATGGACAATCGCAATACCTACAAGATACGATATGGGACACCCTTCTTACATATACGTGACCAAATTTCGTACAAAATGTTTTGTGCTACGAATGTCTAAAATAAGTAATGTCATCTCCCTTCGGACTTATATGTCGTGTCTTCTTCAATACGATTTGGGTTGGGTAAAGGTTGTTGAATGTGAGATTTCTTTCTCATGTGAAAATACATATATCCAAAACGTTTTAATATTGAATCAGTGGGGTCTACCACGTTAAGTATAATTGTTGTTTTCACAATATATTTTATGTAAAACAATATTTGGTAGGTTGAACATTTGAAAAGAGATGTGGTCAGTATGCAATGGTCAAAGCGACTTGAACTTCAAGTTTTGACTACGCCGGACGTTGACTGCCGGTCGTTCCTTGGTTTATTGTGTGTTTTTTTTACCATAGCCATTGCGCCATTGAGCGCGTTCTTTCTTTCAAATGCTTCTGATCCAGGTTATTCAGAGCTTCCTAGGTTTTTAAGTACCTATTAACATAGCCTATTTGATTGCATAGTATTATAACGCTGCATATATTTCATTTAATGTTTATTATAATTATCAAAAGAAAAGTGATTCAAAAAAAGTTTCATTAATATACGTACAATATATCTTTTGTTACGATATAGGAAAGTAAAACAAAATGATAGTCCTTTTTAGAATGACCCTAGAGCTTACCGCAGACAAATGCGAAACATTTATCTGCTTAATGACAAGCTTCGCTCATTATTTGACCAACCGTCAATGAAGAAACGTCCTAACTCGTCCCTTTTAACGGACCAACCCTCAAGTTTTCAACCCCTGTAATTATCAACATCGCACTATCCACGTTTTTATATCAAATTGTAAATACGTTCATCTGAAATGAGCCGTGTAATAAAAATTCTAAAACCGAATTCGAGAGACGTAGATTTACATGGCATTATGTAAAAAAATTTAAGAGGTATGTTTGCGACGTGTGCAGCTGACGCCAAAAACATGTCATTATATGATGTCCCTAATCTGCTTTACGGTTGGTTGGACGCAGCGCGCTGTCGATAACAATAACTGACTTAATATGCCCGATAATCGGTTTTGCTATTCAAAAACCAACCTGATTGACACTTCAGATGACGTTTGAGCTAAACAGCCCCCAGCTGGAATGGTTTTCCCATTTAGCTTTGATTTCAGTAAATTTTATCATTTTATTTTTAATATTTATTCAGGGGTGATAAACATTTGTTTGTGTTATTATTATTTTACTATTACAATGAGAATTTCATTGCAATAAAATTCTCTTTATAACCTGAAAAATAACATAGGTGTAAATATTTAAGACAATGCTTGTGAAGACTTAGGGAGAAAAAAAAATCAACTCTGAATATAAGGTTAGGGTATGAACTAATATTGCTGAATATATTCAAATTTACATCAAATAATCGTAATCATTTATTGGTAACAAAAAAAACCATTTCGATTATTATAACCAAGATGAAATAAAGTTTCATTTATGCATTTCAATGCTGTTCTTTTAGAATTTACTTCACAGAGTTTTTTTCATTATCTGAGAATGTTTGCATGGACTACGTATAGAATGTATCATGTATTATACTTTTGAGTGTATCATTACCCGATTTAGAGTGTGAAGTTAATGATTCAAGTTTCCTCACTCATTAAGTCCTCAGCGAACTGTTTCAAGCCACAGCTTAATGGAGATGGCAAATTGAGCATTAATATTGTGGCTTAGAAAACCAGCTTGGATATATTTATATTTATATTCCAAGCACGTATATATTACTGAGGTATGGGTATAAAATAAGTATATATATTAATATTGTTATTAAAAAAATGTATATATTTTAATTAAATCCAATGCGTTTATTACTTAAAAAAAAATTGATATTACCTTTAATATCTATTTTTTTTTAAGTAATGAAATCTAATCAAGCGATTAACAAGAAATTAGTGAGTTCCAGGAAATCAATTTTCATAGAGAAACAATAACTAGAACTGTATTAAAATCTCCCGACATCAGGGAGGGCAAAGAAACAAAAGGTTTGTTTTGTCTCACCTCACCTATTTAGAAACATATATCTATCTCGCTCTACATTACGTACCCTTGAAAGCGTCGCGAGTATGCATGTGTTTGTAACATTCAGAATACATACACATAAAAAGTATGTCCGTTGTTTACTGCAAAATCATGAATCATGATTCAGAATCTTCGGGGAATTGTCCGAAATTCCTAATTATGTGTCATACCAACCACAGACGAAATCATCCAGATTTGATTAAAACGTAAATAATTAAATATAGTTTTCGGAAAATTAAACCAACTCACCTCGCTTATGTCTCATGTGGTATTTGTTTTTGATCACGGGTCCCGTGCAGCAGGGTTGTTCATAATAAAAATTATAAGAACTGTCTATTTCCGAAGTGTGCACTGCTTGGCATCGAACCCGCCACTCTACACCAACAAACAGAAACGCTAACCGCACCAGAGCCTTCATGCTCACAGTCCGCATCTTTACACAGTCACTTAGAAAACGACACTAACACTTGTGTTTGTTTAAGATTTAGATATCATTATTGCTGCAAAAGAAACAAAAAGTAGTCATGAAAAGAGACACAAATAAAAAAATATTAAAATGGTTAATTAAGTCTCAAACAAAACTCCAGCATTTTATAATGTGTACCGAGCTTAAAAAATACGAAAAACAAATGTAGCCAACATAATAATGTGAATTGTGAATTGTTTATCGCTTCTTAGGCCTAAAGTAAGCTCTTTAAAGCTGCAGCGACGGGCAGTGACACTTTGTATTAAGGTTTTTTTAAGGGAGACTGCTGTGTGTTTTACGTTAGTTTGGAAGTAAAATATTGTATGTTTGTTTGATAGAATCGAAATGATTTATTATATTCGTTTTAAAAGCAAACATAAAAGTTAATATTCAAACTACAATACAACCAATAATGATACAATGGTATAAATGTGACACAGTACGCCCTTCATGGGAAAAAAAAAACATTTTTTTTATTAACCTTATATCACCGTGTTACGAAATACCCATTATTGATAAATCACCGACCGAATAATGGTGGATGAGTAATATATACTTTCAATCAATAAAAAAATATATATAAATAATGTCCCAACAATTATTTTTTTTTTTACATAACTTACTGTAATCACGGGGACTAAAAATCTAATAGAGATTTTTTATACGTTTACATATTTATTTAGGATTTACAGTTATATTATATTCAATTTTAATTATGGGTTCAATAAATTGTTGTACTATTTTGATTTAAGTCGCTGGCAACTAGTCCTCATTTAAATTCGTTATTATAAACCTTTAACATTTTGTTCCATAATCCATATTAAAATATAATCATTCATCGTTAACCAGTTGTCCAAAGAGATGGTAATCGCGGGTATCAGTGAATAAATAAATGTCTTCTGGTAAATTTAACCCAAATCCTAAGACCCTTCATCATGTGGCAGATATGGTGAATGCGGTCAGACCTTGAAAGAGTCCTGATGAATTAAATAGATAAAGCTCAAAAAGAATTCTGAAAGGGTGCAGAGTTATCTGTAAACTTTAAGGAAACATAAATATAGTGGACTGGATATTATAGCTTTAGACAATAAAATGTAAACTAAGAGCTTGTACGTTTGTTAAAAGCCGATTAGTTTGCTTTGAATAAAGTGTTCTAGTTTCATACGCTTTTAAAATTTGTTCTTTATTTCTTTGAAATTCTTATCTAAATGTATGTAATGCTACAACCTACTGTACTGTTTCAAAATATCTTTTTAACGTGAACTTTATAATTTTAGTGTTTTTTCAACGGGCACTATTAAAAAAACAATCTGTATAATTTCTTTAATTATTTGCTATTATTACGAGATTTTAAGATTCTACAGTACAGTAAGTATATATATATGGATATTTATATATATTCGTTATTTCATTAAACCTGACTACGTCTAGACATGGATTTGAAGAGCTCAAAAAAATCTAATAAGAGAAACATTTCTGTAATTTAAAGTTGGAAGCGACGTTTGATGGACCCTTGAAGTTGATACGAAATGATTAATGATACAGATTTAACTCGTGAATGATTTCTGCGGCAGATACTTGGGAGTAAATAAAATTTTAAATCTTCCCCTTTCATTCTTATGGGGTTGTATTACTTTTATACATTCCATCTTTACACAAAAGAATGAATTTGATATATAAATCTTGCTTAGATTTGACATTATTTTCATGTAATGTAACTTGAATTTGAAAGAGAAATGATTCTTTAAGAAGGTAAAATGAATTACAGTTTTGGATTCAGCACAAATCATCTAGAAAAATGATAATATATAATGTTGTTTTCAATAAACTTGTTACTTAAAATCATTATTAAACAACTTTGTAGATTTGTTTTACTCGTTTCGAAGCCAATGTTTTTATGAATGCAGTAGACAAATTATTACTATAGAGACGTGATGTTCTGTTGTTTTTATATCATACGGTTCTGAGAACCATTCTCGACCAGTCTCGCGGTGTTCCGACATTTCAAGTACGAGAACCGGTTTAGTAATGATGTCTTCATTA
Source organism: Napeogenes sylphis (assembly GCA_959347405.1). NCBI lineage: Eukaryota > Metazoa > Arthropoda > Insecta > Lepidoptera > Nymphalidae > Napeogenes > Napeogenes sylphis. The sequence goes on from OY365777.1 coordinate 20,013,545, forward strand.
CGAATTCCCTTAATACCAAAAATATACTCGAATATATGCCTCTGACCAAACATGCTTTATCTTTGATCGTATTGTTTCTAAATCAGAATAAGAACATCTTAACCAAACTTGGAAGCAATTTTGTGAGATAATTAATTTAATTAGATTTGTAAACTTCAATGAAACGAATTAAGTAACTGAAATAAAATCTCGTATAACTCCTTTTTAATTTAGTAAGTAATTTAAAAATTAAAAACTTTGTCAAATTTTGACAACGAATCTTAATAGCAACATTATATTATACGAGTCCATTAAGGAGATTTAATCTCCCTTTGTATCAGATCTCATTTCGTTCTACAATTACACCGTTACTGCTGCCCGTTGCACGACAGGCTTCGTTTATTATGAGGAAGAATCTTAAGATATTTTATTCGACAACCCATTGAAGCAACCCTTCAATTGTGCGAAGGTGTTCAATTGAATGGTAGGGAACAGGGGTATGGGTATAATAAAATCTTGTCGATTAAGACCAGTGAGTCCGTAATATAATACTTGATGTTTCCTCTACATAGCGTATCCATGACATGCCAAAAAAATATCTACCGACACGTCCTCGGTTGGTACTTGTGTTTTAATTAACGGATTGTTTCGGTATTGATCTAAACTCCTACGTTCAAGTTAGAATGTATAAGAAAGACATTTTTATATAATGAATTGTAGCTCTGTAAAAGTAAAGACGATTGTGAATGTTCATATTATAATGTAAATACAAAACCGACAACAGCACATGCGTTTGAAATAAAATAAACAAGAAATACAACAATCTTCTAGTATGCACCATGTAGTTTGTTGGCGTTTCTAAAACCGTTTCATACCACAAATAGCTTGCTTTCTGCATATTGCCTTTGTAAGCGAGGCTTGAAATCGTAATGCAATTGCCTCGCACAGATACCTTGAATATTTGACTTCTACGGGCTATTTAGAATTTTTATATACTTGTGACGTTATATGTATATATACAGAGTTATTTGTAATTAATTAGTCACCTCCTGCAGACAGCTTCTGTTCATCAATCCCAACAACATTTGTTCTACGACTTTTAAACTTCTTAGCTTTAAAAATTTAAGCTTTCCCATAAAAAAATATTTGTTGCCTCTGATCTGGTATTAACTCTGAGCTTAGGTATGATACCCGGGCGATGAGCTTTTAAGAACGTCTTACAAAATATAGAGTAATAATTAAAAGAGGAAGCGAACATTTTTTTGTTGCTTTTTTTTAGTGACGTTTAATTGTGAGGTGGCCATTTATTTACAATAAACCCTTTATATATATATATATATATACTATATACAAAGTAAAACGTACAACAAGGAACGTAAACCGAAATAACTTCTAATAAAACTATTCATAATTTTAATTTCGCTATCACTGCGATATTCCTCGATTACGACCTAACTGTAATTAAAATTTTGTATTCATAAATTGAATTTTATTAATATTTAGTAACAATAAAGTCGGGACAAGCTAATTGGCTGGCCAGAAGAGATACGGTCGGTCGGATGTTTTGAATTATTAATACAATACTAGAGCGGTGAATTATAAGCTTCTTAGTGAGCAACTGAATAAATATCGGCTGACCGATAGAGAGAGGGCTATCTCGGAATAGGAATCATTTTCATAGAGACGGTTTATAGTTTTTGAAATCATCGATTTTGTATTTTTAAATATATATATTATATAGTTTTGATATAAATCTAATTTATGTATGACTATTACCAATTATTAGGTATAGCTATAGAAGATTTTTTTTTTATTATTTGACGATTTTACTACACTGATATGTATATGAATTTATGTTTGACTAAAGTTTATTATTAAATCATCCTGCCTGACAAGATTGCAGGCTAGATTATAAGTTATTAATACTGTTCGGTTACATAAACCTCAATTCTAATTAGTTTCCGGATACAAAATCAATTAAATGCTAACAACGCTGGGCCCTCAACCACATCTCCAAGAAATGTTGAATACAAAGCCTTCTCATATAGAGAATAGTAATATTAATAATTTCTAACCTAATTACCTATTATTACGTTATTTTAGAAATTATTATGAGACAGGCAAAGTTATATAGAGATTCTCTTCGTTACAATATCTGAATTACTGAAAATAATTTTAATTGAAATATGATCTTAATTGGTATTCTAATAAACTAATATATATTATTATATTAACACTTAGCTTTTATATAGTTTTGTGTATCACTGGTAACATAGTCGGTAGTTAAGATATCAATTTAATATGATTTTGATTATTTGCTTGTCATTAAACAATGATTTTTAAAGTAAATAATTAATATATACTTAGTGTTTTTGATACAGACAGAAAAATAATAAATAGTATTATAAATCTGCAAGAGTATCTGTTTACTCGTCTTTTACTTGGCCATAGAACAGTGGATGTATGTAGCGAGACCCAGATAGTTAAATGTAGTAGGAAAAATATTATGAATATTAAAATAGGATAAATGTACATATAACTAATATCAGATTAACATTAGACATTTTTTAGTATTAATACGTTTTATCTACAATGACAAATAAGACAAATAATAGATTACAATTCATAAGAAATACGTCATTTTCATTTTATGTATCTATATAAGCCCAAAATGCAGAATCATAAACAAATGGAATATAGTAAGAACGCTTTAAAAACTGAATATAATGTGAACTAAATAATTTGTCTTAAATTTTAATTTATCTTCAAAACTACACTGATATAACTAAATACTTATTTACCTGGAAAAATACAAAGGTAAGGGATACTCGTAAATTGGTCCAAAGAAAACATAAATAAATTGTTCTGTTTCATCTGTTGGGGGCCACTGGATTCTGACCACGTAGACGTAAACGTCTGCCCCGCATTATTGATACAAAAACTGATATCAATTGTTTCGGACAAGGATACAATTGTAATGGAATCATTATTGGGGCAGTTTATAACATCGGTCAAAGTTTGGAAACTTTTTTTTTATATAATGCAATTTTATATAGCTCCTGTAATTGTGTTATAGATTTAATAATTATAAGAAAAACTAAATAAACTTTTATAATTTCGTAGTAAGCATTAATCAAAAAGTAATATCCATAAGCCTTATAAAAGCAAAATTGCTGATTCATTGATTACTTAAAATTATTTTTTTTTAAAGTGAAATTAGATTCAGGGCGATGACTCAATCTACTATTATTATTATTTTGCAAAAGTAAAGTCAAAATAACAATTGTTTTCTGACTTCTGTAAATTGCTTTCTGCTATTGTACTGGGAACAAGAGGATGATGTCTATAGATAAGATGGACTTTATATATTTTTTGTTTTAAATAAATTGTTATTATTTAAATGAAACTGATATAACACAATGGTAGAAAGATGAGCTTTAGATATTATCTCTTAAAGCGCTTTAATTATCAAATTTTAATATATCAGTGTGTTCGAAGGTAGCTCATTTGAAGGGGAACACATGTTTACCCTCGTTTTCTGTGTAATGTCTATTTATACTACCTAAGAGGTTGTTCAACCCGCCGGAAAAGAGAAAATAAAAAGATGACATTGAAGTAAACAATACGAAAAAAAGTTTTTTTTTACATTTCTTAGCTGTGATATTGAAACTGAAGTCATTGATTTTTAAATACACAGGTAAATATTTTTAATTTGCGAGACCGAAATTCCAAACTTATAATTAATAAATAAAAGTTAATTATAAACTGAAATTACCTATACATTCATATAATTGTTATATATTTAAAATACGTTGATTATTTTTCAATGACTGAAGAATATATATATTTGTCAGTTTTACATTTTCCGAAAGTTTTGTTTGGTAACATTCCCAAGAAGAATAAAAGAAGAAGAATAAATAAATTCCCATGAAGATATAAAATGCTTGAGTTTTGTATGTAATATAACTGTCTCTATTCAAGAATTTCGTGACGACCAACCTCCTCAGTCCGTTGAACCAAACACGTTGCATTTACACAAAAAAATAAACATCACTTTGCGTCTTAAAAAAATAAGTCACTTTAATATCAACTTAATATAATTATATCACAACATAAATTGTTTTAATTTAGCATACAAATAACCATTTAAATAAGTAAGTCTTTTTAGTATCGGAGAGTTACGAAGAAGTTTGGTGCCGGTAGATTACACACGTCCGTCGAGGGTGCCGGCCGGCGCACAACTAGCTCTCTGGTTTCATTTCGTACAAAACTTTTAAGTCATGGAGACGGCAAAGCTATGTCGCGCCTCTACAATCCACGCACACATCAACAATCGACACCCTATGCACAAACACAAGCGCAAGCTTCCAAGTTCACTAAATAAACGGACACCAACACAAATGCGTGCGAACACTGTCTACCCCCTGTTCATGAAACTAGAAAGGGAGAGCAATATCAACAATCCATTTCAGCGTTCGAGCGTGAGGGAGACTTCACTACCGAACAGATGTATATCATTTCACGCAGGTAAGTATTGAAAATGTTGGTGTGTACGAGTGAGTAGGCGAATAAATTTAGCTTAGGCGATGCCGGTTGTGCGCGAATGGGACAGGAACTGTTCAAGTCACCCACTATACATTCCTTCCTGATACCGGCGCGCCGTCGTACCTTTCGATCGCTCAAGTGGCAGATGAAGTTAGGGCTGTCACGTGTTTCTTATGCTAATTAATCAATTGACAATTTTTATTCATGGTTATATTTTTTAGGAAATGAATTAATTTGTTATTGTAAACAGTAAAAATATAGTTAGTTACAATAAAGTCTGTCTTTTTGTAATATTATTCTTTATTTTGCTTTTATATTAGTTAAAATAGATTGTGATTTATTTAAAACATTGAAAAGATTAAAGTTTTCAAGCTGCGATTAAAGTTCTGCAGGTATAAAAATATTCTTAGTAAAGCTGAATATAAAACTAGACCAAGAAAGAGGCAGCCCTAAGAAGAGATGTCACAAAGTAGCAGGTAACAGTGCAAGGCCCAAAACACGCGGTGCAAATTTTGGATGGTTACAATCTACATATGGACGTGTAGATAAACTACTTCAGCTAGTTTGACAGTGCTCCTTACTTCATTGATAGGTCTGCTGGTATGGTATTATTTTTGCTTTGGTTTTTAAATTGTTACTTTTGTGTGTTTAAATAAAAGAAAAAATATATTTCATTCATTTTTAATTATATTGACGACTGAAGTGACAAGATATCAGAAATTAAGTCATCAACAAGTTAAAAAAGTGTGTACCGAATATAATACTCCACACAGCATGATTCTTTTGTGTAACATGATTTTGGGTCAAAAAAATCCTTAGTATCAGAGAGCGTTAAGCGAGACACTTCTGGGAAACCGGAGCCTTGGCAGTCCGATGTTAACGCATCAAGACATCGTATCACAACATACAATATGTTTCTTCGTAATAAACCCACGTATTAGTATTATGTTTACACCTTCCTTCTTTTACCTTTTTCATTGTAATGAAAAGTGACAGCTATAAATATGGATTCACGCGTAGAGTTTTGAATAGCGCCGGCTTATCAGTGACGTAGTCTTATCGAAACTGACGTAGCGTTTAAAATACAAAAATACATACGTGAATTATGACGTGGTTTTGACAGTTTGACACGGGTAAAGTGTTCGCGGTATACTTCATTAACTTTTTGGGTCTTGGTAATTCTAAGATTATTGATCTGTTTAACGTCCAGGAGTAGCAAGAAGCAATTTAATACCATTTTAATAAATATTTATCACATGAACTTATTGACAAAAACGTTATTATATATGATATTAAAAATAAATAGCTATTATGTTAAAATTCCTAAGAAGTACTCTATGAGAGTGTGTGTTTGTCTATGTGTGTGTGTACTGTGGCTTTCACCTCTTCAATACAATAAATTATTGCTCCTTGTTTATTTCTGGGAATCCATTGAGAGAGATGTTGCTTCGAATGACGTAAATCTACCTGTCTTTGAATCCGGCTTTAGGCAACTTTTGCGTCTTTTGTAGCAATTGTGAATACATGCACAATCACTTTTAAAAAATAAATATTTAGAATATGTTTCTAAAAAAAACTTTTGGAGTTTAAATTAATTCTTTGTTCATGTGTGAATTTTTAATAGGTAAATATAAACATACACACAACTTCAATAATCATATCACATCTCTATTATTTTTACTTCCAACCCCCAGATAGAGCGAACTGGTTTCCGTGGTCAGAATACTGTGCCAACTGCGCCTAAAACGTAATGGTGGCTAACAAAAGTGAGTCCAGCTGACCATTGATTTAGATTTCATGGCAACCTACAAAAAGAGGATGGGCTTTGTGTTGTATCCGCAAAAATAGGGATGAAACCAAATGCACGTCCTGCCGCTATGTAAAGCACGATGGAATTATTACGTCGACAGGTGAATACTAAAAGATATTTCTATTGTTGCGATAGCTTGTCTGTACAGCAGCTATTCACCGTACGGACTTTGTACGAAATACTATATATACTTATAGATTTATTTAGATTTAATTATATGAAACAACAGACGAACTTAGTGTTAAAATTATTTCTACCTATCAACCGAAACAAAACCAATCTCTACCAATCAACCGAAAAAACCCACCAAAAAACTCAAAAAACTCTACCAATCAACCGAAACAAAAAAATTCTTTTGTGTTGTTTACACAACACAATTTTTTTTTATGAAACCAGTATATGGAAATAATTAGTTAAATTGGAACAATTGTTTCTGATCGCATTTTTCATTAAAAGTGCTTTTGCAGAAGTCATATTTGTATGGCGCTTGTATGGTTGTGCTGTTGGATTCGTACTTCCTACTTAATAAACGTCGAAATTGCATCGTAGTCTGTTCGAGGTGTGACGCTAACTCGACGGTTACTTGACGGCGGTGCTCGGGTCTAAAAATAATCGAGTTGCTTAACTTGTTAGCCTTGAACAAAATGTGAATGTCATATTTGTCTAAGTTATATCTGAAATTTTGTAATTGTAAGGGCACAATACCATGTGTCGTTTTAAATTTTTTATGTATTTTGCAGATTGTTTTGAAATCTATGTAGTTTTATTAATAAATTAAAAGTTAAATTTGTTGTGAAATAAAATCATGAAATAGTGGTTACAATCAATAAGAATTTCCGTGATAAGTATAACGATATATTAAGCAACAATCTAGAACAAATTATAAATTGTAACGAGAACACATGTTTTATAAGTAATTTGTGTTCTAAATCAATAAAAAGATAATAAAAGTCAGGTGTAACGAGTGAATCGGTAGGTAATCAATCAGGAGTCATTGTTATTGTTGTGGCCCAATCGGACGGCCCTCCAGCCATTAGTTTGATTAGCTCGGTCGCTCCACGCACGCTGATTGTGCGAACGCTGGGCTTTGATTGATTCCTCAAATGGCATCATTCTTTGCTCACTTTATTTTCATTGATACATTGCTTCAATCTCAATCAAAAATAAATATAAGTAAAATGTTTTATTTAAGATCTAAACATCAACATGTGTTAATCGGAACAAAAAAAATATGGTAAATTCGAAAAGAAAATATGTCCGGTTGGGACGACATTCTTTACAAATGTAGACTAGGGTAAATGGAGAAGTGACAAAAACTTGACGAATAAAGGAAAGGTCGAGACGACAGACCTTAGACCCTCGTGCGGTGTCCGTTTGAATGACGATGTCATGTTTATTTGACTTAAAGGGAGCACTACTTTAACACTACATGTTTTGCCGTGAAAAGAATGGAAGGTTCAAGTGGAGGAACAACATAAATCTTTAACTATTCCTGGGATGAGATGATGAAGGTGAATAATTACAAATACTCCTGTAAGCTTTAAGGTTACCACCTTTATACATTCATACCGGTATTACCCGTAATAAATAACTTTTATAACATTACAATCGAATTCATTATTATACTCTATTAAAGTGAAGGTTTATCTACGCAAGTGAATTAAATGGTTTATTTTTGTATAAATAATAATTTTAGCTAAATTAGTGTTCGTTCAATCAAATACGTGATCGGTTTAAATAATTAGATTTTCCTTTTCCCTTCATAGGTTACTGTAGAGATGCGTATCGCTCTGATTGTGGAAGTTTCGTTAAATCGAAGTCGAGCTACAACTCACGAAGTGGACCATCAAACTGTAAGAAAAAGGACAAAACAAAATGTATAAAGGAAATTGCTTCTACAAATCCACTCGTATCTTGGACAATAAACGTGGGACGGACGGACACCCTAATAGCAATGATATCATGAAACCAAAACTGTCGTATGAGGGATTTTGGTCAATAGTTGCGGCTTAAGATGTTACAGATGATCTATCTTGTCTACGAAGAGTTATGACATATTTAAAAAGGAAGGATAATATGTAAATTTAATTTAACATTAAATATATATAATAGAATTAAATATTACTATCAGAGATGCTTAAAATATAAATATAGGTACGACTCTTTTTATTAGCTTGTTATATTTGAATTTCAGCAAGTACATTTAACACTAACAATATGTTTTTCTTGGAAAATCTAACAAAAGAATAGACATATTTAAAACGAAATTACGAAAATTTTCTTAAATTGGATCTCAAAATGACTTTCTTACCTCGAGTTCATTTACACTAAGTGTGTATTTTATAGCCATTAAAACAATATTCATTAAATAAACCCACATAAAAAGTTTTCATATTTAACGTAATGGTTTCGAAAGAAAGTAAGAAGGCTTTCAATTTATTGAGAACCTTTTTATATGTCTTTGTATTATAATATCTTTTATTTTTATAGACAGTTGTAGGTTTATCATGATATAATAGCTATATAATAATAAGGAATGTTCTGTAAATTATATAAACGCATGTAAAACATCTTCATTTTTTACAATACTGCCACTATCACCCGTGCTAACGAAAAAATATATATATAAATAAACGTTTTAATGCTATCTTGTTATCATGATAACTTTCAATATGACAGTGAAAGCGAACATAATGGATTTAAATTTACTTACACAACAACGAAAACCTCATTTTTTTATAATAGAATGTTCAACATACAAAACACTTAAGGATTTAAGTTGGTCTCAAAGTTTTGCGACAACGATATCTTGATCAATTTTACATACCAACACTGTGTACTAAAATGAGTGTATTAAAAATTTAATACCATATCAGATAGCTGTAAAAAGTTTACAAACAGTGTTAAAATTCATGAAGACAAGTAACACGGTAGCTCAGTTGACATAGTGACAGGAATGGACTCATAGCAGTCGTAGATTTGATTCTTGCTCTTGTTCACGACATTTTAATTCTTTTTTTTTTTTCAAATGTGAACATTATGATTTATGACAGACATGTTTATAGTTTTTTTTTTAATTTCGACGAGTTATTTATAAAATTGTCATAGTACCTTGTTATTGAAGGTTTACTTATACGGTGATTAAATAATGTAACGGCTGGTTAATTTAGATTGTAAACCGCAATGTTATTCTGTGCTAAAAATTTACTATGAAACTGAATTTAGGATTTACTTCAATCAAGTTGACCAGATTTGCACTTAAGCTGTCTAGTTGCTAATGTTTCACATACTAATAAGTTTAACAAGTCCAAAATAGATTTTCGAATATTTTGCCATAGTAAATAATTGTATTACAAGTAATCTTACTAAGATACATTTCACAAGTATCGTATATACCTTATAAAAATTGCAAGCCATTATTACAAACTTATTAGTATATACAATATATATAAAAAAAAAACATTTTTTTTAAATTTGCATACAAGCAATCTTATAATCCTTGAACAAACATGGTACATACAGGCAACGAAGTCTCTTTTAAAATGTTTTATTTATTTACTATATACAAAATTATATAGTAAATTGCCTGTCAGAAGCACTAGAGCTTGGTCAAAGGGTAGAAAGAGGTTAAAAATAAACAGTTTCGTGCGCAGTTAATTTCAGTGCTGTATTAAAAGAGTACTATACGATTTCTTGTTATAATTTAAATATTTGTAAAACATATCTTTCTAGGTCCTAGATACTTTTATTACATTGAAAGAATTTTTATGTAGATAAAGATGTGTAAAATATTTTTTTTACAAAATGTTACGTTTTATTTAAGAACAATGTTTACGGAAAATATTATATAATTTCAAGATTTAATCTTATTAAATAACTCGATTTTGCTCATTACTTTATTTTATTTATTTTAAGAGATCAGGTTATATTAGACATACCTACATATATTTCTTATTATTTTTTTTTTTAATTTTTGTATGTAAAAAAAGATTAACCCCTAAAATTGGTGTAAGTATTAAAAAAAGATTTGACTTGTTTATTTATTTAAAATATATATTATATATTTAAACTTACAAAATAAAAATATTTATGCAAACACATTTTCAAGTACCTACTTACGATAACAAAATTCCTATAATCTTTTCTATTTACTTGACGTATCGACCGAGAACAAAATAATTCGTATTAAATTTCAAGACCACAGGGCTGGTGTTCATATGTATGATGGGTTGTTTTATGTTATTATTTTTATTTGTATATTTTAACCGATAGTTCAAGTACAATACTTGTATTTTTCGACTTTCGATGTAAAAATGACTTATACAGATATAAAATATCCAACATATAATAATATTGAAAATGTATAAATTCTACATCTTCAAGTTCAAAATATGGTATAATACAACAATTCTATTAGTTCTTTGTTAAGGGTCGACGTGCTCGGAAATCGGTTACAATAAGCCCTTACATTCAAAAGCTGTCTAAGGAGTTGTTACACTTTACGAATTGCTAGTTAAGAGTTGGTTCGGCGTATGCATAAGTTTATGATTATTCTAAAAGTTAGTAAGTGTAGCGTGAACACGTTATTGATTCATGTATTGTAATATTCGTACAAGCTATTCCTGCTAGTTGCGAGTTTCATATTTCATAATATTTCCTATGTATGAGATTTACTATTTTGTTTTTCATATTAAAACAAAAAAAGTAAAAATCTAGGTATATGTAATCCTAATTGTAATCGACTACAGTTACTAAGTATCTAAGTTACAAAGTATCTGTTTCAATGCTATTCAAACTTAGGCTGGTCTTAAAACAAAAAGAACCCGAGTCCATTATGAGAATTTGTCATTTATAATTCCTAACGTAAAAAGTTGCTAGAGGTTTTGTTGGATGAGCGAAGTGTCAAAGTTAAATTGAATATTAGAGCGAAATGATATCGCCGACGGAGTTTGGTAGCGTTCTGCTGAGTAGTTAATCCTATACCACAATTGAATTGAAGTTGCAAGTACATGAACAATTGTTAGTTACATCGCTTATGTACTGTGTCCTGGCCGATTTATGATTTCATAATTTTTTGATTCAGGTTTTATATTACGTTATTATTTTTCTTAGATATGGCAATTTAATTTTCAAATTCAATAGAAACTTGTTCAAAATATTTCAACAATTAAAACAAATATATAGGTATATGTACATAATAAAGTAGTTAAAAACATGATAAATCGTTTTTTAAGTAAATTAAAAACATTTAAATATTGTTACAATTGTTAATTTTTCTAGAACTTTTTACATTTATATATGTATAGTGCTCCCCTTTTTCTATTAGTTTCAGTTATAAAATTGGTTATTATAAGATATATCTCTTAAAAATAAAACAAATGTACTGTGTATAGAACTGTGGTTTTCGTTAAATTAGATTTGGAGTCGTTGTAGTTTCAGTTTACTTCGTTGCAGTCTTCGTTTGTTGTTAAAACATTATTGAATTTATTTAAAACTAAAAACAAATGTATACGTAGAAATCTTTAATAAATCCTATTAAAACTATAATAATGACATCTCATTATTATAGTTTTTTTTAGGATTTATTAAAGATTTCTAGGGATATTCAAGATCTCGAAAAATTTATACCTTCCATATATCGTCTATGGATTCCATTATTCCATATGATTTAGTATTTACAACTAAGCATTTTAAGTATAATAAAATTTACTATAATATATAGAACTAAGTCCTTTCTTATCTTTTCCTAATATTTATATTATTCTAATGTCTTTATATTTCTTTAAACAAGAGACGAAAAGTAATGACTTATTAAAGTGTCACCGCAGGGCGTACTCGCCCTCTCTGTACTAAAGGTTAAGAAACTTAGCTTGTCCTTAACGTAACTAAAGAACACCAATACGAATAAAGAATATATATCAATGTTTACATTATATAAATTAATACTTTTAAGGGATGATTTCTATTGAATAATAATAATAACCCGCCCGAGTAAGACCGATCGAGTGGTTAGCGCAGACGCCTAACGTTTAGCGGTGCAAGGGGGGTCGGGTTCGATTCCCGACACAGACAGGCATGTATGTGATGAGTATAGATGTCTGTTTTTCTGAGTTTGGTCGTTTATTAAATATATTCTCAGTATTTATAATGTGTATTTCTATATATTTGTATCGTTGTCTAACAGCCTTAACACAAGCAAATAATTTGCTGACTCAGGGGTTAGATCAATGTGTATAATTTATCCTGATATTATTTATTATTATTATTATTATTAATTATTAAAAAAATATCCTATAAGATATATATCCATAGGGTATATTTATGCTTAGGTATCTTGACTTGGTACAGTGTTAGTGGGAAAGATATGAAAACTCATTTGTCTTGGACAATTGAGTGGGACAGACAACTGACGGGAGGCTAATAGTAGATTCAAGATTAGCTCCCCGCAAACAAATTGACGACTATTGTTTACATTCCACGAAGCTGCCTGAAGGAAATATATGGATCTTAACACATATTGTCCCTTACACTAAAACACTATTACGATGAAATTACTATTTGCCGTATTTTGTTAGTTGTAGGTTACAATCATTAGTTAAATGATAGTTATTATTATTGTAGCATATAAAACTTTCTTAATATGAAATTTCTATTAAAATATTCAAGATGAATCGTACATACTCCAAGTATTTGAAAAGAAAAACTTATTCATTATTATACGTACCCTAGTTTCTTCTGTTGTATAAAGGTTAAAAGGAGGGCAGTAAACTTAAAAATAAGACATGGAATGATTTCTAAGCAGAGCTTTCAAAAGCCAGAGATGAGCTTACCGACACCTTGCTTGTTTGCATTTCTTTGAAATAAAAACTTACTCACGCTGTCTTACTTATAGCACATATTAAAGTTTGAAATGAAATGTCTTTATACGGGTAAATATACGGGTTAAAGATTATAACCGGGTCCCTCTCAAGCTGACTTCTCACTTTGAATCTGCATAAGTTTAAACTCTTTATTCTCATTGGAACTAATATTTTTTTTTCTTTTTAAATATGTAAGATAATAACATTATTAACGTTATCCCTTTTTTTAAATTAAATATTTAAACGACACTTCGTTTTTTTAAAGAAATAAAAATTTTCATTTTTAAATAGAAAAGTTATATTTTCTGTCTCTTTGTTAATTTAAGAACTTAAAGGGTCTTGGTAAAAATATAAGACGGTATTAAAGATTAAATGATCGGCGAGTGTTTCTAAGGCAGCCCACGTCCAATTAGGGTCTCGATCCCTTGAGACAGGATCATATCATACCGAGCCGGCCACTGCTCAAACGTGTTCCTATACTTATCTGTATAACTTACAAATTATACCATTTTAATTTTTATCACAATGTAACCAAACACTTACTATTTTGTTAGTCACTGTCCAATCTCTTGAACAATATGTAAGTTAATTTACGTTTAGACAAGTCAATTAAATATCCACATTATAATAAATGTTATAACCATCACATTATAAATGCAAGTCCAAAGGTTTGTTATTTTAAAACGTATCGGACAGCGTCGTAAAGAATGAGAATGAATTTGTATAACCAAATGTCGTACCAAGGGTTCTCATATATAAAGTTCTCGCTTTATTTCACGGACATAAGATAAAAACGTTCTTTGGGAAAAGGTTGCCTTAGGTTTTAACTTAACTCGTAAAATAACAACAACATTGCTAAGGTAAAAGAGTGTAACAAGGAATGGTATCTTTAACCTGCCAAACCCAAAGTGACTGCGGTGCAAGTTAAGAAAATAGAAAGAAATAGAGATGCTATTTCTATCCCACTCTCTTATATATTTTTTTCTCGTTCATAAAATAAATGAAGCAAATAATAAATATGTAAGGAAAATTTTCAATACTATTTTTAGATAAATATTATAGATTATTTTTTACTACTGTTGATCTGTACAACATATATATTTTTTTATCGTAAGGCTCTTCATATTTGATATATATGTCTATTGTATTGTAAATCTTATGATTAAGTTGTATATCTATAAAGAAACCCAGTCTATTGGAAACCATTCCGCTTAGAAATATCAATAATAATGATTTTTTATATTTTTCCTCTCACGTCCTTAGACTCAGTTACTCCTAATTGAGGATACCAGTTTGCCTTGCCAGCGAATAAGAAATAGGACAAAGAAAAATACTGCTTGAACACACAGCCAATAAATATAATTTTGACATAAACAGGAAATCATTAATTTATTATTGTTTAATCAGAAAATAAAATTTTACAAATTTCAGATTGATTTTTGAAGTGAAGTTTATATAGTCTTGCATATTAATTATGAAGCTGTAAAAATATCAGACCCTAGACAGACAATGGAATAAGTACCATATATTTCTATATATGAATATAGGAGTATGTGTTACTTGTCGGTATAAATAATACTTATACATTAAAGCTTCTAAATAATTGTCCACAGCAGAGTTACCTACTAGGAATGTATGAAAAGAAAAAGGAATTTTTGTTTTTGGTAACATTTTATAGGTTATTTGTAATGTTCAAGCCAATAAAGCTGAATAAATTAGATCAGAAATAATTGAAGTAAGAATTTTATATTTACACAATTGTTGGGTTTTTAGATATGCTAATTTAAATTTTAATTCTTGTATCTTTTTCCATTTTATTTCATTCATTTATATTATTTTCCCTTTTCGTTTATATTATTTTCCCTTTGACTTAAATATTAAACTAAGTAAAAATATTATAAATTATCTTATCAGCTTACGTTTTTCAAAAATTTTTATATATATATAATAAAATTGTCACTGATCCGTTTCTGTACATGGAAAATATTACAAAAAAACATCATAGAAGGCCCTTATAAGAGCAAGAGAACCCAAAACAAGGGTTTATTAGTTTGTCCGTATGTCTGTATGTTTGTGCACGCTAAGCTCAGAAACGGTTTAACAATTTTAATATATTATAACAGTCTTCACTTAATATTTACTGTTTATTTCATCTTAATCGGTGAAGAAATAAAAAGTTATGTCAATTTATGTCAATCACGTAATAGGTTTCATGCAATGCAATCTTATTCTATACCTGTAATAAATCTGTAGAGGAGTAGTCTTTGTACATTAAAATATGATGTGAAGTGATAACTAACAGAATCCATTTTCAGCATTTTTAAAATCTTTATCTGTTTATCTCTTTGTCTTTTAATTGTGCTCACATTACGAAAAAAAAATACTAAAATTCATATCTTTATATAAGCAAGAGAACCCAAAACGATATTTTTTCATTTTGTCGGTTCGTCTGTGTGTCTGTATGTATGTATGTTTGTGCACGCTAATCTCAGAAACGGATTAATCGATTTGGATGCAGTTTTCGGAAATATATTGTCATGGGATGAATCCTAAATTTTAATTAATTTAATTTAAAAAAGGAAATTGTCAACAATCGGTTATCAAATAAAGAAGTTAATAATCTATTATTGTCGTACCATTGTTGCTTACCAGTGTGAAGGTTTATAGTTTTTACATACGTTGGTAAGTACAAAGGGTACGTTTCATCAAAATCGAAATCTACGCGTTCGAAGTCGTCGTCGTCGTCTAGTTAAAAATAAAGTAGAGGTTTCATAGTTTATTGCATAAACTAAAAACCAAACGAATCAAAAACACAATTCAATTTCGGCCAACAACAAAAACTACAGACCAACAGAAGAGAAAATTATTTGACTTGATTTATAAAAACAACAAAATGGCCAAAAAATAATAGTCATTCTTTTCATACAGTCTATTATTTCAAATTATTCTTATAAGAACTTATGTTTTGCATTACATCTAAACATAAATTACACGTGATTTTTTTTTGTTATTACCTTGATAGTCAATTTATGATATATTTTTAAACATATGACGAAACGCTTTCCTGCGATTACCTTCAGCGTCGAAAATCACATTTTCTATAATATTAACAACATCAACGTTTCGAATCGCGAGTAAACTTCAAAGAGCTGCAAGACCCTTCTCGTTACAAAACTCATTACAACACGCCAAATAAGAAGTAAAGCAACCTTTCTTCAGTTCTTCAGAGCCCATTAGGCTGTGCCAAATGATATTTTTGTGTTCGTACTTGGATCGTTTACATGGGCTCCTAATGCAAACAAAACCCGAATTTAATCTCTGTCTTGCTTTATCTGAACCAATGAGGAGAAAACTTTATTTTGTGCGTAAACAAGGGTAATCGACTTTTTATCCCGAAGATGGTTTCGGTTAGACTGATATTGAGAGGTCAGGATGTTCTGACTAGAATACGTTACTAGTCGAGATAGCTTCTGGCTTATTGTACTCTATTTACTTTACCAATATATTGTTTTTGGGTTAAAGATTTATAGTTTTTGTGATTTAATGTTCATTTCTAATATTAAGATTTATTAATTACATAATTTTACATTTCTTTATCTGTACACTGATGGTATATGGATGATAGTATATCGATAGATAGTATGTGGATGGATGGTACTGATACCACCTACCGGTGGTATATAATGGTTTTATATATATTATAAGGAACAAAATAATATAATATATAAGTGAAACTACTCCACATGCAATATAATTGTAGGTCTATCTGCTTACTCACTATTTACTAATAATTAATTGTATCAACAGTTAACCGCCCTATAAGTCTATTATTCTTAATGATATAAAAAAATCGTTTACGTTATGATGAATTACCTTTTTGTACTCATAAATTTTTATGATGAATTAAAAAAAATCGTATTATTTATATTTAGTAAGATTATTTTTAAAATTACGCCATTTAATACTCCTGAATTAAATTAACTTTGAAGTGAATGTCAAAGATGCAAAAAAGCATCTAACTTTATTATGATCCATCAATATGTCGGACCGTTTAGTTAATTTTATTATGGCTGTACTAGTTAAATAATTTATTTTCAATTCAGACATAATACAAATAAAATATTTTTTACACAACATCCTATTACCGAACCTACTCAGATACTTTTAGAAGTTGTTAAGTGGGCTGGTTTTGCAAGTCTTCTGTACTACTGATAATATTTCAAGGTACCAAAGAAAATATCGAATTTCCGAAAACGCCCATATTTCGACAGCCGGTACATATGTAAAGCTTCTTTTAAGTAAATTATATTAAGGAATACAACGAAATACCTAATTCAGCCTAATTCAAAATTACTGGAAGAAAACCGACATGTAAAATAAATTTGAATCAACGTTATGTATTTATTAGTATTAACCTTAACACACATCTTCGTTTTTATCTCTAAGAGGATAAAATATGAATATTGGCCTCAAGCTAACAGTAATAATCATAAATAAAATATATTTGAACGATCTGAAAATTTAAGGCAGTAATATTAATTTAATATTTTCTATCGAATAACAATTTTGAAAGTTATTTTGTCAAGAGAATAACGTCATTATATTAGAATACAAAAAAGAAATGTCGCATTTTTTCATATATTGTTAAAGCTATATGCTTTTTACTCACAATATTCGGGTCTCTATCGATACGAGCTTCATGTGATCCTGTTTGAAGCGTATTATTGAATATCGAAAACGTATTTGGGGTTGAAATGAGATCTCTTCCTATTGTTTTCGGGACTCCACTTGATCTCTCGCGTTAGAAGTTTGAAAGCTAATTTCCTTTGTTTTATGTAAATGAGATTCCTATTTAGTTTATTTTATGATTTTAATATAAAACATATTCTTATATTTATTTAATTTTAAGTAGTCAGTCTTAGTGATTTTTTTCCATAATGGAAACCAATTTCTCTCGGCGCAAGAACTTTTAAACAACATCTATTAGCTAATGCCACAAAATAAATAATAGTCATATCACGTCATTTTCGTGTATTGTCCTGACAGAGAGTAACAGTTATTTATGTAGAAGACGTTAATCATAGCTGCTTGTGGCGTCCCGCGGGACCCGACTTTCTACCACAAAGTGGATTTTTCCCTCATTTCCTCGAGGACATTTTTGTTTCCGACTCTTGAATAAAAGTGAAATGTTATCAAGCAACGCAATTCTGTTGAAATAGCCTACGTTTTCGCAGTATTTTTTCAGTCTCCTCGTAATATTAGCTTCTTGCCTTAAAACAATTTTGTGATTATACTACGTTTCTCACTGTTACAACATAAAAATAAATACTTTTTCTGGTGACATAGTTATCTATCATTGAAGTCAGAACTAGATTAATATGTTCGACTCTATGGCAGTGAATCTGACTGTTGGTCTCGCATCATTTGTTACAGCGTCACAAATCGCACGCTCGGGGCGATCGCGCAAACAAACGAAGTACATACAAACATACGAACATTTTTGAAACAGTAACAAAAGTTGGATTAGTTTATTTTAGTTTATTTAAATAATGCTTCTATATTAATTTGAATTATAATGAGTTTTTAGTATTATCTACTTCAAACTCATTTAAAGAATTTATTATAATATATAATCATATAATTAAAAAATATATTTTTTTGTAGGTAAACGACATTTTAATTAAACATTTTTGACCAAATAATAAGAACACCTCCATCTCGTCTTACCGTGAACACGATTGCTGCTAAGCATTTGAAACGTCAGGTTAGATTTAAAATGTAAATTTAAAATTTAATTCAATATACGTGAGTTAAATCCGTAAAAATAGTTTTGTTTCAAAATAATTAGAAGGTTTTCCTTTAGACCTAATAGTGCCATTGAAAGAAAATATATATGAATAGCCAGTTACTATTAACTTCCCTATTCTTAATTCTCTTTTTATTTATAGATGGTAAGTATTAAATTATTTTAAGAACCTGAATAATGAGATGAATCATTAAATAACTTAAATAAAAATACCATTCCATAACAAATGTCAGCTTTATAGAGAATCGCAATTTTGTTGCAACAATACAATTCTGAATGAGAACTTTGTAATTTCCGTCTTTTGCGGGAAAATTAATTTGGGCAAAAGTAAAGTGGCTGTATCTTTTATGAGAGGACCCAATATAAATTTTGAACAATGTAACACAAATGCTAAACTTCAAGTATACAGAATTGTTATGTTAAACTATAAATTATAAATAGAAAAATTCTTTGTTTAATTTCAACGTTAATATTTAAATATTACTTAGTTGTAGTAGTCGCTTATAAATAATCATATCTTTGTCGCTTGCCAATTTATAGAAAAATAGCAGGCAATTTCATCTCACGGCAAGACAAAGGCCTCTTATAACAAGAGTATCCCGCTTATCACGATCCTATGCTGTAAAAGAATTTCTTTACGCAATATTTTCAGATAAGTTCTGCTAGATTCTATTAGTTTAATATATCGACTTATAGAAATAAAACTATTTTTACGGACTTAACTCGCGTATAATGAATTAAATTTTAAATTTACATTTTAAATCTATTTATTATTTACATTTAAGAGTTAGATTTAAAATGTCAATATAAAATTTAATTCATTATACGTTAGTTAAATCCGTAAAAATAGTTTTATTTCAATGTGTAGTACTCGTGAAAACCTTAGAAAACACTATATCGACTTATAGTTCTTTTATTATAATATATTTTTGTATTTTAGTAACTATTCAAGTAGGGGGATATCTACACATATTTGTATTGTATTGTTTTTAATTTAAAAGGCAACATGCTGTTCCATTAACAATTTTTTGTTAACAGTATAAACCGATTGTTCGTGGTATAAATCGGCCATTTGTTACAAACATGTTACCATCCATACTTTTAATAGGCAGCCGTAGATCTACTGGTCTATTCATGGAGCATGTTGATGTGTGGAACAAGTTCATGTATCGATTTCTACCATTTGTATTGTTGATATATTTGTTTTTGAGTACATTTGAAAAAAAATACCTATTCATCATTGGCAGCACCAGCAACAGCAGCGTAATGTAACAAATTTAAAAATCTTCTTTTTATAATGCTTTATTAAAAAACGAACACTAAATTAATTCTTAAAGTATTCTAAGTGTTAAATGATGTTATATTTAAAAATAAATTTATTTAAAAAATGTTTAAAAGAAGTCAAGTAAATTAAAGGACAGTTGGCAGACTTAATCTCCAGACTGTTGTCTGTTAAAAAGAAAATGAAAATGTAGTTACGATAAAGTCTGCACGTTGTCAACAGTACCTACATTTATTTTTGAAAACAATTAATTTTTGACAACACATTCATGTTCTATACATTTTTAAGACAACCAATTTTTGTTGGAAAAACATGAACACTGTCATTATTAAATGAATATTGAAATATTTACAAAAATAAATTGTGAAAGTATTTACATCGTTTAAAAACGTAGTTCATTATATCAGATAAAATTAAAAAGTTGTAACTTGTTTTTTATAAATAATATAACTTGTATATTATTGTAATTAATGTCAGTATAATTATGGCCAATACTATGCTTATTAGACTAATCCGGCCTAAACTGTTTGTAATCCTGATACATATAGGATGTTTTAAGTATGTAATTGGTAAGGCGATTACTATCGGATCGTTATAACGCCACCTCGTGAACTGAAGCCATAAATCAAGCATTAATGCTAAGGTCATGAACAGTGTATGTATGTTTTGTTTGACGTTAACTCCGCCCACTACAAGTTTAAGTAGAAAAACACGCACCTCATCGGTTTACTATTTGTTTAATAGGAAGTTTTAATGAAGCCAATGAGTTCGTGTTTTGCAGGTGTTTCTACAAATATATTCTACATTTCATATTAGGGTGTAAAATAAGCAAAATATACTCTATAATTTTCATGAGTAATTTTTTGGAGCAATAAAAGAATATGTTCGTTAGTATGCCGACGGGCAGCTCTTAATTGCATCTGTTTTAAGTTCGTGACTTGCATTGCGAGTTTCATTAATGTCATTTTATTATGTATGTATTACTATTATATTTAA
The DNA here is from genome assembly GCA_959347405.1 of Napeogenes sylphis. Classification (NCBI taxonomy): domain Eukaryota; kingdom Metazoa; phylum Arthropoda; class Insecta; order Lepidoptera; family Nymphalidae; genus Napeogenes; species Napeogenes sylphis. Next base: position 20,034,823 of record OY365777.1, read on the forward strand.
TTAGTCTTATTTAGCCGACCATTTAACCAAAGTTGACAAAAATTTGTTTAATATAGATAATTTATAATGGACCCGAACCCATTTTCCTCTCAAGTTTTAATTATTGCCTCCTTACTTTCAGAGAAACCCAACAACGGGAACAATTCCGAATCCATTCAATTATTCAAACTTTTAATTAATATTAATAGGAGCTCTCACTTTCAAAAGAAAGAACTCGGGAGTCAGATAAAAACGCCTTAGAAATCTGCGTAACTTGCAGCTGCGGACTGGAAATTTATGTGAATACAATAAGGCATCCGAAAATAGACAGAAAGACCCGAATAAAAATTAATTCGGTATGGTTATTAGTGGCGTTTCTAACAAAAGCAGGTTGGTGTGGGTGCGCCAGTCAGTACTAAACGTGACGACAAGAGAGATAGGAAATTAAACGAAACTAAAACGAAGTCTTGCATCTGAGGGAGGAAGTTCAGTTTGGGGGAACGAACAACGAGTTCTAAGTTAAAAAAAGTAAATTAAGAGAGAACGCTCGATTTTGTTTACCTTACTGTGAGCGACAGTGACAGGTCAAAAAGTCTTGCAAAGTTAGTTGGTATCAACTTCTTCCTTTATATTTTTAAACTCAAGCGTTTTGTTAAACTAATTAATTGCAAATGTAATTAAGATATGATTATGTATTTTTATACTTCATATTTGTAAAGTTAAGTATATGTAAATAAAAGATTTTATCTTACCTTTCGGGAGCGGCTCTATGACGATCTTCACAGCATCCACTGCGACGAGTCCTGAGAAGATCCAGAGTAAAGCCATCCTCCGTATTGACTGAATCACTTTATCCATCTTAAATAACTATCTACGTCTTGGACATCGCAAAATCTGAAACAATAAAAGAAAATATCACTACAAGCCACGTACTTGGATTTATAAAATAAAATAATACAGAATGCAACTAATGTAATTATAATTTGTTAATTAAATATTATTTTCATTAATTTCATCACAATCTTTATGAATCAAAATCAACTTTATCTAAAATCGTCGGATTTGCATTTATGAATAATAACTGAAAAAGTTTAACTCCGTAAATCCGTTCGTTTCTTTTCAATTTTATAAAATTTCGTACTTATGGAGTCAAAAAATCTCCGAAATTTATTTCTCCTTTCAAAAAGTTTTGGAGGTTGGGCATTTGCATTTAAATTCGGAATTTCTTTTTACTTTGATTTTATCATTAAATGTATTATTCAATTTCATTAAATAGAATATTATGGCCTAGTTCGGTTGTTAAATTACGTCATTGAAAATTCGAACTAGAATTTTATGAGAATTTCGAATATATTCTTTCAATTATTATCAAGGTATAAATAAAAATTAGTACAAATACTGTTATGAACAATAAGACCGCATTTATTTACAAATAGAGAATCAAATGTGTAAGACGAAGTGAAATAACTTTATTTGAAAATCTACTGTAACATTTTAATTAAGTGTACAGAAGCAAAGCGCTACAGTTTAGGTGCTAATAATTACGCCCGATCCTTTGAGCCTCTTCTCGCAACCAATGTGATTGAATCTGCATTTTCAGTCCTTGAAAGCAAAAAGTAGGTCCCCTATTGGATCACTCGTCAGACGGTCCGGTTTTCCATAACCTTTTTACCCTTATCGCCTTACTTCCCTTCAGTCTGCAGTCTCTTGTTATGATTATTTTCACGTTTAAATATATTTTTATTTTATATAAATACAATCTAATCTATATATAACATTTTAAAAGTTTAAATAACACGGGCAGTCTGTATGTTCAAAGTAATATAATGTAGGAGTATGTTTTGTTCTAAACAACAAAATATTCTTATATTCATGAGGCTGACTAACTTCACTTAATAGTTAGCTACTTGAAATGCAGTACTAATCAAAATTAATTAAAAGTCGGTGAATACTCGACGTTCGCTTCAGGTAGAGTCGTAGTACGTCAGTTTCGTAGCTCGTCGCACTTTCTCTTCAAATTCTGTGCAATAATGAGACAAGCATTCACTCTCTTTGAAGGAAATTTTTAATGAAAAGCTCTAAAAATATTATAAAGAGGCTGCCGTCTTATAAAAAACGTAATTGATCCTAGCGAAACTTCTCTATTTAAGTTTCACTATTTGTTGGCTTGCTTTAATAGACGCAAAAGCCTTCAGGCCTATATTGTCGCCCGTAAAATGAATATTCTCTTTCCTATTTTCGTGTATTTTTTAAAATAAACTTCGTTAAATCTAGCGGGAATATAGTTCTATTTAAGAGAACATTTAAAAGCGTGCATTTTTCTACCACGACATTGTCACTCAAAAGAGAAAATACGAACAGTACTAATGACACTAACATTCACTTAATGAAGATAGAAACGGGTTTATTTTAAAAAAATACATTAGTTGTGATATTCCACCTCTTTCACAGAATACCAAAATAAAAGTATAAAATTGGGAATTAAAATAAAACGATGTAAACGTAAACCTTTTCTAACTTTTCACTCTAGTTTACTCACAAAGCAACCGTTTCACCCATATTTTCTTTGAAGTTATTTGCCTAGTAGCTTCTTCTGAAAGTTGGTCAAGATTAGTTTGAACTTCAAACACAAAAGTTGCCTTTTGCTGTTAGGACGTTGCAATAGACATCGAATTGTTTTTATTTTTATGGTTATAGAAAAAGTTAGTATAATAGCCAGCCGCAGAACATAATAGAAAGAAATAAGGCAAGGTCTAACCTCAAAACTTAAACGTGTTTCTGTTTCGAGTAAAGTATTATAATACTTTACTTTTTGAACATTCTCAGATAAATATATATTCAACATGCTTTTTAAAAATGAAAACAGCATAACAACAATAACATGTTTATAGACAAACTCAAACATGTGTCAGTAATTATTAAATATTGATAAAATATCTCGGAATGTATTTATTTATAGGTATAAAAAAAATATTGTTAATATTATTTAGTAATTAATAACTAATCATGCCTATTAAATCGTCAGATTATAAAGACGCAAAATTACCACACTAGAACGAAATTAATATAAGCATCGTTTAATTTTAAATTAAAACTTTTACACCGTAACCTGCGAAATTAGTGAAATAGCTGTTAGCGGAGTGTGAAAAAATGCAATTATACCCTCCTGGAGTCATTAACAATAGTTAGAGAGAACGGCTGGCCCACACTACCACCGGCAGAACAATTCTTAAAAACATAATGCGATTTTCTGGAGAACAAGCATTTAAACTTAATTATAGATATTCAAATACAAAGTCAAATAAATTATAAATGAAGCATTTGTAACCCAGGATCTACCTGCAGAAAAAGCACTGCTTACTTATTGGTGTTATAAAACTAAGAGCCTCGGTGACATCAAACAAAAAGCAGAATTCTTGGAAAATATCGAACAAGCGCACAACAGATAGACTGATAAAGACAAAGGAATATTTTCTAGTCTATTATCAAAATTATAGGCGGCCGGGAATAAGGTAGAAGACAATGCTGGTTCCTTCGGCTATGTCTTGTTTTAATTGCTTCGTCCCTTGAGGCTATATAGTATTTTATGTACAGGATATTGTCTTAGACGGTGTATTGTTCAGATGAATAAGAAGATAATAATCATGGTAGTACTTAAATTCTGTCGTTCCGCATAGAAACGTAGATCTTAATATGTCAATTGAGCCCTAATCAAAAATAAAACTTCGTGCGATGGTTGAAATAACATTTCACTTTTGATATTTACTGAAGCAACGAGATTCGTATAAATAAATGTTGTGTTAAACAACATAGGAATTTTATTTTTTTTTGTTTAAAGTTAAAGTTCTTAAACGATTTATTTTAACCTTAGGTTCATTTTTAAGGAAATTGCACATTTACAACCGAGTGTATGAACTAAACTGTTCTGGGAATAGCCCTTTGTAGAAAGAAACACGCTGAGCCTGAAGTTGGCATCAAAGTGACTAAACGTTGCAAAATCGGACCGAGAAAATAAACAATATGTCAAAGAAATTCTCATAACAAATATTAAAAATAAAATGTTTTAAGAAAACTGATATGTATTTATTAAATACATCAAAAAAAATATTCTATTAAAATTTTTAGCTGAAGAGGAAGTAGTTTAAAAAAATTTGTTAGTAGTAAAACTTATAACAGAATTATTTCTAATTACACTTCTTCCAAACCTTGCCAAATTATAAGTAATTTATAATTAACATATCTTTTATCTGTTATAAGTGCTAATATAGGTATAAGGTAAAGTATAATTTTATAAAACTTACATTTAACTTCGCAGAGCATAAATGATGAGACTATTTTCATAATTCCTGGGACACAAAGTTGTACTTCAGTCTGAGACAGAACTTTATGTCCTATATGTTATCATATGTATATGATGCCTACACGATAAGGGAAAGTAAGCAGCAAATTTGTCCCCTTCTCTTTAATGAGCTGGTTATAGAGTTCGGGTACAGACTGCAAAACAGTAAGTTTAAAGACAAACTTGTTGTCATCCACTTCCTATACTGAAATTATGAGCACTGCATAAAAAGTCATATTTGTCGTTCTGTTCATGGTTTTATGAGATTTTAATTTATATGAAGATAAATATTGTATACATTAACTTATTTTTATTTCTCATTATTTTTCTTTTTAATATATTTACTATAGAAAAGGTTAAATAAATATCGATGTACCAGATAAGATACATTTTTTTTTTCCTTAAAAAGTAAAATATGTTTCTTAAAGAGACTTTATCCGCAGTACGTTAATTTTGCGCATTGTCTCTTTAGTCTATACAATCCACAAAGTAGCGAAAGTGGAGTGAATTTCTCACCGCGTCACAATCAGCCTGTCTCTAATTTAAGCGTACATCAGTCTTCTGTAACCCTGTTTTAACCAGTAAGTCAATATGATTTCTGAACATATTATATAGAATAAGAATTTTATCAACATCTCAAACCTGCTACCTCTAGGATACCATCAAAATTCATCTACTCCAGTGAGTAAAGACACAAGTACAGGCATACGGTAGCTCAGTAGCTACCGTATGCCTGTACTTGTGTCTTTATCGGGACAGAGGTATTAGGGCTAAATATAATATGGCTAAATATAATTGCAAACAAGTTCAAGACAAGTAAATTGCAACTAGCTATGTTTAACACAAACTTATCTACAAAGTTTTATTTCACGGAATTAAACAAAAAGATGTATTTATTTTTTCATTTTTTTCCACTCAGCTCTATCATTCGTCATCTCAGTATTCACTCCTTTTTTCAGCATATCATCTTTCACACAGGCCATCCACAATTTCTTCGGCCTTCCTCTCCTCTTCTTTCCATCCACATTCATCTTTAACATTCTCCTCGTAACATGACATTCATACCTCCGCATAACATGTCCGTACCACGCTAATCTGTTGCTTGAAAGCTTTTCGGTCACGGGCTCTATTTTCATACTCCCTCTTACATACTCATTTCACATTTTGTCCATTCTAGTAACTTGACTATTCTAAATAAACTTGTTAAAGTTAAATGTTAAATGGCTATGAAATACAATGACATAATTTTTGTTACATACTTTCAAGCTTTTTAAAAAATGTGTTTGTAAACCTGCAAACAATAATATACAGACAGTGCTCTATAAGTATTTATAATATTTATAAACGACCAATATAATGTTAAGCTTATTTATATTTTACATAAATATAAAATTTAAAAAAAAACCGATAGGATTAAAAAAGAGATTTAAAAAATCTAATCGAATTATTAAAAAAGTGCCCTGTTTTTGCCAGTGTTAGTCAAATATTTTGTAAACTAAATAATTAATAAGAAGTCGACACTAAAAATTATGAAGGCAGCAATAGTAGATAGTGTCTTTTGAACAATAGTGTGCCTCAAATTAAGTAGCGTTCGATTTTAAAATGCTGTTTTATATTTGTGTTGATAGATAGCATAGCTTTAATTGTTTAGAAATTGATATATAAAAACAAATAGATTTATTGATATAAAAACATAGAAACGTAAAATCTGTTATAATCGTATCTATACAGGGACAAAATGCGAAAGATTTTAGTTATAAATTGAATATTAACATTTATTTGGGCAAATATAAGTGAGGAAGTTCTATAAGGCAAATATAAGTGTAGTTTTCTATTCTAGACTTCCAGGCCTATGGAATCGTTGTTATGTAGAAATTTACCAAAACGTTTCTAAAGTTATCGCCATGAATTTCATATGAAGGACTCTATACAATATAATACTCCCGTAAAGGACATCATAAAAAGTGTATGACAATTTTGTAAAGTAGGCAATATACTGATATGTTTTATAAATTTTCATATTTTGTTGCGTTATAAAGGAATACTGTAATGTGATTGGTGTTTCAGTATTCATTTATTATTATAATTCTCTACAAAGCCTCGGTGGTCATTACTTGTACTAAACGTTTTATATGTATTAAATAATATGATACTGCTGTTATAAATAAGTAATAATCTGGTTGAATTCGTTCTTATACAATAATGGTCAAAAACACTCAAGATCATTACGCATATTTAGGTTATAAACTCCGAGCACATCATTTCACAACATCGTTCATATTAACTTAGAGAGGTAAATATGCACGCAAATTTCATCCATTCCATTCTTAATGACTTTCACTGACACCGCGTAAAACCCCTCATTTTACACTTTGACGCGTTCACTTACGCCTATTTCTGTAGCGATGACATTTTCCAATGGAAGTCTAAACGAAATGAACTTTGAACGTAGATCTTCTCCCTTTAAAATAAAGTTTAATATTAAAGGAACTCTCAGCCTCAGGAGGGTGACTTTTGTCTATTCTCATTCTTTAAGGATAAGAATTACCTAAACACAATGCGACCTATAAAATGAATTGCGATTGCAAAATTAGACCTTGTTGCAATGCAGTAACACTTGTTACAGCTTAGATAACCCAACTAACATATGAAAAGCATTTCGCGGAAGTTTTTGCTGTCAGATCGTTTTGTCTATTGGTAATATGAGACTCGGTTCGCACCTCTGAACAACGCAGCCTCTTTTCTTTTTTCCTCTTTTGTGAAAAAACAAACAATAGATGTGAACATGTGTGAATGTTAATTGTAGTGTCGTAATTAAATATAACTTTGGTTCAGTTCGTGTCTCGCTGGATCTTGTCTGTTAGCTTCTTTTGTAAATATTTTCTGTTTACTGTACCAATTATCGCACTCGTCGACTATGACAAATAACTACACAAAACTTTATCCTCTTGTTATCTTTATCCTGTTGTTTAATGATTTAATGAGTTGCATGTGCTTTCATTCCTTCAGGTTTATGACGTAAAATAATAATGAAACTGGGCAGGAATACCAAGCGGTGACCAGTACTTAACGAGCGGCCGGCGCATGCCTGACATACCGCGTCCAGCGATGAAATATGGAGACACCTTCAATATGGCCTGAACTCAGACCACTGGTGTATTATGGAACATTCTAAAACTATAAGCCATACTTAAAAGAAGAAGAATTTAAATTGCTAATAATGTTCGAGGAAATTATGCACTATTTAAATTTTAATCGTTAAAGTGAAGTGAATTGCTCAAGGAAATTAGCTTAATTACTAAATTTGAGAGATTAAATTTATATGCGTCTTATATTACTGAATATAAAAAATTTAAGGTTTTTTTTTGCTGCTGTTATTTCTACTACCTACCTACCTACCTACCTTTTCTATTGTTGAAACTTAAGTAACAAGTAAAAAGCGTAAATACCTTTACCTATTCTGTTTAAGAGTATCCAAAATAGTTTAAGAGGGTCAGTTCAGTCAGATTCTAGAAAGAAAAATAATTTTGTAGCATGGCCTTTTTTCATCAATTTCATCCCCACAGTGGAGTATTAACAGGTAAAGGCAAGGGTAAAGCCTCGGGACACGTCTGTCACGTGAAGAGATTTCCCCTTTCAGTGGCCATATTTTTATACGCTTTCACACGGTGGAAATAACCACAATGTGTGGGGTTGGCTCAATAAGAAAACTTTGCTTCAAAACACTCGTTTAAACTTCTCAATATATTCTTGAAAAAGTTTGAGTGTAATAGAATCTGTAATAATACGATAAGTTATTTCGTGTGTCGACTCACAATATGAAAAAAAGAAGATCTCTTAAATATTTAGGAGATAGCACAAGTGACATTTTTAATAATATTTAAATATTAGACTAAACACTGCTCCGTTGTTTAATCGCCCTATTGGTCAAGTGGTTAGCGTAGTATAGCAGCTCAATGGGGCTTGGGTTCGATTTCCGACAGGGACAGGCATGTGTATGATCACAGATGTCTGTATTTCTGGGTTTGATCGTTTATTAAATATATTCTCAGTATTTAAAACGTGTATTTCTATACTTACTATAGAAATACACGTTTTATACTATAATTTGCTTACTTAGAGGTTAGATCAATGTGTGAATTTGTCCTGTATTACTATTATTATTAGACTACCTAACTATTAATATCTTATTTTTTTTTAATTATGAACCAAATAATAATATACCTATAATGATATACCTGTTCTATAATGTTTGAAATACACGGGCATAAGCATAATTTTTGTCCGAAAATATATGTTAATATACGACAATAACAAACTATATAAAAAGCATTTACAAACTGATTATGTTCAATCAAAATGCACATTCTCGTGTAAAAAGTAAATAGGTATTTTTTTTATAAAAATGATGTTCGCCGTAAGCCTATTATTTACGGGAACATGTTCTGCCACGTTCTCAAGAAGTCTGACGAGATAGATGTGCGTACACTGTGAAATAAGTTCGGGAAAGAAAATGTTAAATTATTCTATTACTCTAATACATTTGATTTTTGATATATATTTATAATTACTACATTTGACAAAGTGATATTTGGATACGATACGAATAATATTACAATTTCGTACAAAATATTCTTTCTTGGTAATTTTTTTATAGGTATATTCATAGGTAGCAAATAAGTATTATCAGATGGTCAAATAACTTCATGTAATGTCTCGTAATAATTTTCCCAGAATATTAATTCATAAGCAACGATTATTTAATGTAAGTTAAAACAGTCGTGTCCTCTCCAGATCAAGCAATCAATACCGCATTCCAACCGTCTGCATATTCAGATGGCCATATCGTTATGCCAATAATTCCTATGTCTATAGAAATCGAAACACCATAAAATTACAGGAATCCAGATAATGGTAGCGTTCGTGTCAATGTATTGAATTTCAAAGATGATTAATGAGATTACTCGGATTTTCGGGCTGGCTCTTGTATTTGTAACAATAGGTATAATAAATCCTAAATATAATAGTTATCGTTGATAATATTGTTCTGTATTTCGAATTGGGTTGACACTCGAGTTGAATAGTAACATTGATATTACTTGATATTTTACAATAATTTTAATTTGGTTTATAATTAGTTACTTTTTGTCAGAAATTATATTAGTGAGGTTTATATATTTATATATATAATTTATCGGTGATGTTTAGTTCTAATGAATAAAATTATAAATAAATAGATTTTTTGAGTAATGTATTGAAGCTTTAAAAAAAATATTTTATTCTTTTCTAAATTACGACATATTAACTAGTGTAAGTCTAGATGTCCTCGGAGAATAGAAACACGGTAATAAGTTCTGTGTTGGTGTTATCATACTAATGGGTTTTCAGCTCTACATTTAGAATTCATCCATTTCTTTAGGCCTCTAGGGTTTATCTTTTTTTTATGCCCCAGTCTGTATATGTCTATAATGAAGGAATTGGAAACAAATAAGATAATAGTAACGAGAGCTTTTACCTTGATTTAACTTTAGACTGATTATTTCATTGGTATAGAAAATATATATATTATTTGGTAAACCTTAACAAAATTTATCAAGGAAATAGATTACATTGATGGCGTGAAGACTTCTTAGATATTGTATTCAATCACTCTTATTAAATGTAAATAATATTCAACCAATAATTATTATTTTATCTTTAATGTTACCGATTAATTATTCAAAAATGGTAAAAAAAAATTGATACAAATAAAAATTTAAGGGAAACCTCTTGACTTTTATAAATTGGTAATCACTATAGGAATACTGCAAGACTATTGCGAACCAATTAATTTTATATTCTGACCGTGATCTTTTCTTAGAACGTTAAAGTTTTCAAAACATTCCATCCTCTAAAGATGTTCATATTTTTATTGAAATGAGAGGGCTACTTTGACGCTCCTTTACTAAAAGCGTTCAATGGAAAGTATTTAATAATTTCTTTAAATATTTATCTTAGTACTACTTATATTTGCTATTTTATTAACATCCCAAGACATGGTCTAGGATATGCTGTACGAAACATTTATGTTTGTTTGAAAATTTAAATGTTTGTATTATCATTATTATAATCAGATGAGATCAATCACAGAATCAAATTCTTATATATATCTAGGCTATAACTAATTATTATAGGGCTAAAATTAATTATTATAGGGCCAAAAGTACCTTATAAACAATATGAAGTTGTTTATCTATACTGCAAAGTTAGAAACATTGGTTAGGATTTTCGAATATGAAGTTCTAGTCAAAAATAGACGCTAAGTAATAATAAAGTTTGTACTGGCGTAATACGTCATTTACCACCAATTTGTCTTTTTTAGCTTTGATTTATGTTGCATATATGTATATTTGATTTAGTATAAATTGTTGTCAATGTAGACTACCAGGCTCATCCTACTCTATATATTACCCATTTGCTACTAACGGTAAAGTTGATGGTGGTTGGATCTAACTGTACCTAACAGATTCCATACGGGTTGACTCGTTCATGTAATACAAGTCTCTCGAAGAGTTCACCGGCGTGAACGGTCTAGTACAACTAGGTCGCTGCTTTTTGTAGAGTGAGTGAGGGAGACAGATTTTAAAAATCTCTTAATTCTTCTCTTTTGTCCTATTCTCTTTCATCCGTTCAAATTTGCAGATGTCGAAGATAGATTACTTTTTTGTCGAATAAATCTAAAACTTTATTAAAAAATATATTAGCATTTTTATTCTCGTAATTTTGAGATATATTGAAAATATTTTTTTTTAAATATGTCAGAAATTATTGGTGATGGTTTTGGTAAAAACCTTTAAAAATATAAATGGTCATGAGAATACCAGGAGCTCGCATTTTTAAAGAAAGCCTCATTTGCCACTAAATGCTTTTGGAGTCACCATTATAAGTAACCAACTTTATAAATGAAAGAGAGAGTGGTCCTAGACTAGACAACATGTGAATATAAAATATATGCATGCAAAATTGAAAATGAAGTAATCAAACAAGTTACCGACGAACGTCTAGTCCGAAAAATCTAATATTATAATATTGTGCCATTCAAAGGAACTGCTAAAAAAGAATAATACTTCAGAGTACTTTATGGACTTAAGCGTCGTATTTTTAAGGCGACGAAACGTGACCGGCATTGTCAAAGATCCATTGTTCGGTTTCAACCATTTCCAGAGGTTCCTAAGTTTTCCAACATAATAGCGAATTCACTTATTTGAGTTACGACTAGCTAATAAATTGAGATGCAGCTCGTAAAAGAGATAGACGTAATAATAATAATTATTATTATAATTTATTTGCGTAGTGAAATCATGTACATTGATTAAGCATAACAATACGAGCACATAAAAAAAAAGTCGCTAATAATATAATAATAATATAAGCCTTTATTCAGACATAGGTTGCTGTGTGTAATAATAAGTCTATTGAATTATGTTATTTTAAAAAGAGATAGACGTAGAGTTCGGTATTGATAAAGATTTTAAATAATAAAATAATTCGAATTAATATACGGCAATCATTTTTAGCTTTGTAATTAATTCTTGTTTTATAACGCATAATGATTTGAATCACGTAGCCATGTTATATTTTAAAACAAATATGAAGGATCGTAAAGGGACTGAAATCGTCGGTAATATTGCAAAGTTTCGAGTCCTGTTGGGTTTATTTTAATATGTTTTATTTATTATATCATAATTAGCATTATAATTAATAAATAGCAAATTTTCTAATAAAATAGTTACTAAATATCTTAATAGTATAAATTAATTAACAAGTTGTCTGTAACTGAAAGGTAAAAAATGTATCAAGAGAATATTTTAAAGAATGTTTCTTTATAATTTAAATATTTTTTTTATATTATATGTAAAGTCACGTCTAAAGTTATTGACTCTTTGAGCTTTAATATGATTTCAAAACTTTGAGAATACATTGAGCAAAGGTTTTCATATTATGTCTTTATTCTCTAGAGGGCACAACTATGTTATGACATCTAAGTACTAATAAGATCATAATTTATAATATCATCTCTAGACGAAAATCTATTTGGCTAAATTATTAGCTTTCAGAATATCTAGCAACTTTGAAATATGGAGATTATGATTCTGAATTTAGATTAACCTTGAAGTCATAAAGTTGAATGAGTAAAATTATTTATGTATTCAAATTTAAGATACATCTAAATAACGTATTGAAATAATATAATCTTTTATGTGGAATTGTTTCTAACAAATAAAGTTCATATATCTTTTAGTTAAATTGTATTATTTTGAGTTACGAATAAAATATATTCATTAAGATTCGATTCTACAAAGAAAAGACAAACAAAATACTTTTAAGTGCTTTATCGAGTATCTGAACAGGGCGCCTTGCGACGTGAACCACATTCAGAGGACCGCAAACTAATCTCCATTTTAATTTAAGCAGCGGACCCACGGCCGACAATGGCCAAATAAAAGTAATTTGATTTATTGAAAATATTTTTCTCTTTTCCTTAAATATTTATATTATCTGATGATAGTTTTTTAATATATTAATAAACTATCATCAGACCATAAAATATCATGTAAATATATAATTAGCTCTTTGTATAAGCCTTTATAAGTATCAGATTAAAATATTATTAAAATACGTTTATTTTATTATATAAAATTGATTATATTTAAGATATCAAAATCATCGTGACAAGGAACTTAAAAAAGTGTCCTACAAAAAGAAACTAGACCGCCTAAAAAGATAAAGTATTAGTCAGAGCCGGATAAAGTTCGATGCACCGTGATCCGGCCACAAGGACTAATCTCTGTTTGATTTCAATTAACGCTCGCTTTCCTACTAGTACTGCGTTATGCCTATTTTATTTTATAGATTAAATTAGATTTATTGAATATTAACTATCTAAGCTATCTCTATCGCTCGTCATTACAGTATTCCTTTAGATTTATAAGGTATATATTAAGGCTATTGAGAATGACATTTTGACTTTTTAATTATATACTCGTATGTCAGAGATAAACAGTTATCATGTATTTAATAATTTAAATTGTCACATACTCTGTACGCAATGGCAACATTGCAACATACATTCAGTATGTAAATATTTGTACGGGTCATATTTATTTGAACCACACAATTAAATATCACGGGATTATAAATTAATAATTACGCCACAATTATAAAATTAATTAAACTGGATTCTTACCAGTGTCAAATTGAACTCATTGATTTAGTTATGTATGGTTGTTATTTATTATGAAACAAACAAAATTTTCAAAGTGCTGCTTTCGGGAGGCGAATGCTAACAAAACGTAGACTTAATTGAGATAATGCAAACAAGAATTTACATCGGTGGGCGGGAGTGATAACTGAGTTGCAATGCTATGGTTATGTATTTGCATAAGCGGGTTTTATTTTGTTGTCTATGCAATTTAATTATACTGACAATGCGAAATAGGAAGCGCTTTATTTTTTATTATTAGTTTTAACTCGTAGAAAATATATAATGTTGATATATAGATTATAAATATAAAGAATACAGAAGATAAAAGTAGATAGTTGTATATTTAAGAGCTTTTCAATAAAGAATAACCAAATAACCGTATGCTAAACTTTTTCTTTAATAAATTCTTTTAAAATGTACAAAATTTTCCAATATAGATATGAGTCGGAACTAAACACGTTAAACACATGATAAGTTCGATGAGTATTATTAGGGTCTCGGCACTTTGAGTACATTAGTCGGGTATCATTCCCGAGATCCGACTTCAAACGGTCTATTACAAGTTTTCTTATTAGAAGTTGCCCCATTACAACCTACTCAATGTTGATGAAAAAATCAGATACATTATCCAAGATAATGTTAACATAAGATTTTTGAGTGTTACTTGTATAATTTGTACAAGTTTTTGCCAGCTTCGACTTCGTTAAGTAAATTTAACTTAAATTTTATATATTTATCTTTTGAATAAAGGCAGCTCATTTTGCAGCTTCCTTCCTTATTATTATTATACATATATTTAAAGTAAGAAACATAAACAGCGATACATTAATAACAATCAAACATATATTAGTAATCTTTAATATAGACGTTAACAAAAGCACTTTGGAATCACATCTAAGAATCTTCATCATCTTTTTCAATGCTGATATAAATCATTACTCTATTTCAAATAATTATAATTAAGTTTAGCTAAGGCATTTGCAATTTTATATCTTAAGAACCTTATCTTATTTCGTTGAGCGTCGTTCATTGCGTCCTCAATTCCTGTGGGCTCAATGAGCGGTATAAAACCGTATTTTTAGGAATCCCATATTATAATATACATTAAATATTAATAAATATATAAAATATAAATTAATAAACACGATGATTCATTTCATATAGAGTAACTCAAGTACTTCTTAAAGTCCCCAACATTATATTAGCAATTTAATTTTACTCCAACTTTCAGTGCACAAAATTAAATACGAATTTAAATAGGTTTCATTTTAAAAAGGAGAGCAATATTTTCGCATTTTTAGCAGAATGGTTCTAGAATCTACTCATCTATCCGGTGTCTGGACAGTTAATTGAAATCAAACATGATTTAGGTGCGGAATACTTAAAGCTTAGTTCGTTATTTCGTGCAATAAATGGCACTTATAATGCGATTTGCTTTATTATTAGTGTTGGAAATTATTATTATAATATTTATTAAATACGTCACAAGGTACAATTTTGAACATAAGCATGAATCAATGTTTTTAACCGGCCCCATGGGTTCATGTTTATCAAAACACTTACGTCCGCTGACTGACCCCTTCAGTTGTTAATAATTCTGTTAATAGATTGTTTTGTTTGCTATTGAAATATTTGTATTTAATTATTTTTTGAATATAAATGAACTTATTTTCTAACATATGCTACTAATAAATTTTAAAATATGTATTCGTTTTTAAGTTTTCTTTCTCTATAATAATATTTAAACACAATATTATATTTTCATCCATTTATAGTTTCATACATAAACTTTGATTAAATATGCCAAATAATAAAGTGGTTCTTTAAACGAGCTGCGGATTTAAATATAAATTGAAAGGTCTATCCCAACTGAAAATTATTAAGTTACTAAACAAACACCAGACGAGTTAATTAAATATGTGGAAGGCGGGAATAGATAAACGTAACTAGGGATTGCGATAACGTACCTTTCTATAAACAACGAGATATTTTAATGACAAATTAAAATTGCTCATTGAGGGCCGAACGTATCTCAACGTTCTCGAATTAGCCATCGGGATAGACTGCGACAAAGAGCCCGGGGCTTATCTGTCGGATTTAGATGAACTCAACCCTCGACGATACAAAATAATAGCTGGCTCGATAGCGTCATTGTTTGAGCATGAAATTAAAATTGAACCAGTTCACACGTGCGCGTGGCTGAGATAAGGGGTTGTATATCGATTCGAGCCGCGATGTTAGCGATATGATGATTTACTTAAGGGGTTTTGCTCTTTTCTTTATTTGCAGTATTTGGTAGTGTTATTATGCTGTTCGTACAAAGTTATAAATATTTTTATGTCATTTGAACAATTTTAAATTATCCCGACGTAAAGCAAGTGATTGTTTGACTTCAATATTGTAGTTAATTATGGTAAGTACAAACAATATTTTCTAAAGCTTTATGATAAGCTTTTGTAAGGTTGGTATATAATCTTTTTTATTTTTAACATTAGATTCAAATTAATTTGTATTGCAATTATTTTACATCCCTTTTAATGTATTGTGTAATTAACGTCCTTTCTGAATTTGCTTTTGTAATATAGCTGCTTATAATGATGCACATGAAACTAATTTTCATCTTTAAGCCACACCACAAGTCAATCTGAACCTGTTAACTCTTCCCCTAATATTAGATCTATTAACACGTTCATCCCTAAGTCCGTTAAGCTTTAGGCTCGTTGTCGATTATTTAGCGATTATCAATACGTGCGGGATGCAATTTAATTTATCGACACTCCGGTATTGACTATCCCTGATAGGTAGGTACTCCGTATTGCCTATATTTGCACTACCCTCTCGATATTAGATACTGGTAACGTTTTAATTAAGTGATTGCGTCCGATCATAAACAAATTCTCGAATGTTTGCTTCAACTAAATTATATTTGTATGTGTGTTTGTGGCTGAAATTAAACAACACTATTAATATTCTATACACGTGTATATTTTTATTACCTTACCTAGAATGATTAACTCTCCTCAGCACAATAAAAGAATATTCTTCGTGAGACTTTTAATAACATTTACGTAACTAATTCTGCTTGCGGTAATAATATAAGGCTATATAGATATATATTATATTAGTTATGCTTATTACTTACTATAGATATAGATTAGATCTCAATTACATTAATGATCCCTCTAATATATATATATATATATATATACATATGTATATGTATATATATATATATATATATATATATATATATATATATATATATATATATATATATATATATATATATACATATGTATATATATATATATATATATATATATATATATATTGTCATTACATTTTATAATGAGACCTCTGCAAGTAAATTATGAGACATTATGAAATTTTAAAAGTTTCTGAACCCAAAACTTTTTCTGTAAGGAAAGTTTTGTTGTCGTTATTTTGTATTGGAGAAAAAGTTAGTATTATTTGGTTTTTAACAAGCTTCCATTTAATGTCTTACTTCTATAGGCGTAACGAAATGAAATCTTCGAAATATACAATTCGCTAACCCACAAAGCAAGAAAGTCGTCTGATGAAGTAAAGATATAATGAATAATGTTCACGTACTATATGATAATAAAATATCTATCAAATATCTTAAATCGTTTTTCTTCGGAATTAACAAGCATAATAGCCGACAGTCGCATGCGAACAGGCCATAAACACGCCAATGAAGCTAATAAGAAAACTTATGCATTACAGACAATATACTAACCGAAATGGCTATTTAAGTTTCGGAGTTTTACCACTTTTAATCACGGTAGTTTTTAGTTCGTTATAAATATTCAAAGTTTTCCTATATTTAATAAACTGAGACGGCAAAAAAGATTTTTTTATGTTATAATGTTTTTATAATAGTCGTAACAAAATTTTAGTGACCATCGGGATTACTGGATTTCGTCATAAAAATTAAATTAACCGAAAAGTTCGTCAATAAGTAATAACCAGTATTTATTTATTTATTTAAAATCATTATTGCACAAAAAAAACGTACAAATCGCGGAGTTAATGCTAAAGCATTCTCTACCAGTCAACCGAGATAGTAAACCGAAATCTAAATATGAGGGGGCACAATATTAAAAATCAAAAAACAATTAAAAAAATGGAATAAATATCCTTAAAACTACTTACTTCTACGTACACAATACACATTATTACATGTAACAATAATTTAGACTTAAAAAAATATGCAAAATAATTCAAATTAATAACCGGAAGTATAATACAATAACAATTATAAATGGGTCTTTATCGGTAGTATTGACAATTTAGTTAGCAGTACTCTAAATGCAGTCTTGAAAACAAGTGCATCAACGCAATGTACGAGGACATTCATTAGTAACACGCTATTTAGCAGTTAGCACCGGCGATATATCAATACGACATTTATTATCTGTTAATCGTGTTTAGATATTGAGCAGGGCTGCCAGGCAAGGAAATTATTCAATTGTTATTGATACGTATTCAAAAGTATAATAACCAAAGTTATTTGATGAATTTTATATTATTAAGTTCCGTAATGACTTTTTGATTTGTTGCTCTATTGTTCGGTATGGACAGTTCTTAATTTTTTTGGTATAATTATGGTTATTAAAACATCATCAGGAACATTATTTTAAATTCAACAAAAAAGTGAGTAATTCTAAATCTATATTCGACACTTTGAAAGTCTTTTATTTCCAGCTAGACTAGCTTATCAAAAGAGGTGGACGTGTTAACTGAAATGAATCCACATTTAGCAGGACTTTCATAGGTTTCAATATGAGCGGCCGCCATATTTAACCCTTATCAGTCCAGCTCGTATTCATCGCCAATGATTTACTTACGGCTTATCCTACCACCTACCACCCTGACTTATGGAACGTGAAGCGAAATGTTGTATTTATTGATTTTACGTAATCTTTTGTTTATTACTTAGTTTAAGAATAATATTTGAACTGCGTAATTCAAGTGAGAGAATTAATGCTATAATGAACTTACGAATCATTGTCAGTAGTTAGGGTTTTATTATGATTATCACGAATTTTAGTGATTTCGACAAACGCTTAAAATATTAATTCCAATATGGTTATGTTTAAGAGATATGGCTATCCTGGGTTGTATATTTTATAGGTCAATATTTTTTCTAATATTTTGAATTATTTGCAAAAAGATGTACTCACTTAGAGCCCATCTTTTAGGACATTAAAATATAAGTTTTGTCTGCGATTCTTGCCGCGTTAGATCTAGATGTCTAGGTTAAATTATTATTAGCGTTAGAAGTAAAAATCAGTTTTATTACCATATGTTGTTCTTTTTGTAGAATGCACTGCCAATACTCAATTTACTATATTTTTTTTAATAGTTTTCTATTAATAGTTGTGAGTATGTGTTATTCTATAGATTTTATTTTTCCTCACCAAATGAGCTAATGATGGTTATAAAAACACCTCTTATATATTATCAAAGCGGAAAGATTAAGAAGGATATTTTTTAGTATAAAATATACGACATAATACACATATATACATATTCGTGTGCATGTAGTTTCATTTGACTCATAACATAAAAGTGTCAATGTATTGTCCAATAACTATTAATGAACTGCAGTTAAAACGAGGCTTTTTATTAAAGTGTGGTGGAGAGAGCTCACACAGATAATTGCAGCTACAAAAGAATGTGCATTTTGATTTGTATTTTTTTGGCGCGTGAATGTTCAGTCAGA
The DNA here is from genome assembly GCA_959347405.1 of Napeogenes sylphis. NCBI lineage: Eukaryota > Metazoa > Arthropoda > Insecta > Lepidoptera > Nymphalidae > Napeogenes > Napeogenes sylphis. The sequence continues at coordinate 20,054,134 of OY365777.1, forward strand.
TTTGTGGTAATGGTATGTAAGCAACTGGCGGAAATGATAAAACGATTTACATAAAACACGCTTCTGTCATTTTATTTAGTGAGACTTAAAGTATTTAGTAACTGCATTTGTTTTCATGTGAAGTTCTGAGTGTTAATGTGTGTGTTAAGTGTTAAGTTGTGTTAATGTGTGGTTTTTGAGGTCGATTGAAATTTTTGCCTTCAAGATGATTGTATTCTTATGGTGGAGAAATAAAATGGATTGGTAATAATAATATTTGCCTAATAATTAAATTATATGATGAAAAAAAATATATAGGTAATGGTCTAATCTGTGAAGAAAAGCATAAACGAAACTTTACATAACATATCTTTAAAGACAATTGTATGATATGTATCTGAAAGAGAGGGTGATAACCAACATGTCACAACCAAGGGAGACATGTTTGAAGACAAAAACACTATAGGTCGATAATGAAGAGAAAATTTAATACTTTATATTTTATTTTAAATAATGATCCCATGGTAATTATAATAAAGATAAAAGATATGAATATCTCATCGCAGTCAAAGTGGACTTCAGATAGCTCAGCATTGATTCCGATGATTCAGTCCCAGGTCGTTATCATTACCGCTGGCATCCATTAATCACGTTGGTATTCCTGCGGAGGCTTCATCACTCTCCCTTGCTAGTGATGAGCCATTGGACGAAATATATTTTCGTTATTTTATGTGATTATTTTTATAGCTAGGTATAAAATGTTTCTAAAGATTTTTTAAATGTATATTATATATTTTTTTTGGAATTAATCAGGTAAGTTTTTTTTATACAATAAACTTACTTGCTGGTTTACAGAAAAGACTATTTCATTATATTTTTTGAGTATTTTAGGGGTGCATTGAGTAAGACAATACAAACAAAATACCGTTATTTGATAAAGGAAAACAAATACTTAAAACCACATACATTTAAATTCAAGAATTTATACATATACATACACAAATTAAAAAATACGAGCATTTATTGAATACTAAATTTTTCCAGCGGCTTCGCCCGCGGTGTGTAGGTAAAAAAACAGCTCTATTTGGTCGGACGGCCGACTAAAATGTTTTATTATATCCTCCGGGTACAGTATTTTTTTTCGGGATGAAACGTATCCTATGTCGTTTTTTGTACCCTTTGCGATATGTCTACGAAGTTCCATAACGATCGGTTCAGTGATTAAGACCTGAAAGTGTAACGAACAAACAAACTCACACTCTTTTATAATATAGTAAGAATACCTAATCATAAAACAGACAACAAAAGGAATTATCTAACAGAATAATATCAAAATCAGATTGTATGCGAGTTGAATTTAAATACATTTGATAAATCATTTATAATCGACTAACGCTCATCACTACCAAGTACCTGGAGTCACTCGTGCATTCACCCTTCCCTTATCAGTTTTGATATAGAGTCGCGAAAACACGGAGTTAGATACGACGGGAAATGACACGTATATTTACAAGTTTATGTTTTCCTATTTAATATAGAGTCTTACGCTCTATTGTGACTTCTTAGTATCTTTTATGTACAAGTTTGTAAAGTATTAGAGGGTGTTGATACATAAAAATCTCCTTACTTGGTTTACCAGGTATTTATTTGTACTTAAAATTAATCTATGTAATTGTTAGACTATTTTACAAATTTTAATTAAAATTTGTACATAGTAGTGTGCTGTACTTATAAATTGTCTATACATTGTGATAAAACAATTCAAACCACAACATAAGGGCGTTCAATACACCCGGATTGTTTACCTTCCGTCTATTCAACTAATGCTGTGGAAAGCATTGATATTCAGCATACGATTCTCTGATTCGATTCGCGATGAGCCCAGTTATTAAATCAGTTGGATAAACACCAGACACCTGTGTTTCATATGCATATGCATGAAAATCATTAGCATAATATTATGTGATAAGTTGATGTCATATGTCATAGTGGGATTAACAGTTTGTTTCAGCTTAATCGACTCTGTTTGTTATAATGTGAATACAGTATATTTATTAATCTAATATTTTATATTTCCGTTGAAGTAGGTATTTCTTTCAGTTAAAGTTTAACTGGGAATAATCATGACGTTTTTCCGTTTTTTTTATTTAATATTTATAATATAGTTTTATTTACAGACTAATATAGTCTGTAATTAGAAATTAACAAATTGTAGAAAAATTTTCCCTGAGTCTAATTATTTAAATATAATATTTTACCTGAACTTAATTTGTTAATTTGGTAAAGATTTAGGTGTCGGTTAATTACTACAGATTATAGTTATCTCGTCCACACATAATAGAAGCCTCCGCCGCAAGTAGCCGCAAGTAGCCGCAAGTACGTGGTGACCTTCTACCACTTCACACTACGAGCACTTTGTCACTTCATTAACATATTTAACGAAGCATTATGGGGGTTTAGACCCAACTCATGAATAATACAAGGTTAATGATAATTAACCATTACTATATATTTTATTTAAATTAACAATTATTAAAATGCAACATCAATAATTATAATATCGAAAAATATAAAGTTAATATTTAAACCTCATTTAAATAATGATCCATGTACAGTACGTAGCATACAGCTGATATTAATTAATTATACAAACGCATTATAATATAATTCATATCCCAGTAAATTATCTTAACCAGAATCTGATAAAGACAATCAAGTAATCGGGTATAAATGAGGCTTTGAATATCAGATGTGAACAGTTCGATTTCAAGTAATTGAATAAAGTTAATTGAACGGACATATATCGCTGATATATGATAATTCAATAATTTAAACGATACTGTTATAATTAATAAGGCACAAGTAAATCGTAACTTAATGTAGTTGTCATTTCAATTGAAAATTTTAATGGAATTATGTTAAAGTAGGGATTCTTATTATATCTTTTTTAATACGTGTGGTAGTAAAATGTTACAAGATAAAAAAGTCTGTTTTAGAGATTTAAAAAAAAAAAAAAATATTTTTGAATTTTGTTTATGCTGACTGCTTCAAGCGACTACCTCCGCGTGGACTACATAGATTCTATTTACTGCAACTCGCAACATTAGTGTCTTGATTCCTGATTGAACCTGAGAAGGAAACGATAAACGCAAGAATGATTTTCAATATTTTGTTTAATATTAAAAAAAAAATATTGCTGAATACTAAATACAGATTATAGAGATGTATATTGATTATAAAGTTAGACAGCTTATATCCGTTCTGAATAAATGGATAGAAATTAGCAGTAAAATAAATATGATTAGTTAAAATTTATTATACTTTTTAATAAGACTAAAAACAAGACAACATAATTTTTAAGTAAAGAGATAAATAGTATTTTTTATATTGAGAACAAGAAGTAAATAAAATGTAAGTTGATTTGCCGTCCAAGAGTTAGAAGCATATGATTTATATTTAAATAAAGTGTATTAGAGGGGACTAATTTTGTTTTGCATTACTCCTAAGTCGTATCTCCTTTTTATATAAAATAACATCCTAATCTTACTGTCATTCACAACTTCTACGTTCCTAAATGTAGAACATTTCAGTATTCCAGAAAGTAATCTAGGTACCTACTTTCAACGTAATAACTCACCGTAAGACACCGTATTTTTATTTTTTATGAGGGAAGTTATTAAAACTCACTAATTATTTAGCATCTTAATCTTCAGTAGCGAAGAGGATATAAAATCTTTTTCGTGTTATGAAAGTAAGAACAGGATTTGGCAGAAAGATAAACTCTACTTTTTATTTACGTCTCATCATAATAAAAGTTTCGAGATAATATGAATGTTTGTTTTTCATTGTCCAGATATAAAATGTTCACTTCATACAACTATTACATTAAATGACATAACGCATACTACTTTGAACTAAGTAAGGCATATTTACATTGTGTAGACATGACCTAACTCTACCACCTAGTTACAACTTGTGCAATGGAATGATCTACATAATAACAGTGTTTGCTCTTAAGATACCGATACACGTATATACCATCACCAATAATAATATGGGTGCGGTGACCGATAACATCTTTTAGTGGGGTGTACACACGCCGTGTGGAATCGATACCGCGTGTTATGAATATTTGAATACTTTCTGCTGTCCGCTTCAAAATTATAAACTGACTGGCGCTAGTACTTATTGTGAACAGTACCAATACATTAAGATATATTTTTTTAATATTAAACATATTTTGTCTTTATGATTTTAGATATTAATATTACAAAAATATTTAAAATAATAAATTCGATTATTCCAATGTAGGTTTTATAATTGAAAACTATTAGGATTTATTAGTTAGGGGATAAAACAATAAGTTAAAAAAAATAAAATAGTAAGTACTTGCTCTAGTTAGTAAAGTGACATAAATTATCAACGTCTGTCCTTGTCTCCAGGTGTTATCAGTATAACAGGCCAGTGGCTAATTGAAATAGTTTTGTGTATCCGTCCCCCTTAATAACGAATGATTGCTACCGAACTTAGAAATACTTTTATTTTAATATGATGATCTTTAATTACTTAAAAAATATTACAGTAGGTACTATGGTTGTAGTAAGTGAAGAAAATTTTATATAACAGCTAAAATTACATGTTCTGTTAAATTAAGAAATATGATAAAATCTTTTATATTTCGAACAGCACACGCTTGGAAGCAAACAAAGCGTTCTCGCGTCGTTTACGCGCGCACGCAGTTCTAAATTACACGACAATTCGAATGGAAAATGAAATGCCTGTTCGCAAACCATTAAGCAATTTGAATTTAACACTCGTCCCTTCATTTTCCTGAAACCGCAAATTTGTGCTTGTACAAGTTTGAGAAATGGTTGCATCATCAAATGGTTTAAGCAACTGAGAAAATTGCAACTATGTATGTTAAACATAACACATTTTAACAAATAATATATATAAATGCATTTTTTAATATTCAATTTATTTTATAATCCACTCAAAAAGTTATTTTGTAATCTACAATAAAGAGCCATTCAATTCGTCAACATCAAAGAGAATATACAATTTCGGAAAATAAATGAAGAGACTTAAATACGTATCTGAATTAATTCATATCTGTATAGTAATATTATTAAATATTAATCTATGAAACTATTAATAAAATTGTTAAAATAATTACATTTACCTTATATTTTGATATTAACCATTAGTAAAATTAGTATAGACGAAATTTAAGTCGCATCATTTAAAACGCAAAATACAATATGTACCTTTCTAAATATTAACTTGATAAAAGTTGAACAGCAAACAAATACCTAAATTATTGATTTTTGTATTTAGAGATATTTGCACTTGATGTACTTGTAAATGTAAAGATGTACTTATAAAATAATATTGTTTAAACAATGGAATTTAATAACATGACAGACTAAGCCTGACTTGGCATTATACATTTAATGTTTTTGATAGAATTTTACTTAGCTTTAAAAACTCCCCTCCTTTTCTTCACAAGACTTTATATCAGTTAAGCAGAATAACATTTGACATAGACTAATTTATCTTAAACTTTATATGACCAAGTGAATTTTCATACACGATGCGAAGAAATTTGAGAATAAGTATTTTTTTAATTTTTATGTTAAATATTAAGTGAACTGTACAGTTCTGTACATCTGCTTTATTTAATTTCGGGTTAAAATTAAAGGGACTTTATCAGACATTATCAGATTTAGAGAACAAACAACCTACTCTCAAACCATTAATATTCCATGAAGTAATTATTCCATGATACTTTACAACGAGAAACAATCTTTTAAACAAATAACTAGGAAATACACATGAACACTTTTATCCCTAAATTAAATCTGGCTCCAGAGGGAACATCCATCATCGTTTTCGCATTACAAGAGTTATAAAAGCCAGTTAAAACATTATCACAAATGTAGCGATCAATCAGTGTACTGATTGGAAGTAAATAATAACATTTACAATAAACCTTATCAAATTATTTTTTTTAATTCACAATCATTATTAAGTCCGTACCTGTCTTTGTTATGGATTAACGACTGAAACAGGCTAAACTGTTTTTAATCAAACACATAGCAATCCGTCAATGGGATGCGCTACTGACTAAAACAAAGCGATAAATTAAGGCAGGAAACGGGAGGCGAGCGCCTGCGCTCGTATTGAAAGATTTACTTCCTCTGTTTAATTGCAATAACGGCTGGGCACGTTGGTATCGTATTTTTCTTTTTACACTCCACCTCTTATTGCCTTCGGGCCGTTAAATAAATTTATGACGCCCAACAAAGTTCAGCCCACCTCAACAGCCTTTGTGGCGAGCTAAAATTAGGTGGAAATGCGGAAGAGAAATAAAAAGCTGGGTCTCAGGTGCGTTATAGTTTTAACCCGGTATGAGGATTACCTCTTTTCTGCGGCGGAACGGCTAGGACGTTCATAAAAGTTTCTTAATGCCCATGATATAGAAGAACCTTTGACTGGAGAACCCTATTTAATTATAGTGACTTTATTAGAACATAATGTTATTTGAAGGTAGCATTCAATCCAAGAGTGAAGCCATTTTAATAATACTTTACATTGGCCAAAATTCAATTACATTTTCTTAACATAAACAAGGGAAAATTGAAAAACTCACATTAGCGCGGCCGCTTGTCTACCGCCGATCTAATCTGAAACAAGGAACAAACACGCCTAAATAACAATAAAAATGTAATAAAAACTTTTAACACGCAACGGAAATTCTATAGGGAAAATTGACCAAATTATTATTTACGGTTCGAAATTAAAACAAGGTATTATAAGACATTTTAATATATTGTTCAACTTCCCTCGTTAGAACAATGCCGCCCAAATAAGCTATACGATACTTTACAATTTTACCTAAAAACTCTCTGGCTTTGAAAATCTTTATAAATTACTACGTACATAGTTTGATTGAAACCAAAAAAACCTTACACCCAAATACTAATCTGTGGTATATTAAGTTACGAATAATATTGTTTAATCTTTATTTGTCTATGGCTAACCTTGCCATAAAATATAAATATTTGATTCAACTTCTTAAAACTTAGGAGTAGACATTACACGGGTTGCATCCAAACAACTCCAAACTAAAATGTTTTATTCAATACTGAATAAATATACCCAAAAACAATAAGGGAATTCGAGATTTAAAAGATTTCTAAACTCTTTTATCTGACAGAGAGATATGAAAGAATTACGCGACAGATATGAAAGAATTACCAAGAATCCTGAACACTCGTTAACTGAGTTGTCCCATGTCTCGTGAACGTGGCCAAACAAAATGTAATTTTCCCCCGAAGCGTCCTCTTACGTGACCCGGCAAAGATATAACGCTTTTATGAAATTATTTAAGCTTTCATAAGAAGCTACCATAGACAAGATATATTTATCTATCATGTAAATAATTAACGATAACTATAAATCTAATTTTTATTACGAAAGCAAAACACGAACTTATCCATTATAACTGATCATATATGTATATGGAGTCTTCGTCTATCTAGCTTACTAAACGAAAATCTAAGTTATCTAAGTTTATAAAAATAATTATATCTTTATTGGTTTCAGATGGTCCCATAATTAGCACATAATTTGTTACAAGTATTAATCACTTTAAAAGTTTTATCTTTTTAAGAATTTAAACAAGAAGTTTAAAAATTTAAATTCAGAACTGTTACTCGAAACTAGTTTATTTTATTACATCTTTTTGTCAACAAAAAAGCTACGAAACTAATCCGGCAACGGTTTTTACATGTTGGGATTATAATATATTTTTGACACTACAGGCTTTTTTCAGTATCAGTATCAGGACAAAACAAAGTTCTGGTATTAAAAATAAATAAAAATGAAAATAAAAAATATAATTTAATCTCAGAGCATAATATTAATCTTTCTCGTTGTAAAGAGTATAATACTTACGAATTCAATATGCCATTTCATTTAAAAAATGTCAGGTCATAGATAACAAATAAAATTGCTGCTAAATGATAATATCGTGTAAAATATCTGTTTCATTGGGGCGTCACAATCCGATCTACCCCCTCTTCCGCACATAAATAATCAGAAGACGTTTATTTCGTAACGGAAGTATGATAAGAGCGGAGAAATAAGTCAGTTTTCTCCTAAATAATGAATAGCCTCTAAATTTGTAATTGATATTAGAAATTCATATTATTTTGTTGCCCTTAAAAGTTTATACCCGTGATATTTTATATTAGTCACCAGGAGGTTAAAGGCTAATTAGTTTTTCAGTGACTAATTTGTTACTGAAACTCTAAATCAGATCAAATAATATTACATGATTATATAATAACAGAAACCATTTATGCATTTTTATGATTTTCTCATTTCTCTCAATTATTATATTTTTTTATTGTATAATGTTTTAATAAATATTATAAAAGTCGTGCCATTATTTGTTCTATAGAAAATCGGTATGCGTTAGATCGTTCCTTTTTAATATTATCAAATTATTATCATCGACATTTAATTAAGTTTTTAAAACCCCATAAATGGAAGATGCTTTAAGACTGGAATCGATAATTAAAGTTATGGAAAGTTTCACTTCTTATAGTTTTAAGCTGCTCTAAGTAACTGTTAACGACTCTAAGAAACTAAATTATTCAACATTTACTACTTTGTAATAAACTATGAGCAGCCGTTATTGAGTAATAAATTTTTATTAATAGTAACTATCAACTGTTTATTTGAAAATATGTTTAATTAAATCATTAAATAAAATATATCTACATGTTAATTAAAAAAATAATACCTACATATTTTAGATACCACTTCATCAAATTATTATTTTTATCACTACATTTTTTTATCAGTTCAGTTTATATTTGCCCTCTCCAGAATAAAGTTAGTAACAGGGTTTTATGGAAGTAATATAAAAATTAACTTATTTCCATGTCTAAGTTAATCTTGTATAATTTGTAAAAGCACCAAGGCTACACGAGGACGTCTGTAGCCAGCACCTCACAATGCTACAATCAGAGCTTATGAATAAATTTAAATTTTCAATTAAGAATACTTTGAAGGAAATTTTATTAGACATAAAAAGCAACCTTTGGTCTCCGAGACGAAATACGAAGGCATTAAAGAACAACGAACACTATGGAGTTGCATATTAAATACTTTACCTTTTTATTTAAGTAAATATTATCACTAATTTCAATCAATCTAATTAATTTGTATAAAATACTTAATTATCTTCATAATTCATATAAACGTTTAAAATTCAGAACATAAAATTATAAGTTTAAAATGCAATATAAAAAGTTATGAAATGTTGTTAAATTTCTTAAGTGGTATGATTGCTTGAAATGCAGTTAGCAGAGAGCATTTTAAAAGTTTTATTATTTAGACGTACAGTGCTATTTTTGTTATTGGATTTATAAATAATTATACGAAATTATTCTTTTGTTTGATTACTTAAAAATTTTAAAAGATGTGTAAGTTTTAAAATTATTACACCAAAACAAAACAAAACGTACCGGTTAATCTCTTTCAACAAAAAAAACGCTCAAAAAATCTTTACAATTAAAAACCAACTTGTACAGAAAATCATTTAATTTGAATAATTTCTGCAATAAAACAAAATACCCTGTCGTTTCTATTAGCGACTCTGTTCAATCTCACTGCACCCCAAAAGGCTGAAAGGCGTTGGCGAGAGATATCTTAAATGAGTTTCGTTATCTCAGGCAAAAGAAAATGGGATTAATAGTTAACAGAAATCCCAACAGGCGCTAAATATCCAGTTCGGCGTTTAAGGCTGTTTTAATTTTGGTTCCATCTTATCGTGCTATTTCTTTTGAAGCGAATATTTCTTGGTATTTTTACGTATATTATTATACGCAATTTCATATACAGCATATTATTAAGTTGTAAAAAGACAATAAGTGTTTAAAACGAACAAATAACACTTTAAATTATGTGTGGTTCGATAGCAGTCTGTATATTCATGAAGAGGTTCATGAAGACGAACCAAAAGTAAGAAAAATAATCCTGTTGTCGTAATCCTGATACATTGAGACCCTCACCGAGGCTTTATGCAAAGGACCTGAGTCCATAAAGAGACCGTAAAGGGCCGTTGTACAAAGAATGCAAAGTGAGCCATGCCGTAAACTCGGCTAGCCTCTCCGTGGTGTCTTTTACGATAGATTTATATTCATGACACTATCTCTAGCGCGTAAAATTTCGGGCAATGGCGATCCAGAAGCTGGCATATGTAATTTTGTTTGAATAAGTAAAAAGGAAGGACAAAGGCTATTTGATCTTTCTGTCTTGGAAGAAAATAAAGAGGACTATTTATGGATATTTCATAAATCGACTTCAAGGGATAACAGAATATTGATTTCTAAAGGTGTTATTGAAATCTGAGATATTGCTGTAAACACAAACCCATTATATATGTTAAATAAATATACTTCTTGTAAATAAAATGTACGATACTATTAATCATTTTAGAACTGAACTATTAAATAAACATGACCATCATTAAATTACAAATTATATTGCATTTAAATTACAAATTATATTGCATTTGTTTCTAGTCTAAATCCGATTTTTAATTGATGAGTGGACAGCTGAGTGATGTCAAAATTGTTTTTAGTAGTTTTCTGTGACTATACAAATAAAATAAAAATGTTTAAGATAGGGACCTCAGAGAAGCAAAAATTAATGTCTAAGTAATAAAACATTTAAGGTTATTTTCTATCCCTGAAAATCCCTTTCGGCAGTCAAGTGCTGGTACTAAAATTGTTGTTTTCGTATATTTCGGATTATTACGTATAAAATATATTGCTGAAAATGTTTATCATATTATTATTCTATATCATCTTCATTATCATCTATATTATTGATAGTATTAACATATTATGTCGGGTACCTTATAAATGGATCTGTACCATCTTCTAATTAATTGAATTTGGGGACTAGCAGTAACATTGCCTTAATGAGAAACAGTGATAAAATATACGTCGCCTAAGAGAAATCTTAAGAGGAGGAGATATTTTAAATATTTATCTTAAAGATAATTTTACGATCATAACATTTTAATTAGAATCTATAATTAACGATTGTAAATAAATGTGACACCTTATGTACTGACATAAAAATTGCGTAATTGTTTCTGTGAAATTTATGTGCAAATAAGTGTTTATAAACAAATAATTATTGTATTAATAAACCCGCATTACCAAATATCCTTTTAACTATTAAATTAAAATTATAATATTTGGAATTGTATTGAAAATGAGAACAAACCACAAATCTACGCTCTGCAAGTGAAATCTTGACTAAATTGGTTAACCATTAATTTGTAAATTGTTTTCCATCTTCTACATTTTATGTGGACATGGGAATTATTCAAATAAGCCATGAAAATGTGATAATAATGAGAATTATTTCATTTTAGTTTATGGAATGTATCATATATGAAATCGTATTAAATTTTAGTGAAAATTAATTCACTACAGATATATAATTAATTAAATTACTCCTCTGTGTTTTCTTCCAAGACAGAAAGATTAAATAGCCTTCGTGAAGCATTTTAATAATGATGTATTTGTGTGGAAAAAAAAACATTCAAGAGTGTGTACTGTATGTATTGTATTTGCTTTTAAAATTTAAAACTACTTTTCTGTCTTTATAATACTAGTTTCAGAATTTCTCCATTGTACGTATTGACGTTAAAAATTGTATTCAAAACCCTATTGTAACTAAAAGTTCTAAAGCTATTGGAAAATGTTATATTCTTTTTATTGCGTAAAATTGACAATATGTTTCACTTTTTATAATATTTTATATATTTCGAATAGAAAAACGTATTCCACATACATTTATACAAATCTGTATAAATACATCAATATTAGCTATAATTATGAAAATACCGAGACCAAGTATATTTGTTAAGCAAAGCTTATGTATAACATGTAAGGAACAGGGTGAAAGAGAAAGGTTCATAATAATTAGAGTAAAAGCTTGAGATCCAGAGTGAAGACACCTCAAAGAACACTTACACTAGGTAATATACTTAATAGAAGACTAGTAAGTGACATTACTTTGATGCGAAGGATACGAACCTTAGAGGAGAGAACCCTCAAAATTAGATTTATTTAACTACCGTAATTAATGTTATTGGAATGTGACTTAAGTATTTAACCGCTATAAATTTTGCAACTGTGTTTTTGATTTATATAAATATAGAATGAAAAATAAACGGATACGGGCAGGGATTCGAACCCGCGACTACTGGGAAACCGTCCCGTCGCTCTACCAACTGAGCTACCGTATCGCTGTCCGCCTCGGTGAATTAAACATTCTTTTATGTATTTGATATTCGTTTAAAAATTATACACTATATGGATTTTCTTAAGAAAAAAATATTATTATCCTAATAAATTATTTATGATTTACTGAAAATTAATTACATAAATTTCTATAAATGTAATGGCAACTAATGATTTTGATGATAAATACAGCCTGTATTTATTTTGAAATAGTTTTAACATACAATTAAATACGAATATACAATAATGTGACCCGAATTATGTATTTGTATATTTGGCTGAACTACAATGTGATTATATTTATAGTTGCCATAAATTCTCGAGTACGTTAACCTATCACACGTTTCAATTTAAAGCAACATAAACACCTTTTCCTCACCGTAAAAGATCTTATCAAAGTATTGAATTTCGAGCCCTTCGAAGGCTATATATATACTGTATAGTGATACAAATGTATAAAGTGTGGCAACTCCATAGTTCGGGGGCGCCCCCGGCGAGATAAAGTACATTTAGATAAATGGAAGACGCAACCTTCAGTCGGGCACTCTGCGCTAAACGACACTCTTAATTTTCCCAAAGTAATAATTAAGAGTGAAGGCTCGGAGGGTGGAGCTTGAGAAGCGAGGCTAAATTTTTAAGCATTCGCTAAGTACTAAGTCCGATACGTTGGAAGTTAATTGTATTAATAAACAAATTTGCATCGTCCTTTTGTAGCGGAAATGGCGTTTTAATATTCATTAAAAATTTCTTCCTTAATGAGATCACCGTGCAGTTATAAATCGTCTATCACCTAATTAGGCTTAATAGATATTTTTATTTATTAATAGATATGAGTTATGAAACCATTATGTGAACGGTTTTTACACAAAAGGCCTTTCATGCTCGAAATAAAAACAAAACAAGAAAAAAACTTGAATTGAACTAGTGTAGTTTGTAGGTTTGATTTTTGTTTTAACTGTTCTAAAAACATAGTTCACAGGTTGAATAAATGAACTATAAAACTTTACTATTCAAACCGTTAGAAAGTTTCGTGTTTTAATAAAAAGACTAAAGTTTGAACGAAAATGTTTAGTTGATGTAAAACTACGCTGTGTTTTACACTGTGAGACTGTCCTTCCCACATTATTATTAATTTGAAGGCCCAAACTTTTGTCAACAACTGTCAAGATTTTTAAATATTTATTATCTATTTAAAATTCTACTATGAAAGTTAATTACAGTTCAGTATTTGTGTAGGTTTAAAAACGAAGAAGTTAATATTTTACAAAATATTTTTATTTTCTCAAATAAACTCTCATATAAGATAAAATGAATTCATCTCGTATCTGATCAAGGCTGTTGACCTGAAACTTTTCTTTGATTCATATTCCATCCCTTAAGAAGGGACCCTGCAGCGACTACAGTTATTAATTAAATTTCCCGTATCTAAGGTCATTTCGCGAATTATCCGTCCAATTTAGTTGAATGCTTTTTCTGCTTGCTTTACTCTAATTAACTTGAAGATTCTCAGATAAAGGACAATTCGTAGCAAAAATTTCGTGAACTGCGATCATAATGTTTTACTTAATATTTTTCAATTAACGCACAGAGTGCTTATAAAATTTTATACCAATGCTTAATTTTATAACTGATTTTATTAGTTCAATGGCGGCCTAAAATTGCTTTAAGACTCCAACAAAAAATATACCCTTATTGTTTGAAGGATATTTCCAACGGGATTTTAGTAAAATTTGTATATATTGCATAATACGTATAAATATTAAATTTTCTTTCTTAAATCCAAAAAATATATATTTATTGAATTTTATTGGTTATTTCGTAGTGCGCCCATATGAATAAATGATTAAAATATATTTTTTATTAGATATAGAACATCATATTTTTTATTCAACCTGTTATTTTTTTGTATATATCATTAATTAAGATTCACAGCTAACCTAAAAATATCGCTATAAGAAGGCAATATTCACAAAAAAAACAAAAACAAACCTTAGTATATCTTAAGAAGTTACGATCGGTCCAATTTAAGAGTTTTAATTAAAAATAAAACCATCCCATGGGACCTTCTAAGACCAGTTAATGTAATAATACTTGTAATAATAAATTGATACTAATTATATAAGCAAATAATAGTTAATGAAGCTTTATTTAAACATCATGTCGATTTAATTCATTTGGGATGATATTAAATTTACATTTGATTAAATGTTAAATAGAGTTTGTAGAAAGCTTTATTGCGATTATAGGGGAAATTGTAAATCATGAAATAGGCATTATTTATCACAATTAAATCCGTCTTAAGCTTACCTAAATTCATTTATGTACGAAATTAGGCAAGAATAGTCGGGTTCTGCAGTAAATTGTCTACTCGTAATACGTGCCCCCAACCATATATAAAGAAAACTAGCAGTATTGATGTCTTGCTATTTGTAACCTATACATATGTAAGTGGATGGAAACGTTTTCATGAGGGTCTGTGTTAGTACAGTATCAGTGGGTTTGATTGTAAGAAACACAACCTTTCACTGATAGAGAAAATTACGGTTTGTCTATATTTATACAAGTCAATCCTATAAATATTATTTATTAAATAAATTATATTAAAACTTTTATTTTTTATATTTGAAAGTTTTTTAATAACAAAGTTAGTATATTATTTAGTACGCGATGACATCTAAAATTGTTTTCACAAAATTACACCGCAAAATGTGGGTAGATTTAATTAAGCGTATAGTTTAATAGTGATTAGTGTTACACTTATATAAATCCAACTGTAATGAGAGACCATTAAATTTAATAATAGTAATCTAGCAACCTACGTTACTTTATGACCCATTGAATTTAAAAACATATTCTAATATATTTAGAATTAAGGACTCGATGAAAAATATATATTGATTGAAGATTAATATAAATATATATCAATAATACATCTCCGATAATTACTTTTACTTTTTGTTATGTAATTAATTCATTATAATGCTGTTTGATTATTTTTAGTTTCGTTGACTAGTAGAGAAAACTTTATTGAATTAAGTACAGCTATTGTAGTTGTTATTTTTTAGATGCTATTAAAAAATCAACAGCTTCTGGTAATCCTTCTACGCATATCAGATAGTCAAGTTTGTATAACATTATCTGTGAAAGTATTAAAAAAAAAATGTAATTTAAAATCAAAATAATTTTACTAACATATTACACTTACATATTAATTACAATTTAAAATCTTAAATTTGAACTCAATTTAGTATGATTTATTTACGTTCTTCTGTGTTTTGGAGGGAATATCAAAATATTGAACAACAAAACTTGTTTACGCAAGTAATGGAAAAAATACAAATAAAAATAATCCCGAGTAAATCTTCGTCATAAAAATAAAGTTCCTAATTTCCCGCTCTCAGGAATTACCTACAGTTATTGTCATTTAAACTTTTGCGAGACACCTGATACTCTAAAGACATAAGGATTATAACCCAGTAAAAGGGTTTAAGATTATTAGAAAAGAAAAGTTTCAAGGTATATATTAAGGTTCAAAACTTTATTCCAAAAATATTTTCACTCATTGTTATAATAAAAATCGAAAAGGACCTTTTCTTTCAGCTAGTTATTGCAAGTAAATAACAATATTATACACCATTATTAAACAATAATACTTACGTATACAGCAAAGAAACATTAATTAGGATTTTCGAAAAAACCTAATTATTATAATTAAATTCTATATTCCACAAGTAGCGGCACGGTAGTGCAATTGGCAGAGCGACGGTACAATACAGAGGTATAAGGTTCGAAGCTCCTTTTTATATTTTTTTTGTTCCATATTTGTTTGAAACTATTAATGTGACTCAGGTTCAAATCACTGGTTTGGATCATTATTATCTTGTATATCAAAAAATATGATGGACATTTAAATTAATTTACACTACAGTAAGTACTGTATTCACGGTACGAGACAACTCAGTACACACGGCAACATGTAACAAGTAGGAGTCGTATTGTTTTTGTAATAAAGGCTATAATAATAAAGTATTATAAGCATTCACCACTGTACATGTATTAGTTCCGCACACATGCTCCACTTTAACGACCAGTGTTGCTATGGCAACGACGGTCAAGTGCATTGAGAACTAATTTGAAGTTTTTGATATATTTTTTTAAAAGGTTCGTTTGTTGCTACTTAAACTTATAATTAGGAGGTTAGTTGATTTTAATTTGTTATTGTATACCGCCTGTCCCTAGTAGCGCTGTCCTGAAGTTGTGAAGTTTTTTTTAGATTCTATAGAGTAAAAAAAATATCAACACAGCCAGACTTTAACCTGGAATCACTGCAAATATGGAATCGACATACCATGTCTTAATAGCCTGAATGGAACATTCCATTGGCCTTTTTTAGAAAATCCTAACCAATGTTTCTAACTTTCCAATATGAAATAATAAAACCCAAATTCAGTATGACTATAACCTACAAAAAAATAACCTTATTACAGAGATACAAGCCAATTAAACAAAGACTAAAAATCAATAGTAAGTTATTTAAAAACATATTTTTGCATACCTACCTTGCAAATACATAAAGTATCTTGCAAATATATTAACACCATCTCGTTACAAAGTATTCAATTCACATCTAATTACTACCTTTCGATTAACAAAGAACCCTTTCGTTTAAGAGCAACATTCGGATGTGTCGGTGCAGATGTAACAGCGCCGACAGAGACAGAGTGCAGTCATCAATAAATGTTTCCTTCTAAATGCTAGTAAACAACATTAGTGTTAGATTAATACGGTCCCTCTCATTGATAAGTCGATGCACACTATTTTGCTGTTTCCGCTCTATTGAAGGCAGTGACCTGATTTTGGCAGATTAATGTCTCGTGTATTATTTTATCGGTAACGTCGGTTAAAATAGCTGGCAAGAAAACATGGCCTCTCAGATTTGACATTTCATTGTTACATTGTTCTTTGTTACAAAGCTTTGTCATTTTCCAATATTATTATGATTTTTAAAATAAATATTTTTCATGTTATTGCTTTACAAATGAATGTTACATTTTTAAGCATTTAAAGCATATAAACCACAGAGATATGATTTTAAAAAATACAACTAAGAACTGATCAGGTGATAATAATGTTTGATAAATTTGCCATTTTGTCAGAATTGATAAGAATAAAAAGCAAAAACCGATGTTCGTTTATTTTGAATGCAGCAATTTCAAGTCCAAATTTACCTCAAAACAGGCATCAGAGACACGATAGTTCAAGCTGTTGCATCACGCGTGGTTAAACCTAAAAGGGGCATACGTTTTCATTGCTTAAACCTTTTTATCTTCGAGCAAAGCCGTCGATAATGATGCTCAGTACTACACTTTCATTAAGTTTTCTACTTCGCAAGCAATGTATTAAATCGGCAACCCTATACATAGACAAAGAGAGGTAATAAAGTTTCACACTAGAGTAAAAGGGACAAAAGAGCTCGTACGCTCGTACTTGATCCGATTTATCATGCGCCGCACTTATTAAAGCGACCAACACGCGTGTTACTTTTCAAAACTTTAAAGTAGGTGTACGTTTAAAGAAAAAAAATACATAGAAACGTCACGTACCTTTTTAATAACTATACAATAACATTTATTATTATAAATATATTTAAAAAAAAACAACAATTTACATACACACAAATTTCTCCTATTCAGTGATAAACATATTTTATTTTATTTGTATAAATATATTTTTTATTATATACATATCATCCACAATATTTGGCTGTAATAGCACATAATTAAACATTTTTAGAAACTTAATTTTTTTTTAAAGTCTAGTTTTATTTAAAAAGCATCAAAAAACTTTTGCCCCAATGCGTCTCAACGCCACTCAATGTCTAACAGATTGAAGTTTCTATTCATATGCAGATGCAACGAAAAATCCAATAAACAAGACACAGAGCTACATCTCCCCTCAGTCATTATTGAAAAGAATGTTAACATTGCAGGCTTATCCAGGGGTCGATTTACCAAAAGAGTTAGACTAACGAATGGCCACCCCATCGACGCCTGTGTCAGTTCAGATGACACTAAGTATGTTTGTGTTCTGTATGTACACACAACTTATGTAAAATATTAAGAAAACAATGTTTGTGCTTTGATATATACTGAAATATTAATATTTGTTTTATAAATGTAGTAATTATTTATTTCATTTATACATCATCATATCCGCGCTGCAACATTACTTATAAATAAGGTATGTTTAGTTATAAAATTAATAATCTTGTAAAATCTTCAAGCTCCGTATGATGTAAACGAACCCTGACAAAGAGCAAAACAATCATTTCTAGTTACTCCTGACACTTCAATTCGACTTGAATTTAGTCAGAAATTTAAATTTTCCAACGGATTTTGTGAATTCCAATTGTATTGTCTTCAACGTTTTCATGTCGTTGTTAATTAACATGTCCATCGTTCGCGAGAGATATGAACTTTGACGATTTCATATTTTCAGTTACATGAAAATTTAAATAAAAAAACTGGACCATGAATTTATATATAAATAACTTGAATGAAAGGTCACTCGAGAACGACTCGATGGATTTGTTGTTCATTTTCAAAACAAGGTTAGTGTAAAAAAAAATGTATGGAAGATTAAAAAGTTTCGATATTAAGTGTTATATTTGTATAAAAATCCCAAAAATCTGATGTTCCAATCTCAACAATAGTGAGGTCACGTGTTTTATAACAACAATACATTTTGTATTAAAAATTGATATTTTGCGAGAGTGAATTCAATTTAAAATGTGGTCAGATTTTTTTTGTTCCTTTTTGTTACCTTTTTTTTTAATAAAATTCAATAGTTCGAATTTAGGTTGAAAAAAAAAGATACAAAAAATTATCAATACAATTATTATAAAATATACTTTAGAAATACAATTAATAACCATAAAGAAATTTTCAAAGAATATTAAACAATGTATTCTCAATTATAAATCTGAAGTGAAAAGTGAAATAAAAGATATCAAAATGCGGGTAGAGATAGGAGACAAGCTCATCATGAGAACATTCTCATATTAGCCTCCAATTTTTCCACTTCCATGCCGTTTAGCACAGCTTCAGATTCATATTGCGAGTGCGTTTGTTTGTTCAAATTTATTTTATCAAGTAAACGTTGGCCTTCCGCCCACTGAACCGAACGTAACACAGTAATGCGGGCGGGCGGTATCTGCTATAGATTTGTAGAGGACTAATGACTCAAATTATTTGCTTAATTATTTTTGCGCTCAACGCTTAGTGGATATAGTTAATTGGATTACAACGAAATAATTTAAATACGAGTATAGTGAATTATAAATTTAGGATATAGATTCATTTTATTTATTTATGTGTAATTTCATTTATCTATTTAAATTTGTTGCTATATTCGCTGGATATATAACTACCTATAAACGATAACATCTATTGTATTGCCTTAAGTGAATGTTAGATATCTTATCAATTCAAAATAAAATGATCCATGAGCTGTTTATTTTTGATAGCCACCAAAAATAATAATAAAGTCTTAAATTAAAATTTTATAATATCGAAACTTGAAACCTAACGTCTAATAAAATAATCTTAGACATTCTATCACTAGAAGATGTTAAAATAAGGTATGCATTTTCTTACAAAAATAAATGTTTATTTTTATAAGAAAATACGTAGTATAGTTTCATCGTAACTCGATTTGTAGAATATAATCATTAATCAATTTCGATTTTTTTTAAACAATTGTAAGCAAATGAAGCAAATGAAGAATGAATTATTTGAAAATAATAAGCTCTAAATAAATAAATTAAATAACGTAAACGAAACATTAACCCCATGTAAATAAATTGCAGAATCATACATCGGAAG
Source organism: Napeogenes sylphis (assembly GCA_959347405.1). NCBI lineage: Eukaryota > Metazoa > Arthropoda > Insecta > Lepidoptera > Nymphalidae > Napeogenes > Napeogenes sylphis. The sequence continues at coordinate 20,074,331 of OY365777.1, forward strand.
AGATCGTTGATGAGAGTTGGGCGGTGATTAATAGCGTATTCATTACCATCGCATCCAAAATGACATAGTTATGAAATGCCAGTTCAATCAGGTCGGTTTCAATAACAATTTTTCATTCTCGACACACTAATTAAGTGCTTTTCATAAATACACCGTGAAATAAATATATGGGTTCGATTTTAAGCTTTAATTCCTCAGGAGTGAGTTCAAAATTCTATAATGATATAGGTCGCGTAAAAACACTTGGAAGCGACATCCTTAGTAACAAGTGTAAAATATTTTCCCCAATCGTTGTACCTGGCGCCCCTGGGGATATTTCAAGGGTGAATAAGCTCGCATAATGGCAAAGGGTACAATATTTTAAATTTCAATCGCTGCAAGCGGTCCAGCCTCTCCCCGGGGTGGGAGAGAACAAAGATTACATTCGGTGACTTTCTCTAAAGTGTTATAATAACTTAATACATCGGGAAATTATATTAATTTTATAAAAATAATAATTGTGTCTCTACTGATTTTGATAGAGCTTTTTAATTAAGGATATTTGTTACTGGATAAGTATTTTATTCATTAATTGCGTAACTGTAAACTTTTTAACTTGGCTTAGTAGAAAAAAAAATTGTGTTCAAATGTTTAAAATAATAAACATACCAAAAACAAATAAGTACCTTCTCTAAATATTCTATAATACAATATGTAACAACGTGACTATCGTAAGTTTATTTAATTTTATACAAATCAAAGGTAAATATTAATTCTTAAAAATTTTTTTCACATAAAACAAAACCTAAAATAAGGCTATAAAAATTTATAACGCGTTGAACCTGAGCACGAGTAATTTGGCCATTATTTTTACATTTAGCACCTAAACGAATATTCAGAATCGACTCCCCTTCAAACGTTTTTTACTACGAGATTAATTTTCCGAATCGTTATCGCCACCTTACGATTGCCGACGAATTTGTTACGGCAGAGTACACCTTTTCAGTCAAATCGGAAAATTTTATGCGTCGCACAGATAACATACCTATAATCATTATAATAAGTCATAAATTTGATTGAAGTTCGGTCACATTTTCGGAGGACCTTATCGCGTGGCTGCAGTCGGTTTGAAAAATATCGTTCTTCGAATTCACAATTTCGCGTCAACTCGACAGTTCCAAACGATTTACGTTTAATGTTGCAATAAAAATACTTAATACGTACATTTATATTGTATTCCAGCATTTGTAAAACATATTACTACACCATTATCTACGAGATAATGTTAATTTAGTTTATTTAAGTACTATTTATCAAATACATCTTCGTACAGAGATTGAAGAGTATTATAGACTCAAGATGAGTTAAGCTTGTAGCTTAGTTACAAGATCATAAAACTGAACTTACCGGGGAATAGAATTTTTAAATGACTGATTACAAAACAAAGTGTCTAGGCTATATACATATAGAACGTCGGATATGATGTCGTTTCAGAGCTGCGATGTCGAAATATTGTAATAAATAAAATAAATCGCATTTAGCGAAACAAAGCATTCGTAATTCTCTCTGGAAGATCTCGTTAGAGTCCTAATGAATCTATTGAGAGTTCACGGAGCGGAGCCGGACGGTAAAGAAGGGAGGTTAGAGTTGCTCTAATAATTTGTGTTAGTGTACATTTCCACTGGAACTAGATTTTAATCTTAAATATGATTTAGTAAAATCACATTATTTTTTACCTCATGAATTTCACTGTTTTTATGAACTAATATAAAATAATTAAGCTTTATAAATAAATATCATATTATTTGGTACCTTAATATATATTTTCATTATTCTTAGAATCGATTATTCTTAGATCAATTTACTTAGTTTTTAAGTGATATGAAATAAATATAATCTTACAACATGCATACATGTTTTTTGATAAAATTAACTGATCCTGAACTTAACAATAATATTTTTTTATTCTAATAATTGTATGAAATCAATACAAGCAATACAATGGAAACGCACTATACGGTTAAGGTCTTGTGATATCAGAACGTTGCAACCCATTGAGTCGACGCAAAGCCTAATACCATTTCGTTTGTACTTGAGAGGTCCAAGCCACTTTCCTTTTCGCTTCTTCAATTCCTTACAAATGTTTTATTCAATTTAATAATAAATGGTTTGAAAGTAGCAGATACACAAACAACGTCAAAGATTACTTTTGTAAACTTAAACTTGTTAGACTTTATTATATAATATAGTTTTTAATAACAATATTATATATGTAATAAAGTCTTACTAAAATTAATATAGAAAACTTTATAAATTATTAAACTTAATATTCAATCAGGTTTCAAGTTATATAGCATTAATGAAATAAAATTTCGTGTCCTAATTAAGTACCTACGTGATATCTTTAAAAATATCAATACAACATACAAAAGTTTTTAATCAGCTTTCTTTACACAACCAGACAAATTGAACTAAAACTAATAATAACAGAATAAACGAAATGCAACGCTGTATTTTTAAAAATGAATTAACGTTCAAAGTCTAAACTTTAAACTTCCCAAGGCTTTTAAGGTCCGCCTAAAACATTTAACTAAGTAATAAATGAATATAATACATTACCGTCACTTTAATACATGTACCTTAATATAATTAAAACCTTTGATAGATAAGCTGTAATAGCCCTTTAGAAACTTAAAACGAAAATTTCATCTTATATTTCGCAGGAACACTCAGCGAAATAATGTTATTAGAGAGCGAATTATGTTTGGGTAGAGCGGTGTCGCAGTGTCGCGGTGTCTCAGTGTCGGCAACTAATTGCATTTAGAGCGATAGAGCGCTAAGCAAGCGATGCTAATGGACGGTATTAATTAACACAGGCGTCTCGTCAAATCTGTAAATATCTATTACATTTATTGATTAAATAACTTTAATTAAGCGCAATAACTATTTTGAATCAATTACCTTAAAAGATTTGGAATCATGTATCATGTAATACAAATTAAAGTAAAAACTTTATCGTCTGGAAAAGTTAGGTTCTATAAATGTCTTTTCAAAATTGGAAATTGTACATTTAAGTAGACATAATAAAGAAGTCGTAACAGTCTCAGCTCTGTTGTAATGGCGTCAAATAGTCCATAAATGTCCGACGTAAAGAGTCTCGTACTGTCCACGTCAGTTACAAGCAGCCCATAAGCCAAATTATTTCGCCTTTTCCAAGAAACAAAATAAAATACATATTGAGATAAATTTTCAATTTTATTTTTTTTGTCAAGGTCATAATGAACCCTCATACCCTCATACCGAGTCACTAACATAAGGAATATATTCATATTTTTCATATTTAGAACTGCATTTAGACACAAAATGTATTATGTATTTAGTTGTTCATAATAAATGTATTTAATTATAATATATCTCCCATTTTCTGTATTTAAAAATATGTTGAAGTACTTAACGTAACTCCAGCTAGTTACGTAAAGTGAAAAGGTGATAATAAGATAATAATTATAGGAAAATCACCACCGCATAGTCTGACGCTAAAAGAAGTAATATTTAGCATCAAGTCTTATAAAATAAAATAACATTATGGTCGGAACACCTGACGTGTTAAGTAAACTATGAATATCAAAGGCTCCTTAGTTTCTTTGATATTCATACTTTACCTTGTAATTACTTAGAAGACTTACCTGTGGTATAAGAAAAAACAATAGAGAAACATAGGACAAAAGTAGAACACAACATAGATTGAAGTTAGGCTTTACATTGTCACATACCAAATTCTTCTTAACAACCTTGAAGCATATAAATAACGAATAAATTGTTCTTAAAGTCTAAATCCAATTTTATTTAACAAGAATATAAAATACCAGAAGTACCTCCAATAAGCGGAACGTAAATTCTTTGACGTCATAGCTCAATGAATTTTATCCTAAAATCGCAAAGGAATCTTCAGGCTGCTTCAAAGAACCCTTCGGTGAATCTGCACTTCTGAAAATATTTGGTTTTGAACTGTTCCGACTAAAGGGGATTTGTACTACAACTATACATCCTTAACTCGTTGCTTTTATCAGACTTTTTGACTGGTTATAATAATTATATAAGTTGTCATATTAATTTTACATAAAATTGACATATTCATTATCAAAGAAGATACATAAAAAAATTAAATATAAATCATTTTCCGACCTATAATCTTATTAAAAACAATATTTTAAAAGCCATTATTATTATATATTATCAAAATATTAGTAACCCTAGCCGGACTCGAACGTACAAGCATTACCGATAAAAGAACGACTTTTATAAAATTAAAAAAGTTAAACATGGCCGAACATATTTATATATAAATGAAAACACTTGACAATTGACATATAGCAGAAACGTTTAGTAATATCGTCAATAATGACGTAGTATTGTACCTGCGGTATGAAACTATTAACTCCTATAATAGCTAGGCGCCCCAGATTCACCTTCAAGAATTTAATAACAATTCAAATTGCCAAATTAATAAACTGGAACGTCACCAGCAGGAAGTGCAATCACGCCAGATATGAGCGTGTAATTAAACATAAATCTATGGGGCTCGTGTAGCCTCTGTATTTTGACTATTTGACAGATTGTGTATCTAATAACATTAAATTGTTTTTGTCTAGTCCGTCTCTGGCTGTTTTTATTTCAACTAATTGTCTTATTCACGTTTTATTTATTACTTTTAACGCTATTAACACAGCCTGAAGTTGTTATTAGGTATTTAATATTCGATACATTAGTAATACAATGATTGTTTGTTAGTGGCAACACATGTGTAATTTTTCATGATTATAAAAAAAAATGTTTCATAAAAGGATATTGTGAACAACATATATAACCTCCTTACAATGTAAATAAAGTGTATATCAAATCGATACTGCGGCATTCGTTCTCGCTCGTCGTCAGTCCCTTTGAAGCTCTATAACTGCAGTTTACAAAGGCTGTCAAGAACAAGTGATAGAAAATTAGAGTCTTCATATACTATAATTAGAAATAATAATTGCGAAATTAAATATGAAAATGTACCTGTATTTTCTTTTGTTCGTTATAGTGTTAATAACTGCTCCGGAAGTGTTAATTTGTTGTCGCATAATTTTATTATAAATAACGGAATTCTGTTATTGTTTTATATTATATAAGAAATATATTATAATTTTTAAAAAATAGTCTAGGAGCTTACGTAAAGTAAGCTACGTAATAATTTTACGAAACAATAAAAAAAAATGTAACCGCGTCACCTGTTCGGGTAAAGTTCCAACAATTATTGTTTAATACAATGTTCCTGTCATGGGGTCGGAAACACGGAAACGTTGAATTATATACGCGTAATTACCGCCTTCGGGTATCTTAGGAAGAACAAACTACAAACTAACTACAAAAACTATTTGTGTGTCACTTACTTGTATCGTTAAGCGAATCACATTACACCTGAAACAATGAAATATTTTGATCATTAGAATATTATAGAACACTAGCGGACCCGACAGATGTTGTCCTGTACACCCGTCTTTAATTTAAAAATTTGAACATTTAAAAATATTATTACAAAGTTATTACAATATCCAATGTCATTACAATGTAAATTTATCATAATTAACGTTTGAATATGTATATTCTATATTAGGAAAAATATGTATAAAATATATACTCACTTCGGTTCCGCACTAAATTCGCAAAATGTATATATTTTTTTTACACACTTCAATACCTTTTACACACGCAGTACCTCTTGATTTAATAGTTGATTCAGCACGTGGATGTAAATAATAGAATAACAAAATATTTTTCTCAATTCGAACGCAGCGTCAACTGTCGGGACAGACTATAATTAAAATAGATTATTATTTAACATTTGACAGTGCGATGGTAGCGCAGTCTGACAGATCTTATGTGAATCATTACAAAATCACCAACTACTTACAGATTAAAAATTAATCAAAAACCATTTTCCAGTACACTAAATTGTGAATCTAAACCATTCTCAGGTCCCCTTGAACACACACAAAAAATTTCATCAAAATCGGTCCAGTCGTTTAGGAGGAGATCAGATACTCACACACGCATACAAGTTGTATATGCTATTAAAAACTATCTTTGAATGTTGATAAAAAATACTATTTAATACACTTCAGAGAAGGGTGTAATTTTTGAGCCTGTGATTTTTTTAAGTAAAAGGTTTTTAAGGAAGGAAAATAAAATAATGCACTCGGTATATTAGTTTTATGGTATGTAACAAATGGTAATATAAATGGCGTGTCAGCGGTAATCATTTCAGGGTTGATGACAATCAGAAAATTGTTCACTTTTGTGGCGACGAACCGACGCGGCGCCCTCCTCCGCTAGGTCGTGGCTAAACCACTGGGAATAGTGGTTACTAACCAGTTATTGTAGATATGACGTAAACATGTTTGTGACATTGTTATATAACAATTAACTAACAAACATTTCTCTGAATCATGCTTTGTTATAATTGTTTTATTAACATACTCTTTATTTTTACCGGACGGTCGGATAAATGCTAGGAATACTCATTTACTAAAACTCTAAACTCCCAACTAAAAGTATAGTATAAAATTACAAACTCTAAACTCTAAACTAAAAGTATAGTATAAAATTACTATTTTACATATACCACGTAAACGATGAATCGCAGTAAAACGGCCCGCTGGCAATTATCACAAAATAACACTTCACCAAAAACACTTGAACCGAATTAATTCAATTTAAATCATAACGGGCCTTGCAATTAATTGCTTAAAATAACGTTATCACTGAAAGGGCACATTATACCGTGAAATGTTTGTAAGCATGTACCACAATAAATAACAGACACTAAGCTGATTAGCATAAATCGAGTCGACATTTCCCGAATTACCTAAAATCTGTTAACAAATGGTGGCTTTGCATAATTGAATGAGTCGAAAGTAAACCCCGCGTATGTAACTCGTGGGAGCCCGTTTTTAACACTTACATTCTAAAATCTGTAATATTTTTGTTTCAACAGATCTAAATTTTATTTGCATTTCTAAAGTGTTTGTTTTATCTCGCATCGGGTTTGATTTATTTTGTTAGCTGTAGGGGTGGAAACGTTAGGTTAGCTCTTCTTTTACGTTGGAATTTATTTCTCATGCTGATTAAAATTTTAATTTAACATTCTGATGTTGAGTTTAATGATATTATTATCGTATCTATATACCGTTAGTTGTCCACACACCTAATTTTTGGTTTAGGTAAATAAAAATTACAGCTAAAGCGTCCCAGGCAATACAAGACCAATAGCTTGGTGTAATATTAGTAACGTCTAATTGCCAAGTGCCAAGGGAATGCAAACTGGAGCAAAACACAATAACCAAGAAACAGAGTCGGCAAAGCAAAACCGTTCCAGGCATTATCAAACCAACGATTGAATCTGATCTGAGGCCGAGTTGAAGTCAATATTACGATTCGATTTAATATCATCATCTGGTTTTAATATTCCAGAAATACTCTTTAATAGGGATAATAACATTATGTGTTTATTGTTAGATAATTAATGTAACTTTTATTAATTTTACTTAATTCAAATTATTAATATCGTGATGTAAAAATAATTTATTATGAACATAATATCAAGTCACGAAACAGCCCATCGAAATATTACTTAAAAAATAAAGCTAATTTGAAATTTAATTTGAAGACTTACATAATAAACGAAGGATAAAACTGTCCCAAAGTAATTTTAAACTGCTAGACTCATTGAATTGCAAATATAAGGAAGTAAAGCGATGTTTGGTGTTTTCTGTATTCCTGGTTAAGTTCTGAAAGTTCTATGTAATTGCTTTATTCCACTGCGGCACGGCAAAGTTCGGTGACGAGTACATCGATCTATGCGGACTTGGTCCGAGTGGAAATGAGAGCTTTTGTTTATTACTTTGTTGTCTGTACTTTGTTCAACTCTACGGGAATAACAAAGTGTGTAACGTCGAAACATAAATTGTTCACATGCTTGGGAACTTTGGGTATACCAGTTATTATTATTTACTATTCCAAAAATATATGAAAATTAATTACAAAGAAACAAAATAACCAGGAATGTGAACACAATATGGTATATAATAACACCAAAACAAAAAATGTTGTTTTCCATCACGGTAGAGGTCCAGATATGGTACCACCGATGAGCCTCAATAATAATGTTATCTCTACTGCTGCCTCTTAAATATCTTGGGCACATAATAAGCATCTCTCAAATGTTGATGATATTGATATACAAAGAAACGCAATCCCTGTAAGCCCTTACAGGGATTTCACGAAGATTTCACAAATGAAAAGAGAAAAGTGAAAAGTGGTGAAAAGAGTTCTTTTCCGGACTGTCTGTATGAGCATGTACACTAATGTGTTGTGGTGTAAATACACGCAGACTACTATAAACGCCATCAGAGTGCAATATAATAATGCATTAAGATTAATAATCAGGTTACCTCGCTATTGCAGTGCCTCCGAAATGTTCGCGGTCATTCATCTGCAGGGTTTTTGAGGGCACTGATGAAACAGACTACAACTGGAAGCCTTTTTTTAATTTTACCTAATTCAAATATATTATAGCGGAAGTGAATGTTGGTTACTTGACAAGACACTGGTCACACGTACAGAAAAGCCTACAAGGAGTGTGTTAGAGCATTGTATATGACGATTAATAATGTAATTTTTGTTTTTGCTTCAGTTTCTATTTCAATTATTTATTAATTTTTCTTGTTTTAAATATGTTTTGATGGGACTTAATTTAAATTATTTTATTGATTGTTTACCGTTATGTTATAATATTTTTTATTTAATTTAGTGTTACTTAACTTAATTTTTATTTTTAATTAATTTTATTTATAGTATATTAAAATAATAAAATTTTGGTTTAACACTATTTCTTAATATAATATAAACTGACACTACTTAATTTTATTTTATTTATTCAATGTATCTTAATGTGATACAAATTTTGTATCCCTAAATGTGTCATTACACATTTAGGGATACAAAATTTGTATTTTTTCAAAGAAGACATTTCTTCAGCAGTAAAAGTATTCATGGACCATTTTTATTTTGTTATATTAGTAACTTGTATGCTGTAATGGTTATAAATTGAATGTAACTGTAATAAGAATTGATTGTATTGAATCTTTCTATAAAATGTATTTTCTGGCAATAAACGATAAAAAAAATTGTACCGCAAAAAACCCACTGAATGTTTTTAAATGGATTAGCAGATGTATGTATTGTACTAAGCAAAATTAATATAATTCTATCTATGAAAGGCAAAAATAACAACATCTTATGTACAATCAGGAAATATAATAATTTTACTAGCACTTTTCATCTGAGGCCGTTACATTATGCATGTTCTCAGATCGCATTATATAACAACATATATATATCGAATTATGTATATATTATCGGTCGAGCCCTAGTAAATGTTAAAAATAAATTAATTTTACGAATAAGTTTAAAAAATATCTTTTACTGGTTCCTCTCCATCTCTCAAGTCATTAAGTCATTAGAAGCGAAGCAGTTGAATCTGACGTTTCATAAGTGCCAAGTATTCTTAATTGATTTAAAAAAAAGCTTTGACCTTGAACTACAATATTATATTTTTTATTTCACATTTCGTATTTTAATTTTTTATTTCATATTTGGGTTGATGCCATCTAGTAGTTTCCTATTGAAACTTCTTGGTAAGTTATCGCCCATTTTAACTAGCGACACCTAGCGATTTCCGACTAAACTACATCAACACTGAAACCTAGAGTAAGGAGATGGCGCTCTCGACAATATTTTCAGTAAAGGCATATTCACAATGATATTGATTATTTTGACATTGTCTCTAGTAGAATGAGAAAAGCTTATTAGCTAAGTAACTTAGTATAACAAAGGATAATGGGATTCATACATTTTATTCCTTGGCATAATGTAAATAAATTATTTATGAAAATAGCTCCATTTACAATTAGTTTTCCAAATATTTTTCAATTTCACATCATGGTACATAACCAAACTATTCAACTTATCGCTGAAAATACCCTTCACAATAAAATAATTAAAAAATACTACGTTCTATTCGTAAAAGTAAGTAAAAAAAAATCTTTACATAATAAAATATATGCGCTAGAAAAGGTCAATAGTGAGTGCTTAAAAAATAAATTAAAAAAATACATTACAATTGGTATTTCTTTAAAATGATTTGACATTACGCTAAAAGTAGACATCACAAGATGAACAATTTATTTAAAAGAAACTGTTCATTTAGAATTTAAATTGATAATCTTTGAATATACATTTATAATACTCTTTATCATAATAATAAAAACGAATATTTTTTCAAAAATAGCTTTTCACAGATTAAGAAGAAAGAAAAAAATGCTAATGAGATTTGAGTTCAATATAATAATATTTCACTGTAATAAATGTTATAAGCTATAAATGAATAATAAAACAAGATTTCCTTTACAAAAAATATTCAAATCCCTCGTACTTTTCATATTACTAAGTATTCTTTATTTATAAGTACTTAGACCTTTAATCTTCACATTTTATTTTCACGTTATTCTACAATTACTTTAATGTATAAAATCTGATAACAATGATTTTTGGTTTGTTTTGTGAAATAGGACTAGGACAATAAATAGGACTAGGAAAATAAATAAGCAAACTTATTCCTCTCTTAAGTAGTTTTAGAAGTCCCTAAAACCTAATTTAATATTATATAAAATCATAACAGGACAAAATACCCTAAGACAATAAATTTTAAACCCGTACCTCTAAATACATACAAAGGTGCGTTACATCAATCTATCGTAACGTTACAATTTCATAGTACGTTACAAAAGGTAACACTTTAGATAAAAGTGATTTTGAATACACCTTCTAAATTCGAAATCAGTTGTGATCGTTAAACCTTTTTCATATCTTCTGTCAGCAGACAAGGTACATATTAGCATTGGTGGAGCCCACTTAGCTGTTTGCTTAGGACGGCCACCACTACCATAACAAAGAATGTATGTAAAAGAGGAAGATGTTTAGCATATTATGTTTGATGTGATGGTGTTACCCTGATTATAAAATAAACGAACTAGGTCAAGATAAATATCAAGGTTTTTAAAGTGCATTTTATTTTTAGCAGACAATATAAGAAAAAATATATGTTAAATTCAATAATCAATCAATCCTAACGTCGCCGTTACTTTATTTATTTATTCCGTTATTTTATGTTTCATTAACTTTAATGTTGTTTTTTTCTATTTTGTCGTGAGAAATAGAGTGTTACAAATCAAAGAAAAAGTTTATTTATTATATATATTGTAAATAATTATATATCATTATAATATATTTTATCACTTGTATAACAAAAGATATATGATAAAAAATACATGATACTAAATTAGATTAGTTTGTCAAAGTTAGCCACTCCTACTTAAGCCACTGCTAATTATTACATGACGTAACCAAATGTATGCCAAAACAAATGAAGATAATAAATTTCAACACAAAAACCTTGCAAATTACCAGTGGTTCTGGAGTCACAAGATCACAGCCGGACTGACCGTTAACTTGGTACTTTTATTTTATAATATCCTCACATATTATAAAAGTAGGTATGCTGTTACCTACAGGTAACAGCAAACTTGCGACTATAAAAACCTATTTCTTCCACATGTAAGAAAATGTGTCGTACAATTCACCCATGTAGCTTTTAACTATCTAAGTATATGAACCTTGTATAATGCTAGCACTTCTTTTATACTAACAAATGAATTAGGTACAAACAGATTGTGTTTCAACGCTTATAAGTAAAGTATTTATTTCCAAATCATTTAATTATCTAATTATTTAAATTGAACTATCTAAGCTATGCCGTAAATACAGGGTTAAGTAGGTCTCTCAAACCTCATAGACCTTTTAGCGTGCATACAATTTTAATTCAACTTCTCTCATTTTGCTCGTATCATAAACCGACCATTAGCTATTTAACTTGAAGGTCCGCTAACGCAGCTCACAAGCAATTAAGCGTGCAAAAATAGTTTTATTTACAGAATTTATGTTTAATCTGAATAACCGTACCATAATCCTGGTTTCCCGGATGGGATAGGTGAGTTCGAATTTGTCTTCGTTACGCGTGATAAAGGTAGATGTCGTACACTCGTTTAGGATTATGTACTTAATCAGAAATGTCTCGCTTCTAAATGGAAGGAACTCATTCTCGGGAGTGCTCGGCTATTATTAGCTTCAATGTAGTTTAGTTGATTATCTCGACTTAATTAATGTAACATGAAATCAATTTATTAATAGTTACAGCCCAATTTATTATTCTGTAATTTAGAAAGGATTTTATTATTCAAGATGAAAAAAATTTAGTAAACAGGTATAATTAATTCAGAATGAACTACTACTACTACTTGCTCGGATACAACTACATACAGGTCATACTTAATAATAAACACTAAGTATTCTTGTTTAGTTTCGAACCACGTTTGTTCAGACGTTTTTAAACATAACCCTAAAATATAAAATGTAATAGATATTAAAGTAAAATTCATGAAGTTGTTTCAGAGTAAAACAAAGGAGCATAAAAGTGTATAATATATTTTGATATTGGAGTTGTAAATGTTCTTAGTTTAAAGTTTTCTTTGAGAAACTAACAGATTCTAGCAACATTGTGTCTGTAAGCCCCAGTACGGACAAGTTTACATTGAAAATAATTTTAAACTCAAACCTTCTGTGCAAAAAGTGCAAACTTTTTATTGAATAAGTAAATTATAGGAAATAAATATTATTCAAAGTCGGTTCCAGGAAATGATTCAAACATTCATCGATGATACAAGAAATATTGTTGGGCAACTAGAAGGTAAGTTATTTCATCCTCCTCCGTGCAGGTCTAGGTTGGACTAGGATTATTATTATTTTATTTATTTATTTCTATTTATAGGTTATTAGATTATCTATAGGTTATTAGGCAGTGATGTAACGTGTTACAATCCTTGTCACATGATGTCATTTTAGCAAAAAATTAAAGACCAATTGGGAGCCGTCCCTTGATCAACTGTATAGAAAATGTAATAAGAAAATTGTGTTTTGTATTTAACGCGACACTGTAGCTCTGTTGATAAATGGACGGCACAGCCAGAGCTTGTAGGTTTATATCCTGGCCGTGTATAGGATTTTTTACTTATATTCATTTAAAACAGAATGAGCCTAATATGGCTAACTTGTTTATAAATCATTTAAAACGGACTAAATGATTGAAATAGATTTAAATTAATTTTAATAAAAAGTGTTAATTTCTTAAAAAGCGTTTTTCATTATTGTAAGTAGTGTATCTTACTTTTATATGAGCTAGTTTTTGTACTAGTTACACTAAGTGCATGAAACTAGGGCATGACGTCGTTAAGTAACGTGTTTAATGACGTTCTTATGACGTTCTTATGACGCTTAGTGCATTACAATCTCAAGATATGTTGGACTTCTTTTAACTACTATGTAAAGAAATATTAATAAATAGTTACCATTAGAAAATCAACTTTAAGAAAAACAGAAACAAGAATATATATCAGAAAGTTTTTATATGCTTATTTTTTTAACTTTACAAATATTCCTTTCATTCCAATGCCATTTTATATACAAACAAGTGTTAGATTTATTTAGTGTCCAACTGTTTGTGAATGTTAACTATAAGAATAATAAAATCACAGGATAAATTACACAAATGGATCGAACCCCTAAGTAAATCAATTATTTGTATGTGTTAAGGGTGATAGACAAACCTAATACATAGATATACACATTATAAATAATGAGTATATATTTAAGAAACGACCAAACCCAGATTTACAGATTAAATTGACTATCAATTTGATAGTTAAATATCATTATTATAAATATTCTTGTCGCTGAAACAAAATCAATAATTAAGACTATTTCCGAATAATTGTTAGTTGTTATAACAAAAAAATCTGTATGGCTTATTAAATTTGTGTTAAGTGCGATTGATATTTTAAAAATACCTAACAAAACACATAAAGACAATTGGCAATAATAATTAGTTTCGGTTCTTAGCTACCATTTTATCAACATATTTCTAACATAAACTAAAGGTATACTAATAACAGAGAACCGAGTTGTAAAAGTAAAATAATAAAGCTCGTATAGAGAAACGTAATCAAAGTCAGGGTGTATTGACCGACTCTCTAATAACCCTCTGACGTAAAAAGGCCGTTTTCATGGTCGGTCCTACATATGTATATATAAATATATAAATATGTAGGTTTGTTGCGTATCCATTTTCCCTATCCTTTTCTACCTTTAGTTGCTTTAGCTTGCTTTAGTTAGCTACCTTAACACAAAATTGTATTCCTGTAATAAATATAAATTTCTAAAAAAATGCTGAGTCGTAACTACAAATACAGATACAGATACAGACACAGACACATACACAGATACAGACACAGACACAGACACAGACACAGACACAGACCCAGACACAGACACAGACACAGACACAGACACAGACACAGACACAGCACAGACAAAGATACAGACACAGACACAGATACAGATATAGATACAGATACAGATTCGGACCTAGAATTGTTGTCATATACAGAGACGTAGTGGTTGTTTATTTAGATGTTGAATTAAAATATTTAAATAACATTAAGCTTATATAAATATTTTAATAAAACATCAGTGCAAAAGACTATAATTAATATTTTTTCAGGTTTCACTCAATATTGTTGTCACGAGTAAATCTTTAAGCCTCCTCCTAATAACATATACACATAAAGAGCTACTTAATTTTTCTATAAAAATAAATATGTAAAACTGCTTAGTGACAAATGAAAAAAAGTATAATTATTGTTAAGTTGGTATTAGTGCTACTTATATAAGCTATATTGTCATTTGCTATACATTGGATGATACTTACTAACGCTTTTTACTTTTAAGAAACATAATACAACCTACATTTTGAGGATCAATTTAATTTTTTACAAGCATAGTGAAAGGCGTTGTATGAATAATAAAATCTTTACTCTCAGAGGTTTTCATTAGGATACGCTGTTGAGGTAATATTTATAAATCGTCTCCTACTTTCTCGGGTTAAAATGAAAGTTTAAAAAGTAAATCTAATTATAAGCGAGCTTAATTCGTTTGAAGTAGTTTTATTTCAAGATTATAATTATTTATAAATAAACGTTGTCATTAATTTACAAAATGTTAGCTTCTCTCGATTACTTTAGATAAGCTATCTAAATCACAAAATCATTTAATTTACAGTGCACAATAAAAAGCTTATGTGTTATAATAAGTACTTAAAAAACTTAGCTTTTGCATATTTATTTTCACAGATTAAAACTAGGAACCGTTTTTTTAATATTTCGAGCTTAATTAACTACTATTAACAATTAAATATGTTTATAATATGTACTTATATAGTAATTTAAGTATACTTCAAAAATTAATATCATTTCACGCGAGCTCTATAATTATAAAGCAATACAGACCCAATATCATAAATGTAGGTCGCAAAAACACGGTCATAAATATTTCAAAGTGATAGGTATTTCGTTAAAGCACTGTCCAAAATACCTATCAGCGGCAAATAATCATTTATCTATCAGTAATAAGTAATAAGAGTTCTCGATACCAGTAACCTGTGGGTCGTGGGAGTCGTGGTATCGTTTATGAACGCCATACTGCTCGCATGAGTAAAAGTCGTTGGTATTGCAATAATAAAAACCGGAACCAGTGTTATGTATTTAAAATTAATTATACTATTTAGTTGAATGTATGATAATTGTGGGTATTTAAATCGCAGGTAAACTAAAAGGTGTATATTTTTTTTTTAATTCAAAAAATATTATTGCTCTATAGCAATGATATGACTATCATAGAACGTAAGTAAATGTTTTTTTTTATTTCAATAATTCTAGGACTGTAACTTGTTTACACATTGAGCATAGAAAAGTGTTAGATTTATAAACCTATATCAGATGTAAATATTAGATTAAATAAGCTTAACATGGCTATACATGTTTAAAGATATTTTCAAACAGTAACTACAGAGTCAACAGTTCAGTCCAATAATTATAATAATATTCAAGAGAGCTTTTTTTTTAATAAGAAGTTTGAGTTTCAAAGAGTCATGTTTGATGATTTCATTGACTCTGCATTGATTTAACTTTTTTAATAAATAATATTTAACTTTTGTGTAACTGTGGGTATGAAGAGAAAAAAAATTGAATATTTCCCAAACACTTGTTTTGTTTAAATTACTATTTGATTTCATTAAATACAAAACAAAAATGGCTAGTGAATAAATTACGTGACCTACATTTTAAATAAATATGTTTTTTAAAGCATACTTACTACTTACTTATTGGAATAAGCTCGAATAATCTATTCTACTTTTATAATAAAAATGTTTTATAAAAATATCAAATCATAATTGTATTTTATCAATATTAGTAAAAGCAACAATAAAAAGATTGATGATTTACCGTCACAGGAATAAAATTGATAGCTAATTTGTCGACAATTTCGATACGAGCACTACGCATTTAAACCCTATACGCGCCATCAATCAGAACACGCAGTCGTACCCACGTGCCACTGCAAGTAGGGCTGCCAGCAATGAATTAAGTAGATCTTTAAAAGATGTCTTGTATTATTAACATTAAGAGGCTAAAGTACATCTTCTATTAAAACTATTATTCTAAGATTATTATGTTACTTTAAATAAAAATATAGTATTATTATAATATCGAGTGAGTCAACGATGCACTAGTCGCCAACCCTAAATACATTTAGCTCCTTAATTAAACCTTCCCACAGATGGCGCGGTGCTCGCTCCGAGTCATAGATTTCAATTAATTTCTGTCACCACATAATATCGATTATTTTATTATTCATACGTCAGACTTAATGAAAAATGGTTATTTGTGTTTAAATCAACCATAATTTAACAATTAATAAAATATTGTAATGTTATAGTTTGTTTCATGATGAAGGATTAAAATTGTGATAATACCGAACAATTCTAAAATTAAATATAAAACATTAATAATAATAAACGTACCTAACGTAATATAAAACATTAATAAAAGTAAACGTACGTAACCTATACTACATTACAACCTTCTAAACCTAGACATAATGTCGAAATAAATTCTAAGGCAATAAAAACCCTCAAAGTCAAAACCCGTATAAGTCACAAATTCTAGTCATCCTCAATCTTGCATAAACTTTCAGATCACGTAAATGCAATCTGCATATTGAGGTCAGGGTCCCTTAAAACATTATTCATAGGAGCACTTGATTTTGTGTCAGTTTGAACTTTAACCTTTTATGATTTATTATAACATATGCTTTATTAGTGTGTGTTTTTAATTATTGGTTGATAAAAAAATAAGTAAGAGATAAAATTATTCATAATTAATTTATAACTAGTATATTAATATTAGTATTAAATGTACGACATATAAAATAAAAGAAATATTATAAACAGCATTATTGTTATTTCTTTTAGTAAACACTTGTTTATTTTCAAACTGAATGTAAAAACGTTTAATATCAAATGACGAAATTAAGACGTACGTTAATTTGACGTGCCTTAAAATTAATCTGTTTGAGACGTGACGACGAGCGCCTGAAATAAGTACAGTGAATTTAATAAACAGCTGTACCGGAAGTGTGTCAAGAGCTGTGGAGTGAGCTATTAAATAATATTAAATGTTCCGTCAGTTTTGGTAATCGATTATAACGTCTAAAACGATCATCATTAAATAAATTTGTTTTTTATTGATTGGTACATCTCACCAAACAACAGTGTGGTCTGTAAATAGAATGGGTTTTTCATTCCGTAGAACCTGTCCATGGGCAAATCAAGGCAAATAATATAATACCTATGTGGGCATAAAAAGCAACACTAGAATATGTGAGGGTTGAATATTATTCTAAATACTTGGTCTAAAATAATGCTCTAGCATAATTATTTAAAGTAAGACACGCGTGTTTTTATTGATTTTTTAATAAATATAATTACATTTAAGTTTTTACACACGTCACAGCATTGGGAGATGACAGAGACAAATGACGTCACGTAGTAGTTAGTGTTTGTGTGTATGTCTGTATGTGTGTGTGGATGTGATGGGTGTTATGTATGGGTGCATTAGAATTGTCTGTAAAATAGAATTACTTAATACTTGAAGTCAATCCAGTTTGTCATAAACCAATGTCATTCCGAAGGTATAGATTTTTTATTAAATGGTTTTTATTCTTTATAAAACTAACAAAACACAAACAGCTGTTTACATAATATACCCAAACGCAAACATTAACATTGAAAAAGAATACTGCAAAGCCTACGATTACGAGCCGCAGCTGCCTACTTAAGGGGCTACGTAATCGTATATAATTTCATTGTATATAAATGCTCGAGAAGGCATTTGGAAAGAAATTTGATTATTTATTCAAAATGGACATCAAGTTTGATATTCAAGAGAACAATAGAGATAATTTGATGTTAAAACTACATTTGATTAATAGATTATTTAAAACCATTCAAGAATATTAATTTAACAGGTCAATTTGAGTGAGTGAATCAGAGGTAGGTTCTGTCTCCTACTGCTGCTATATCATCGCTATTCCTGATTCGTAGTCATCGTCACGCGACATGCCCGCTATTATATTCATATGTGAATTATGACGCTTTGTTTAGTGACAGTGCAAAAGATTTACGGAATAAGAAAGATATATCATTCGTGGTAAATAAATTTTAGGGGGAAATAAAAGACAAAATAGAATTCATATATTTAAGACCTTTCGTTAAAACATAATTGTTATTGTTGTTCAATAGATTTTTTTATTATAATTTCAACTGTATTACCACAGACGAAAAAAACATATAAGTATTTTTTTAATTAAAGTTATTTTTAATATCAATACATAAATGAAATATGGAATATGTTTTTTAGTTAGGAATATGTTTTTTAGTTATTAGGTTATTACACAATGTTAAATTTATATAAGATAAGAAACTGAGTTTCACTTTAAAATTAATCTTCAGCTATTTTTACCATAATTTCGCTCTTATAAAATTTTCAACTTATAGCGCTCAGGGAAAAGTAGGCCAAGTTGAAGTGTGCTCTATTTTGATAATAAAAGTTAAAAAAGAGGTCATAATTTAAGGAAAAGTTATAACGATCTGTCACAATTATATAATTTGCCAACATTATGAATTATATGCACGTTTACAAAATAAGTTACAATAAACCTATACAGCTTTGACAAAACATATGACGCCCTGGAGAGTGTTTCATTAAGGTGTCAAAGTTTTAATGATGATGTATCGTCTATCTGAATGTATATATTAATTAACACAGTGATTATTTACAATGCGACTATCAAGATTAATTAGGTTTAACTAATAATAAAGATGGATATTTCATAATAAAACATTATAAAAATTATAGATTTCTTTCCGCTATTTTGCTAGATAGCTAATAATTCGACAATAGTCATAATAGAAGTAAACCAAGTTCATAATTATGATAAATTATAGTATATGATTAAGTATTTGCTACAGTATAGACTGCTTCATCTTACCACAGTACACTGAGCCAATCCGTAGACATATTCTGTCAATACCAATCTAATCTCAGATCGATTTTCTCCTGACGATTGGTTTGTCAAATTACTTTAACAGTCAATAACCTTTTATTAACTAATTTCAATGTATTAATTACCTAATAAAACAATCAACATTTGATTTTAATTTTATATTCCAATGCATTTTCAATAGTGTAACAGTTCAAAGGGATTTCTTCAAACTCATGTACATACGTATTATGCAAGTAACCGCTCTCCGTTGTTTAATGGGTAACGTCTTCGAGATAATTACGCAAACCATTAATAACCCTCCTTGACGAATGAGATATGATATTAATTCTATGTCAGATGCTTAGCACTAACAACGTGTTCCGATAAATTATATTTAATGATATTATGGTCTCTGTATGGAAAACTTACACTATTTATACAATGGTCTGATATCTGTTTCTATATATATTATTGTTAATAATTACTAATTTTTATATGTTTTAACTTCGTGGTGATTTAACTTTTTGATCAAAACCATATTAAAAAACATCATTAGGATGTATCTCTAGCAGTAGTCGTATCTAACTTTTTATTTATTTCAAAGTAATCTCTTTGAGATTTCCAAGTTTTCTTGTAAATGTATACAGTCGCCAAAAAATGCTTCTTTTATTCTAAACAGGGTCGGAATGGACATTTATATGATAATAGTGATTTATTTAGAGTAATTTGTAAAAGTTTAAGTAATTAATACATCGTATAATATTACCATAATAAAGCGTGATTTGTGTCCGAGATAACATAATTTACATTTAAATGTTTTGTCAAATTAATTATGTCAAATTAAATTCAAAAGTAGCTATAAAATATAACATAGTTATGATTTCAAATTATTTACAACAAACATGTTTTCAATGTTATACTTCATATTTTTTAATAAATATTTTTTAACACGAACAAGTCTTGAACCTGCGATCTTTGATATTGATATTTTGATAATTCTATCATTCTATGCTTTTTAAAAAAAGTTGCTGCTTATTTATTTTCATAAAGTTATACATGAATATAATTACAAATGTTTATTTTATATTATTTATACAATTTATTAATATACGACCGACATTAACCGTCGATGTGCAATCAGAGATTAAAATCAACATTATGAAACGGTTTCAATTGGCATCCTACAATTATATTAGATAAATTACTGGTACCGGTATAACACAACAAAACAGATTTTAATACCAATCTTAGGCACCGAAAATAAATCACATTAGAATTTTTATTTCAGGCGTCAAAGTTGTTGATCATAACGTAGGACCGCGTAGAACTTCGTAGAGCTCCGTAATTCGATTCTACGAAACCTCTACGTATCTCAGGATGTAATATTGAAGTGACTAAAAAGCTACGTACAAGTAAATTATGTAGACAATATAAAAATAACTATACCACCAGATGTTCTAGGAGAGTTAGTAGTAACAATACATTTCGTCTTTAAATGTAAATTGAAAATTGAAAAATACATTCTAAAATACAAATTATAAATTATACAATGTGTTTTTTTTTAAATCACTTAAACGAACTAGGCTAGAATTTATATTATTTAGCTTAAAAGCCTGAATAAAATAAACTAGTCTAGTCTCATCTATATACAGAATATTTTTTTATTCTTATAGTAATTGGTACCAAATTATTATTTATTATTTCAGTAACGTTTATACTTACCTATGCACGTCCCAAAGCTGACGTGGTCAGTACTACGCGATAACGAAAAAAAAAAAAAAAAGATTGTCTCACCGCCATTGTCTAATTACAGTCGGACTTAATTGGTGTAAATATAATTGTAATCCATCAAGGCACCCACTTAATTAAATACTCATCATCAAACATCAAAACCACTCAACTATTTAGGTGGAGTTCAGTGACAAATAGACGGAGAAAAAATAATGTCAGTAAATATAAATATAAAAAAAATAATCATTTATTTTAGAAAACTAGCGTAAACCTCATTAATAATAAGAAAAAACTAATTAAAAAGAAGCACTATCTATAAATAAATACAAAAAAAATATCTTTTTTATTGTGAAATATATGAAAATAAAAATGTTATTTCTGACCTTTTTTCCAATTATGACATCTTTCGATGCTCCATTTTACAGAAAAAGAGACTGGTTTATATTTTATTAGCGATCTTATTTTTCAAATAATAGTTAAGATCAGCACAAAAGATCTGAAAATATTATTTGCAGAAAACGTCTTTGTATAAAAACTTTTGATAGCATTACATATTTTTAAATAAAAAAGGCCATCATAATAACATTCAGACTTACCTACTTCTAAAACGTTTTATATAACTTTGAAGTTTTAACTAAAATCGTTTGAATAAAATATTATAATACACTCTTACAACTAAATAATACACTACTACAGCTTATAAGAAGTTTATTTATGATTCGGTTTTCGAATTTCGAATCTCGTTATGAGACTGAAACGTTTAGAAATAATTCCATGTTCTGTAATGTAAATAGCGTTTCTCTTAAGCATTCTTCATAAAGCCTGAGCGAGTCGGTGAAACCTTTAAAGGCACTCTGTATGCAATGCCAGTTCGTTGTTACGTTTCACACATATTCGAATGCAACTGCCTTTGTTTCCATTTTCAAAGTAGCTAAGGAAAAGTTTTGATGTGGCACATAGATTTCTTAGCCTTTTGACGTATGACTTATTAAAATATTCTTAAAGCAATAGGTATGTTTCCGAAAACATTATTTTTTTGTATGGCAAAAATTATATGAAATTAAAGAATACTAAATAAGAGTTAGTTAATAGCCAAACTATTAAAATTAACTATTCAATATTTTTAAAGACTTGCATTGTTGTCAAGATTATGGTGACCGCAAATTAATATGAGCAGTGAGGCCTGTCAGAAGCAGGCGACTGCGGTTATTCTGACGTTCAGAATTTAATCAAACGACGCACGATGATTTTGTTGGCATTGGTTTTTTTTTGTTGTTAAGAAAAATACATGATATGTACTAGAAGAAATTTTAGTTTCTGGAAAATACAAGCGTATATTAAGATCATTCCGATGGTTAACTTGTGACACATGACAAAAATTGTAAGCAAAAAGCTTTGGCTGTTTTATTCATATATGAGTCCAAGAATTGGTACAAGAGGAAATGCATAATTTAATATTACGTTTCTATATTTAATTATTAACAATAATTACAATGTTATTTCTTACATGTTACACAATAGAGCAAGCTCTATAAAACACAATAAAACAAGGCTTAAAAACGATGATGACGATGAGATGAGATCCCTCACTCTTTTTAAACTATAAGAAGAATTCATCAGATGCGCGTTCAAGCGTGTTTTTTTGTCTACTTAATATTCAGAATTGGTCTTTACGAAAAGTCCTTTTATTTGAACGGGAATATGTCTATATATTAATAACTTGAGGATAACGTTCTGAATAATAGAAAAATATTCTATCATTTTCTATATCCACACAACAAACTTCATACAAAACTCACAAATTCACCTTTAAACACATAGACACATTAAAATATTGATTTCCTAATCAATGTTCATTCATGTTCATCAATGTTCATTTATGTTCATCATGTTGATATAGTATTATTTTTAATTTATCATTTATTTGAGTAAGTAATACTGACACGTATTAGCATTGTTAGAACTGAGAATATTAAACACTATGAATAATAACAGCACTTTCTACAAATTATGGTTTACGAGAAAAAAACCTGATATATTTACTATTATAAAGGTACATCCAACCTATCATATACCTATACAAAAACATATTGTTTTTAATTTTCCATCTCGTCAGATTTCGGTTTGAGCTTATAATTTGTTATAAAAGTAGGTTTCACAGTCTAAATATGATAGGAGAAGGAGACCGTTGTGATGTACATGTGTGTTGGTATGTATATGTGTGTTTATTTATAAGCGTATTTACGCGTAATTAAGTAGATGTAATTATTGTATGTATAGCTTTTTTTCTCTTTACGTGTAAACAACGCCCACACTATGTATCCTTTATGCCTTTTTCTCCATATAATTGGTTGTCAGGAAGAGATTGCTCTTTAGCGATAAGGACGCCAAATTTATACGATTTTAATCTTTTTTATGTAATAGTATTATCTGGGTATACATAATACAATAAAAGAATATTTAGAATTATTATTGATGATTTTCCATATAATACAAAAATATGGTTTAAAACCTTGTAGAGGATTCTAAAATATAAATACCTATATGTAAATATTAAAATATGTCGACAAAAATTTCTAATCTAAAGTGCAATGTTCAAGGATGTTCACACATTTCTTAACGAGTGACACATAAAAAAGTTATGTACGGAGAAGGATAATATGAAATTTTATCATATTTGTATTATTTACTTACACTTACAAAAATATGAAATTGTGAATTACCCTATCTTCCAAAGTTAAAATAAAATCAAAAACCTAAACGTAGTAGTACTAGTTAAGTAAAACGTAAGCGCCAGCGTTTTGGAAGGATAAGATGAGCTAAAACGGGTAAAAAATATGTTCAACACGTCTCCATTAAATATTCCACTCAGCTTTAAAATCTACTTCTAAATTGAAAACTCTTTTACTACAAAAACAGCGTTATTTAAGCTGTGAATTGTTCAACAAAATTGTTATTTCGGATGCAGGTACAGATTTCAATTAAAAAGCTTTCCGCGAATTTGAATTTGAAATGTTGACATTCAATCATTGCGCAATGATAAATGTAAACTCTAATCCGCTGACTTATTTTGTGGTATTGGTTTATACAGATTGCAATTTAGGTTTAGAAATACGTTATCACATTTCGTATTAATGGATTACCTAATCCTTGTACTGAACACAGCAAATAGGTATTACTAGAATATATACTGTAAATATTCGATGTATTACCATATTTTTATTCTGTTGCATATTTTCTCATCTTAAGAAATATGTCTACACATGCCTGAATACTCCGTAATTTAGCGCTCCCAAACATCCCAAATTTCATACAATATAAAACCTACGGCGCGCGTTGGAGCGTCTCCGAACCACTAATTACCGCGTACCATTCGTTCCACATTTTTCATACAGATCACGGACCCACTCACTCCCCTATCGATTGGGAACTTCTGCTTAGAATTACGCTCACGAAGATATTTCAAGAATGCTCTGCTTTTTGGGAGAAATGTTTTAATTGCATTCGGATTTGATTAGGTCATGTTTTTTTTTTAAGGAGGAAGGGTACAAGCTTTTTTAATTAGTAGGGTGTTTTACAATACAGTTCAGACATTTTAAAATATATATTTTTGATTTTATATTTATTGTAGTCTAGGTATATTGTGATTTTTTTATATACAAGGATTTAAGGCAAATAACCAGTATAAGCAAACCGGAACGTGAGCTAGAAAAATAGAATTAAGGGAATAATTAGCACGAAATCACCAATAAATGTTAAGAAAGAAGTCAAATTATTGGTTCTGTTTGAAATAAAATACATCACATCCCTAGATGTTCATCAAAACCATAAAGAAATCATTATTCTAGACAACAAGCTTATAAACAATTTGAGGACCACCAATCTATTTATATAAAAGAGAAAAGGACAAGTTATTATGTAGTATCAACAAACAAAGTGCTAAAAGTCTGAGATGCCACATTGGTATTTCTGTTAAGGCGTAATTGTTAGCTAAATATTTTCGAGAATTTGTATCCCTCAAGAGATAAAAAAATATTTAAAGTCTTACAGAAGTACCCACTTCAAAAAAATCACGAAACCATTTTGGTACTACGCCGATTTTTTATCTCATAACACTTCAACATCACCTTGTGATTCCTCCTAGGCCTTAAATATTTTATGAGAAGAAAGAAACTCATATCATATTTTGTGTTAAATATGCAAGTCAACTAATAAAGTTTACTGAAAGTCGTGAATATTATTATTTTCATTATAAAAGTCCTTGAGCTCTGAACTATTTGGAATGGTATTTTGACAAGAACTTGTATTACATTTTTTGTTAGCGAGTTAAAGCGCTATGAATTAATATTATTTATCCTAATATGCAATATTTTTATTCTTTTGGAAAATTAATATTTTTGTTCTTGCAAAGTGTAGTAATTTTTGTGTCCTTAACACTTCGGAATTCGTAATGAAAGAACATCATTACACAATGTATTTTAATGATCGTACAAGTCCTACAATATTAAAAATAAAATATATTTCATAAAGAAATTCATAAAACAACTCAAGATTGTTAAGTTTAAAAATATATAGAAGTACCTACTAATTGATTCAACGTCTCACTTTAAATTAGATTTTCCACTTCTATATAGTTTCTTTGTTTAAAAGTAATTGGAAAAATACTGCTTGAAGTATTTTTCCAATCTTTTTATTTCTTATTAATTATAATTTTTAAACAATGTATTGAGAAAAATTCGGAACAAATAATGATTATGATAATGCTTGAGTTAGGGAGAAACGTTTCGTTTCTATTATTTATTTATTTAATTCACAAAAACAAAATAATGAACAAAAGGCCGGCTGAATGCCACTTAGACATTCACTACCAGTCAACCTTAGGATGTATAGGACACTGTTGGTAGGCGTCATAAAACTCAAAAAAAAAAACAGAAAAGTCTAACAAAATTCTAATGAAATATAAATATTATAAAAGTACGAATACAAATAAATATAATATGTACCTATATTTATTTGTATTCGTTGTTATATACTTATTAATACATAAGCATAATTATTTCAATTTATATGATTATAGTGTGATATATAATATACACAGCATATAATTCATATCATAAATATAAGTAATAACTTATGATAAATGTTGATATAAATATATATAACTTGAGATAAAGTTCCTTCATTCGGCGTTTGAATCAGTCACCAGTTTTGGCTTTTCTTATATATTCCGGTTAGTTGTACAGATATTACATTGATTTTTTAGACACTTTAAAATTAAAGGTTTTTGATATTCCTTCGTAAGTAGTTTCTATCGCATAGCTGATAGACAGAAGGCTTACCACCTTCTTTACAACATACCTTCTTTGTCTACCTTCTGTACAAAGAAATTGTATTGAGAAGGTGGTAGATATTATTGATATTCTATAGCTCCTACTATTTAACCAATATAACTTGTAAAATATAAAATAGCTTACCTTATTAAAAAATCTATTTTACAACCCAAGCATGTAAACAATTTTTTCATCTTAAATAATAAAATTGAAAATTAACTGACGGTTAAAAATTATAACGCAAAATATTTTTTTCAAACAAAATTAATAAATGTTGGTTTCGTAGTTAATATTTTCCGCGTCGTTAATTTTAGGTCGGGTTGGGATCATAATTATAAAAATAATGGAAATATACAATGGTATAAATTTAGAGTTTCGTGCTAATTCAACCTCATTCGCTTGTCCCCATTTGTGCTCCTCACGTTGTTTTCTTTTGCACTTCAACGGCTCTCGGGTGCGTATGAACGAGCGCGGAGTGGCGTCGGGTGTAAATTGAAACACTTGCAAATTTACCCCATACATTATTCATGTGCCAAACACCCTCTGAGCCTGACAGTTTCTGTTGAGGCACAAATTCACAAAACTGAAGGCGCACCGAGTCTAAAGCAATTCCATCGATGTGACCTTGGAATAGAATAATATTTTTTCCTGTATCATGTAAATATAAATTGGTTTGAATACTAGGTGCTATTGTTGTCTCGTTACTTTACAAATTGCACTTCACTCCAACAATTACGTGAAACGTGAAACATAAGTGGGTCAACCATTATACATCTAACAAATGGGTACCCCTCAAGACGGCTATGCAATAAGGAGTCGGTTCAGAAACCCACAAGCTGAATTATTCTGACCCTAATAAATTTGACTAGTCAAACAGGCATTGTTAGACAAATGAGTTCTAAGACGTGTGGTGTTGAATGTATTATTTAAGATGCTTGATGCGACAGCTCGTTAACGGTGTAATAAATGGTGTATATTAATTATGTGTCTTAGTCAAAACAAAAAAATATGTTTCATACTTACCGAGAGGCTGTGTAAATTGTAATCATTATAATGTGAGAAAGGTACATTTATCTTTCTACTATTATCATATGTAAAAAAGTGTGATATAAGTCATTGAGGATAAAACGTTATAAAATATAAACACGACAAATAAATAACGTATAATAAAAAAAAACTCAAACCAACAAAACCTACGTAGACCTAATGGTAATTTAAAAAACACATTTGCCTTGGAGAGTTTAATGTAATTTCTTTCTTACCGAGGTGTTTCCTCAAATAAATTACAAGTGTAAAATTCAGAACAACAAAAGCGTAACAACAAAAGGCTCGCGGCTCGCAACATCCGGACGACCCTTCCAAACTCAGCAGCCTGATTACGGATTTCCGAACAAGGAAAGAAAAACTCAACATACTTTGAACCAAGTGTTTCGAAACAGACCTTGTGATATCAATGGAAAAAATTAAGGAGTTTTTTATTTTGAATATTTTTACGATTCTTCATCTATATTCTGGATTGAACATTTTCTATTTAATAATGCATTTACGTAGTAGTCTACGTAATCAAAAAGATCAGGTTGTGGCGTGTAATATTTAACATAGAGATGAAATCGTGGATCTTTTTGTGATCTACTATCACCTGTTGGGGTTGGTGTTGGTGGTGGGGGAGATGGTAGTGTTGGTGACCTAGGCATAACAAATGGTCCCCTTTTTGTATTAATGCAAGGAGTTCTAACTTTCCTCCAAAGAAATGGCTTTTGATGTTGAGGACCGTGGTATGTAGCCAAATGCCGGGTATCCTCCTTTTTTGGTACAGTTGTTGTTAAATCATACATTTCTGGTAATGAGAGATACCAATATTCAGATCCATCCCCAATAATAGGGAAAAGTCTTTTGTTAGAGAAGCGTGGTCGATGCTTTCTTACAAATTCATTATATTTTCGTTTCAATCTCTTCATGTACTCGATGTAATGGATAGATTTTAAAAGTTTCTCAAAATCTGAAAGCTCATTACTCGCTGGTTCTGAATAAACGCCGGCACATACGTAAGTTCTGAGTAAGTGATGTAATTTAAATACTACAAATGCTAGCCATTGACGCGCTTCTTCCTCTAAGATTCTTAAATCGTCTGCTCTGCTTCTGATACCGAATTCAGAAGCTTCGGCAGCACGTCTTTCACCACGTTCAGTGACTAATGCAAGCCATTTTCTATAGGATCGATAGCAAAACTTAGTACGTCTTGAATAGTGTCCACGCCAAGTTGACTGGAAAATTATTTTGTAAGTTACTTTTACCCTAAGATATTTTTATGGTATTATATAGTTAAATATTAAGTATCTGACCTGTATGCTTCTTGCTGCCTGATCGTAATGTTTTGCGTGTTTATGCCGCACTGCTCGTCTTAGCGCGGCGCGGTATGCTTTACGTGCTCTATGTATTCTGAATGCACATTGTATAGTTATAGCATTTTTGGTTAACCAAGAAATATGTTTTCTAATCAAATATCCACGCGTCATTCGTTGCAATAATAAAACCGCCAGAAACCTTTTATATCGTCTACATTCAGCCAAATCTGCCCTCTCTTGTAACTCATTATAAAATTCTTGACATGAAGGTGAGAGATGACTAACAGTCGCCATATTTATAAATCATATAACAAATTATTTTTTAATTAAATTATTGTAATTGATGTTTTAAATTCATAACGTCAAACTTTACGTCATAATTTTTTTTCAATGTATATTTTGTACGGCCAGTTGGGATTCAATTAGAGTTACTTATACTTCAGGGCGCTCTCATTTTCACAATAGTCTGTTGGTTTGATTTACTGCAGTAATAAGATCCGTTATTTTTTATTTGGTTCCTAAATCGAGTCGGTGGCTTACACATTCGTTTTACTCCCCCATAATAGTAGTGTTAGGAGTTCCCTTCAACCCTCGCTCAGGTTGGCTCGCGTGAGAGATCATGAATAATTCAACATTCAAAATGGCAAGGTGTAACCTGCTTATTTATTCTACAAAAAATTACTGATCATTTTCATATATATATACCCAAACCATACCTGCGCAAACCATAAATTGTAATGATACCAACAATGTTTAAAAAGTCGTAATTATTGAATTTTTATATTTTTTTTTCAAAAAGTGCTCTGTAATAATATGATTATAAAACTTGATATCAAACGAAATCTTGAAAGAAAATAAACAATTATTTATATTCCTTACCACTAGTGTTAAATTATTTTTAAAAATAAACCCTTAACGTTATAATCGGGTATTAGTATCATAATATTGTAATTTTTTAATGTTTAAAATGCACTTTGCTGCTTCATCCACTAACCGGATTTTCTTGCAATATAAAAATAATAATAATTATTCCAATTATAACAAGAATGCCACAATTTGTAACAAAAATACCTCGTGTGTATTTCGTATTATTTTTACAAAATACAAGAAGAAACAGTTTATTAAATAAACATGTATTTCTTTCTTGAATCACATCGATATATGAAGGTTGATAATATTTTATTTTTATAATTATTTACGTCTTACGAAACAGAAATGTTAACAATGAAATAAAATATTTATAAAGGAATACGGAAAATGGTAATGGGATATAAAACCAGTTCTGAAATTTCTAACATTGCATAACATAATCTGTATTAATTAAATATTATAACACTTTGATTAATAAATAAAATGGTTGCTTTTAGTTCATACCGCAAGTATTTGGTTTAATAATACCTAGACTAATGAAGAAACATAATATCTACAGAAGGATAATTTTAGCTCATGTTCATAGTTTTGAAGTATATATTTATTTAAATTTAATTGTCTGAATATTTTTTTTTATAGCTTTTTATCAATACTAGAGGACGAGAAAAGCAAAAAATGTAAGCTGAAAGTCTATTAAAAAAGATAGTAAAATAATTTAATTCAATGTTTATTTTTATACAACGTGATATACGTAGTATAAAAATAAGTCTTAGTTCTATGAAAATTAATAGTCATTTTCTGATTGTAGAGACTTCGAAAATTATAAAAATCTATTAGCTTGAGAATGGGTATGTTAATATTACCATAAATATATAATACTAAATTATTATATATTACAGTTAAAATTACCATACATCATCATTACCTTATTATTATTTTCAAAACCTTTTTATGTTCGTAGGGCATTTTCTATTTATTACTAATCAATAAATAATTTACACTTACATGACCTCGATACCTAATTCTTGCGACTTTAAATTAAATACCTTATAATCTATTTTAAATTCAAATTAATATTTTTAATACGGAACTATTTTGTTTAATTGGATAATTATGGATGGAAGGCCGTTTAGAAAGCTTCATAAGTTAAGTCTTAAATTTAAATCATATAATATAAAAATAGTTCCGTTAACATGTTCCGTAAATATGTCCTATTATGTTATTCGAATAGGTAAAAAAATATGACATCGAATTATTTATTCTAATCTCTAAACCTCTTGAGTAAATAATTATGTTTAATTCCACATGTAAGTCTTAGCCAATTTAAACTTTTAAGTACACAATAGTCGTTTTCATTTTATTATAAAAAGATATCTTATTGTTTATAATGACAGATAATTGCCCAATTGTCAAACTCATTTAAAGAACATCATAAATTAAAATCATAATATTTTTTTAGCAATACTTTTATTATTATTGATGCAGTTAATCTTGATAACATAAATTGAGCGACACAACGCAACGCAACTGACTATCAGCGGGAACAATCAATGATTCTGTTTGATTAAATACCTCATTCGAACACTGACTACGAATTTAGTAAAATTCAGTTAATTTTATTGTTCCATTTGCGTTCAACATTTATTTTTAATCCTTGTCTATAATATTTTTAGACGGTATTTGGATTATCTTTTGATAATAGTTTATAGATGTTAGAAATGATGATTTCAATATTGAAACCAAAATTATTCCAGAATAACAGAATAGATTACAGAGTAAACTTGGACCTATAAAATACCACAATTGTTGATTCAACAAAAGTTTTTTGTTTTTACGAAAACAAACTTTGCATAATTATTATTAAGAACTTCTATTTATACCCTTATTGACATTCAGAATAAATAGTGCTGTCATAAAAAGATAACAACATAAATGAAAATGTAAGTATGTATGTTCCTTATAGACTCATAAATGGAGGGACCGATTTCAACGAAATTTTCAGTGTATTTTTAAATTGACCCAGCGGTCAAGTTTAATAGGGGTTTTTCCTTAATTCTGTAAAGTTCAGTCACAATAGGAGCGTTTTTTTATTAAACTATCAGCGACAGGTTTTTCCCAACTGAAATTATATATAAAATATATTTTTTTAAACATAAGGTATTTAAGGTCAGTTATAACGCCATGGATCTATCTATCTGTGTATCTGATAGAGAAATGAGCAGAATAAAGTGAAATTCAGCAGGAATCATAATTATTATTGCGGTGGTTTCATTATAGTATTATTCTTTTTAATACATAAAATTGCTTATGTATTTTTAATTAGCATGCAAAAAACTTAATTAGGTAATATCTATTTAACTAAGAAAAAAAAACAACAACTTACTGCAAAATACTGCACGAATAGCACCTTCATAATGGAGTATTTATTAAGCAGCGAATATTTTTTATTGTAGAACAATATTCTCCATTTCAATCAAAAATAGATTAACTAGTTCAACTACTGCGCAAATACAGCGCGTACTCGAAACACGATACCTAATTGTTTAGCAAATACTTATATAAAATGTTAATAATATTTCACTCTTTATTTATTAATACTTAGATAGTGAACATCTGGGCGGTATCAAGCACTAAAGCGCTTTACTAATTACAGTAACATGCCTGCGAGCTGCTTGCAATTTGAAGTAATTTCCGCTAATATCCTTAAGTGTTCGAATGTAGTACTTGGTTACTTCATTTGCTAAAACTAGATGGGATTAAATCTGACATTTAAGATGTAGGTGAAAGTTTTGACAGGAGTGTCAAACATTTTATTAACATTTGCTTTTGTACACATACAATTTGAAAATCAACTAATCAATCAGATGAATAGATAATTGCTTCGATACTAACAATTTCATATCAACCTAAAATTTATAAAGCGTTCTCGGTTTAATTAAATTCGTTATAGTAAATATAATTAAATTCCCGCCTAAACACACTCGGTCAGTAATAAATGGTTGATAGCTTTAATTCCTAGAATATTCTGTATAAGGTTTAAGCACTATTTAATTACTGTACGTTCTTACGTATTTAACATATTATATTTTATATTTCTAAAAAGTATTATAGAAGCAGTTAAATTGTATGTTTTTGAACAAACATTTAAATGTAGGTAGTAGAATACGTATGTGATATAAAATTAATAATATATAATACACGATTTAGATAGGATTAACAAACGGACTTACCTGTTCATTGTATTAAATTAATATAAATTTTATAAATTACATTTCCTCCAAACTTTGCTCTTTAAAATGGTTGTCCAGTCTTAAGTAGAAAGAAAGTTGTTCTTAAAATAAAAGGTATCAGAACGGTTACTTAATTCTTTGCAAGCAAGGCTGACCTACTTTCAAAGTATTTTGTGCTAAAAATCTAGAAGTGCAAGCAAATTTGCAGTGTTTTAACATTAAAAACAAAAAAATATTTGCATAAGCATGAACCAAATAGAAATTAAATTGCATCCAAACAATTTAAACTTGGTTCCTATTTACAATTTCGGAGCCTATTCAATTCAAACAAACAAACAAATATTTCTTCTTTATAATATTAAGATAGATTAATAGAAATACTTAAACAATTGAAGATTTTGTGTCTGTAGGTTCATTTAGTACAATTTAGAAACCAGTAACATAACTTTAAAAAGCTGAAAAAAAATCAATTAACAATTTATAATATATTATTTTTATTCTTATTAGAGGTCTTTTTGTATCGGGGGTTTTTTAAATTTTTAATTTAATTTTTTAAAGTTAAATAGTTCAAGTTAAGACTGGGACACCGTCATAGGTTATTATATTTTTCATATTAAATGATTGATTCATAAAACATAAAAAAAAGGAATAAATCACTTTCGTAAAAGATTTTTTTATGATAAGATTAATTACAGAGATAAGATTGATATAATTACCATTTAACACAACAATAGAGATATATTACAGAAACAAAACTACCTACAGATTAATATTTTCAACAACACAAAAATAAACCGATACGGGCAGGGGTTCGAACCCCCTATACGTGTATATATAATTTCGAAACGTCGTGTAAAGTAGGTTACCTATTATAATGTATATATATATATATATATATATATATATATATATATATATATATATACATTATAATATATATATATATATATTTATATATATTTATATATATTTGTTTGTTTGTTTGAATTGAATAGGCTCCGAAATTGTAAATAGGAACCAAGTTTAAATTGTTTGGATGCAATTTAATTTCTATTTGGTTCATGCTTATGCAAATATTTTTTTGTTTTTAATGTTAAAACACTGCAAATTTGCTTGCACTTCTAGATTTTTAGCACAAAATACTTTGAAAGTAGGTCAGCCTTGCTTGCAAAGAATTAAGTAACCGTTCTGATACCTTTTATTTTAAGAACAACTTTCTTTCTACTTAAGACTGGACAACCATTTTAAAGAGCAAAGTTTGGAGGAAATGTAATTTATAAAATTTATATTAATTTAATACAATGAACAGGTAAGTCCGTTTGTGGTTAATCCTATCTAAATCGTGTATTATATATTATTAATTTATATCACATACGTATTCTACAACCTACATTTAAATGTTTGTTCAAAAACATACATTTTAACTGCTTCTATAATACTTTTTAGAAATTCAAAACATAATATGTTAAATACGTCAGAACGTACAGTAATTAAATAGTGCTTAAACCTTATACAGAATATTCTAGGAATTAAAGCTATCAACCATTTATTACTGACCGAGTGTGTTTAGGCGAGAATTTAATTATATTTACTATAACGAATTTAATTAAACCGAGAACGCTTTATAAATTTTAGGTTGATATGAAATTGTTAGTATCGAAGCAATTATCTATTCATCTGATTGATTAGTTGATTTTCAAATTGTATGTGTACAAAAGCAAATGTTAATAAAATGTTTGACACTCCTGTCAAAACTTTCACTTACATCTTAAATGTCAGATTTAATCCCATCTAGTTTTAGCAAATGAAGTAACCAAGTACTACATTCGAACACTTAAGGATATTAGCGGAAATTACTTCAAATTGCAAGCAGCTCGCAGGCATGTTACTGTAATTAGTAAAGCGCTTTAGTGCTTGATACCGCCCAGATGTTCACTATCTAAGTATTAATAAATAAAGAGTGAAATATTGTTAACATTTTATATAAGTATTTGCTAAACAATTAGGTATCGTGTTTCGAGTACGCGCTGTATTTGCGCAGTAGTTGAACTAGTTAATCTATTTTTGATTGAAATGGAGAATATTGTTCTACAATAAAAAATACGCTGCTTAATAAATACTCCTTTATGAAGGTGCTATTCGTGCAGTATTTTGCAGTGAATTGTTTTTTTGTTTTCTTCGTTAAATAGATATTACCTAATTAAGTTTTATTGCATGCTAATTAAAAATACATAAGAATTTTATGTTTAAAAAAAGATTAATACTATAATGAAACCACCGCAATAATAATTATGATTCATCCTGAATTTCACTTTATTCTACTCATTTCTCTATCAGATACAGAGATAGATAGATCCATGGCGTTATAACTGATCTTAAATACCTTATTTTTAAAAACATATATATATAATTTCAGTTGGGAAAAACCTGTCGCTGATAGTTTAATAAAAAAACGCTCCTATTGCGACTAACCTTTACAGAATTAAGAAAAAACCCCTACCAAACTTGACCGCTGGGTCAATTTAAAAATACACTGAAAATTTCGTTGAAATCGGTCCCTCCATTTATGAGTCTATAAGGAACATACATACTTACATTTTCATTTATGTGTATAGAGTTGTTATCTTTTTATGACAGCACTATTTATTCTGAATGTCAATAAGGGTATAAATAGAAGTTCTTAATAATAATTATGCAAAGTTTGTTTTCGTAAAAACAAAAACTTTTGTTGAATCAACAATTGTGGTATTTTATAGGTCCAAGTTTACTCTGTAATCTATTCTGTTATTCTGGAATAATTTTGGTTTCAATATTGAAATCATCATTTCTAACATCTATAAACTATTATCAAAAGATGATCCAAATACCGTCTAAAATATTATAGACAAAGATTAAAAATAAATGTTGAACGCAAATGGAACAATAAAATTAACTGAATTTTACCAAATTCGTAGTCAGTGTTCGAATGAGGTATTTAATCAAACAGAATCATTGATTGTACCCCCTGATATTCAGTTGCGTTGCGTTGTGTCGCTCCATTTATGTTATCAAGATTAACTGCATCAATAATAATATACGTATTGCTAAAAAAATATTATGATTTTAATTTATGATGTTCTTTAAATGAGTTTGACAATGGGGCAATTATCTGTCATTATAAACAATAAGATATCTTTTTATAATAAAATGAAAACGACTTTTGTGTACTTAAAAGTTTAAATTGGCTAATACTTACATGTGGAATAAACATAATTATTTACTCAAGAGGTTTAGAGATGAGAATAAATAATTCGATGTCATATTTTTTCCTATATTATTGATAAAAAGCTTTTAAAAAAAATAATTTTATTAATTATTCAGACAATTAAATTTAAATAAATATATACTTCAAAACTATGAACATGTGATAATTTAATAAAATTATCCTTCTCTAGATATTATGTTTCTTCATTAGTCTAGGTATTATTAAACCAAATACTTGCGGTATGAACTAAAAGCAACAATTTTATTTATTAATCAAAGTGTTATAATATTTAATTAATACAGATTATGTTATGCAATGTTAGAAATTTCAGAACTGGTTTTATATCCCATTACAATTTTCCGTATTCCTCTATAAATATTTTATTTCATTGTTAACATTTCTGTTTCGTAAGATGTAAATAATTATAGAAATAAAATATTATCTACCTTCATATATCGATGTGATTCAAGAAAGAAATACATGTTTTTTTAATAAACTGTTTCTTCTTGTATTTTGTAAAAATAATACGATACTAACAATTTCATATCAACCTAAAATTTATAAAGCGTTCTCGGTTTAATTAAATTCGTTATAGTAAATATAATTAAATTCTCGCCTAAACACACTCGGTCAGTAATAAATGGTTGATAGCTTTAATTCCTAGAATATTCTGTATAAGGTTTAAGCACTATTTAATTACTGTACGTTCTGACGTATTTAACATATTATGTTTTGAATTTCTAAAAAGTATTATAGAAGCAGTTAAAATGTATGTTTTTGAACAAACATTTAAATGTAGGTTGTAGAATACGTATGTGATATAAATTAATAATATATAATACACGATTTAGATAGGATTAACCACAAACGGACTTACCTGTTCATTGTATTAAATTAATATAAATTTTATAAATTACATTTCCTCCAAACTTTGCTCTTTAAAATGGTTGTCCAGTCTTAAGTAGAAAGAAAGTTGTTCTTAAAATAAAAGGTATCAGAACGGTTACTTAATTCTTTGCAAGCAAGGCTGACCTACTTTCAAAGTATTTTGTGCTAAAAATCTAGAAGTGCAAGCAAATTTGCAGTGTTTTAACATTAAAAACAAAAAAATATTTGCATAAGCATGAACCAAATAGAAATTAAATTGCATCCAAACAATTTAAACTTGGTTCCTATTTACAATTTCGGAGCCTATTCAATTCAAACAAACAAACAAATATTTCTTCTTTATAATATTAAGATAGATTAATAGAAATACTTAAACAATTGAAGATTTTGTGTCTGTAGGTTCATTTAGTACAATTTAGAAACCAGTAACATAACTTTAAAAAGCTGAAAAAAAATCAATTAACAATTTATAATATATTATTTTTATTCTTATTAGAGGTCTTTTTGTATCGGGGGTTTTTTAAATTTTTAATTTAATTTTTTAAAGTTAAATAGTTCAAGTTAAGACTGGGACACCGTCATAGGTTATTATATTTTTCATATTAAATGATTGATTCATAAAACATAAAAAAAAGGAATAAATCACTTTCGTAAAAGATTTTTTTATGATAAGATTAATTACAGAGATAAGATTGATATAATTACCATTTAACACAACAATAGAGATATATTACAGAAACAAAACTACCTACAGATTAATATTTTCAACAACACAAAAATAAACCGATACGGGCAGGGGTTCGAACCCCCTATACGTGTAT
The DNA here is from genome assembly GCA_959347405.1 of Napeogenes sylphis. Taxonomy (NCBI): domain Eukaryota; kingdom Metazoa; phylum Arthropoda; class Insecta; order Lepidoptera; family Nymphalidae; genus Napeogenes; species Napeogenes sylphis. The sequence continues at coordinate 20,112,419 of OY365777.1, forward strand.
ATATAATTTCGAAACGTCGTGTAAAGTAGGTTACCTATTATAATGTATATATATATATATATATATATATATATATATATATATATATATATATATATATAATTCGAAATTATATATATATATATATATATATATATATATATATATATATATATATATATATATATATATATATATATATATATATATATATATTTCAGGAAGACAAGATGTAAGGGTTTGTCATAGAGTCAGTTAATTAGTCATCTACATCAATCAGTCTTATTTTAGACATTTGACTTTAGTAGGTAGTAGATAGACCCAACCAATTTCTTCAATCAAAATTAGTATGGTTTGTGTTTTAATTTCAATAGCCTCGCGGTAATTCTTGGTATATAACAATGTTTCCTAGCGTGAAGTTGTGGTTAATCAAATCTAATATGATTGGGCTTACTTGCTGTTAACTCTTGTTCCTTTTTGTTTGAATAATGTATGTAACATTATTAATTAGTGTACATAAAAAACAAACGAACAAACCCCTGTATTACGGGGAATTTCACAGACGGATATAACGAACAAAAAGAACATCCGGACTAAAATAAATTTCCACTTTTAGTGACAATTAGGTAAAATCAGGTTGACATTTAAAAGTACTTTTAAAAAAAATATCAGCAATGATTTGTAAAAATTAAAGTCTTACACTTGACAGCGTCTCGAGGAGTGTTGATCGAAAAACCGACAGTTTCCTAAAAACAATTTTCACGTCTCGTAACGTAACTCATGCGAAATCTTGAAAGTGATGAGGGGCAAAGAAAACTCCTTTATTCTTTCACCTCCTTTGACCGGGTCACCTCTGAAGTTTGCGAATGAAATCGGTATTGCAAAATGTCTACAAAAAAATTCTTTTTCTTAGGATATTTTTAATTTGTAGGTTTTTTTCGTTTTTTTATGTTTATATAATTTTATACAATATTTTAAAGAGACTAACATATTTTTCCTTAAACAAGATTTTTTCTATGTTATAACGTATATATGTATATTGTAACAAAAATTTTACAGCATATCTACTTACTGGAAAGATTGTAGATAAAATCGGTAAATAAAATATAATTATTACCTGGCTATATACTATTTTGAGTATTTAGTTTCTCTCCTAAGCTGTACAACAAACAGTATTACATTTCGAAACTCCAAACTAAAAACCGATAATAAATTGTTATTGCAAAATGTATAAAGTTAAATCGTACAATGATTATTTTGGCTTCATAAACCTGAAACTATTATCAATTTTCAAAATAAACATACAATGCATGTATAATCTAGTCGTAGTTTCTGTTTATTTTAAATACCGATATGTTTCATCTTATATATCTCAGACAACACTGGGTTTTACGTCTTCATAAAGGAGTTACTGAAGCTAAAAAAATGTATTGTATTATACTTAGTATGAAGTATATTTTTTTTTACTTCGAGTAAATTCATTTTTCATAAAACAATATGTATATATTTACTCAGCTATAATAATGTAATTTTTAATAGCAGTTTGCCCGACTCGTTTCCGATTTCCGACATTCCGATTAAAAATTACATTGATTATAGTCGAGTAAATATATATTTAATAATCATCATGGTTCACGAAATTATAAATACAAAAACAATATGTATTGTCAGGTAATATTTTTTATTGCCAGTATGTTTTTACTTTTATACAATAGATTTTTTTATGTAATAAAAAATAATCCATGACAAGTTAATTATATTATGTGTAAAAAAAACATCTTTTAAATTCATAATTCATATTAAAATTCATAAATATTGTGATCTCAAAACTATTATAAAGATTTATAGCTTGATAAAAAGTAGGAATATAAAAAAAAACAATGTCATTCATTTAACTTCTGACACGTGTAAATAATAGCTTAAATAAATACAGAACACTGGCAACATCCGGTCAAATTGGTCGCAAATTGTTACAGGAATGGAAGCGATCAAAGCCTCGACTCGGTTTCATAATTTAAAACTGGATTCTAGATAATAGTCGTAATAAGTGCAAAGAAAAATTAAAATAGGAAACCTTGTATAATGTGTTCTTAAAAATATTTTATAGCAAAGGATTATACAAACATGATTATGTTGTGTAGATGCAAGTTGGCTTCTAAGTCCTTCTTTATGTCTGTCCTTCTTCTGTATCAACAGTCCAGAAATGGATGCTGCTATCCCGACTTAGTTAGAGCTGCTCCAAGACTTCAAGCTCGGAAGCCACAGAATGATTTTAACTGACTAATTAATGATCTCAAATATGTGTGGATATGCTCTATGACATTATTATGTTAACCAGGTTAAGACATTTTAACATGGACTTTGCCTTGATAGACATTAATAAGATATATAAATAATAATAGTAGTGAACAATGTATGTACTTAAAGAGTACTCGCGATACTTTAGCGTCATACATATCTCTTATGATCAGTTATGATAAAAACTCGTTTTATGTTTTGTTATGCAGATGTCGCAAACATATTCTGTTTGCATCACAGTAACATAAACAAGAACGTATTTTTAAAGTGTATGTTATTCTTTAAAAAATCTTTTATTTACATCAATCCTTTTTATATATATCTGTATATCTTTGATCAATATGACATATTACTTTTATGTCACTTTGACATTTTACTTCATACATGCAGTTTCTCTGGTAAACTGAATCAGGAATAAAAAACAAAACCCATTTATAATTTTAAATAAAATGATAAACAATAAACTTATAAAATTTCAGAATAAAAACTAAAAAGCAGCACACAACCACGACGAACGACGGACATATGTAATTAATAGCTTAGATAAATACAGAACACTGAAAAAGGCAGTTTAAACATGTTACAACATGTGACAAATGAAAAAAATGAACAAACGCTCGAACTTGCTTTGTAATTTCGTGCTGGGATATTTCTACATAATAACAAGGTTTTTAAAATCATCTTATACACTCGAAGTTATGGCGTTTACATATTTAGCTTTGTAAAACATTTAAATATTTTTTATCCAGTCAGGTCTGCTGGTGGAATTTTTTTCCTAAATTAAATTTTGACGTACCGAAACCTGAGAGTCTTCTTTTATATAATAAAACTACGAGTCCGGCCCTAGAGTGGCACCAGCCCGAAAGTGTGTTCTGCTGTCACGTCTGTGCTAGTGCGGCTCCAGAGGGAAGACTGCGAGGGAAGTTCAATGCCATTTATTTTCACTTTGACAGTTCTCAATGCTGTATTATTTTGTCTGTAGTGCCTCAGTATCTGATTTTAATCCGAAAATCCCAATCCTTTTATATTTCATGTAAAAAACAAGAATCAACTACTGAATTTTGTAATCTTAGCTTTTAAGAAATATAAAACAATACTGTCAATCATTTGATATATGTCTCTGAGGCATTTACAAGCATCAAGTTATTTGTTTTCGCACAGTCTACGCGTTAACAATCACGTTACACTTGGCATCCCTATCTACTTGGTTAACAGAAATATTATTATTAAGAACATATTTTATTTTTATGTAGGTCTTATATTAATCAGAGCTTCTCAAACCTATAAAATTCAACTTAAAGTTTTTTTATGATTTATAATTACTTACTAAATAATTAACTTCTTGTCCGCAATTAAGAGAGAAATAAAAAATAGCATTAACAATATACAAGCGAATAAAATAAGTAAATTCTTATTGTAATAAAATAATAAAGTTCATTAAAAAACTTCTACACCTGTTCAATACGAAAAGCATTTTACAAAAACAGCATACATTTACCTTGTCTGGCATCTGTAAGTAATAGCTTAGAAAAATTCAGGACACCGAAAAAAAACATTAAATTTTGTAGTCACATATGACAGAAATGAAAAAGGTTGAAATTTCAACTTACTTTTATTTTTTTAGACTAGTTTTAACACAGATGGAAACAAAAAAATATTAAGGATAAAAATAAATGTATGTTGATGACTGAACAAGTGATTATATTAATATATTAAACTTAAACCCTTTTAAGTGTTGAACTGGCGTCTAAAAAAATCGAACTTTATATGCGAAAGATAAGAAACTGTTGGAGGTAGATGAAAATGTAACTGACTTACTCACAGCCATCTACTTCTTATGATGGAATGAATATATTAAGAGCAAAGCCTTTGTATCATGGAATTAAAACTAAAATGGAATCATCATCACATGTTCATCACATAGATGCCTGTCCCTGTCGGGGATCGAACCCGAGCCCCATTGCGTCGCAATACGTTAGGCGTCTGCGCTAACCACTCGACTAACGGGGCGGTAAATTATCTCGCGAAGATGTCTGTTGCGAAGACTTTTTGGGTATTCTAGTTTCAGGGCAATTTAGAAGCCAAGCCAAGCAAAACTTAAATAATTAAACTAAGAGGTGTCAAGGGACACCCGAATGGAACGAGGTTCCTTTCGATTAATGATTGAAGGAATTGTAATAAAAAAAAATACCTTAAAAGCTATTAATATTTTTTATAAACATAAAAGAAAATAACTAAATTAAAAAGTGGTAATCAATAAACCCGCGAGTTATTGTCGCGCCACCTAGCGGTTTCACTATGTTTATATAATAGATGTAGTTATGTTTCCCTAAGGTATAAATAGATGGCGTTGTTACAAAACATTACGATTATATTTGATCACAAATTTGTATTATTATTTTCATTTAAACTGTCTTATTTGCAAATTGATTCTAAAAGAAGAAACTCCAATATCAAATAAACAATAAAAAACTACTAAGCAATTTAATATAATACAAAAAATAATAATGATAGACATAAAAATACCTCGCTTGCTTTCTATAAGAGAGAGAGAGAGATAGCAAAACATGTCGTGCCAACTTTTGGTAAGAATTTTTACAGTCTAGCCTCCTTTCACAACGCGCGATAAGGAACTACGTTCCAAAACCTTCAATTACTAGAATCTAGATGAACCCCAGGCCCTCCTCGGTAGTAGTACGAGCCCGGAAGTGGGTACTGCAGGCACGTCTGGGCTAGTACGACTCCGGGGGACGTACTGACCTAATTTAACTAAGACCTTCAAAAGATAGTATATGGATAGGTGAGTCTCTCTATATACTATTTCAAGTGGGATAGTATATTACACTGAGGTGTGTTATATACTATCCCAGCCATATAGAATGCACGGGCCAAGTTGTCTTTACGGCCTCGTCACGTTTTTAGTACCGTATCATTCACCGCATGGTTGGCATCTGTATCATTTAGACTTTTTTGTGGTTATCTCTTCTATGTTCTTGCAAGATGAGGAATAAGGTTTTCATTTACTGTAACTCTGCTATATGAAGTATAACACAAAAAAAATCCTGTACTATTTTTTGTTTTATTATTTCTTTTTTTTCTATACCACCGTGTACTAAAACATCAATTTAATTATTTAACAGAGAGATATTTGATATATTTTTCGTAATGTGATGAAAAATATTATGATATTCATACTTACTTACAAATTTAAAGGAGCTACAATATTATTGAAACACTTAATTGTAATATGCATACATTAGAAACTAGTAACCGTGGAGCAAAGATGCTAAGCCAGTTAACCGCAATAATTAACTACTAGACTCCAAGATGCATCTCCTATCGGTACACTTATGTAGAGTGATGCAATAAGAGCTATGTTAAATTGAATTTGCAGAACATGGTTTATGAGGTGCCAGGTCCTAACGTGAGATGAAAAAGCATAAAAATGCCGTAATTTCGTATGCAACAGATACGAGGTTTATGATCCGGGCAGTGTTTACTTTCCAGTAATGGTGTTCCCGTGAGTGGCACTAAAGCTAGATAATATCACATTCTGTAAATTACTTTCAGCAGATAATTCGTATAACAAAAATTTTTGTGTTTGATGTTACATGCGTTATTTTAAAATAAAAAAATAAAACTGAATTTGAGCCATCTTTTACTTTATTGATTGAAACCGAAAATATTGGTTTAAGGAAATAATCGTGTTGTTTAATATATTATTTAAATTGTGCCATTGACATGAAAAAAAATTATTATCAATTCACAATACTTAATATTATAAACAGCACGTTAAAGAACGCGAACAATTTATTTTAATCGCTCGTTCTCGTCATTCTTGTCTGATATTATCATCGGCACTCAGGTTACATCGCATTTCTGGAGAATCAATTTCAAATTCTTTTCCATCCAAATTCAACATCAACCCGTACTTTTAACATCGTAACTAGGTTAAAGAAAAATGAAAACTTTCGCAATATGCTCCAGCAAAGTTTGTGATGCAGGAGTATTCCGTTATAACAGCTTCTTGGGAATATCCCTCAAATCCGTTAACTTTACTGCCAACATTTTGTATAATGAGTTTATACCGTAGGTGACAACATTAATTATCTTAAAACCTTATCTAATATTAAAACTGAACTATATTAACTTATACTCTTCACTTGATACATCATTTTGATTTTGTATTTGATACTCATTATAAACATCAGTATATTCAAAACTATATATATTTATTGCCGTGTAAAGCTTATTTAATTTTTAAATATAAATAGTTATATAATAATAAATAGATTTAATAATACGGGCTTGGTTTGTCCTCAGAAAAAACTGTTTGAGAGGTGTGAACGGTTTCCCAGAGATCAAATGTATATATATTTCTTTTTTGTTTTATCATAATATCTGAAAGACTTATTATTTTAAGACGAACATAGCAAAGATGTATAGTAGATATGGCACATAATGTAAATTTTTCTGTTAGCACAACTTAACTAAAATCGAATGACATTTTTGGGAGTACACCGCTCACTAATTTTGATTTAACAAAATTGTTTGATAATATCTATTAATAAATTATAATAACAAAACAATAAATTATAAATAATTAAATAAACGAATTACATTTATAAGACAATAAAAGGACATTTACATTTTACATTTACAAAACAAATATTTATATAAATTACATGTTTCTCTTACATGGTATTAGTAAGTAATTTTAAAATCTACAAGATTATAATAAAATTACTTTTTTTATATTGAAATATCTGACTGACACGTTTTATACAAAACAAAATAAATATTTGATTGTAAGGTTATGTAAATACTTTTTTCAAGCGGAAACCATCTTTATTTTATAAAAATAAAGAACTTTCATAAAAACGACCAATCAAAGGAATTTTCGTGGCTCATTTAATTGATGGACTTCGTTCAAGATGTTTTCGAAAGCACTTGACTGTGATACATATAAATATATTACCTTTTTCTTATTTTTCTATTGAATGACCCCTTCATAACGTTATACCAATGATAACGGGCTCCTGTTAATATTTTATAATAATAACGACTTTTATTACAGAACACGATATTTTGTTTATTATACATTAAATTTATCTTTGAGCATGAATACGTATACGTAGATGAAACAGACGTTAGTTTTAAACAGCTCTCACTCAATACTACAGTGTCGATTATGTTACTGAATACAAATTCAGTAGGCTGGCTATGAGAGTCAGTCTAAGGCTTGAGATGGAATGTTTTCTGCCTGTAATTATGCTAGTCTTAAAACCTAAACACAGCAGTGAACATACCGAGTGTTAATGAATCTTTTGTTTCTATATACGTTACCTTTAGTCGTATATAATTGTAACAATTTCATGAAAGGACTTTAAAAGATTACTTTCAAAAGCTTACTTGTTTTATAAATGTAAGCTCACCTTTGAAAATTCGTATTTAATGACAGGGGTTTATTTACTTAATGTGGCGCAAACTGTAAAGGGTCTGCTAGATTACCCCTTTTTACTCCAATATAATTTGTTACAAAATATAGGTATATATTTTAAACATAGTACGTACATTTCTAAAAATGTATATTTTATCTTACACTTATAAAACATATAAATATTATTATCTATATGTGTATCGATTTTATGTTCTAAATGTGAAATCTCTCCAGAGAGACGAGGGTGCATGAAAGACTTGCTTTATGATGGAAATTTAATGAGGGAGGAAGCTTTAAAAAGCTACTGACCATTACGCAAGACAAGAGAAGTCTGAATGCACTGTCCACAACCCTTTGCATTCTAAACGGTGTCTTGTCGGAACGAATGAACGGAGAATGAACGGTTATTCGAATTGCATGAACATTTAATTTTGTCTTGCATTGTTTCGGAATAAAAATATTCCACCATTTTATTTTTATAAAATTTAACTGAGAATTTTTTTTATTATAAATATGTAACATATTGTTATTATTATATGATGTGCACGGCTTCGAATGATTTGCATTTTAATAATAAAGAAAATTATAAATCTGTTCTTATATTACATTAACGCAGATTGAGTATAAAAGTACATTTTTAAAAAAATTTGTGACATATTTTATTAAAATTTTCAATTTATGAACTGCAGACTTTTTTGTAAATTTTCAAAGAGATATTTGTTTATTACACAAATATACTATTCTGCAATTCTAATAGCAAATCCTTTATTATTGGAATATTTTATTTCCAATAACAATACTAAGGTACTTTTGTATTGTTATATATATAAATAAGTAATGGGAATGAAATAATAATACTTTGACATCGTATTTTTCTAATGCGATTAGTTTTCGAGATATTTTTCGTATTTCTTATTTTATTTTACTGAAAAATAGGAGAAATAGTAAAAAAAATATCAAAGTAAGTAATTTTCAAAAGAAATAAACTAAACCTTTGAAAAGTATAACCGTCTGATAGTCAAAGGAACTTGATACAAATCATTATATTTATTGATAAACTTCACATTTTACAGTTCACTTAACGATGGAACCAGATTAATACGAAAGAAGAACAATATTTTTTTAGACGACTTTTAGTCAACATTATGTAAGTCGACTATTAAAACTAAACCGGAAACAAAAAAACGTATAACTACAATATCAGTTAATCATATCAAGTACTGACTCTGAGTCACTCTAACTCATAATCACTCAAACCAGTTGAACATATTTTGTATGCAACAGACATTTATATATTTTAAGATAATTTCAAGACATAAATATAAAGAAGTAAATCTATTTATGTAAATACAACATCAAATACTATTAATTTTATTAGACATTAATATTGGATAAGGTTAATATTTTAAACATTTATGATATTATGCCATGTATCATATTATTTCTTTCTGATAATTCCGGGAAATTCCTTCAAATAAGATACAATGATCCAAGTCAGTATGTCAAGCGTGAGTTCATTAAAACAAAATGTTATATAATCTGTGTACTATTTAAGACATCTGGAGCGGTTTTAACAAGGTGCTCAAGTCTTTTGAGTTAACATAAGGGTTTTTCTTTAGCTTGTTAATTAAACGAAAGCATTTCTTTACTTGTTTCCTGCAAGGATGTTAAAAAGACATTTGCGGCCAAAGGTGGCTTAATAGCGAAAGTTCTTGTGTGTGGCACGTTCATGAAAAAATATAGCTTCTATCTAAATTACATTACATTTTTATAAATGTTTCAGCATTCATCTTTAAAATGTATATATATTTTTGTTACTATCTAACAAAGTTTATTTTACAGTTCTTAATTCGTCGGTGTCATAGATCAATGATTGTAAATATTTATAAAATTTAACAATATACAAGCTTGATGGAGCTTTTAATAGCAATACCAATATTATCTTTTTATTTTTAATAAATATAAAATTTAAAAACCGTCAAGTGTTCAAATCCCTGATTTGAACCCGCAATTTCTTGGAAATCAATTTCCTAATGGAGCTACCAAATCGTCAAATATTTTCTAACACAAATATTAATATTTAAAACCTTTAATATGCTATACGGATTCATAGCCTTTATCACGTATAAAGTACAATCTTTAGATCAAAGGTCAGTTTTTTTTTCTGAAATAACTAATGAAACTCACCTCGGGTAGATTTATGTAGCTCAGACGAGTCTACCGCGTAATTAAATTTCTGCCCGTTTCAAAACCCCAACCTCTGTCTTGCAGCTTAACAGAATTAGAATATGCAGCTAATGCACATTTTATGTTGGTATTAATGTTATATTTAATATATTGGTCATACTATCGAATGTCTATGTCGAAACAATGTTGCTTATAGTTCTAAGTGCTATTAGAGGTTTAGGTGAGAGTCTGTGTATTTTGTATATTATCCGAAAATAATATCTGAAGGCCCGCAAAAAAAAATATTATTATCGTCTCAATCTTCAAAAATAGTCACTAAATTCGCTTCAGGTAAAGTGGCTATTAAAGCTGAATTCTAAGCCGGTCCTACTTGTTCGAAGCAGTCCTAATTAAAAGGATGGTTTCGGTTGCCTTGTTCTAGAGTACAGGAAGCCTAACGACTACCTAAAAGATATATACAAATATAGCCGTTACCTTAAAAGGAAAAACGTGTGAGAACGTCTGCAGTAATATTTCAAAGAGGGCATATTTACGTCGGCTTTCAGTTAATTTTTAAAATAACGGCATTCGTTATTTAATTTGTGATTTTATATAAATCTATAACTTAATCACTATATTTGAATATTTATAATATTCTATTAAAATATTCTGTCATTAAATAAATAAGATGTTTCAAGTTTGAATAACATTTTAATTGCTATCTCATTATACAATAATTATGACGTTTGAAGATCGTTCTGAAATAAATTATTATTACCATTAAAGATAATCTTTTGCCTGGTTATATAATAATCTATTAGAACATAGGATAATAAAAATCTAGCCACTTATAATTACAAATAACAATAAGTTTTTTCAATTTTCAAAAATAGAATCTAGCCATTTTCATTCATGCCAATTTTGCAGCTACAACGAAAAGCAAAGAGGGTTTCAGTAAAATCCGCTTTGTGCTATGAGTGTGGGATCTTGTGCCTGCTATGGCTGCATAATGCAACTAGAGTTTTAAGAAATACAGAATAAAGGTCAATTTGCAATAACAGTAAAAATGTTTTGTGGTCCACTGTTCGTACGTCCGAATCGTCTCGTCGCAACCTCTTCAGCCTTCATAACATAACCTGGGCTGTAGCTACCCCTTATGAATATGTTATATCATGTAAGTTGTTTGAGGATCCGAACCATCTTTTGTATCTTCTTATAAGTACTACAGCAGACCATTTTAGATATTTAATTTGAGTTCACTACTTTCAAATAACAAGGAAAGTATTCTAGTTGTTTTGTATCAAATTATATTGTATTTAAACGATTTCCTTAAAACAAATCCTAACAATTATTTGAGTTTTAATTGGTTTAGTATTTCGAGTATAATTGGACGAGCTGTCACTTGGAGCGATTAATTGAGCTTCCTTTAATAAAAGATCTTAAGGTGAGTGTACCTATTCGTATTAATGTTCTTGTTGGTGTAAGTAAGTTTTATAAATTAATGGTCTTAATTAAGCGTACAACGTGCGCTATTTAGTTAATATCTACTAAGTTATTGCTTAATAGCCGTTCAGTGAACATAGATTATAAATAGTTAGTATACTCAACTTAGACTACTGCTAGGTAATAGTAATTGAAGACATATATTATTCATATTCCATGTGTTTATTGAACAAAAACAAATATCCGTTACAACTCACTGTATACAAGTTAAAGACAAGTTCAGCAAAGCTATTAAGTTTTAAGTAGTATCGTTCAATTTTGAACCGGCTGGTACCAGTCTTCGATCTCGCTCAACATAGTTCAATCAATCTTTTGCAACACTCTTGCATTTGTACCTTGTTATATAATAGTACATTCTACATTCCTTCTTCTTCCATTCGTTCGAATTGGCAATTAACTTTAAAGTGCTTTAAATTTAAAGCTCAGTAGGAAGTGAGCTTTAAGTTTTTCAATATTAAAACTGATTTATTATATTATCAATGAAGTTAGACTTTAAATTTCCATATCACTAGCAGGACCCGAATCTGAGGCCTCTGGGAATTTGTCTACATCCTTCCGCAAACTGAGTTATTTTGTCATTACTAGTCTAAGTGGATTTAATAGTTTTTCCAAGACGTTAATTTATGTAAGAATAACATGGCTACTTGTTTATAAAACATGCGTATAAATAATTTTAAAAACAGTTCTGTCTATTCAGTTATTTATTAAATAACAACATCCTGTAACATAACGCATGGCCAGGACATTTAAAAAACGCCCGTGAGTTATAGCCTAGCCATTCGTTAGGATACAGTACTAGCAGTACTTTTTATGTCTGTTTTCCATTTATTCAAACAAATCCGCGTTGAACAATACCTCTGCTACAATCATTTTTAATAAGTAGAAAAAATATGTAGAAAGTGACTGGCTTTTGCCATGTATATATTTGCATTCAAATACATATCGCGTGTACAACAAAATATATATTAAATATTTGTTAATTGTTGAATCAGGTGCTAATATATAAATGGTAGTTTACTGTTGAACTTTTTTAATGTTTGTGTTATTGTAGATTTTAAATAAAATAAACACATAAATTTAGGCCTATTTTGTGTTCGTGAAAACTGTCAAAATGTGTAAATATTAATTAAAATTAGATTCATGTTCATTATCTCATAACAATAGTAAATGTTATTTAAATGGCTGTTTACAAAATAGAACGGAAATGCTTTATAAGTTTTATTCATTAAAGCTAAAGCATTGAAAAATATGAATATATAAAATATGAATCGGCCATTGCTTTGTCATTTAACTTCGTTCTAACATCTTAATTTTTAATGCAAAAGCTATGCAAATTTGGGAAATAGTAATTTATTTATTGAAATAATCAATTTACCCTACTTGTAAAACTTATGTATAACCAAATTTACATTATACTTTCTTATCTTTAAGTCTTAGAAAGTGTAAGCGGATAAGGTTTTTTTTATAATCGCTGCTAAGTTGAATAATCTTTCAGTGTAATGTTATTAAAAAAAATAATGTTTCTTTGTTTTTAACTGGAAATAAAATAATCTAAATCTGTATCTTGAAACGTATATAATATTGTTTTAGTATTATTTTACGCTAAATTTCATCTCAAATGCTAAATGAATAAACTAAAAGCAATAATTAGAGAAATAAGACAACATTATTTTAAGATAACTCTCTTTAAAGACACTTGACAAAACGGATTGAAATATTGGTTATTTAACGGCGAATATGTCAGGGTAACGAATGTATTGTTCTCTTAGTATAAAAAAAGTACATCAGCAATATAGCTGGGTGGAACCGCAGGAATTGCTCTGATGAACGAGCAATGCGGTTCTAATAACAATGCCTTTTATTTCTCTTTGCTAAAGTCCGGACGTGAGCACTTTATAAGAAAAATTCGAACGGAGAGAACCCATATATTATGATGTCGATTTAATTTGTTTTACTGTTTTTGTTAAGCGTTTTATTCTGATTAAGATGTCTCTGTAACTATGAGATGTATATATGACTATAATGAAACAAACGGCAGTTTTATTTATTTTTGTTACCAATATTGACATTTTTAATAGTTTTTAGTTTTTTAACCCCCGACTAAAAAGAGGGGTGTTATAAGTGTGACCTGTCGATCTGTGTATCTGTGTATCTGTGTATGTCGGTGGCAAATTTTGCGGCCAAACGCGTCGACGGATTTGAATGCGGTTTTGTTAAATCGAAAGCTATGCTCGTCGAGATGGTTCTTATCCATGTTTTGTCGAAATTAAAATAGTCGTCTCTAAGATATTGAAGTTTTATTCGTATTGGGGAGAGGTTCTTATGCAACAATTAGCTGTTCCCAGCGGCTTCGTCCGCGCTATATAGGAAAAAAAGCCTTGTTATGAAGGCCAAAAGCTTTTTACACTTACTCAGGTAAAGTACTTTATTAGGGATAGCTGTTGCCCGTGACTGCGTCCACGTAGACTGTAAAAAAATATATTTGTATGGCTTATGATCGTAGTCATAAAGAGTCACGGGCAACAGCTAGTGATAATATAAATCCCTTCATCATTGTGTTATTAGTGATTGTAAATAATTTTACCTCTAAATGTTTATATTTACTAATATTCGTATTTTGTGTGCCTGTAGGTTCATTTAGTACAATTCAGAAATCAGTAACATAACTTTAAAAAGCAGAAGAAAAAAATATTTTTTTTAAAAACTCCCTACAAAAAAAGACCTCTAAAAGGAATAAAAATAATATTATTATGTACTTATTGAAGTCGTTACTTCGGGGAACCGTTGTAAGTACGTTGACGATGCTATGACGATAATATATACTTGCTATAATATACTTGTATATTAAGTTCTTCCTTTATTAAACGGTTAATTTTTAATTTGTAAAATTTAAAACCAAACGAACATACCTAAAATGTTATCTAATCTGTGTTAAAGGTAAAGTATTCTTTTAAATAGGATTTATAATATGAAAAATATAAACAATTGAAAAATAAAAATGTCTACATGAATTCGAGATTCCTAGGATTACCCATTTTGTTGGCGTTTTAATCCGATTGTTGTCGGAAGCCGCGTATCCAATCATGATTTTTATTAACCCTCATTATTATTGAATGCTTGAACCTGCAATCACGATTGACTTAATTTATTATCTGTATTTATTATCATTTATTTTTTCCAAAACCTTGTATTTTGTGTCCCATTTGGAGTCAGGGTATTTTATTATTTAAAGTTTTTACATCTGCTCGGATATATATCTCTCTATACCATTGAATAAAATATTATAGTGTAATTTTAACAGTAGTTTAATTTATGAATGATGTTATCACAATACAAGAGACAATAAATGTTACAATAGCTTTAAAACTCGTATACGTGAATAGATGTTATGCCGCAAACAAATCTCATCGGACTCGATAACAGCATTAACGTGTGGCGAGTTCCAAACATTTTGATGGATATGCTAAACAAGAGAACATTATCTATCAGTCATTTGTCCGTATTGGAACGACATTGTTCCGATGAAGATTAAATTTAATCGCTGATCTTATTTCATGAATTTATACACGTTTCAGTCCGGCGTTGTTCAATAAACAAGCTAACCGAATAGTAAAGTTATCGGGAAGAATATCTATAAAAGAAAAAACACTATCTATTATCATTACTCATTTGATCTGAACTCAAGTAAGTAATAATTATTATGAAAGCCGTATCCACGACTATATCCTCTGCCCCTACCATTTATCATTAAAGTTAATTATATTTAACTGCTCAGTCCATTGGACTAATTAGTTGTCTCCAAAAAAATTAAGATAATTGTAGGGAGTGATTGCCTGGATTTATTTTCTGAGTTTCATTCTGATAAATGAAGCAAGGCGAATTCTTTGTCAATGTTTTCGTTTTCCTTGCGGATGACAATACATTTCTTGACTTTAATTTCCTTTGAGAATAAGTTTTCTTTTGTTGAATGATGTGTTTTTGAAAAGATAAGATTATTTCTAGTTAATAATCTTTTGCATTTTGTGGTGAGAATTTTTTATGAATAAGATTATTCGTATTATTCTATCTCTTTTATTATTTATTATATTTTCCCTTGAGTAAATTTGTAAAAAGAACATTCCACGGTCCCTTAAAAAGTAAATTTTTTTAAAAGTGTATGTACAATTAGTTAACGTTTTCTGGATGCATGTAAAAAAAAATCATACAATATTTCCCCAATAAATTAGGAGCTACACGTTGAGTGAAATGGGAACTATCATCATTAGTTAGGTATAACATGAATTATTTATAGGATGTGATCAGTTGTCTTCTGTCATGAGTTGATTATACATCCGCATATAATAGCACAGCGTCTCTGAGGCTATTGTACAAATACAATCTGGGTTTGCACTTCAAACAGCCCCTAATTATTCAATTGTGGGTTACGTATATTATTGTAGGATTTGTGACAACACGAATATTACAATGCTAACTGGATTCTGAATTAATAATATTAAACACCAATTAGTTCTGCGTTGTATACCTTTGGTATAGCCATGACCATTATAAACTGAAAATATTATGATTTAAATAATATGACAATATGACATGATGATAATATGACATGATGATAATATGACATGATGATAATATGACATGATGATAATATTGAGATTATGCTCATTAAAATATTAAGAAGTATCTTAAGCTTCGATACTGCAATATCATTTTGAATTGAAAACACTCAACATGGTTTTGATTTTAGATGTTTTTACGTAAAATATTATCAACATTTCAATAATAATAAAGAACTCAACGTATTTGTACAGTAACTCTAATAAAATGACTATCGTTATTTCTTGATTCCCGCTCACTTTCTCAAGACAGCAATACTTGGACATTGTAGGAAATGAAAATTAATGGAAGTCGTAAGTATTTTTTCATGTCGGTTTGAGTACACACCATTTCTACAGTTTTTGGCTCGGAATCATCATTTATTATTTGAGATGTGTATATATAAGACTATACATTAATATTAAAAATATATATAGCTCCTGTTATGACAATATGTACATACGACAATTCATGTTTCTATGGATTCTTTCATAAATTTGTTTTTTTAATTTGTATATATTATATTTTTTTTTTTTTGAAATAGCTCTGTAAAAATATAAATAAATATATATACTTAAGTTGATTCAGTGCTTCAAACAATTTAATCCTCTATTTAATACTAAAAAGTAAATTATCAGCTAAGGTTAGCGTTTCCGAAATTCCAAAATAGTTCCCCTTTGCAGACTAAAGTTCATTTTGGGCGCTCGTTCATTATCTTCAACTGACAGATTTGTGAGGGCCGTTCCATCAATCCAATTAGTCAGAATCAAGAAAAATCGCAAGAATATATTTAGCGGACAACGCTTTCATGAATTTTGCCTCGTGTCTCGAAATTATTTAAGAGGATAAATGTATTCCGGCGAAAAAATATTTAATATTTACAAAGTTGTCTTATTACCGTGATTAAATTTATCATTAATATTGTTTTTTAGATTGCCTTATTTAATTTCGTAAGACATAAATGTCTTTTAAGTGTTGGCTGTATCTGAGCAAAATGTTTCGTATTTATGTTAATAGGGATGAGTTTATTTTTTTTTAAAGACGAGACTGTATCTGATACTGGAGTTTTAACTTTTCAACCTCAGGTTTATTATTCAGTCTACAACCAAACTTTAAGGTAGAACTTGTACATTCATTGTTTTTGCTAGGCGAGTGCTAATTCCAACTCATTCGTAATTTTCGTCTGGACGATGTTTGTGCATCCAACCTCTTGAATAGGCTCGTCCGAGTCGCTTTCAGCGCTTGATGAAACACAAACTATGTCAGTGGGTACCTAAATTTCGGACCTTGTTTGCAGAACCAAACGAACAGCCTTGTACTCAGTTAATAGAATTTTAGGCTATCTATAGACTCAGTCTTTATGAAATCACTAGCATTTATGTTTCTAAAATAAGATGTTCTGTGTATGACGATAGAAATAATATCGATTTCAAAAACAAATCAATCAATCTTACAGTTTTTGATATATAATTCATGAATGCCGTAGCACACAAAAGCTCTAAATATGAATTATGTTTTCAGGCTATGTACAAAACCCATTTACAAATATTTCCTTATTAAATACTACCTTCATATAAAATTATTAAATAACTTTACTGTTTAAAAAAAATACAATACGAGCCAAACGAGTTATTCTGAATTTTCAATACCATATGGTTGTTTCATTCATAATAATTTGCACTTAAGTAATATACTCTAGATAGCGTCGCAGCACTTTTGTGGTACCTGATTTACATAATAACCAAAGTACGACCTCTTCTTGCTTTCCGCATTCAAAGTAGAACTGTGAAATCTACATATTAAGGTCTCATTTCCTCTAAACTACTCCCGATAAACAGATGTACATTTGATCAATTCTCATATGGAAATTCAAGATATTTGAATATCTTAAGAAGTTCCGAATGTTTATTCATATAATCTTCTTAATGCACCTTTAAAGAATATTTCATAATCAAACTTTTGTTAGTTTTTTTATCGAGGAGATTAATTTTACTGCTACAGTTTTAAGAATCTTTTAGTAACATATTTTCTAATTACTCTCAATTTTATATATTTTTTAATATTACACATGTCTTCTGATTGACAAAGACGATCAATACTTTTTATGATTCACATACTTCATGAAGCCCCCTTTTTATCGATTGAACGAAATACCAGTTATAATAGATTCAAACTTGACTTAAGGTAATGGCTGTTCTATAACATTAAATATTAATAAAGTATTTTAAGATAATAAATCTTACCGATTAAAAAAAATGGAAAGACCCACAAGAAGAAAAACAAGTTAAATGACCTTCTTGCAGTTACATTAAATTGGAATGCCTTGAGGTGGGCGTTTTTATAGAGTAGACCGAAAATCTCACAAAAACCATCAGACCGATAGTGTCGAATAGCGCTGATAGGCAAATATGCGTCCCAAATCATGACCTAATATAAGGCAATTTATCACCGACAAATCTTTGTGCGTCTTCCATCAATCTTGGGCTTCCTTAGCATTCAACACTCCTACTAATTATTGACGATCGTGTCTTGACAGTTTACTTGCGGGTTCCAATACTTTTTTCTATCGAGTCTCGAAGGGAAAGTTAATAAGGGAATTATTTTATACACCCTTGGGCTTGAAACCTTAATGTCGGAGGATTATAGTGTAATTAGCAGTTTATATTACGATAATAATGTCGTAAATAAGTTCACATCATAACATACATTGCATAATAGCAAAGTATATGAAGTTATTATTAATATAATTGAATACGCCTTATGAACATGTTTATATAGTTTGTACTATCGTATGACAAACAAAAGTTGTAGTACAGAAAATGTTATTCTTATTCGAGAAAAGTAAACACATCACTGCTAAAGAATACGTACTGTTTTAATTGTAACATTCTTATTTCTGTATTTGCGAGCGCATTTTATATAATGAGTTTAATACACATTTAGTTTACTATAAACAGTTTCATAATCTTATACACATATACTGAATACTAATGACGAAATAAATATTTGTTATTTGGTTTGGTCTAACGATCGTCCCCGTAGTGGGACCAATTCTGTATTTGCATTGGTGGGACTTGTTCCATGTCTGGCAGTATCTACACTGATTAGTTGATTTTAACACTGTCTTGTCTATGAAACATACATCCATTGGTGAAAATCCCTGCAGTCATTTAACGTGACAACGCTAGATATAGCGGGTCAACCTCTTACAAATCTAAAACAAAAACAAACTGACGTCCAATAAAAATCTTTATTATTCTTACTACATCTTATTTCTATTACAAAAACACCATCTATTTAAAACCTTTTAACAAGTTCGTGATATTGTGAATTCAGTGGATTTTGATTGGTCCGATAGTTCATTTCGAATGTACTAACCAAAGGGCAAACAGACAGGTGTCACTGGCTTCGAACTTGGTTAAAAAAAATAGTGAGATCGTTCGCTATTCCCGCCGAACGCTGTGTCGGCATCGGCACTCACGGGCGCAAATAAAATGGAAAAATCTGAGTCCCTCAAATCCCCTGAAGGTCTCTCCTCTCACGTTCCATACGCTCGTCTCCAGCAGATCACGAAACAATAAACATTGCTTACTTCGCAAGCTTAGAAAAATGATCACTTTTGAATTAAAACATTGTATACGCGTCTATAAAATGTTATTATAAAATGTTATTAAATTTTATAAATTATAAAATATATAAAATGTTAAATCATACATTGAACCCAATAAAAATTTATTGAAGAGAAATATATTTTTTTATAATTCATTTTTGTTAATTCTATGAAATAAATTGTTGAAAGTCGTTATTTTTATATTCAAACGTGATAAAATATAGAAACTCTTTCATAAATATTTTATATACCTAGAATACTAACGAATTTAGCTTACGTAAATATACAACGTAAATAAATTTTGTTGGTAATCTACTTCCTACTGAAATAAGTACAATACTGTATTTTAATAAAGAGAGAAAATACGTGCTAACAAAGTTATAGCGTCGTGTATTTCAATATTCTTGGGCACGTAGTACTCCTCATTTGCGTTCACCATACATTTTGCTTTGTTGCACACCAGCTGGTAAACTGTACGCGAAATTAAGACTAATAGTTCAGAAAACAGAAACTATATTAGCATAACTTTTGTTTAACTGACCTTTTTATTTTGCATCCTATGTCCTACGTATGTTAGTTATACTTTTTAGCTGTTTTGGAAAATCCTTAAAGCTCTATGATGCAGAACTATTGGAAATAATGTTCTTTATATGAAAAATTAAAAATAAATTCATTATAAAACATGACTACCTATGTTCATATGGTGCATATATAATGCAGGTATTATAAGTTTTATGATGTTTAATTAAAACCTATTCATATGACTTCTATTATGCAGAGGGATAGTTAGAAGACAATCATCCTAGACTAGACTTGACTAGTAGGTGATCCATGTTATTAAATATAACATAAAAATATTTAAATTACATTTTATTATATAATAATAAACTATTCTAGAAACTTCCAGCAAATTTAGTTCTCTTAGTTTAGTACTAGAAGTTTCTGGATAAACATTTTTTTTATGAAATCTCTCTGTCTTTTATGTACTGAAGATAATATTGGTTGTCCTTTTATCTTTTTTCGGGTCGTTGGATTCATAATATTTATAAATTCAAGTAGATTCGGATTGCACAGACCGAGAAACATTTGAAGTTAAAAATTAAAGTCGACAACAAGAACTAGTCTTAAGGTATAATTCAACTCTATCTCTTACTATATACTAAATTATACCAGTGACTGTGCGCTTGCGATCGCTAGATAGATAAAGAATCAGGTCAACGACCTCATCACTTTCCGCCATTTTGTGAATAGATAGTATTATCGCGATTTTGGAACACAATTGTTCCACTCCTTACTGAATAAGATCTTATTAAAAGGACATAAACAGATTAAAGTCAAAGAAACTCTGTAAATTAAATCAGTTTTTGTAGTGTTGAAACCTTAATAAATAATTAAATATATGTATTGTATATACGGTACATTATATTAAATAAATGTAACTAAATTAAAGGAAAAATTAAAGTCATTCGAAGAAAATACGCAATATATTTTTTATTTTTTTTAAATCAACTGATGTAACTCTTTTTACCTTTCTCTATAACAGCTCTTACGCAATTTAAAAAAATAATGCCCTAGTACTATTTCTATATATAATATTAAACAATCATATCCTTATGGATAAAATAATTTAAGTTTTGGTATTTTGAAATATTTTGTCAAGTTTACCCGGTCATGGAATTTAAAAGCTATTAACAATGCTGAATTCCTCATTCTGATTTGCCTCTCATATTAAGAGCAAACTACGTAATGTCGGTTACGAGGCATTCGATTTCCATGAATGATTATTCAAATCCAAATTCCGAGCGATTTTAGTCGACCACATTTGGATACAGGGCTTATTATTGCTTGGTTGAATTCAACCGGTCAGAATTTATCTATGTAGTCTGCTAATATGAGTGTTATTTGTTCCGTAGTCAATACACCGACACCGCGTGTCAGATACATATCAATAATAATTCCAGACGCAAATCAACTCAAATTAACTAACACTGAAATTATGAAATTAATCATTGGTAATCATTAAGGCATTTGTTTAAATATAAAATTGTCTTTCACTTGTCAATGTAATTTGACACAATTCAATTATTATTTATTAATTATCGCTAAAGAAATAACGACGCATATACTGATTGCTGATTGGATGTACATTGATTGCTTTTAATTTTGATTCGTTTCTATATAGTTATTATATATTAATGGCTTTCAATTGATTAATGGAAGCCCATTGAATAAAAAGTATCAAGTATTTTCGAGAGATGTTTTTAAAAGAATAATAACTTACAAGACCAAAACAATATTTCATGAAGGGTTAATACTCTACTAAGAACAAGGGCCATCATAATAATTACTTAAATTAACATAATGTTAAATTAAAATATCATCGGAGTAGGCGTCTATTAAACAACGTTATTCTTAAGTAAGATTGATTAAAACAGAACATAATTTTTCAACGAAAGGCTTGTTAAAAATACGAAGCTAAACAGAAAATTGATGTCACCATTAAAGTAATTTAAAAGAAAAAGCGGATAGCGCCACTAAACGCAGCGGGACACTGTAAGTCGCCTCTCAGCTCGGTGGGCGACTACATTAATAATATCAAAAAGAATTGTCTATTATTTTTGACTAGTTTTATGTTGCTTAAAAGAAATTTAGGTAATAATATAAATAAATTGATTACTATTAAAATGAAAGTGAAATAGCCACTAATAACTTACTCATCTCAATTTTAAATAAAAATAAGTTACGGTTTTAAAAAAGAAAGAACTTTTTGTCAAAATAACAATAAGGAAAAATATTTCAATGGAGACCGTAGAAGCTTTAGAAATTATTTATTACTTAATTTAATAACAAAATATATTTTATTATTTTATTTGGTGTAATAATAACATTTTAAATAATAAATATTTATAAGACGTGTATGTAAATATATAATTTTATTTGTGTATTCAGTTCTTGAGTTGACATATCTGTAAAAGAAATATCCTTTGTAGGTCTCTATCAAAATCACAGACCCTATTAGTGAGATTGGTGTGCCGTCCTTCCAGGGAATTTTCCCTTCACTATCAGCCTTATTGAGCTCGAACATACTTATATTTATTAAAATAGACAAATAAAATGTTCTTTATTTTCATACACTTTGCTTAAAATATTTAAATTATGCAAATAAAATTTAGTATATATTTAAATTTTCTTGTTATTGCCTACATTACTGATCATACATGAAAAAGGGTTTTGTAAAGTGAAGTTGTATGTCTGTCCATCTGTGTAGCCGAAATATGTCCCACAGTGCATCGACAAAGAGCCCTTTTCCACATATCTGTGATCTGTCTGTTACCTTCGCGATAATAAATCTTTAAATCCTTGTTATAGAATATGCCGAAAAGGTATTTTGCTTTTACTAGGACAGATATGCCAATGAGAATCATTTTTAAGCCAAATGTATTTTGTTTCAAAAAAATAATATATGTATTTATGTTTAAAGAAAGTGCTAAAAATATAATACATGTAAGTAAGTAGGCTTGTAACATGACGTCACCTCATTATTGTTTGCCTATGAAATATAGGGTATATTAAAATAGAACACTTAAACAATAGAAAATAGCCTCAGGACGCGTTATTAGATAAAAGAACCGAGTTCAGTTTTGTCTGAATAAAATAAAACTGTGCGAAAATAAATATTTTTTTAAAATAAATAGGATGAATAATTCAGATTTTCGAAGTTGAATCCGAAAACTAATTTAAATATAAAGACCATTTATAACAAATTCAATAGCACAAAACAATCCAACAGTTTGGCAATAAAATACATAATAACGCGCTCCATAAAAAACTGTTTTTGGCACGATTGCTCTGAGGGAATCAATCTACTAGCAATTGGCGCATCCACTGCGGAAGTAGCCGATGTAAACCATTTAACTCTCATTATATATCAACGGGAGAGCGAAATAAATGTGCCAAAAATAATCCACCCCGATCTTGGCGTCGGCATTTCCCGAGGGGAAAATTCCTAGATTTAGGTGTTTCCGTTTCGCGCCACGTATAGGCAGCAATCCTATAGACAGGAATTTCCAATCTTGCCGGAAATCAGCTAGCACTGGCAACATTGAGGAAATTTGGTTTTTCCAACTTGGAACTTGAATATATTATATTATTCTTCATGCTTATATTTGCATTTTAAAATTTTAAGAAATAAGAAATTATTATCTAAGTATAAATATCATAATTGAGTTATATTATTAACTTAATTCCATGTTTTATGCAACTACCTTTCTAAAGTAATATTTTAATAAAACTATATAACCTTTAAACATCTAAGTATTTTGATGTTATTATTTATTTGGTCAGTGATATGTAACCATGTACTCTTATTTTAAATAAGTTAGTCCTCTGACACGCCATCCATCAGGCTTTCAAGGCCTATGACAAGAGCTTGCTTTCTTCATGAATATTTATTGCGCTGTTTTTACTTAAACCTTGTGTCTGCAGAACTTCCTATCCACTCCAACCTATCAACTCTTTAATTTAAATATAATTTAAAATATATTTTATATTTTTATGGTAACAATGATAGAATTCTAGGTCAGGTCAAATAATATTCTGACTTATTGATATACATAGATGTAGATATAAGTACTTATATATACAGACATGTATATACAGACAAATATATACCTATATATGATCACTTCAATACCTTACACCGGTTAAGTATTTATCAAAGATTCGAGGGTCCATATCAATGTGATTGCAATTATAAACTTTTTTTTTTACAAATTAAAGTTTTTTTTTTTTTTTTTTGTTGCCATTGTGTAAGAGATACCAATAGAGCGAAGCAAACTTTTGAGTGACATGCGTACAGCTTTTTGGGATGATACTTCTCTTTTCGGTGGATGGAGCAAGCGTGACGTCACTTTCAGACTTTCCAATCCAGAAATCACTAATAATTATATAGGTCATAAACCACACACACTAAGGATCAATATCACTCCGCGAGGTCAGATGTTTGATCAAGTTAATAATCGCTGGCTTGTTGATCTTTAACATGGCACACCTTTATATGAAGTCAAGTGAACTAAGTTGATATTTCGGTATGCTCGTCCACAAGTGTGGTCAATAATCCAAATTGGGCTTGATTTGTTATTTATATATGTACTTATATAATAATATATTAAACACTTGCTTAATTGTATACGTATACGTACGTATATATTACATTTGTAACAATAGACGGATAATGTTGGTGAGATTGATCGAAGATCATGTACACCAATTTGCGGTAAACACAAAAAAATACAATACAATACTTATATATTATTACTATCAATTTTAAAATTTTAGATAGTAATTATCTAGAATATATGTATAATAAGATATTTTACAGTGTTAGATATACGTAATGTCAATTATAGTTTCCAACTCAGATCAAATAGAATAGAAAGGATTCATTTGCAAACAAGAAAGTTATTTTTATTGCAAAATTTAAGAAGCAAATAAGTTTATTCGGATGGCATCTTTGTTTTGTCCAAGTTCTTTGATCAATCATGACAAATTGTGTTTTGTTTTAAGAGCACCCGCACCGTAGTTTGACAGTTGTTTACTGAAACTTTTCTTTGTCGAAACAGACGACTAACTTTGAATTAGTTCTTGATGTTAGATTCATATTTTTACAGTGGTAATATAAAGTTTTTGAGCTGTATTTTATTAATGATTAAAAGTGTATGCGCTTTTAATGCAGGTTTAATATTAATGATAGCTTTACTTATATGAAAAAAAATGCGTAATCAGTGCTTTTAGAGATTAATACAGTTGCATAATGTAATTAAAATATATCTGTTTGCAGGAGGATACGAAGTTTCAAAGGTAGGTTTGTTTTGGTTTTATCATTATTGTTTTCTTATAACAAGAGAAATTGGGCAGTCTTTGTTTTATACACAGTGGCTTTATTAGGGCTCAGCCAGGGATAGGATCAGTTCTATCACATCATGCGACGAAACGTAGGTAGTTAGTGGTAAGTGGGTACATTCAGTGCATCTTCACCACTCCCTCTGGGGGAAGCAACCATGAGCTTTGTTTACGCTTTATAAATTTTAACATAAAAACAATGCTTATCATTCATTTCGTTCAAAAATGAAACAATAGTTTGTAATTGAAGTTTTAAACAACACTTTTAAAAATCACTTCATTTCGAAGATCAACAAATTTTTTATATAAAATAAAACTGTCTATGAAATTTTGTAATAAAATGTATTATCCACTTTATGAAAGTAAACTGATAATCTGCTTTAGATTTTTTGTAAACATCGGATTAAAAATACATGTCGAAAGCTAACAATCACCTTCAATAGAAACAAATTTTATGATTTACCCGTTTTTAATTTAATCCGACATACGTACATAATTTGTCTAATTTGGGTAATTTACATAATCAATGGTTATGACGTTGTTAACTTATTAAATTTATTCATGTTTGTACAAAAAGATATAACTAAAACAAATGTATATAAACGGCTTCGATATCTTATTATTACACCATATTCCATTCAGTTCCTCGATATTTCACGTCGGGCTTCCATAAACGGGGAATGCCTTGGAGGCCGCAGGAAATATGGCAAGCAATAAAAATGTCACGTCAGGTCATCAGAATGTAAAGCCTGCGGCGTTTGTCGCAGATGTGCCTGAATCAATGAAAAACGCCTTCTTCGTGCCTCACATCAATATGTCAAAAATGGACTTTTGAAAGAACTATTGTATATAACATTTGTTTCTATGTCGCTTTGTTGAGGCTTAATCTGATCACACCTGCTGACTAAAATATTGCACTTTGAACTATTACTGCGGCAATAACTTTGGATTATACAGACGTGATGAAAAATATAAAATTTGAAAACATTTGAAGGTTTGTTTAATATATTCTGTTAATAGTTTTATAGTCTGTTAATAGTATAGAAACTATTTTGATTTTAAACCAGTTAGTACAAAATAACATCAAGTAATATACGAGGTAGTTCTTTGTTTTTGCGGAACTGATATTTCAAATAGTTTTAAGAACAATGACTTAAGAGTAGTTTTCATGTCGGAAGCGGTATTACACTGAACATTAGCTTCAACGATAAGGTGCCAACACGAATTGGTGCGAGCACGCAAGGTTGCCAACATTAGAATCATGAACATATTCTGATTCATTTATTCGTTATATCTGGGATGATTAACTTATATTGTAACAATTATTTTATAACATTGTCTGATCTATACTAATTTTTAATTTGTATTTTTTTTAATACCGTTTAAATGATGAAATTCAATAAATTTTATTCGATTGTCAGCTTCTAAATAAAGATGGATATTTATATAAATGTTATAAAAAACTTATGGCAGTTTCCTCATTTCTACTTAAAAGGAAAGCTAGATCGATCAAGCATCCCATACATGTAAATCGCCGCCTTTCTATAGGAAGCAGTACGTCAACGCCCTTCAACGCCCTGGTAATAAATTAAAGAGGGTATCTATTGAGGACTTTGATCTACATCGAGATTGCAACGAGAGATTGCATAATAAACTGTCGAAACATCCTATTGTACGTGAATTATGATCTTATTCTGTTAAAAGATGTTGCCTCAGCGCGGAATACAGACGCATTGTTAAGTTGAATTGAGTTAATGTTGAGTTTAATGTGCTTAGCACTCAGTTTAGTTAATTTAGGTATTATTCTCAGACTAAGGATGATCTTTGTTATAATTCTGAGTATTTGTTACAAAAATGGTTGTATTTAATATTAATTTTGCTTTACTTATAACCTAAGGGTTTGTTTTATTGTACATAATTATTTTAAATATCTCTTATTACCTCAATCGTATATTTTGTAGAGCGATATTAAATTAGATTTAAGATATTTATTTATGACATATTACCTACCTACCAAACAATTCATAACTTGATTTTGAAACTACCAACCCAATTTCTAAGTTATGAACAAATAAACTTTATTATTTCCTTAAAAGGAAACTTAAGCTATTCCTCAAATTTTGGCTATAAAACAGTAAAAAACTTTAGGAAATATGGCCTCTTTAGGGCGTCGACAATGTCAATTGCCTGCCATTTATATTTTGTCATGTAATAAAGCAGTAAGTTGAGAGCGCGATGTTAGTTATTTCCCTTATTTGTCTTTTTAACCCCTAGCAAAATAAGCTGTGGGACACGGAACTGATATATTATATGTGTGAGTTTGTAAGTCTATACGTGTTCGGACTGAATTCCTATCTTTTGTGTTGGGATAATTTTAACTCTTAAAAAATATTAATTAATACGAATATATGAATATTTTCTTTTTGAAACGATAAAAAGATTTCTTCACTCTGTTGATGGTTAAATGTGCTTGTTATATATTTGAAATTTGAAGTAAACCGAACTAGAATATATACTTCGATGCTCTCATATTAGATCTGCGAATGTAGGTCGAAGAGATGGCTGCTGTGTGGTTGCGGCATTTCTGGTCGACTGCGGAAACTTGTCATCGACAGCCTTCCTCGCACGTCATTTAAGATGAGGCTGTAACTTTGTACAGCTAAATGGAAAAATCGTGGATCATATTTGTAATCAATTCTAAAAAAAGGTTTAATATCATATCATAAAAACTACCTTTGCTATATACTTTTATAGATGTAAACAAGAATCTATACTTCTTTGGTGACCTTTTAACATTTTATAGGGTGCTGACGTAGATCTTGTTATTTATATAAGACTCCCTTGAGAAATCCGACCAATAGTGCTTGAGGCGTGTCTCGTTTATCTCAGCAATCAAACAAACGACACGATTATGAAGTTACTTACTTTATCATATTTTATTGTATGTTTTTAATATAAGATCTGAGAATATGTTGCTTAAACCTCACGGACAATATTCTCAATTACATTTACGACTAATAGGTTTTAGTATTTCTATACAAACATAAATATAGTACTGACATATTGATTATGTAATATTCAATAAATTTAAAAACAACCTATTCGAATAGAAGATTTAATTAACCTTTCAGGGTTCTAAAATCATTTCCAATTTTTATAACAACATATATCTTTATTTCTACGAATTGTAAATCGTAGACTATTTTAGACTTTTAAAATATAGTATATGTATCCAATAACAGACAGACATACCAATTAAGAACACGTACCAATTAAATAAAAAGTTATCCACATTACCGAACGTGTATAGAGAAACGAAATAAAATGTTGTTTCATTGCTTTATTTTTATTTTGAACGACAGTGTGTTGTCAATAATATAATTGGTGCCATATTATTTTTAATGGAAGAAGTGTACACGTGTTTCTTTATTATACTTATAGATATGTAACATTTATTTAAATATAAATTTTCCTATGCTTAAGGTCATTTGCTTCAGAAAGTCAGTTGCAAATGCGGTGTCATTCTTGAGAAGCGGGACTTGTTTTACGTAAAACATTTGGCCGTCCAAAGTCATTCTTTTGGACTTCCCCTGATGTTGCAAGAGATTTAGCGGCGGTGGTTTAGAAACCAATATTCCTTGGCCCTGCTACATTATAAAAAAAGGAAAAAGTAAATTGATGTGAATGCTATCTCTTTTACTCTTTTACACGCTTCACGAAATGCAGCTATAATAGCTATTTTTATGATGGAGTATACGTGGGAGAGTGTACCTGCCAAGGCCCGGTACAGGTATATATTATTTTGATCAAAATCATCCTCTTCTTGAGTCAGAGGGTGTTGCAATTGCACCCATTGCCTCCCCTCTCCATAAGTACCAACATACTACATTAGTAGTACATTGCCTAACCTCAACAATATCTACTTTGACTACCAGATATATTTTGTACTGTACGCTAGACATTATTAATGATTTTTGTTAATCAGATACAACAAATAAAACGGACAATTTGATTTTCATGTCATAACTATTTCACAAATACAAATAAAGTTGAAAAGGATATTTGAATAATATGTTAATTTACTGTTTAAATATATTTAATACATGAATACTCGTTATAATAGAATACGCCTCGTTAAACAATTTTTTAAATTACCATTTGATAATTACTATTATTCATGCGTTTAACAAACATACGACAGCGCTAGTGTGTTATATATGAGTTGTGTGTAGATTGGAGCTTTGCTGTTCTATTTTTTTGTGTTTATAGCATATGATGATTTTTTAAGGACGGCTGTTAGAAAGTCTATAAAACATATTAGCAAGATTAGTGTGTAGATAAGCTTAATAAGTCTTTAATCTTATTCAATTAATATTGCTATTAATCATTTATCAAAAATTTGTTTGCTAATATTTTTTTTATATATTTTCATTATAAATTAATTCAATTAAATTTTAAAAATATACATGATTTTATGATTTAAATAATAATGTAGAAGTTTAATTTTTAAAACCGAGTAAGGGTACCGTTCTCACTGGCCTTTGTCTAAAATAAGTAATATCGTTGAGAATAAAAGGGAATATTTACTCCGCAAAAAAATGACAAATGATATCACTTTTAGTTAAAAAGGCAAATAAACATTGATAAAAGCCTTTTCTCTTCCGGCTCGAGTCACACCGACTGGACCTCCGTTCATCCTATATATCATCTTTTCAACATTTTATCGCGGCACGGTCGAGAGGACTCGGACAATACTATAAACATTGTTGATGTACAAAAAAAAACATTAAATATATGACCATAAATGGAGTATGAGTAGAACCTAACATTTAAAAATGTGTATTTATTATGTGGACTACGTTTATAATTTTCTACACGTCTTTCTTTTATGAACTGGCCTTCAATTGCTTGCAAGCAAATAACTTACATTACTAATTAGTGTATTAAAATCTCTTAAATGAGATATGATAAAAACTAAAATGTCCTTAAGGATGTTGTTTCTAAAGCATGTAAAATGTATATTTATTTTTAGATCAAAATCCTTATTCAAAAATGGAACTAAAACAAATCTACACACCCTCACAAATCTCTGCTATCTACAACATGCAGATAATATGAAACTATATTCATACGTAGTGGAGTTTGCAAAATACTCTTTATGTGAAGGCAATATGAGCTAAGTATCCTTTCTGTACAGTATACAATGTGTCGCTCGCATTTTCTCCGGTTTTCTACACGGTTACCTCCCGAGGCACTCAATGATATACATGAATACAGTGTCCGGCGGAGATCTTTTCATCGTTTATCGTACGACACGGATGACAGCACATTCACAAGGACTCTACCTTCACTAAATTTCTAGATTAAATAGCGCTCGTTAAAGTATAAGTAATTATACATTATAATAATTGTGTTATTAGGAAACAGTTAAATAATATATACTGTCAATAATGATTTCATAATAATACAATATTTCAAAATGGTAAACACACTAAGTTATAGTTCCCGTAGATTGTTGCAATTATTTCCATCAAACTTTAATTAATGAAAACCCAAAACCAGTCTATCAAACTTAAATTAATGTTGTAAGTAAATTAGAAGTGGCAACGTTGTAGCTTACCGGTTTCAGAATATTATATAATATACTCTCTTTGTCTGTCCGTCTGTTTACTGCAGCACTGATAAATTATATAGATAAAAAAACCTAACGTATATTGTATTTCTTAGTACCTTTAGTAACTACTAAAACCAATGTTTATCATGTCTCACTAACTACCTGTATATTCATTTGACACCAATTTTCACGTCACTATATTGCCTCCATCAGTATGTCACTGTCTCTATAATTTAAACGTTCTTTATCTAGTATACTAGTTATTTCTTATTGTTAGCTGTAATTACGTTTACTAAATGAAACTTCATTTTGGAACCGTGTTATTCTAGGAAGGCCATCAATATTTAACATATACTTAAAAAACTACATTATTTAATTTTGAAAATATCATAGCAGTGGAATATATTATTATAAAGAGTAAACATTTTTAAACCGACACACATCAAAAAAAGAGACGATAATAAGTATTCTAGTTGGATTATCGTTTAATGGTAAAAAAGACTACCCACCCATAGTTTTGATTGATCATTTGTTCTTTGTTAATACGACTAATATAATTTTTGTCATATAAAAAATATGATATAACATAATACAAAAACATAACTAAATACATAAAATCGCAAACATTAAAAATTTTGCGGTTACCTGTTTGTTACCTCAGGCCTTAACAGATCAGTCAATCTGGATAAGTCTCGTAAGTACCTATATAATATGGATTAACGTCTTTTTTACAACAAAAATATGTAACTTAAATAGGTATTTATATCATTTCTTTTTCCTTATGATAAGCATTGCTATAATATTTTTATTTATTCAACATTTTTTGCTGCCTACACATTTCAGTAAATATAAAGAAGAATTCTTTGAAGTTCATAATAATAAAAGCTGGGTATCAATGTTTTCCTATGACCCAAATAGCAGAGTGCTTTTATGTTATTAGTGACAATAAAGTTGTTAGGTAATATGGATCAGTTTAGTTAATCTAATGCGTAGTTTTAATAATCATATAAAGTTCAACTCTAAATCTATAATACAATTTTTAAAATAAATTAAAATTTTGTTTCAAAAAGAATAGTAAGTAATCATGAGAAGACTTAAATTTAATAAACTTGATATTTAATTTAGTTAGATAAATTATATAAGTCTATTTTTGTTAGATATGCTTTGTATAATTAGTCGCTAATGCGAATATCTAGATTTAATTAAATTAATATTTATAACTTAATACACTAAAACAACATTAATTAATTAAACATACCTATATATCTCATTTTCATGATATTACCTAAAAAGAATTGTAAAAATTAGTATGATAGCATAATAATTTATTCAAAGAAAGAGAGCCCATGCAACAAACGCGCCATTAATAATTCAGGCTGTATAACGTTTGAGAGAGTTTTCTTTGTGAGTATGGACAAGAAGTCTTATACTTTTTCATTCCAGATCCTCCGCACACATTCTCATATTGTTTATACAGGGAGCTCCGAGGTTGTAAATCATTTTAATAATTGATTCGCTTGAAATATTTATAAAGTACCAGAAGGTGTTTCGGAGAAAATTATGAAAAACGGTTCGGCCGCTTTGAATTTTGTCTGCGCTGACCATCTCATCCTCTGATACTGTTAAATAAGTATCTATATAGAGTAATTACTACCGCGTCATCTAATTTCACTACATTCTTTAATTACGTATGAGTACGTTTGAGTTACAATGAATATTTCGTACACGAAACGTAGCCACTATTTGCGCATAAAGCTCCGAATTAGAAGTTTAGTCGTTGTAAATAATAATAACAAGGACAAACTGTATTTTTTTTTATTCAAACACATCAATCTTATTAGTATACATATACCTACTGACGTAAATAATCGAGCTTTTAAAATGATCACACACGTTCATTATATTACTATTTTTATTAAATTCAAAACAGAATTTATATTGTTTGAAAATATCTATAAACATGTATAGCCATGTTAAGCTAATTTAAATTTATATAAATATAGAATGAAAAATAAACCCATACGGGCAGGGATGCGAACCCGGGACTACTGGGAAACCGTCCCGTCGCTCTACCAACTGAGCTACCGTATCGCAGTCCGCCTCGGTGAATTAAGCATTCTATATGTGATCGTCTTTATCGGGACGGTGGTGACATCTATTAGTTTTCTTTCGTAAATCCTAACCAATGTTTCTAACTTTGCAGTATAGATAAACACTGAAAAGATGCCTTGTAAAATAAATATTGTTCTATAATTAAATCTTAATCCTAATTTAAAAAGTTAATATTCTAATTCTGTATTCTAATAATATCATCAATAAATAAAAATTGTATTAGATAGGGTGCTATGTTCGTACATGGCCGATCCAAGATTCCATCTGCTTTACAAAATATAATACGTGTTACCTCGATTTGGCGCGTTATCGCATATGGTGATTTTTCTATATAATATAATATTTCAGACTTCCAATGCAATTCCCAACCACTTTGGCGCGAAAGATAATATTACGTTTTGTGTCTCCGCGGAAATTCGGTAAGAAAATGCATTTGATAATGAAGTACGTGTTCACAAATAAAGATTTATAATGTAATGGCGGTAAAAGTTTTCAATTCCGGTGCGGTATTATGAATTACTATGAAGTGCTTTGAAACATATTACGTGTACTATTTATTGCTAAGCTACTAGAGGAATTAAACTTTAGAAGTGCTTAGGGAAGTTTGATAATAAGGATAGATATATATCTAGGGATATAAAATATTTCAATAAAGAAACTTTTAATCTTTGAAATTATCACTTTTCTTATTTGCCTAGGTCCTAGTAATTACTATGTTATCGCAAATGTCTATTCACTAATCTAATTTATTAACTCTATAAAGTTATTCCAATACGACTGCTAAGTCGATAGAGATATCTGGATGGAATTTTACATAGTTTGCGTTTGATTTTTATTTTTTTAAATATTAAATTCAACAAAACGTTGTTAAAATATCGCAGACAATTTAATAACTAAACCATAAAATAACCAATTTTATAATTGAGTTTGGCGTATTATGAATGTAAAAATGAAAAAAAAAAGACAAAGCAAGTGACGTAAATATTTTTTTATTTTTAATTTGAACAACAACGGCAACAAAATTTAATGAAGGACTAATAGCTGCCAGCAACATGTTAATGTTCGAATTGATTTTCAGGTATCTTTTATTATTAACATGGAAAATATTCGTAAAACACACCAATTTAACTATTATATTTAACATATATAATGTCTGTAAAGATTTTTTTTTTCGAGATATAACTACGTCATTCTAGAAACAATGGTTTTCTTTTATATACAGAACGGTCTTTGGTGACAGTTAATAAATCCATATTTAATCTAAAGCTAGACAATATCAGTAACATTTATTGATATATAAGAGCTCGCCTCAGGGCCCAAAAGTTTGAAACTCAATAAACCTGAAATATGACTGCGCCACAGATTTATGTCTAAGAAATTGAGTGTATTCGTTAGGCCGCTAGCGAGAGACCGACATTAAAAAGGCCGTATACCTACTCTGAAAATTTTTCTATAAATGTGGTCTATCTTTATATAATGTGGAAATACACATATATTTCATAGAACGTAAAAATTATGTAATATATTTATTATACATTTTTAGCATGTGAAGTTATGCATGTAATAAAATAACGTAGAGTTTATTTAATGCGACAACAAATATTTTTAGTCAAATCGTAATATTGATTTATTAATAACCTTATTGTTTTTAGAATCCTTTACCTACATTATTTAATTCAATTTCCATGTAAGTTTAAATAAAAGTATTTCCACGTTTAATAAACTTTATAACATGCTTTAGAAAATCTCGTAAAATAAATAATAAAGCAAGAAGTAATCAAACGCTTGAGCCTGGTGTGAAAAACTGAATAACTCCCAAGTTTACCAGTCCAATCAGGTTGGGCTACTGTTGTGAGCTTAATGCTCCACTGAACTTATGAACTAGTTATTAACTTGGGAAAATTACTTGTGATATATTTTACCTTACGGCAAATTAAGTTTTATGTTAGCGAGTTTTTTCTTTACATCTCGATATGTATAGATAAATAATTACATATATTCATTAATGGAAATAAACATACAAAATCTACAGTTAAATCTTTAATATTTAACACTAAGGCGGAAAGTGAGAACTAGACTTATATATATATAACTTACGGACTAACAATGGATTTTTAAGAGGCTAACAAATACTTGTATAAAATAACGAAATGGAATAGAGAAAGGTTCCACATTAAAATTAATTTATTAACAATCTCGAGATAATTGATTGAATTATAAGAAATGTATTTGAGAATCTCAGAAAATAAAAGCAATAACAAACTTTATGTTATGTATGTTCTAAAGGACATAACTTCAAGGGACTAATTAAAATATTTCTACCGCTGTCAGAACTAACCCAGACGTGCTCTGTTATATTTGAAGTGCTTTAAGATCTTAAATATTAAACATATATTTTTTGTAATAAAAGTATCAAAACTAATTTCTTATAAATTATTTATATTTTGAACAGGATCTGTTTATTATATATATATATAAATGACCTAACAAAATGATGATGTGTAGATGAAAAATTGGTTAAATATAAAAAAAACGTTAACAGGTACATTTGTAGGCAGGTATATAAATAATAAAAAAAAACAAGAACCTTTTTGTACGAACGATATTTTTAGACTTTTTTTATATTTAAAATATTCTATGGTTGTTTGACAAAACAAAATATACTGTACTTTTAACATTTACATATTATTTTAAGGAAGTGAAGATACGAGTATATGTTAAATAATAGGTATATAATTCATTGATTTTAATCCATTTGCCTTATTAAATGTTAAAATTATAAAAAAAACATGACTATTTGATAATTTAACTGACTAGACTTCGTTAATGCCGCTGAGATCAAGAATCATTTGAGACTTAAAAAAACGGACTTATGAATGAGATTTTAACATTAAATATTCATGAAAACGGAGATATGTCACAGAGTACTGAAATACATACACTACCGGTAAAATATCTTATTCTTACTCTTTGGTAATATGAATTACTTAACAATACATATATTATTAATACTTTCATTGTACGGGTGAGGCATTACAAGTTTATTCTCTGCTTTTATTATACTGTCCAAGCACAATACCGCGGTTGACTAAGACGACATCGTCTGCTTCTTTCAATATTGACTCTAGTCAAGGTACATTTTAATACTACGTACGGAACACCTGATGTCTCGCTGGTGCCAAGAATATATCTCCAGAGAAAATTATAGATACGTGTCTTTACATGCCATGTATTTGACGCTATTTTACGCTCGTAAGGTTTCATTCGTATTACCTGCGCTTTGTTTACTGAGATCGACATAAGTATAATGTAAGATGTTTTAAAGATTAAGATTCGTTTCGTCAAGAACCTTGCCGTGACTTAAAAGAGTTCCGGTTAGTATTGGCGGATATAGCGGTAAAGTGGTTAATGAACGTATTTTTTTCATAATAACAGTTAAAACGAATCCAGCGTAAAAGAGATACTTCTTTCTAATATTTTAATGATTATTATATAATAATCATAAAAATATTAGCCGCATTTTATCAAGTAGGTATATTATTACTACTAATAAAATGCGGCTTTACGAATATTTACTTGTGCTATTATAACCTCATTTAAGGAATAAAAAAAATAGAAGCTGCTCAATTATTATTAAATCAGTTAAAAAGATTTGAGAGTCTATTTTTAAAATAAATTTAGTAGCCGTAACACTTACTAGATAGGCATTAAGCTACCTCCGAATCTTTATTTACCAAGTCAGTTGTCCCTCTCAATAAAAAAGCAATGTAAGTTGTTTTACCGCCGTCATTTACTAAGAATGTTGTAGGCGCCGTTGAAATAAACTACACTGACTATAAACTACGTGATGTGATTCGAATAGGAACTGAATTTGTTTCTCTAAGATCAGCTGAAATTGAAAAATTACTTGTTATATCAGACTATTAAAATAATTATCTATGAATATACTGTGGAAGAGACACGTTTAAAATAAGAACCCTCTTTTATTACGGGTGTTCACTAAATATTCATCATATGTATGAAAAGATAATACAATAACTAATTGTTATTTTATAAAATAGTGTTTTTATTTATATTTTGCATTTATTTTTATTAATGAGAGCATGTATCAGAACATGTTATAAATAATCCGTTCCGTGTATGTACGACGTACATGCCTACCATCATAAAAACGGCCATCTTTTTACGTTCATTTTATTGAAATGTTAACCCTTTAACAGGGAATTTGAATCCATCAAAATATATCGGCGATTTATATTTTTTAATTTGTCAAACCAGGTTCAGCCGACGCAGGGGTGGTTGGGAGATGTAAGTGCCCCCTCCTTTTCACCGGCACTTACACAGGGTTGCATTGATTTGATAACGCCGTTTGTTTCAAGAGGCACTTACCCGAACCATCATTTTTTGGCCAGTTTTTTTTAGTAATTGAATCCGTTCCTGACACTCGAAATTAAA
Organism: Napeogenes sylphis; assembly: GCA_959347405.1. NCBI lineage: Eukaryota > Metazoa > Arthropoda > Insecta > Lepidoptera > Nymphalidae > Napeogenes > Napeogenes sylphis. The sequence goes on from OY365777.1 coordinate 20,150,090, forward strand.
AGCATTTTAATTAAAAAGTATACTGTCCTAAAATAAGATAAAGATGAAGGAAAGCAATTTAAATCTCTCTGATCTTGTATCTAATACTCAAATCTACAAAATAATAGTAAGCATAAAATTGTCAAAGTTTCGCGAAAAGGAAAGTTAAATTAGTCTTTACTTATAATTCATTCATCTCACTTCAGTAAGATAACTTCAAAAGACATTTTGTCTTACATTAATAAAACTGATTGCTGACATAAAAAGAATATGCTCCTACACAAATATTTCATAATTTTATGTGTTCACATAAACGTAAGCGTAACAGCAAATAAGGAATGAGCTTGAATAAAAACTCCGTAAATAAATTCCTTTACGTTAATAAAAACTGTTGGAATAATTTAATAAATACATTTATGTAAATGAAGCATAATATATAGCATAGCTTTTATTAATTTTCAATATTATGTCGCTAGCAACTCTTACTGTAAGACTGGACCTCACATCTAATAGACCTCTCTTTATGATGTGAAGCTGACTATGTAATATGAATAGACCAAGTAAAGTTAGTCTGCAAGCCGCGGTTGTATAATAAATCCTAAGGAATAAATTCATTTGTGGGGAAAAAATGATAACATTCGTATGGGCTGACAACTTCTTTTCTTGCCATTACGCCTGATATATTATGTCGGAAGTTATATGTACGTTACACGATAAGTTTCTTAGTCTTCATAAAATATCAAAGTTTTTTCTTACATTTACCTAATGTTTGTGAACATCTAAATATGAACATGGTTTCGGTAGTCGCATCTTTTCAACGCTTCTCTATATTGCAAAGTTAGAGACATTGGTTATTATTTTCGAAAGAAGATTATTAGATGTCACCACCGTCTATAATGATTGAATATATCAGATATTCAATCGTTAAAGAATGCTTCATTCACCGAGACGGAAAATGATAGGTTAGCTCAATTGGTAGAGCGTCGGAATAGTTTGCCATACGTCGAGGATTCTAACTTGCCCATATCGGTTTATTTTTCATACTATATTTATTTTCAATAAAAAATACTTACTTATACTATTATCAATGTTTTTTGTTTTTAAACTATTGTATATATTTACTTATAAAACAACTATTTACACGAATTGATCTAATCCCTAAGAAAGGAAATTATTTGCTTGAGTTGACGTTTTTAGACAACGATACAAATACACATAAAAAACAGGGAGACCAAACCCAGAAAAACAGACATCTAGAGTAATCACATGCATGTCTGTCCCTTTCGGGAATTGAACCCGAAACCCGAAATAATTCGTCTGCGCTAACCACTCGTCCAACGGGGCAGCAATATAAATGTTTATATACATTTACCCGGCTGTATTCAGGTTAATTAAATATTAATTTTGCTAGACTAGTTTAGGTTTTTATTCATGAGTTCGAAGCATGTCGGATTCACGGCGTGTTATTGATGATAACCAGTTTTTCAAATACATTTGTTTTATTTTTCTATTGTTGTAGATAAGGAAACAAGGATATGGTTCACCTGATAGCAACACCAGAGAACTAAAAGAGCCAACGCCAATGGCAATACATTCCATTTTATGGTAATGTGTGGATAAAAGTCTCAAGAACCGCATTACAGAACAAGGTAACGCATACACAGTGTGAGGATAGTATTGTAGCCGGTGGTATACAGTGTGATGATGGAAGTCGGGCACAATAATAAAATTAAGAAGCTTTTCCGAACACTCGCCGATATTCGGTAGAAGGTGATATAATCCACCTTAACGCCAACAAAAAGATTAAGTCTTTTACGAAAAAAAACTGATTCTTTGACCAATTGATGCGACTTGTCGTTGCTCGTGGTGAAAATGTTATAACTGATAATAGGACAACCCGAGCCATAGATGAGAATAATGTTCCATAGATGGCTGGACCAGTGCACTATAACCCCTCTCGTTCTGTTGGTCACTACCAGATTTTTTGAAGCCAACTTAGACTTGTTCTTCAGGTGATCGCAAAGCTGACAATCGTTCAAAATTTCCAGGATCAATACAATGATACTTGGCAAGGTATTAAGGGCAAAGTTCTCAAAGAGTGCGTGTTTTAATGGTAAACGCTCAATTACGTATCAACTATGGATTAAACTCAACAAAATTCAGCTTACTTCATTCGGAAAGCTTCCCGAAAGAAAATTGTACTTTCTATTTATACTCCATAAATAGAAAATACTAGTTTCTTTCGGCAATTTTCTGAAACTGAGGGTTGTTTTCTCCATTATTTAATGTATTAATATCTTTTCCACTACAACTCAAAACCAGTGATCGCTTGTATACATAAAAAATATTATTATAATTATTTTGGAGAGGAGGGAGGTATATGTAGGTTGTATGTTTGCCGAATTTGAGACATCGCTTTTTTAAGGGATCCGATGGATATGAACAGACTTTCAAACTTCGAGGCTGACGCTCTCTCGTAAGAGTGCTGAAATAGACGCGTTAGTACCTATGTCAAGTCATTCACGAGTACTACTCGCAGTGTGCTCTCTCACCCCCTAGGCTGGAGAGGGGAGACGGTGACAGAGTATGAACCTTCTTGAATTTGGTTGGGCCTTAGTCCCTATGTATTAGGGGTTTGGGGGATGCCATATGATATCGCAGGAGCGATAAAGGCACGTTAAGTCGAAGCCAGAAATCAAAGAAATGCCATCAGTCCCTCCATCAACGTTGAAGAAATTAAGAGTTTGCCTTACAGATTTTTGTGTTGAGCTATAGCACCTCAAAATGAAACGCGGTGTATTTCTAAAGTCATTGAACGTCAAGTTTGAGGCAAAAAGAGTGTCGAACAGCTCGGTTTTCTCTCTTACTGTATGGATCAGGGTGTCGTTTCCCTCTCACTGCAGGCAAGTGATCTCAGGCCGCCGATTTTTTCACTATTGAGGGCCATCATGTGCAATCGTTTACGTCCGATAGACCGGCGGTACAAGGCTCTAACGTCACGCCTTATCGTGCAAATTCTTTCGAAGCTGGGCTGCTTCGTCGAGTATCTGAATAAGTAGCGAGGAGAGAGGCAAGAGTTTTCATGCTCGACAATGAGGCTATTTGGGTCGATGACTTCCTTCTGCGAGCACCTCGTTGGACCCTCATTTCAGCGTCCTCTCTCCCATGGTCTCTCACTATAACGATGAGAGCAGCCATTGGCTTTTTAACTTTTAGCTTTAAAAATGGCAGCGATTTCTACGCTGCCTTAGTACCACGTAACAGTTATAAAGTCCAATAAAGATAGACCATATGACATCGCAAAATCAAATTCAGGTCTCCCTGCATAGTCAGTGGCACATGACCAAACTCCGTTACTGACGTGCTCATTAATGTATGTCCTTAATTGTCGATTGACTACGGCCTATAAGACGATCGGTCTCGGCATTACAGACCTGTAGACGCACGAGTAAACTGGGACACGATGTTTGTTTGACATGTTCTCACCTTCAAAACAGCCAAAGTGGCTATAGCCGATAACCTCCTTTATGAACCCAAATACCCCGGCCTGGGGACCAAAAGGTGTTCAATTTTATACTCAGGGTATAATATGTGTCATTCGGTCGTATCTAACCTTTTGTGCTACTTTCATAGACAGTAGCGAGATTCTAACACATTTTGACTAGATTAATCGCTTCTTACGACATCTACAGCAATGCTTGTATCCCGTCTCCGGGATCGCGACCACACAAGAACACATTGTAGTGAAAGATGAAAAAATAATAAAAATACAGTTTTTCATTTCCCTTAAATAAAAATTTACAAGAATTTTTTACAAGTTTAAACCTTGTTCCAATAGCATGTAATAAAAAGTAAATATATGAAACTAACAATTAATATTGAACACGATAAAATAAACATTACTATCAAAGTTTAAATCTCAATTGAATAAAACAAATACAATGGAGCCTAACTCAAAAGTGTACAATCAATATGTTGCATGTCTTTTTTCTATGCAACAAAGCTCAATATTTGCGAACTGTATTTCATTCCAGCTTGGATAGTAAACAATGTCCATTGTATAACAAGTCATGAATGTTAGCCAGTTTGCTTGCGTGTCGCTAATTGTTACCATGTCCCGTCCCACTCAACTCATTGAAAATGTATCGTTTTTCTTCTACATGGCATATTTTAAACATTTCCTTTTCATGAATAATAATAATTTTTATCTTTTTAAAATTTTTGGTCAATAATTTTATCTCTTGATTCTTTTTATTTTCTGTATCTTTACAATTATTATTAATATGTTTATTTGAAATAAGGTTATTTAATGTAACTCAATATTACAAATGTCACTATTTTTAAACTGACTTACTATACCATAAAATCAGAATTCTTTAACATACCTAGCTTAAATAGCTTTATGAATACGTTCAAGCTTTAAGAATTAAAAAATAAATAGTTTCATTAGTAGATTTTTTGCTTCATTTGTATATATTCGTACAACAACATAGAATACTATAAATTTAAAATGTCCTTTTTTTTTCTTTATAATAAAAAATATTAAATACCTACTAATAAATAATTCCCTAACGACAAAACAATATTTCATCCATAATGATATACTTCAATATTATTATGTTATTTTTTTTAATCAAAATTTCAGCACAATTTTACCTTGTTAAAACCTTGTTAAAACCTTGATTAAACCGATTTTAATAATACAGAAACCAAATATGCTTACCGTATTTTATTATCGTCTGGTTAAATATTAACATTCATAAGTTTAATAAAGCACAATATGTACATATTTTTGTAGAAAACTGAAAATAAAGAGTATAAGTTTTTTATATATCTATGTACTGTATATGAGACAGCCAACACAGAGTAATGGAATAGGATTTTTTAAAGCTTTTCGCCTCCAAAATAAGTTTTAATCCTTATTGGGTTGGTAATATGTGTGGAATCCTTTTCGAATTTATCGAGACACGCTAGCCTACATCGGCGTGTTTTCATTTCGGATTTACCACGAACTTCGCTCCAAATCCGAACAGCTGTGCTATTTCTACGGGATATTTTCTTTTCCTCTTCGACATGCGATCTTGACGACTGGCTTTTGTGATTTAAAAAGATTTTCGGAGGCAAAACCGCTTACCGTTACGTCGATGTATGCAATGTTTTGACGATAAACGAAAGTTTTCTATTTAACTCCATCCGAGTGTGAATACCGATAGGATTTTCAAATGATAACTGATGAGTTTTCTTATAAAACATCTGAATATCAGACAAAATATATTATATTCAGCCTTGTATTAAGCCATGTAGTTAACCTTTAAGTTTGAGACGGTACCAAGAACGATCTCTATCTAAACTATTTTGTCGTCGGTACATACTCCTTAATATTAGTATACTGAAGTTTCATCAGAATGTTGCGCTTGAAAGCGGGTTGGTGTCTAAAATATGCAGATATAACAAACTAAACGTGCCAGCGTCCTTGGTTTTATGACAAGTGGGCTTGAAACACTTTTGGAGCCCTAGTTTGAAATGACTAGGATAGTTATAAGAGCGATATAAGCGTGTCTATGATATGTCTACGTTCATTCTGAACTTACATGTGACAATGTTCTATGTAGAACTATAGGTATCTGAGGAGAAATATAATAAAATTATTTGATATATACCGAATTGACTGAAAATACATGTGTTAAGATGAATTAGGCATGACATATTCTCTTTTGTTATCGAAGATACAGGCGACATCTAGGATCTGTACCATATGTACTATGAATCTGTACTGTACAACTGTATCGTTGAATAAACACTAAGTATTTTAAAAACAAAGCATTTTATTTAACTATATTCTGAATACATACCGAAAATAGATTGTGTAACAAAGACGCCGGGAATTAGAGATAATAGTGATAACAAGATTCAAAAATAAAGAAAACATTATATAAATATTCTTATAATATATTTAAAGCGTTTTTAAATTAACTAAGGTATTTATATTATTGCAACTCCAAAATATTCATGCGACATCAAACCAATCAGCCATAAGCAATAAAACAATAATTGCAATAAAGAATTTTTAAGATTCTTTTATCTCAGCCTCTCTCAAAAAGCATCTATGCATTTCATCTCTATGCATTTTGGCATACATTATAAAATTGCAAGATTTTTATTAGATAATGTCAAAACAAGTGCTACAAATGACATAATATCTTACAGAGCATGCATTTCATTTATTTACCTTACCTTGACAATACTTTATGGTACAGATAAAATCCCACGACTACTCAACAATCCACATTGTCAACTGAAATTTAAGCACAGAGACTTCACATTTCTAAATCTCACCGTTTATTTATTTAATTGTATTTACAGTATTTGTTAAACGTATTCAGACGACAGCTACGCGAGGTACGACCGCCCGGTGCGTTGTCTCGAACGTATATGTCGGGATGATTTTGCGGTACGTGGTTTTTAATGAAGGAAGGCTTTTTTGATATGTGCGAAAGGAGGTACGTAGTGACGGGGCGGCGGCGCGGCTAGAACTGGCGAGGGCGGGGGTAGCCCCGTACTGCGCCGCCCTAACTCCCGGACGCCGATACAAAATTAATACTTGTTTTGCTAAGAGTGATTTTGATTTGTCATGCCCCAAATTCGGAAAGTTTGATCTTGGTAATAATTAAAGTAGACTTATAGTTAATTAGTCAGAGCCTTCAGACTGTTGATGGCAATTTAAAGTATCGGAGCGTATTTTAAACTATATATTTATTTATATACAATATGTACATAAATAATTTTATATTTAAATGTATTATGAGCGTAAATACTTATAAATGATAGCAAAATTCACAACTCACTTTTTATTAAACTGGAACGTACCCAATATTTTCTAAACTCGCAGAGAGGCGAAAAGTTCCATTTTCCTCGTTTAGAAACTCGCACAGGAATTGATGCAGTGTCGGCTCATTTGCATGACATTAAAGTATCTCTCGATATTTTAGAACGCGTCCTAATGTTGCCTTTATTGCCATTTGACATAAACTTTATAAGTGTGTTTGCGAACTTTTAAAAATGAGATCGTATGGAAACATTATATTGTCATAAAACGTTATTGAATAATGTTATTTGAGACAAAAATAGCTTCGTCGTAAAATAATGGTACATTAACAATAAAAGATTTTTTGAACTGTCCCGTAAAAAAAAATATATTATGGGTTTGTAAAAATATTTATATTTAGTAAATAAATATATATATATCAAGATAGACATTGAAAATCAGAAAACAAATTAATTATAATATTCTTTTTGATGATTTCTCTGTTTGATGATTTATAATAAAAAATTCTACTATATGTATAAATATATATATTTATACATTTTTAATATCTTAGTTAAAAATGTGTTAAATATTTTTATTTTCTCTCAAAGTATATGATTTTGGAGTAAAGCCGATTATGAAAGGGTCTTCCCATTGTGTACAGCAGAGCTACAGCAGGAGCAAAACTTACTTCAATAAAGACAAACCTGACAAAGGCTAAGTCCTATGTCAGTACATCGACAAATATATAGTTTAGCTTAGTATTAAACTTTTTTACGTGTGCTACTTTAAGATTTTCTTGCTCACCACATATTTTCTACTATTTTTTTATGCATAAAAAATATTTATTTAATTTTGCATTTTAATATGACTTTCACTTTTTTAGGTTAAGAACTAAGAAAATCCCACTTCAACAAAATCAAAGACCACCATCAACTCATGTAATAAGCCCTCTAAATTTAAAAAGTGTTCAAAATGAAGAGGCGGCTAGTGGTCAAAACATTTCATCAAACAGGCTGCGATTTAACCCTTCCAACCGTCCAATTCGACCGGTTCAATATATCGCGGTCACATGTACCCAGACCACATGCAAGGAAGTTCTTAACAAATCCTATATTGAAATAAATGTTGCAATATTGTATTTTGTATTCCAATCCATAGTATATTTATATCTTCGTTCTCTCAATTTGTAGCGGTTTATTGTTTATTTGAAATGTAATTGTGCACTCAACTAAATGAATTGCCCAAGCCTTATAAAGTTCTTAACCCATTAAATTATATGTTGCATATAATTTAATGGCCTCGTCTCAATGTCAATTTGCCAACACGACTATGCTATGCCTGTGATCTATGAAATACGTTTCTGAGCTATCATGTTAGTATTCCAAGAAATTAAATTGGCATTCTGGTATTAAATTAAATTAGCATTAATAAGAAATCAAACAATATTTGAAATTGACCATATTAGCCATTTAAAAGTTATTTAGTTCAATACAATTAAAAGAGATGGTTATATTTTGTTTGTAAGTTGTAAGCTTATTATTATTCTAAGCTCTTAATCAAATCCTCATCCCAAAGGGTCCTTGAATCTTTGAACCACGTCCCTGCAATTTTAATATCACAATTTAACCCCCGCTAACGCTTACGTAAGCTACAGTTGTAACCTACAGTTGTAACGTACTGTTGTTACGTACTGTTGTAACGTACTGTTGTTACGTACTGTTGTTACATACTGTTGTTGTAAATATAATGGAACAGTACGTAAACCAAAACTGTTAAAAAAATATGTTTTGAGGTGTACCGTTATAGTAAGATCAAAATTAATAATAACTGTAGATCCAATTAATAGTACTAAAGATTCAAATTACAACTCGTTTCATAGTTTTCTGTATCAATAACCGATCGGTCGGTTGGTCCACTGATCAGAGTGAATTGAGCTTGCAGGTAGGTGGAAATCGATTATTTTTTTCAGCCGTAAGTCGATACATCAATAACATTAATTGACTTTATTATATACTTTTCAGGGAGTTCTTATATGCTACAACATATTATTTTAATATGAGGCAAATCTTACAATTAATAAAACGATAAGAGAAAATAATAACATTTAATGTAATTTTCATTTATAAACATTCTGTGTATGTAAGTCCAAATAGACTAGTATCATCAGGAACCTTGAGGAATAATTTACATAAGTGGAAATCATTTTATTTATTAAATATTTTCTCAGTTGAGAGATATCTTAACTAGAGTGCCCAAAAGTCTAAGCGTTTATTAAGCGAAAAAGATCTCTTTGAAACCCTTTTAAATCTGAATCATCTCAACCTTTGTAATTAGATTTTCATATTTCGCTATAAGTACAGCTTTACAGCACTCCGGCTTTACAGTTTAAACATGCAATGTTCATGGTAAAGAGCGTTTATTTAATATGAACATTTTTGATTCGCTTGCAGCATGTGAACATTTTTAACAGACCACATTTCCTACATATTGTAGACGTGAGCACTGCGTTTGTAGACTAAGCGTGTTCTGCGAAACAGATGGCTACATTTATATTAGATAAACTAGAGAGCTCATTATTTATTAAAAATATGATATAGTTAAATAATTTCCAAGTAGTCAGTCAAAGATACACTTTTGATAAAAGTACAACAAGGTACACATCACATACACATTTGATAAAACTTCCAAAAAATACAACAAATATTTAGGCTAAGACATAAATCATAAAATAAATCAGATTGTATTATTATGTAACTAGCTGTGCCTGCAGCTTCATACGCATAGATTTTGATTTCGATAAAACGTACCCATTCAAAGTTTCATCAAACTCCGGCAAGTAGATTTTGCGTGTAAGAGTATTTCTAGTTTATTTTTATATATTTTTGTTTTTTTAATGACAGATATTTTTTTAATGAGTAGCAATACCAATTATGTATTTTTTTATTGGAAAATTTATTATTATTATTCCCTGACTGGAGGACTATCAATATATACTATCAATATGTACTATCAATATGCACTATCAATATGTAGTACCAATATGTACTATCAATATGTACTATCAATATGTACTATCATTATTTACTATCATTATTTACTATCATTATATACCATCAATGTGTACTATAAATATGTACCATAATTATATACTATCATTATACACTATCAATATGTGCTATCAATAATACTATCAATATGTACCATTAATATGTACTATCAATATGCACTATCATTATACACTATCAATATATACTATCAATATATACTATCAATATGTACTATCATTATACACAGTCACTATATACCATCAATATATACTATCAATATATACTATCAATATGTACTATCAACATGTACTATCAACATGTACCATCAATATGTAATATCAGTATACACTATCAATATGTACTACCAATATATACTAACTATATATATTTTCCATATGTATGTACTATCAATATATACTATGAATATGTACGATCAATATGTACTATCAACATGTACAAATAATATATACTATCATTATGTACTCTCAATATGTACTATCGATATGAACCATCAATATGTACTATCAATGCGTACCACCAATATGTACATATTGGTGGTACGTATGATTGATAGTAATCAATCAACATATATAAAATAAAATACATATAATACAAATTAATATCCTACTTCTGAAGCTATACATCTAAAATATATTATACCCCCCTCATGAAGTATAAAACTACTAAATATAAAACCTGTTTTTACCTCAACTGAAAAAAAAGTAAAATAGTTTTGAATAAATTCTTATCGCAATGGTACGAAAATAAGAAATTATTAACTTTATTTGATAACCGACTGAAATAAAAAGAAAACAAAATGTAAAATGAAGCTCATGACAATTATTCCCGAAAACTTCATCCAAACCGGTTAGACCTTTTCTGGGATGCATGCACAAACATACAGACATAGACAGACATACAAACATACAGACATACAGACATGCAGATATACAGACAAACAGACAAAATGAAAAACCATTGTTTTGGGTTCTCGCGGTCTTATAAAAGCCCCCCATTATGTTTTTTATTATTTTCCATGTACAGAAATCGATCAGTGATAATTTTATTATGTGTATAGATTAATAATCAATAAACAGGAATTGATTACCGTATTGAATGATGATAATGAAAAAGAAAAAATAAAAAAGGTAAAACATTTACATCTAATATGATTTACAAAACTATGCAAACTAACATGCTTAAAACTTAACTTACGAACTCTGAATTTGTTATTTTAGAGATAAATTTGTAAGTAATTTGGAAACTTTGTTCGCTCTTAAAATAACTTAAATAATATGACGCAACGATAATGCAGTATTACCATCTACGGCTTTTCAGTTCAGTTTTATTTAAAACGAATTGTTGTATGGCTCCGGGGGATTTAAATAATGTCGTTATTTGTATTGTATTTGAGTGTATAATTGATGACAGTTAACCAATATTTGTATAATTTGTAAATAAAATTATATTATTAAAATACCTACTTCATCATTACTAAATTAATTAAATATATATTTATATTTTTTTTAGTTATTTAAAGTAATAAGGTAAATAAATGGTAAATAGCATCACTTACCATTGGTTTTAGCGTCTGTTTTACGAACCAGTAGAGAAAAAGTATGTCTCTGCTCTTTATATTTGCGTACTAAAGAGATACTGCAGTCCCAAGAAAAACTTACATCAGGTTTTAATTAAAATGTACTTAAAACATTTAAAAGTTTTACAATTTTCGAAGCGCATACTGATTGTGAATACTTTGTATTATTCAAACTTCGCTTGTTAACCACTTCCTACATCATTAGCGAGAAGTTATTGCCCTGTGAGTTACAAAGTGAGCCTTAAAATAGTATCGTTAAAATACAGGAACGTCTTTCTCGTTTGTTTATGGTAATCGAGTTGACAACTTGCTGGCTTTGATTTTGCTATAGTAGAACCTCGCTGGTCACGCCTATCTTTACTTTAGAACGAGCTTTTACAAAATTCGAGCTTTACTAACTATTGTATTTATAGGACGCAGCATCTGGTGATTAAAATTTATTGGCTTTTAAAACAAATTACCGTAATAGAAATAAGTACAAGAATATTTAACATAAGATAATTTTAAAAGCTCGTTTTATATTTGAAGGTTGTTTCTTTGATATATAATAATAAAACTTTACTTTCTTTGTTAAACCGTAAAATTATGAAAATTATAAATGAATATTCAAAGATTTTTCAATGCTCACAAGATTTTTTGGTGGAATAATATTGTTATTCCAATGAATAAGAATATTTTTTTCTATGTTTTACCTTAAAAGTCATATTAATTAATAATTATATACAATTTATATACGTAGCCGAGTTTTTTAAATTGTTTTAATTCGAGTCTTCAGGATGAAATTTTATGATACTTAGAGTTCTTTCTAAAGACCTGAATGAAAGGAAAATTTAAAAGTATTTGGACAGTCTTATATAGAATTAAAAAAAACAGGTTACTTGAGTTGGAGATTTTTATGTACTTTAAAATAATTTTTCAGATAAATGATTGGACTTTTTTTGGTACAATGCACTACAAAATACATTTTCCTGTAGGTTTTGTAATATTACTAAAGATGATTAAGATTGTTCTGGCAGACTTCTGTACAACGACTTGAATCTCCTCCAACTTTTAAACGAATTTCATTGTGCGAAATAATATAAGTATCTACTAGATATAAGATCATGGCATATTTATAATGTTCCAGAGATGCTGTTCAGCATCATTGATTTTTTCATTATATTTTAAGCGTGACAAATTTACAAATGGGACATTAAATTACCTTGATTGTTTCAGAACAAAACGACCTGAAAGTCTTAAAACCTAAATCGTAGTTGAGATATGTTTAGTTGAGTTACGGATTTATTTATAAACTTTATATCGTCAGTTGAAGTGTAAAACTTTCCGCGGTCTATCCCAGCAGGGCTGCGAGCCGCAGGTTACATACATCTTATCGAGGGTGGCTCACCCGCTATGGCCGTGAACGTAAATCTTGCCTTTACAGCCTCACCTGTCCATGGAATAATTTACTGCCGACTTAAAACTTCCAAAAGGAAATCCCAAACACTTCTCAAGAAATAACTGAATAAGAAATTTTCGATTGTACGCACAATGCGACAAACGGCCAGTCCCCCTCGTTAGACCTAAACCTTCCCTAATGGCATGGATAAAAGTAATATATTATTAATAATATATTTTTTAAATAAAACACAATTGACAATGAAAACAAAAGCGTTGAAATGAGTAACAGATTAAAAAGAAACAATATATTGTTGAGTATGATAATGTACATATATAACTATTTTATACTATTATGCATATGAGGTCTGTCGGTATTCTGATATCGATGGATAAGCAATTTGCAAGTGAAATGCGGGCTTCGGATGCACGTCGACAACGCTCTCGGAGATATTTTTTATTTTACTATAGAATTTCATAGGCGGATATTGCGTGCAGTTCAATTTAGGTGTTTCGTTATCATTCTGTGCACTAAAAATAAACAATTTATCGCACGTTTGTTGTCGCGTAAATAGACAGCGGTGACAGAAATATTTTTTAATATTGTGATTGTTTGTCATATTTGTCGATATTTTGTTGTTAGTGTTATCAGGATGGTATATGATTATATTTTTAACAATATTAAGCAGAGTTTCCGTTTTGGTCGTAGCGTTTTGCTTAACGAACTATTAGACATTATTGTTCTCAGGAATCACTGTAATGTGATTTACATTGTTATTTAAAATCTTTTATCGTCATTGTATATAATTTTTTTAGTCATATTAAATTCATCAATTTTACTGTATCAATATTATATTGAGTGTATTTTAAAATAAATATTTTAGTACAATAGTGATGTTACACAAACAAATAATTGTCGTAAAGAAACAAACATTCAAGACAATAAATTTTTATAAATTTATTTTATATTACGTAAATATTTTTAATTTCATAACATTATGATAAGTTTTATAAATAGGAAATAATTATGTGTAATATGAAGATCAATTACCGTATTACCGTTCTTGGCACTTGATGGTATGCGTAAGTGAACACGTCCTGACTCACCCCTGTTCATTGAATAACAGCAACCTACTAATTTCAGCAATTCAACACGGTTTCACAAATACGAACATCAAGATGCATCAGCCACAGCGGTAAATCAGTTTCGAATTCATATAATTGATATAAAATTTATCGATATGAGTCTACGCATTAATAAATATGTGCTAATATTAATACTCTTTTGTTGCTAATCATCGCAAAGAATAACATCTTGACCTTTTTATCATCTACTTACGTAAGCAAACATTCAGTTTTATAGAAGTCCTTTAAGGGCTGTCGTCTTGAGATAGGATCAAAATTCAGTGTATTTTTTATACTGTATGTGTATAACAATTCGCGGTATAAGAATGACATTCATTTATTCTTAATTTTATATATTATTATAGCTAATTGTATGTTAGGTTTTTGCAAATAAGCAAATAATAAAAATGTATTTACAAAAAACATAATAATTAACTCTATCATCATACAAACTAAAACAATGGTATTGATTTATTATAATTCTAGACGCCAGCGACAATAAACAGAGAATTGCTAAACACAAGAATAGTTCTAGGTTTATGTTAATAATTAACTGATTTATCTACGTTTACTCGTAGTTAACAGGTAACTATCGATATGATGGCTCACATCTCTACAAACATTAATATTGCATGCAGCGATGAACAAGCAAATTCGAGCACACTATTTTCATTCACGAGAGTTTACGGTCTAGGATTTTCAATGGAAGTGTTTGTTACCTTTTAAATGCTAATACAACGTAATATAAGCTGCGCTTACACGAGATACATTCAACCGATTATTATACAGTTAAAAAGCTCCCTCACATTTTAAAGCCTATAGTTTATTTAAAATAAATAATAATATAATAAAAATAACTATATAGACTCTTTAATGAGTAGGTTACTTAGCTATTGTCCGCCGCCCGAAACAAATAAACAGAGCGTCATCCGGTAGTGTCTAGATTATCATTGTCATTCTCCTTGCCTGACTGGGATACTGGATGTAGTAAGCTTAACATGGTTTTTCTACATACTTTACTTAATTGTTACTTTCATCTTCCCCTAATATTTATTTTTTTTATCTTATTCAATCAATTCAATGGGTAGCAAACCCATACTTCCAGCTCTACAGTTGTTTCGTTTGCATGTACTCTTCTTTTTATCGCTCAAACACTAATCCGTACATTACAACAAATCTTTCTACCGTTTATTTGATTCCTATCTAATTATTAGATATTTAACCGCCTCGTTGGTCGAGTGGTTATCGCAGAGTGGTTAACGTATAACGACTCAATGGGGCTCGGGTTCAATTCCCGAGAGGAACAGGCATGTATGTGATGTACATAGATGTCTGTATTTCTGGGTTTGGTCGTTAATTAAATATATTATCACTATTTATAATGTGTATCTGTATGTATTTGTATCGTTGTCTAACATCCTTAACACAAACAAATAATTTGCTTACTTAGGGGTTAGATCAATGTGTGTTATTTGTCCTGTATTATTGGTGATTGTGTAATTAGTCAATATGTAATTTAAATACTACATATAAATAAAAAAACCTATTCAAGTATTAAGAGACAAAAGATAGCTTTGACCTTTTTCAGGACACAATCGATCTCGTTGTTAAATATGATTGTTATAAATCTTTTAGTTTAAATAGTAGCAAATAGACTGACACAGATACTGTAGCTCTAGTACTAATGATATAGTAGTAATATAGATATGGATCAATACTAAAATCTTTTCTGATACAAGTACCCAAACTTCACTAAGTTATCATATTAGGAAACAAATAATATATGTTCATTCACACGATTCTTTTTACGATGTCGGAAGAACGTAGATTTTGCTCAGTAGATTATCTTGGCTTGATATTGGCCTTATATTGTAGGCAATAGTCCAACTGGCACACAGTGTCCTGACTCCGCAAACAATTCATTAGTACGTCGGATTTGGTACCACAAGATTTATGTAAGTTTTTGTTTAGTATTGTTTCTCAAAAGTTTTAATTAACATAGAATGAAAACTTCACAATTTACAACTGTTGGTGCACATTTTAGCGTTTTTGTTTAAACCTTATGTCTAGATTTATAAAAAGGCTAGATTAATGGGTTAAATAAAATAAGAATTCAGTTTCGACTTAGTAAGTTTAATATTATTATATAATAGAGTTGGAATGGCGGCCATTCAATGTTTGCACTTGCATTCAGTAAAAATAGTTTAATATGAAATGAAATTGCTAGAAACCCTTACTCACTCGTGTCAAATTAGATTTTGTGATTGAGCTACCACGCTTTTAGAGAACGCGTGCGTGACTCTCGGCAATAAACATTGTGTATTGCGGTTACATATTTATTATATTAACTATTCGGAATACAAACTATTTAGGAAGTTAATATCAAGGCTTTTAAAGTTAATATACGATAGCGTTATGAAATGGAAAGCTATTTCACTATTTTAAATATTTATTTTATCATTTAATTTAATATTTGTTATAATATAAACTCAGTTATGATTATGAAACATTTTCAGATAGGGATAATTCAAAGTGATGAATAAGTATTTTGCGTTTTGCTTTTGTATAAAATTTTCTTTTGATCCAATGTTAAATCAATGAAACAAAATCTTTACTCATACAACTTAATCAAAATAAGAGTTGTCTTTGACTTATCACTTAACGCAAACTTGATCGCGTCTAAGACTGTCAAGTTCTATGTTTTAAACACTGCTTTAAAAAATATAGATAAAGAGTACAATATAAATACTAACGAATACTAAAAACAATAATACGTATTTCGCAAAATAACATGCGAGGCAATCAATTTATATTCACATATCAATATGCCAATGTTAAAAATAATTAATTAGAGTTAAAATAAATGAATGCTCCTGGGATTTTCTCCTGTAGTTTTGCCCTAAGTTTCGCTGCGGATATATCGCTACAAACACATTATTACTTATAACGCGTAAATGTATTTTTACTTATCACGCGACTATGAGATAATGTAATTATTCCCCGTGTCCGTATCGGGTTCGTTACGTGTATGTATGTTACGTACGTGTTTTTTAGGGCCAGTAATTAAAATCACGTCGTATGAAGGAAAACCAGGCATGCATTAAATATCATATTCATTACTCGATTCGGTTATTTCGTAATTATATTGAATTTTGTGGGATATTTAAAAACATTGAATGTAAGAAATATCTTATTTTTTTCAACAAAGATATTAATATCGAGATGTTTTTAATGTTATTTACAACTTTAAATATTCCAAATACTTCTGTCGAAATAACCTTTATGTTAACACTTAAAATCTTACTGAAGGCGGCGTATTTATTTAAGGGTAAATTGCTCGAGTGGTTGTCAAGCTGCAGTTCAGAAAAAGAAAAATCTGTATTATAGGATCTATTCAAAGAGAATTTAAATAACATATTTCAAAGTACCTGAAGGCAAAGGCTGCGGAGAGAAAAGCACTAATAAAAGAGGAAGTATCGTCTTCAATGTTTATTGGTTTTTGTTGACTTAATTTCTTATTGGATGTTAATAGATGTCATTATTATTATTAAATCTGATATTATTGGTTATGTTCTAGCACTTGAATGACAGTAATACAATAATAATATCAAGAATGTGATATAATACGGATTGTTTTTTTTATAGTCACTAAGATTTATCCTTGAAATGATATTCAAATCTTTTTTATAATCTTAATACACACTTTTGTTATTTGTTCTCTTTCTACCAGAACGAGACAAAGAAATACCAGCCAAAAGCATGTATTGAAGGTCCTTTATATTTCCACTTAAATATAAAACACAAAAAGTTATATACTTACTTATCCACAAAACATAAAATATATAATGAAACAATAAAAACATAAAATAATATTTAAGAGAACAGGAGAGAAAATAATATATCAAGGGCAATATCAGTGTTTAAATATTTTTCAGCATGAAAAAACCAAAGGAAGCTAATAGGTATATTTGTTTGTTTTTTTGTTCTAAATGTAAACCCCATCCTTGGTTTTATTAATTTACCCTGAACCCAAAATTTTAAAATACGCCACTGGCTAAAGGTTAGGTAAAAGCCAAAGAAAATTAGATTGTACTCTCAAATAAATCGACAAATATAAAAGGAAATAGAAGATATCTGAAGAAGACATCTGGCACACTTTAATTTGTTTGCAACCATTGTTACGCGAAATTAATATTCCAATTTATTCCATTTCTGTATCGAGGGTTGTAAATCAATATTTGCTGTCTCTTTCACGATAAAACCGATCCTCGGCCTATCTGAGATAGGTGTCTTGTTACAGCCTTACTTACTGATACGATAAATTATATAGACACCGTCGACTGTCGTGATAGGTCTATTTTGAAATTAATTTGCAAAACATGAAGTGAAAGAAATCTTTTTTAAACTATTTACATACTAAATAATTTTTAAATCACGTGATTTGTGTAAAAAGTTAATGTTTTTATTTATAACTTTATCATTAGATATTAGAGATGGGGATATAAATAACAATTCAAATATTATAGAAAAGTAAAAATCGAGGATAAGAGCCGCCGATTAACTGACGTGGATAACTTTTAGGAACTGAAAAAGTATAAACATTATTTTAAATATAAAAAAATAAATGTAAGTTAAGTGAATATTAATACTATAATTCTTCACATATTTAAAACATTATTCTACAACCAGTTCGCGTGAGTCTTGCTATTTCTACATTATTTTTATCTAAGGCTATTAAAATAAACAAATGAAAATGACGTTTTATGACTATTAATTTGTTAATTACATCCTTCAGTAATATTTCTTATATATAATACAATATTTCAGTGGAATAAAGTTACCTAACATCTTGTACTCATACATAGCATATCTATTTTAGTTAATAATTTTGGGAAAATCTTAGAAAGCGTGTTGTAATGTTTAAAGTCCTCCAAAAGTAAATTAACTACATTTAATATTTGCATAAATAATACAAAAAGCATTTCATTTATTTACTAGTTTTATGAAGAATATGTATTGAGCTGATTGAAAAAGTTAATGGATTCCTGGTTTGCGATAATAATATTCATTCCACAGAACCACAAAATTTAAATGACCAAAAGTAAGAGAATTGAAACAAATGAATTAAATAGTAGTTTATCAACTAAACTATCTATCTATTAGTCAATTACATATTTAAAATAATCATTATATCAGGATTAATTTGCGTCCTGCCTCTTGAGGCTCCTCTCGTTATATCACCATTCACGCAATGATTTTGCAGCGACTGCCTTTTAATAGAAGGCCCCTTTTAAAATCTATTTCTATTTATAATTAAAGAGGCAGAAATTAAATGAATATGTAGACTTCCTTGAAAATGCTTTGAATTTGCTTTTTATTTTAATAAATACATAAGTAATTAAGAGGCATTCATCTTAGACTGTTCACATTAAGGAAAAGTAATTATAAGAAACCTGACTTGTCGACCAACTCCAGTAACCCGCGTTTTACATATTTTGATAGAAAAGATATCTTAAGTATTATTTAAGTGGAGTGTATTACGGAGATGTGGATTTATATGTTTTGAATTTTAAAAAGTTATTCACAAACATAATACCTACTTGTAGACACTTGTTAGTGTTCTGTGATTAAATATTAATGTTATAAACAAAAGAGTTTTTAATATATAAACTAGCTTGTCCCAGCGGCTTCGCCCGCACAAAAAAAACAAATAGCCTTGATGTGAAGGTTTTTCTAGGTTCTCTCTAGTACATTCCTTTAGAAGGATTGACCCTGTATTCTTTGCTGGACCCCTGGCCATCTGTGCGCGAAGTGTCATGTCGGTGTGTTGAGCAGTTAGGGTATAAAAGCGTGACAAACAAACAAATTCCCAGTCACCTTTATAGTATTAGCCAGACAAAAGTAGATAACCATTGCAAAAACAATATAAAATGATTATTAAAAAACATGACAAATTTTATTTTATTGTAAACCTTATTAAGATAATATGTATCAATAAATAGGTATCCTATGTTTTAGCTTAGGTTATCAACTATATGTATACTTTAGATATTTCATAAAAATTTTCATCTCCTACTTCAGACCCTTATTGATTTTCGAAAAAGATTGTTTTATGTTTGACCATGGGTCTTCAACAATTTTCGTTTCGTATTCCATCCAAAGGGTTGGTGGTTTAGTCGTAAAAGCATAAGAGACAGACAGACAAACAGACTTTCACGTTTAGAATATTAATACAGTTCATATCGTTTAGATACATACAAATGATTTATATAATGTATGTATCTGTTTAAACAGTATAATGACAAATTAGAATATATATGCCTAAAGATTGATTGAGCCAAATTTTATATATCATGATTTTTTTAGGTAATATAAAAAAAATAAATTATTTATTATTAGATTTGTCTCAACTAACAAATTATTAATATGAATTTTTAAATTTGGAACATTCACACAGAATATCGGTTCTCTGTTTTCATCAAATGTTAAAACAGTCAGCTCCAGTCACCACACACGCAGCTCTTATTTACACTTCCGTTAGCTTTTCTTTTTTGTAAAACCCTGGTATAAAAGACCATGTTCAATATGTGTTATACAACATTGTTCAACGATTTTTAAGATTTTTCAAGCGGAATTTTACACGTGTAATAAAAGTTTCGAGTCATTCGACAGTGCGATTGGTTTTTATATTTTTACTGAAAACCGTTTTATGAACCCGTTTTTTAGTATCAAGAATATATGCGAGTAAACTTTTTATATTTATTGAAAATTTATGATCCATAAAATTTTGCTGAATCAATACTTAGTTATACATCTCAAATTCTTGGCAATAAATTATGTAGGTTTAGATATTAACGCTTACGTCCGGTTTCCCCGGAATAATTAGTAATAAAATAAACAATATTTCAGTTTCAATGACTAAAGTAATCTTTCTGGTTAGTGATAACTTTTTTATATAAATAAAGAATGAAAAATTTATATAAATAAAGAATGAAAAATAAACCGATACGGGCAGGGATTCGAACCCGCGACTACTGGGAAACCGTCCCGTCGCTCTACCAACTGAGCTACCGTATCGCTGTCCGTCTCGGTGAATTAAGCATTCTATATGTAATCGTCTTTATCGGGACGTCCGTTTTTCATAACTTGATAAAAAAAGGATCATAATCTTGATAGTATAGGAAAAACCATTATTTAAAGATTTTTCATAAAACCGGATGTAAATTAAATAAGTACACAGGCATTATTTAATATTCTTTTTCATATATATTACTACTTTGAAAATGTCTATAAATATGTTGGTTATTTTTTAGGGTTTATATCTTTAGGATTGCCGAAAGTGTCCTAATAGATGTCGCATTATATTGATACCATTATAAATATAGTGCTAAATTCATTGAAGTGGATAAAGACACGGTAGTTCAGTGGGTAGAGCGACGGAGATCGGACATGGGATATGTTGAAGAATTTTTCATTGTTATAAAACATATATATATAACACTCTACTTCTACTTTAACTGTTCATTAAAGTTAATAATAAAAGCTTAAAGAAAAAGTAAGTCATTTAACATACAGTATATAACCTTTCAACGCTTCTCATTTGTCACTCTATAACGTTTCTTAAAACACATAATAAGTCCACATCTGTTAGCGCACCGCTGTCGCCGGACGTTGAAAGAAATCATAATTAATAGTTGTACGCTTGTCTTAATAGAGAGCTTTCCGCTTCCAATGTTTTCTTTGCAACGTAATAAATTAATCTCCATTTCCTGCTTCCCATAAAGTAAAAAAAGATATAAGCGAGACAAAGAAAGAACATCTTTATTGCATCAGCTTCTTAGTTCTGTCGTGCGAGATATTTTAGCATAGTAAGGTGTGTTTCTCAGTATGTCATGGTATTATAACGATATGAATAAGAATTTGTAGTAGTCTTTTATAGCGTTCAATTATATCTAACAAATGATCTGCATATGGTAAATCAAAGAAAATACTCTACCCAAAGTTTAAACTACATCTTTATATAAGAAAAGGTTTTGATTGTAATTTGGGATCCTTCCAAGTAGTTCACCAAGAACAATCCATTAGGAGAAGTTTAAAGGACTTTTCCAATTCCAATCGAAGCTTAACTCTAAATTATAAAGTTAAATTCATAATATATTCTGAAAGTTACAAGTTTACACGAAGTTGTCTGTAAATCCTTTCATAAGTTTCAGGAAATTACCACCTCCTGCAATCATAGTTAGGAAAATAATCCTTAAGAACTTAGTTTATATCATATAAGGATTGCGGTTCTATGGTTTGATAGATGACAGTAAGACATAAAACAGCAATTGATAACCTGTACATTTTTATGAAGATGTTTATTAAGAATTTGGAAGTTGATTTTTAATTAAATAAATTATTTTATTTTGACATGAATAATATTTAAATAGCTACTTTCATAAACTTATAAGATATTAAATTTCAGGGTTTGCTCTAACAGACCGTGATTCAAAGATTAATATTGACTCAAGCCTTCGAGAAGTTTATTTTACAGGAAGTATTAAGTAACCGTTTTTCGCCCGAACAATAGTGGTGATAACAATAAATCACACAAAAAAAATCTTTAGGAGAGCATTGCCTCTTTGCAAAAAGTTAATTTATAGTGTCGGAAAGAAAATATACTAGCTCGACAAAGAAGCAAAAAGCTTTCATATTATAGTCCTATACTATAGACTATGAAGTTATATTATTTATAACCTACATTATCTATAAAAAATACCTATACCTCATAAGCAATTATTTTTGAAGGTTAAGAAACATTGAAAGTAATATAAAAGTTTACGACTTCTTACATACTACGTATAATTATCCAACTTTCAGATTCTATCAAATCAGATTCCAATGCTACATGTTATCTCTTAAAATATATTTTCTCTGAAGTTTATTTTTAAATAAAATAAGAGCTGTGATGACAATGTCCTTAAAACAAACAAAGCTACGTAACTACGAAAAGGAAATAAAATATTTTTTATTATTCCTATTTTTGGAATAGGCAAGGAAATGAAAAAAATAAAAGCAAAAATCTAACAATGTATTCAATATTTCTATTATATTCACATAAATTAATGGGATATAAATAAATTATGATATTTTTAATCCGTTTAGTTTTCTTACATAACATATATCACTGGTAACACTGAAATAGTATTTAGCGTAATCAGTATTGCAAAACAAATTAGGATAATGACGTCGCAAATTTCATTATGCTTGAGAATTATAAAAGTCTCTACACAGATAAATTGATACATATAATTATACACTGCCATATATAAACTATACATATAATAAAATACTAAAAAGCAAAATCTGTTAATGAATTATCTAGGTCATTGCTATGTGCATAGAATATGACACAGGCCAATGGACGTTAGAAAATATTGTCTATTTATCTGTATGTACACGAAAACTCCTAAAAAGATTTTGATGAAACTTGGGATGGTTGAAAGTTATTTTCAGACTCGTTATTACTTTTAATCAGTATATAGATTACTCCGGTAGTTCTTCATTTTTCTCGGGAAAGCAGACGAAATGGCGAAAGAAAACGAAATATATTCATTAAATAAGTTATTTATTTAATTAGTAAAATCATTTTTATCAATTAGCATTATTTGCATTTATCGTTTACACTTTCAAACACAATTCCATTTCCGAGTCAATGAAACTTGACATACTCCGACCACGTGGACTATAACCTTGATTAAGAATGACTTTAGTTCAAGTATTTTATATAAGTACAAACTATCTATAACATATAAAATAAGATATTATAAAAAATATATATTCAAATAAAAGGTAATTTACTATAATTATAATATTATTTTAACGTTAAAGATAATAAAAAAGAAAAAATAATATATTCTTAATTCTTCCTTTGGCATGTTTGATATTTATATATAGGAGTTATTTGTTAACAACCTACTTTTAATTTCCGTGTTTTAAAATAGTCTCTTCTATAAATAGAAAGCTTTCGTTTTAATTATTATTTTGTTTTATTTAGTCAATATTCAAATAATCTCACTCACTACATTTATTCTCTTGTATAAAATAAATTATTATTGAACATTGAAGATGTAATCTCACTATCAATCATTATTTATAATCTTAGCACTTATTTTCCAAGACATCAACACATTCAGTAATCATATTTTAAAACTTGAAAGGTTTTATTAATGCCAAAGTTCAAGGAAACATATTTTGTCGTATGTATGAAAATAGTAATAGTATAAAATAACATTTTAAATATACTTAACACTAGATTTACTAAAACAGTCCACTTGGCCTGCTATTAGATTCCTATATAGAATTAAGAGTACCACTATCAAAATTTTATCGCTAATTAATTTCTCATAAAATACAAAATTGTGCACTTCTCTAATTCATAACTTTTATGTTTATTAAACTAAGTATCAATACGTTAGTATGTGGTTTATAAAACAAATGTGTTAAATATATAAAAAAGACCACAATAGCCAATGAAAAACGTTTAAGGTTTTGTAATTAAAAAAGAGACCAAAAATTATTTTATTAAAATTTATTATTTTATTGTACAGTGAAGGTGACAACAAATAGGAATACTATAAAATATTAAGTGAAAATGCTAAAATTTGGTAATATAATACATAGTTAGATGCCGTGGGAAATATATTAACATTTCACATTAAGCTTATAATGCGTGCATAATAAGCTATGTAATTAACACTAATAAAATTAGAACACAAAAGAACACTAAATCTTGATAAATCTTATTCTCTCATGTATATTTCTAAAGAGGCAATGAGATGTGTTATCGTTTTAATTACTAGAGAAGTAATGCCATCAAAGTACCTTGAAATTCCTTTTGCTTATTGACATTCAAACAGGCCTAGAGATGGTTTTAAGGAAGCAATACTTACATACATGTACTACCACTATAATGTCACTTCCGCGATGTCTACTATATATCCGTTGAATCATTTTAATATATCGCTGATACATACAATATTATAATCTGCGGTCGCACCGCTGGCCCTTCCAAAAGGCATCAAGGTCTTGAGTTGTCATATAAAACGAGTTCAATCGCCCGCAAGCTTACACTTTGTTACTTTCACGCGAGCAGTGCACATTTTAAGCAAAATGTATAGGCTCTTAGCATTTGCCTTTGTGATCGTGTCGGTCGCGTGTCAGCAACAAGAGGGAGCGAGACGTGTTCCCAAATACGCGGGTGATCCTAAAACAGCAGCAATTGTACAGGAAGCCCGTTACCTGAGCGGCAATGGTGCTTTTGGTGCCGCTTACCAACAAGAAGATGGTATTGATTTCAAAGAAGAGACAGATGCTGATGGCAACAGGAAAGGAAGTTACTCATACATCGACCCAACAGGACAAAGGAAAACAGTGAACTATATAGCTGGCAAAAATGGATTCCAAGCTATTGGTGACCACATTCCTACCGCACCCCAACCAGTGGCACCTACTCCCGGATATGAGCCTGACCCTCGTTACAACTCTCCCGACTACAAATCAAATCAATACAGTGCCCCACAACAATATTCCGCCCCTGTGGCACCGCGTAACTATGGTGGCAAGCCCAATGTGGATGATGGACAATACTACCCCGAATTATATGAAAATGAAAATTACGTAGCACCCCAACAACAACGCCAAGCTCAACCACAGTACCAACCCCAGCCCCAATACCAGTCTCAGTCCCAATACCAGCCTCAACCTCAATACCAGCCTCAACAGGCTCCCCAGCCTCAATACCAGTCCAACAACATCTACCCAGGTGTTCAACAAGCTCAATACAGTGGCATCCAATCCCAGCATTACAACGCTCCACAGTCTAACCGCCAGGACTACTACGATGCCACCACCCCACCACCATCACGTTTCTTTCCACCAGGCAAATTCAGTCTGAACCGTGCACCTGATGGCTACACTTACTCATTCCACAAAGTATAAATCTTACTTACGGAAGGGTCTCGGTGATTCGTTATGCTTGAAACGAAAAAACATGCATATATTTATAATTCGCCGAGTCATGAGAGGGTAGCGCTGCGGGTACGTGCTTGCCTACTTCGAAAGCGTTTCTTGATTGTTGTTTGCTGTGATATTGTGAGTTAATGGACAAAGTATAAAGGTTCTATTAGTAATGTGAATGGATACACCACGGAAAGCGTAAAAATAATTATACAAACTTGTAAATAAAGTTATTAATCTAATTATTATTATTTTTGGTGTTTTATTACATCATTACACTATGTCTTTACACAATGTCAATATTTACACACATTAATAACATTATCCGTCAAATTGTCATTAATTAAATTTCCATAACCATTCGCTGTAATTAAAGCCAATATTTTAATTCAACAAACATCAAATTGTCAGTGATATTTCAATTTGAGAAAATAATATCCTTTGTCTTTGAACTAGGCTCAAATATAATCATAGTACTTCACAATTTGTATTCTGTAATCAAGAACACGGCCTACATTATACAGTTACTGGAATCATTCACGCAAATAAATATAACACTTACGTCATTATTCACAAAAAATAATTAGATACTGCCTAATAATATCTATAATCTCAATCGATTTTATAACGTTCAACACGTAAATAAATCGTATTAATTTACAAATAAAAAAAATGTATATAGTAAAACAAATCTAAACCAGAAAACATCGATTAATTATTTGGTATTAACTTTTATTAAAACCATCTAAAAATATAAAAGCTGTTCCACTTCCTGCTGGCCAAGGTCCCGAGCGGGGTGTGGTCTGTGTCCGCATTCTGTAGAACTTGCACAGTGCAACTAGATCACCTTACTAATAATGTACACTATACCCGCAGAACAGTTTACCACGCCTTTCCATTTACCTACAGTACTGGTAAAGATTACATATAACTCCAATCTAAAATAAACTCAATGCTGGCGTTCTAAGGCACATTATAACTTAACCTGAATATAACAAAAACTGCTGACATTTAATCAGATGTTATTAGGCTTTGTGGGTTATACGAACAATCAAATATTATACCTTTCGAATATATTATGATATAAAGACATAAAACAGCAATGTTCTTTAATTTTTGGTCACTAACTAATTTGAACCAGCACTTGTTTCAAACAAGGTTACTCAAACGAATGTCCAATTGCTTGGATTGAGTATAAACTAGCGTGATAGTGTGCCATAGTTATAATGTACGTACAACCTTTGGAGATTGGTCACACAATGTCAATAGCTTGATTAATGTTTCGATTGTATTGTTTTGCGTCGCGCATTGCAATTGCAATAGCAATTGTGTTTAATATTTCGACATTTCACCCTTGGTTACTTGTTTTAGTAACGTGATTAAAAAAATCTATTATAATAAATAAAAAACAATGACTTAAAGACGGAATATGTCATTAGTTTATAAATTTTGAGCATCCGTAAATGTTTATTTGTTAGTTTATTAAGCTCTTAATATGATTTATAATTATTGGGATTGTCACAGATTATTGTACTTTTATTTTGATATGTCTATAATCCTTAAATATAACAATTTATTGTTATTAAATTGTTATTAAAACCTAACAAAATATGTATTCTTATAATCCAATTAAAATATTGAAACGATTAGATCTAAGAATCAATTTATTTCATTACATTATATATCGCCCTGAATTGGTTTAAAAACTAGATATAGTCATTTTATTTAATATATGAAATATTTATTCTTAAAATTTACACATTTATTCAGGTCACACTCACGTTGTTATGAAGTAATGTAATTCAATTAGAGCTCTATTTAATTGTGCAATAAAAATGTACCAATTAGACCGAAAATAGAATTATAATTCCCACATACTGATGTAATTAATAAGAGAACATTACTACAATAAAACTATTGCAGAGAACATTTATGATTCTTAAGAATAAGACACGTGGATTATGTTAACTGATTTATGAAATAATAGTTTAAATAGTGGGAGTCAAATTTAGTACATAGATCACTACGAAGTACGCATTGTTATACATACATACTTTGATTATAACAAGTCTAGACAGAGCCAGATCTATGTGCCTATAGGCTAATTGGCAGCCTGTAGCCCGGTGGGTATGAAGGGCCACAAACATGTTTGACAATGGACAATATTCAAAATATATAAAATAATTTAGAAATAAGAATATTTTTTTCATCATATTTCGATGATGATCAGAAATAAATTTTAACTTTCGTAAATTGTGTTCGAGAATGTAATAATTTCTATAATATTTTATTTATATTAATTACACTTTGACTCAATAAATCTTTTTTAAAGTGCAACTGATTTTTTTAAAATATGTTATATTCAATGACATATAGATTATAGTCTATACGTTACTTGGTCCATGACCCAAGGTTACAAATTCCTGTATCTGTTCTTTAATAATCGATATTTCATTATTTTCTATATTGAGTTTTGAAATAATAACATTTTATAATAACAGTTATCACAAAGGGAAAACTTATTGTTTGGTTATTATTATTTATAATACGGTTTTCTCGATCGAGGCGTGCTTCACGACAAACAACTAGGCTTTATCATTATTGTACGCGTTATTTTTGTTAGTATTATTATTTTTTTAAATCCAAAGTTAAAATACAAAGTATATAAGTAGATTTATAAGCATTAAAAAAACGGCAATATTTTATAACGAAGTAGTCAAAAATGTAATATATTTTCGGCCGGAAAATGGCTTACGCGAGCTGAATCTCATGAGATAGCTCAAGACGACAAATAATTTCAACCTTGAAATGACATAGCATAACGAAACAATGTAATAAAATTGTTTTTTAGTCGTTTTAGTTTACACGTTATGATGTTTTCCCGAATTTTAATACTGCATTATCTTTTTTCTTCTTCAGATCAGGTGCAAGACTTTCTTCATGTCATTGTTTAGACAACAATGTGGAACAATCGATTAATTTAATTTCCTGTTATGTCCATGTAGCGCTGAAAGAGACCTTGCTCTATAATTTATATTCTATAACTTGTAGTTATGTTAGCTCTTTATAGCGACTCAAATTTAACTGTCACTTATTCCACCATGTGGTTTAATTGTAGCCCAAGTTAATGTTCGTGTTTTCCGTCGAATAAGCTTTGTAGCGAATAAACAAACACTTTTTTTAAATTATTATTTATAGTTTCAAGAGTCAGGTATAAAATGGTTGATTTTATTGTATTATTTTAAACAGAAAATTAAATTACTCAATTAGACTCAAGAATGCTAGCCCAAAATCTATGAATTGGACTTGTATCTTTTTCTAGAAGTATAAAGCGGAAGCAGACGTCCAAATTTGCGGCTTATGACTTAATGTCCAATATGAGCTAGTTGGGTATGTGTATAGTCTGTAAATAAAATAAAAAAAAGTCTTTATATATTTTATCCATTAAATTGTGTCCAAATTATAAGAGATAAAAAAAGATAAATAAATGCGAGCTAATGTTCCGTGAAACATTCCTTTAAGTTATTACATCATTTAAAATAGATCCATTTGAAAATTGCCACATAGCCACTTATTATTTTTTTTAAAGCATTGCTTACAATCACTAGACAAACGTAAGACACACAATAACAGAGTAATTCTGAACACTTATTTCAAACATATTTCCAAAGTGTACTAAATCATTAGTGTTGTACTTTTGTATTCTAGTGTTGGTATGTCGACATAATAATCATTGACTAGATGGAAATAAAACTTATTCACAGTATACACACACACAAGTACAACAAGAAGACGTGTGTGATGAAATAGAAACAATCGTTAATTTTTCCTAAATGGAATAATAAGGACTGCTTAATTTTACATCACTGGTGAAAAAATTTCATCTCTTTGATTTACATACTATGATGGGAGATGCAATATATATATTATTTTTTTTTTTTTTTTTTTATTTTTCTTTTTTTTTTTTTTTTGTTTGTCTATGCTGTTAGCCCTGTTGGCTATTACAGCGTCACCGGGGGAGCGGGTGGGTCTGGAGACCCACCCTTACAAGGGGGGGCCAGATGGGCCCCCATGGGGAACGACGTCCCGAGGGCGTCTCAGATTGAGACACGGACCTCGGCTCGGGGCGTCGTTAGTCAGGAGGGAAGCTAAGGAAATTTGGACACTAGCGTCCTCCGACGGCAGAACGCCGGAGCAACGGAGCACTTACTCAGTTGGGACCTCGTCTATACCGGTACAGACGGTGTGTATCTGTATGTTGTGTGGTGTCAATTATGCCTACGCGTACACGTTATTACCTACTGTGATCGCGTCGTCGGGGTCAACGAGTACCGACTTGGGTCTTCTTTTTCTGACTAAAGTAGTCTTACGTGGTCTATACTCTGCGGCGTCAGCCACCAGTGGGTTCGGGTGTCGCTCAGCACGTTCAAAGTACTTTTGGGAAAGCCCCTTGAAGTACTGAGCGATGGTCGGAAGGTCTAAGTCTCTATGGAGATCGATGTTGCGTACGAACCACGGCGCCCCGGTTGCAATCCGTGTAAACCTGTTCTGAATCACCTGAAGGGGTTTCAGATTAGCGTGCGCAAAAGCGGGACTCGCATAGGACATGACGGAACGTATGCAAGCTTTGTAAAGTGTCACCTTATTGCGAAGGGACATTTTACTCCGCTTGCCTAACAGCGGATATAAACGACCTAATATGTAGGCCGCTCTGCTACGAACGGTCCTAATATGCGCAGTGAAAACTAACTTTCTATCTAACGTTACTCCTAGGTATTTTGCCTCGTCTTTCCAAGGTATCGATTTATCAAAGAGTTTGATTCGTGGGAGGATCCTTGGGGGGCCCCGTTCGAAGAGCACCGAAACGCTCTTCTCAGGGTTTACCTCGATCCGCCATTTCCGCAGCCAACTCTCGAGGGAGTCGACTGCGGATTGGAGGCGTTGGTATATCTCCCAGTGATCCTTAGAGGACGTGTAAAGCGCGGTATCGTCCGCGTACATGGCAAGGTGCACTTTAGATCGCGGTCTAGGAATATCGCTTGCGTAGATGGAGTAGAGGATGGGCGAGAGAACTGAACCCTGGGGAACACCCGCCCTGATGGGGCGGGGGGTTGACAAAACGCCTTCCACTCTGTAGCGAAAGAAGCGATTCGACAGGTAGTCCCGTATGATGAGTACGAGTCTGTCTGACACCTTGAACTGGTATAACTTGTACACCAGTCCATTGTGCCAGACCCTGTCGAACGCCTTAGCTACATCGAGGAAGAGCGCTCCTGTCCTATGCTTCTTGGCCCTCACAGTGGCCCCTATCAGTATGTGCTCCGTGAGGCGTTGCACCTGATGGGAACATGAATGGTTGGCTCTAAAGCCGAACTGCTCATTTGGGATGATTTTGAGTCTCTCGACTTCCGATCTAAGTCTACAGAGGATGATTCTCTCATATACTTTCCCTAAGGAACTAAGAAGACTAATGGGACGGTAACTACTAGGCAGATGCCGGGGTTTGCCCGGCTTATGGAACCCTATCACTATGGCCTCTTTCCACTGGGCCGGAAACGAGCAACCGGCCAGTAGAGCGTTAAAAATGGTAACCAATAGGTAAATTAAAGGAGGCGGAAGAAGCTTTATCACTTTGTTAGTGATCCTATCGGGACCTGGCGATTTCTTGGCGTGAAGCGCCCTAACTATGGACGTCACCTCGTCTAGGTTCGTTTCCTTGATTGGCGGACCGACCGGTGGCTGAGAACACATTATATTGACCGATTTGTCGACTATTTCGACATGATCGCGATCAACCGATTCAGCAGACAGACGGCACTGGCTCTCTAGACTGTCGGCTAAGCACTCCGCTTTGTCAGGGTCGTCAAACGCGATGGCGGAGTTAGGTCCAACCAAGGGAGGCATATCTGAGACAGTGTCCGCCTTCAACGCTCTCTGCAACCGCCAGAATGCCTGGTGTGTTGGAGAGAGCGTCGCAAGCGTCCTATCCCAGCCGCTATCTCTGAAGTCGTCGAGAGCTTGTCTCGACTCCCTCTGGAGACGGCGCAGCCTCCGTCGGTTGTCATCTGTCGGGTATCGGTCATGGGCTCTAATCGCGGCGTTTTTACGGGTGATGAGAAGTCTAATGTCCGGAGGGAGTGCTCGGTAACCCTCGAAGTTCACTCGGACCTCCCTCGAGGACTTTCCTATGCTGTCTACCAAATGTTCTGTGAAGTTAGTCGCGGCTGAGACAGCGTCCTCGACCGATGTAAGCTGGTCAGGAATTTTGTCGAGGTGCGCTGGTACGGGGGAATGGAGTTGCTCTCGAAGCTTCGTCCAGTTAATAATTGTTTTGGTCGCGGGTTCCCTAAGGGGAGGAAGTCCTAGCTGAAATAGGACCGGTCGATGGTCAGAGTCTAGCTCGGATAGCGTCTCGATAGAACGTAACTGGAGTGTCACGCCCTTCAAGAGTACTATGTCGAGCACGTCGGGTCTGTCATGTCGGAAGTCTGTGTCGCAGTATCGCGTGGGACTCAAAGGCGCGGTGATCTCGAAGTCGAGACCAGCCTTGTAACTTAGCCTATCAAGGAGATTTCCTCTACTGTTTGCGACAGTGGAGTTCCAGCGGGGATGTTTGCAATTTAGGTCGCCGGCCAGAATGGTTGCGTTACCTAATTGGAGTAAGGACTTAAGGTCCCTCTCAACTAAGGCTTTATTGGGAGAAAGATAGACGGATGCTAGTACGATCGACTGATGGCCGGTCATACCCACCTGACATAATGACGCTTCTACGTTGACTAGTTGGGGCGGATCGAGCGGAGTGTAATGAAGAGACCTTCTGTAGTAGATGATGGTTCCCCCCTTCGCGGTTGCCCTATCGTTCCTAACGAGACGGTAATTCGCGATGCGCGGATCACGATTACACGGCTTCAGAAAGGTCTCTTGTACTAACAGGACGTCTATCTGGTGCGTGACCACGAAGTCGCGCACTAGATCTATCTGCTTAAGTAGCCCGTTCGCGTTGAATGTAGCGACAGTCAGAGAGCGAGGTTTTACCCTTCCACGCGATGTCATCATGTTGACATCGTGTGTTCGTATATCGATTTGATTAGGACGGCGTGCTTGAGGGGCACTTCCATCCTCGCGGGAGGGTTCCGCGCGGAATCCCTCATTTCATTCGAAAAGACTAGGAGCTCTTCGATGTCTATTACACCGAAGAGGCTCGTGACGCACGCGAGTGAACTCGCAACTCCGTCGGTGGAGTTACGAACCGGCGGCGGCGGCAACGACTGGGGGACGGGCTGTGGGATAATCCTCGGAGGCTTCATCCAAGCGTTCGCGATCGCGTTCGCGGGTGCCTGAGGGGCCTGGGATGCCTGAGGGGCCGCGGGCCTCCTAGGGGCTAGAGGAGCCCATGGAGGCTGAGTGAACCGAGGAGGATGCCTTGCCGGCTGTGTCCTGCGCGGCGCTTTGGGGCATCCGCGATAATTCGCGGGATGGCCCTTCTGTCCGCACAGGACGCAGCTGGGAGGATCCTCAGGGACCGGTCCCTTACGCGGACAGTCGGCTGTCGCGTGGTCGTCCAGGCACTTGACGCACCTTGGACGCGCGTGACAAAAACGTTGGGAATGCCCATAGAGCTGGCAGCGATGACACTGACCAGGAAAACCGCGACCGCGTGGAGGTTCGACCCTAAGGCCGGAGAGTTGGCAGACTGCCTTAACGTTGAAAATTTGCTTTCCTTCCGGGGAAAGCTCGAGATGAACGAGTACGAGATCGAACGGGACCCTAGTGGTCGCTCGGTACATGCGGTGCACCGAGATGACGGGGAAGGATTGGGACTTAAGGTCCTCGAAAATCCGCTCAGTAGTGAGCTCCACGGGGAGCCCTCGGATGACCACCGTTAAGCGGCGTTCATCCTCTAGCGCGTAGGTGTGGTATCCGTAACCACGTTCGCGGAGGAGACGAGTCAGACCACGGTGGTCCGACGAAGACGCGGTTTGAACGCGGATACCGTCGGCGGTATTTCGGGCGGACGTGAAATGGAGCTTGTGCTCCGTCATAAGTGCGGACAGAGTGTCCCACTTAGACTTGTCCCTTATGTAAAGCGGCGGCGGCGCGGGGGACTTCCGTGGCGCTGAAGGCGCCTCCGCGGGCGCTGAAGGCGCGGACGACGGCGACGCGGACGCGGGCGCTTCGGTATATATATTAAATACCAATTACTTAGATATATATTTAAAAATTAATAGGCTATCAAAAAAAAATATTTTTTTTTTTAATCTGACATTTTGTCAAATTCAACGTTACATTTTTTAAGGAAAAGTAGGAAGGTTTTTAAAAACCTGTATTTTCTCATGTGTTTCTTCTCATAAACTACGGAAAAATTATCAATAATGAAAAGAAATATAAAACAGTTATTATAAAGAAGAATCCTCTTAAATCAGTTAAATTTCCATCATGGCAATAAAATTTAAAAGTTTGTTTTGTAGCGCAAATTTAACTGGCAACATTCCACGAAGAAAAAGTATTAACTTAAAGTACATTAAGTAAAGGAATTCCAAAGATTCGCGGGACGGCGGACGCTTCTAGCAATAAACTTATCTATTAACAATTTTATCACAAAAGGAAATAGAAATATAACTGCAGCTGACTCCAAATTAAATCACAGACAGATACAGCTCCTAGAGATAAAAAGGAAAAAGTAGGCCAATCTATATTTAAAGTCATATTTTATCTATAACAGCTACAGCCAAGCTTGATTATTGCTAAATGAAATCCTATTAGAACCGTTCCAGTCTCCAATTGATTTAAAAAGCAGTTTAAAGTCTGGCTGTACACGGTGTTTTCTTTAACCAATATAAATAATACTTTGTGTAAAGATGACAAATGTCAAAACAAAAAATTTTTAATGATATCAGAAAAAATTGCCCTACCACTTTACAAATTTGATGCAATGAAATAAAGTTTGCAAGTTGTGAGTTTATATGCAGAAAGTAATTTTCGGACCTATAAGGCTATTCCTAGTTTATCACTGCTCATAATAAAACTTTGAAAGTGGACATAGACAACAAAAGTTTCATGTATAAATCAAAAGTTTTTCTTGGAGCTTTATTTTAAAAGATCACACAGACTTGAGGGTAAAGCTTGAAATGTCTTTGTTAGGCCGAATCGTTCTCTTCCTTAACTAATGCAAACGAATGTCGGTCGAATTACCAGTCTGGAATAAAATACACCTTAACCAAAACATAAAAATATTGTTTTGAAACTTATTCCACCACAAAAATTATAGTCGTACGTACGTTAACGTACATAACGTTAGCTGTCTATGCAATTAAATAATTCAATTAGTCATGTCCTTGATTGCAATTTATTTTAATGTGTACACAGCTTTACGTAGTCTACTTAATAAAACTTTAAGCTTAACGTTTCTGCTGCTTTTTTTAAATCAACTCTGCACCACTTTGTAATGAGTGTTAAATAATTTATGATTGCAACCGTTCGAAGCCAACGTGTGACCGATTTTTCTCAGCAACGTAATTTAAAATCATTTGGAGTTAAAAAAAGTTGGCTTGCCTTTAATTAATTATTAATACTTCGAACCGAAGAATTGATTGGCAATTAAAGTTTTCAGAGTAAAAGCTTTAAAATATATATATTTTAAATCAGTTCCGTGTATATTGACGATGTTTTATTAAATGGATATTACCTACTTCTCCTAGTATTAAAACTTATGCTGATTGACGAAAAAATATTAAATCCCCGAAATTTTAATGTTAAAAAATATATTTGTTAACATGTTTGAAAATGTCTATGAATATGTATAGCCATGTTAAACTTATTTAAATTTATATAAAACGAAAAATCAATCGATAGAGGTAGGAAACCCTCTGGTCACTCTACTAATTGAGCTACCGTTTCGCTCTACCTGCCTCGATGAATAAAGTATTTCACTTATAATCGAATTTTATCAAGACGTGGGGATATCTATTAGGCTTCTTTTATAATTTCTGTTGATTATTTCGTTCGTATTGATTTATTTTTCATTCTATAGTTATTAAAAAAAACCGAATATATGAACATTTATTAATTTACATTATAATCCAAAAATATTTAAGAAGTACCACTAATACAAGTTTATCGTAAACTAAATCAGCAGTTTAACAGTCATCTAATCTAATCCGAGTGGCACATAAGGTAACATGTATAAGCAACTCCAAAACGTTATCCGAATGTCCGTTAAATCGGTCTGTCAGTTCGTAGCTTTCGAGAAGATATAGCAAGGAAAAATCACGGCTCACTGCATTTGCAGTTCACTTTGTATGCATTGTGCATTGGATGCATTCGACTGCAGATCACGGCGGTTCCGATACGACAAACACTAGCCAATTGGCAACTCTCAGAGTTTGATTTTGTTTCATCCCTAAATTGAATTTATGAGGTAATTTGTACGTTGTCCGTGTTCTACTAATTATTATATTATTAGTAGTATGTACGTTTTTGTACTTGTTGTACTAATTATTATAGTAGTATGAATAGTACAAAGCATTGTAATTATATAATTTATATTTTTTTAAAGTAGAAATAGAGGTCTCTCAATTGGTGGTAAAATGTATCGAACAAAATATTTATTCGATTGATTTTATTGATAGAACTGATAACATAATATATTCCAACATTACAAGTTCATGATCTTTTTTCATTTATTTGAACTTACCTTCAAAATTTTATGACTTTTATAACAAAAGATAAGAATGAAATAAGATATAACCAATAAGAAAATGGCAACCTTTTAGGTACATTTTAAATTATAGACCGCTATCGTGTGTCCGAGACCGTCTGCGAGGTCTCTTGGGTCTTCCTGTAGAATAGTTTATACAGACATAATATAAAACAGGATATTTAAAGGAACTGAAAATCGATAACAACATGAATATGAATAGCCGATGTATTCCGTATTCATTTTACCCTATATGAAGGAGGTTAGTAACTTAATATTTTTAGGTTGCTGCTATTTGGTATTCATTCCCATAAATTCTACAAAATTGGTTAGACCCCGAAAATATAAGTACTCTTATGAATACTAGTAAATACCCCGTGCTAGATCTAGATCATTGCCTACATATTTATTTCTTTCATAATGAGGGTATGATAATGTAAAATGCAATAATAATTAGTTAAATTATTTGAGAATTTTATAAGATATTTTCAAAAACATTTTCAAGTAAATATTGTAGAGAGGCAAACTTCGACAGTTTACTTGAGGTAATCTTTGAAATTTCTGAACTGATTTAAGGTAATCTCTCAGTTTAGAAAATTTAGTTTTGGAATATTACACTTTATAACTAAAAGGAAATTATCATTATTTTCTTGACATATTGAAAATGTTACTCTTCGTCAAGTTATATTAGTAAAGTTATTTGTTTAGTAGTTCAGTAGTTTAAATTTTATTCATGTTTTTACCGTTATGGTATCAGATAACTCGGTATCCGATACCTATTACGTGTATGTTATACTCTCCCAAGAGACCGTCTAAATAAGAAGCTGTAAGTACGAGTATGTAAGAACAGAAACGATCTCTACAGAGCATGCAATGTTTTTAATATCTACATTTTAACATACAGCTAAAGTACGTACTATTACCATTTATATAAGAAATAGCAATTAATATTTATGACACATAATTCTTCTTCTTAATTTAATTATTTTAAGTTGCTGTCTATATCCAAAATAAAAAAAAAATATTTCGATTACAATTTAGAAACATTAAATTTTAAAAATAGTAAAACGCAATAATTCAGTTTTTACTACAAATTGTATTAACATTAAAATTATATATTAAAATTGATTTAATATAAATATATACAAAATTAGCCTTCTAACACGTCTCTTCACATGTATGTAATTTACGATACAATAACACAGCTTTAAAAACAATTACACAGATACTAATTACATAACTATAAGCATTTATTACGCGGTGATTAAATTCGACCATAAATTCGGTTGAATCTGTCACAACAATAATTGTTATTGATTAATCATAAAACCATGTTACTAATGTACGTAGTTTAATCACATTAGGGTCATTGTATTGATTTTATGCACCAATGGAGACTAATTACGCAATTAGTTTAGTAAACTTGCACAGTAAAATTACATTTAAACATTAATCCATTCCTTTTTTCAGTATATCAAATTGTAAAACTTTTGCCTCATACCGAATAACTCGTAAAAAATATCGATACATCATCAGAATCGATCAAAGAACCTGAACAAATCGAATGAGATATTTATGTTTTTTATATATTGCCAGTTTGATAAAACTTAAGAATTTATCGTCTGTTTGTTTGAGCGCTTTAATGTCTCAAACTATTAATCCAAATTAAAGAAAAAAAATCCATTTATTGAAGATGACGATATAATAAAAAATGGGCCAAGTGTAAGTCGCGCACGAAGGGTCCCGTACCATTATATATAAAACATAATTTGATGTAACTAAAAATATAACATTATCGAAGTTTTTCCTTTATGTGATAAAAATTTATGTATGTATAAAAAATTGCTTCATGCCAAATTTCAAGATTCTAGTTCGACTGAAAATATCCTTTTAGGGTTTAATTCCCTTGCGAGTAGTTGCAAATTTGAAAATATGTGGCTTAAATTGCTGTATCTTTTGAGTTTGATTCTGTTACAGCTTAAAGATATAATCTAGACCTGAGTGTTTGGTATCAATTTCAATTAAATACGTCTACGCGTGAGGAAAGGGGTAGTAACCTTAAAATTATTAAATATATTTTTATTATATGATATAACTAAAAATTTACGGTTTTCGGTTTTTTTCTTTATTTGCGCTATAAGACGTTGCCTTGTACCAAATTTCAAGAGTCAGAGCGTTCAGGAAGACCCTGCACATTTTGATTCCCTTACGAATTTCGAAAAGTTGCGGGAATTTACGACATAAACGACTGTATCTTTTGATTGTGTTGGCTTAGATGTTTGATTTTTTAACAGCTTTAAGAGACCGTAGTATTTGAGTATTTGATATAAATTTCAGCTTGATTACGATTACGCGTTCCTGAGAAAAAGAGTCTTAATAGACTGCGAACGAGTTATCCTATAAGGGTTCCATTTTTTTCCTTTCGAGGTACGGATTCCTAATGATACAATATACATAAGTGCAACCTCTTCTACCAGATTTAGAATGAACCTAAAAATAATTAAGTAAGTAAGAGTAGCCTAATGTGCTGTCCGAGTTCATCAGTAAATAGTTCTGTAGGTTCATGTGACGGCCTTCTGTAGAAGTTGCGAGGAACAGCTAGTCTTCTATAAAGTTGATAATATTTTATCTTTTCCATACGAAATAGCTCCACAGTCGTTAACGCAGTCAAGTTAGGTCATAAACGACTAAGCCGTAAATGCGACGAACTGTAGCTTGCTTCATTAATGTGACGACTGCATGAACTTAATGAGATTGGTTTAGTCATCCGAGTATTAGTATCCGAGTATTAGTATTATTATTAATACATATAATGTATTATATAATAGAAATATAAAGTTTCAAGTATTATTTTTAAACAACTGAATGTTTGAATTCAATCTTGAAGAGAAGACTACTCACGAAATTTTACTTAAGAGTCTTTACTCTAGTAATAGTAGTATAGTAGGTATAGAGTACTTAAAAAGTATATATCAATACATCAATTTATTTACCCGATAATAAAATACTTAACTTGGTCATTCAACAATAATAATAAATATATTTACGCCGCCATTTAAAGTGAGACAAATAAGTAAAAGAATTTAACAAAAAAGCGTACATTTTTTTTATCCTTTTCGTTTGCAAATTTAATGACACAACTACCTACCTACCTAAAATTCCTGACAACGGAAACATTCAGCTCAAAGAGAAATTCTCATGCAAATATTCCAGAGTAACATGAGAAAAATGTACAATTTTTTAACTTATGGATTTAGTTAGAAGGAATCCTCGTCGTAGTTATTTATATATATTAGGACAGCAGAAAATAAAAATATATATATTATGCTTAAATAAATATTAAATATATGATGCATAAATAAAGGTATGCTACAGTAAATTAGATATCATTACCATAAATTTATATACTACTACATAATATTTAAATGTACAAGTTTTTATCTTTGAGTGCCAGTTCAAAATAATCATTCGTATATCTTAAGTTATGGAATTTGGTTTAAATCTATTTTAAATTTAAGAGTTAATACAATGTCATCAACTTGATCTAGATCAAGTACCAATTTTGATTGGTGCTGAGGCAATTTAAATTTAATTTAATGTCATCCTAAATATCTAGTTAACATTACTTGATAAATAAATAAAATGGAGAAGGAACCAGTTGTATTTGTAGGGTGACCAAGCTGCAGGCATAAATCGAGTTAGCACACGACAAAATTAATCTTATTTTAGAAGAGAAAAATTTTTCACCCTTTTAAATGTTTTAACGACGTTTCGTGTCGTCAAAAGTGCTGTTATAATCTTTTATTATCTGAAATAAGTCCTGCACTTACGAGATGATTCTTTATGGGTAAGTTTTTCACTTTATAGAAGACTTTTGAGTCTCGTAAGGGTAAGTTTTAATTTTAATTACTTTTAATAACAAAGCAGACAATATATAGAAAGATTTTTTGTAAAATATTATTTAAATTATCGTAGATAATTCTATATCAAATAAGCCATAACGTAAAACGAAACCCAAACTTTGCTCAAGATTTCTGCCATTTTTTCATTTGATCTTAATATAGTATATTTACCATTAGGAAACATCTTTTACAGTATATTCACGCCACCTAATAAAATTATTTTTATGAGAGTAATAAAAACAGTACAGAAAACCATGGCAGTTTTAACATCGCATGTTAAAAAATTATATATATAAATATATATATACATACATATTAACTAAATTTCAAGTTGACATAATATAATGTGTGCCGTAAGCTACACTGTGCTTTAAACGACTTAAACAAAATTACTTATTCCCATTTTTCGTAAACTACCGCCCCGTTGGTCGAGTGGTTAGCGCAGACGCCTAACGTGTCACGGCTCAATGGGACTCGGGTTCGATTCCCGGCGGAGACAGGCATTTATGTGATGAACATAGATGTCTGTGTTTCTGGGTT
This sequence comes from Napeogenes sylphis, assembly GCA_959347405.1. Taxonomy (NCBI): domain Eukaryota; kingdom Metazoa; phylum Arthropoda; class Insecta; order Lepidoptera; family Nymphalidae; genus Napeogenes; species Napeogenes sylphis. The sequence continues at coordinate 20,191,161 of OY365777.1, forward strand.
TGGTCGTTTATTAAATATATTCTCAGTATTTATATGTGTATTTCTATGTATTTGTATCGTTGTCTAACACCTTTATCACAAGCAAATAATTTGCTTACTTAGGGGTTAGATCAATATGTGTAATTTGTCCTGATATTATTATTATTATTATTATTCATTTATTTTATTTTAATCTTATTATTTACATTTATACATATAACATAAAAAAACAACATTTTAAATATAAATATAAAAAACAGTATCCCGCCGACGTGGGCCTTACGACCAGTCCGTCGGTGGTTAGGGCGACAGCGAAAGAAACTTCCTCACAATGCGTGCCGTACCCAAAACTGCTCTTTGCATCCGACCCTTGATCCAGTTTTTTAGTGAGAGCCTCTTGAGATGATGATCGAGACTCTTGGCTATAAGACCATTGACGGAAACTACCATCGGGACAATTATTGTTGAGTCAACATCCCACATGTCGGTAATCTCGTGAGCTAAGTCCAAGTATTTTGACAGTTTGTCCTTCTCAGCTTTCACAAGATTAGCGTCACACGGGACACTGATATCAACAAGAAATGCCCGGCGCTCTAACCGATCTACCAGCACGATATCAGGCTTATTGGCTACAATAGTCCTGTCCGTTATGATAGATCGGTCCCAATAGAGCTTAGCATGACCATTTTCCAAAACTGGCTCCGGTAAGTACTTATAATAGGGCACTTCAAAAGGTACAAGACCGTATCGAAGAGCAAGTTCTTGGTGGATAATCTTGGCTACTTGGTTGTGCCTGTGCAAATACTCTCCATTGGCAAGATGACAACAACCGGAAATAACATGTCTGATGGATTCTCCTGGTTGGTGGCACGCACGACATATGTCAACATTGCCATCCTTTATTATGTATTTCCGATAGTTGTTCGTCTTGACAACTTCGTCAGCAATTGCACAAGCAAAACCTTCGGTTTCACCAAAAAGATCACCAAAGCGTAGCCAAGCCACGGACGCCAGAAGGTCTACCCATAAAGGCCCATAAAGTGCCTGGTGGAACCGTCCATGAAGCTCCTTACTCTTCCATATACTTATACGGTCGTCAGTGCTAAGTACTACCGGTTTATGCCAGTTATCTTTGGCTAAGGAGAGCGGTGTAAGACCATTATCTACTGCAACAATGTCCCGATGCATTCCACACTCAGCATGAAGGAAATATTCGCTAAGATTGCATACCTCACGGTTGTGTAAGTTTTTGGCATTAAGGAAGCCACGACCCCCACACTTCCGTGGAATATACAATCTCATCACTGATGAGTGCGGATGATGCATGCGATACATTGTCAATAGTTTTCGGGCCTTTCGGTCCAGGGCATCTAATTCAGTCTGAGTCCACCTTAATATGCCGAAAGTATACATCAGCACGGGCATTACCCAACTGTTGAATGCACGCACTTTGTTACCTCCTGACAAAAGACTTTTTAGAACTTTTGTCAAGCGGTTAAAGAAGCGTTCCTTCACTAGCTGTTTAATGTCCCCACTTAGTATGCCTAAGCATTCCGACATACCAAGGTATTTGTAGCACTCGGTTTCGGAGAGGGATCTGAGGGACGTTGTCTCCGAGAGTTGTAAATATTCGCTATTTACAACTCGGCCACTCTGCACATGTACAACCGCGCATTTATCTACACCAAACTCCATCCTAATGTCATTACTAAACGTTTGCGTAACGTTTAGTAATGATACCAGATCTGCTTTATTTGGTGCAAATAATTTGAGATCGTCCATATACAAAAAATGAGAAATGATCTCACCTCCTCTGCGAAAGCGAAAGCCCAGCTTTGAGTCCCTAAGCAATGCGCTTAAGGGGTTCAAAGCTAGGCAAAACCACAAAGGACTCAAACCGTCACCCTGGAAAATACCTCGCTCAATCCTTACAGGTTCGGAAGTAAGAAGATTTCCTCCGCCCCCTGGAAAACAAAGGACCGTTGTCCATTGCCTCATACATGAATCAAGAAAAGCGCATATATCTGTGTCAATCTTATACACTTCTAGTACTCGTCTCAACCATGTATGAGGCACCGAATCATAGGCCTTTTTATAATCAATCCAGGCGACGGAGAGACCCTTCTTACCTCGGCGAACCTTTTCATTAATGGCCATGTCAATAAGGAGGAGCTCCTTAGTACCACGAGACCCAATCTTACATCCATTTTGAGCGGGATCTAAAATGCTATTTGCATACAAATGTGTGTTTAATTTTGAAGTCAAAATGGATGTAAGAAGCTTATAAATAGTTGGTAAGCACGTGATAGGTCGAAAGTTCTTTGGATCCGTGATACTACCAGACTTGTGGAGCAGGAAGGTGATTCCTGTTGTCATAAAAGATGGTAGGGATCCGGACACGTTGGCTTCCTGGAATTGCCCAGCCAAACATTCGTGTGAAGACCGCAGCCATTTGAGCCAAAAGTTATGTAATCCGTCCGGCCCAGGACTTTTCCAGTTATGGGTCAAACGGATCGCATCCCTGACATTATCTGAGCTTATAAATATAGCCTCCATTGGCTGCAGGTGTTCACACGCGCGCTCAACAACAAGCATCCAGCCACCATCGTTGTGATTAATAGGCACCGACCAAATATTTTTCCAAAATGTGAACATTTCTTCCATATTTGGTAACTGCCCATCAATCACACTCGTAGCAGATTCCTCCCAGCTTCTATAAACCTTTCTTTGGTCACTTTGGAATATGCGATTCTGCTTATACCTATTTACACGTTGTTTATAACGACGGATACGATTTGCCCACGCACAAACTTTCTGCTTCAAGTAGTCTATACGTTCTGTTACATAGGCCATGTAATCCTGAGGTCTAATGCCAGTACCGGCAATGGCCTGTGTAACATAACGCATCACTCTCGGCCGGATGTTTCTGAAGCAGATTAACTTGCCAATAATGACCCTAGCTGCGCTGATACGCCGTTCAATCCTCATCTGCCATGCGGGTGTGTCCTCAGTGGACCACACCACCCTATCAGGCTCAGGAAATCTGACACGGGCGGAGCGGCACGCTGCAACAGCTGCACAATAAAGAATTGAATGGGTATCAATGAGATTATTGCTAGAACGAAGATAAGAGTCTAGCATGCAGTCTAGAGCCATTACTAGCGACATATTACGTCTATGCGTGGGAAAACGGGGTAACCGTGGCCTGTCGCGGGCTGGTATGTCTTTAAATTCCAAAATCGTATCCTCCAAAGTCCTCCTTAATTGCTCATTATCTTGGGTACTTACGGTTGTAATCTCAACGCCACATCAGCATTTCCATCCACTAACCCTGCCACCGAAGGAGCGGACGATAACTGGGCTCGCAAATGGATGCTTTCGGTGGTGGATGCAGACATTGTCACCTCGGAGCGAAGCAGGTCAAGTGCGGAGTCATCCAACGCACGATTACGTTGAATAAACCGCACCTGATCCGATAGTCGTTGGGCCGAAACGGTCAACTCTGGTTCAAGGATCTGAAACAAAGATAGCAAACGGGTTCGCCACGCAGTGAGGTTAGTTCCACCCTCTGTCGCCCTATAGTACGCTCGCATGACATTTTCGTTTATATTTTGCGTCCATTTCATGCGGCGCACTGCACCACCGACGGCGGGGGTCGAACGCGGAGCGGATGCCCCAGTAGGCCCCAAGTGCGGCAGCGGTGGCCTCCCTCGGCGCGGCGCTGGTGCTCGGCGCGGCGCTGGAGGCGGCAGCTCGTCGTCACTGCTCGACACGACATCCTCAGGAGAAGTTGCGTACTCCTCCTCTGATGACGTGGAGCTGCTCGGTGCGACGGGCTGCGGTGGTTGGCGTGCGTTGACGTTTTTACTCCTGGTGATCATCGGATCATCGAGTGCCAATTGTCACAGTTCTCTTATTTATTACTTATTTTTGGTTGTTAGTTTTGGTAACATTTTTGTTTGGTTTGGTTTTTTCTTTTTATTTTTTATGTTGCATTACTTAATTAATTAATTTTAATATTGTAAAAACTTGATTTTTGTTATTAAATATTTTTACCAAAAATTGACAATTAAAAACGTGACAACTCGTGGCAGTTACCAAGGAGTTATGTTATTATTATTATTATTATGTATTAAAACCAATACTCGCCTTGGAGAAAAGGCAATCTCTATATCGCGGAAGGATCTATAAAACACAAAAAATACAAATATATAAATATGGGACATAAAGTATACTAGCCTGGAAAAAATATCTAATACAACAACACAACCAACGATCTTTGGTAGAACAGACAGGCTCAGTAACCTCTATACCAAAAGGTTGTCAGAACTTTACTTACATCTAATCAGATGAATAATTCAGAATCAGGCTGAATCTACACAGATTTCAGGTTTTTTAGGATTTGGTTTAAACCCTAACGTATCAAGACTCAGGCGTTTTTATGTTTAATTGGGTAAATGAGTGAACCGTCCGAAAAAAATCTGTATATTTTTTATTATGTCTATCAAACTTATTAATTTTATTCTTTGAACAATAACATTTTAACGAGCCTTTTCTAGTAAGTTTTATTATAGTAGTAACTGATAATTTACATCTATATACCTTTTTCTGATTTTTATTTAAGCTCCACCAATGAGTATAGTATCATTATAATAATGAAACCATTGAATTTGCCGACTATAACCAAATTAAAATTATAACTCTCAATTATTATTATTATGTTATCAAAACGTTTTTATTTTAAGTTTATTAAAAAGAAAATAAAATAAAATCAATATTTTAATTGAATTGAAAACTAGAACAAAATAATAAGGCTAAGTACATAATACATAAATAAGACAAACAGGTGTGCAAATACAATTTTCATTATTTTAGCCAAAGTTTTCTGTCAGAGCTCGTAGTCGGTAAATACTAATAAAGTCTCGGCGTTATCTAAAAGCATATAACTGCAAATGCATTCCGAGCACGTATACTATACTTCAAATAGAGTGGTTGTTTATTTTAAGAGATTATTTCCTTGCAAATACGTTTATGGCACAGTGTATACACAGTCATCGAAAACATCCGAGGAATTAATCAGTTCCGTGGTTTCTTGGAAATGAAGATCTTATTCGATTTATTTAAAAAAGTAAATTTATAAAGGAATTGTTTCTATTTTATTTGAATTTCTAGATATCTGAGAAAAGCAGGAAAGCTCTTCTACACTCTAAATTAGATTAGACCTTCTTCCACCTCTTGTTGTTGATTTTCAACAGAATCATACTTCTAAAGAAATATATATTTGAAATTGAATATACTATTTAAAATAAATTAAAATAAAGGGAGTATATTTATATTTGATTTATCATACAAATTGAATAAACATTGAATAAAACCAAATAAAGTTGTCATTATAACAAGCCCAGTCTCTTAGAGTAACTGCATCCCTTGCATCCATAATTATAACGCAGTCAGCTGTCATTCTCCCAAGTTTTTGCTCGTATCCCTCAAGCACCCCTCGAAGCCAAATTGCTTTCTTGTATCCGTGTAACCGTCTGCTAACGACCAGTGTTAGGCTACTTCAAATAATACTACCTACATTAATAATTTACAAAATGGAGCTATAATTGTACAAAGTTTTTGGTATGAATAAAGTTAACTAGTATTTTTAATTGTTTATATAATAATAATTATTATCACTAAAATTGAATTGTTTACTGCCCAAAACTCGTCAATTTGTTACTATTTTAATAGTTTTAGAATTTAATGTAGGATCTGTAATTAAACTTTCACCTAGATACAATGCCTAAAGTTTAACAAAAATGAATAAAACAAAGAGATAACAAATATTAAAAAGTTTCATATTATATTTTTCGCGTGCCCACAAAACAGACTTTTAATGGGTCATTTAATTTCATGTAACGGCATATATATTCTCATATAGCACTCGTATTTTGCGGAATGTTGACACAGGGAAAATAAAAATATATATGGATTTATTGCGAAATTTCCCACAAGTACACATTAGTGAGCAAAAGAACAATTAAACTTTTTGTGTGGTCGGATGCATCCGGCACGTTCTCGAGTTATGAGGGAGTCGTGACTCTGCACTAGGTACTGGATGCGACTATGTTTTCTTAAACCTTACATACTTTTTGCTGACATGAGTCTGACCTTGCTGAACCATTTGACCATTTAGCAGGTGAGAGAAATAGTTAACTTTATGAAAGGCTGTTGAAATATTTTCTACTTCTACAAAGAGCACAAACCAATAACCATAGAGAAACATAACACAACACAAACATTATTGTTTTTCTCTTTTCGATCTTAAACAAATAAAATGCGGCAGACTTAAAGCGCTATTCACTTATCAGTGCCTGAACAATATCTTCCCGCTGCATCTAGAAGATAAGCTTCTCTCGGAAGCACAAATTCCATAATGTATATTTAAAAGCTAGTAAAACTTTTAGCTTTAACGATTGATAATTCTACTTGTCATTTTAATTCAAAGGTTCGTACCGCGCGGACATTTTAAATTCAAGAGGTAAATATTTTTCATAAGTTTCTAGCTAATTAGTATTGGCACAAATCTTCCAAGTTTAAACTTTTAATGGCGTCGAATGAAAGTTTACACGTCTTTTAAGTTCTAGCACTTAGTTTGCAAATATTCTTGGCCTCATTAAGGAGTTACCCTGAAAATATGTTCGTAAGACCGTTAAAAACGATGGCCCATTAGGAGATATGAAGGTGCACTTGTTGTATGTCGAGGGCCTATTCCTTAGATAAGATATTTTTCGGATACAGCAGTATTTGTTATGCGCTCGTTCATATATATATGCTCATGTAATTCATTTTATGACCACATATCGTTATATTGCGTACATGGCAGTGAATATATAAGGTATATGGTAGATGTATTGTAACACGACAGCAGTTTTCTTTCTCAATACTAACAATGTTTCCTAACATTGCAAAATACTGTTATATCTTGATACTCGCTTTATTTGCTTCTTTCCACAGACTCACAAATTTAATAATTCAAGAAGCGTATACATAAAAGTGGTAGTGAAATAATACTATAAAAGTGTCAGCCTCTAATATTTATTTGTAAGGATTAGGGACACTGCAGGTACGTTTATTTCAATTGCGGTAAGGGCAAGTAAGGGTGAGTAAGTTTAACCAACACGACTCTATTCCTGTATAGATTTTAGATGGATATAATTTCTTCTAAGATATGTTTTTATATTGTTTTGTACAAACATTTTGAACTTATGATAAACAAACAAATTCAACTAAATATTCTAACCAAATTTAAAAAACAAGTCTACTTCCCTTGAAACGGTATTACAGTAAACATTCTAAACTAGACTTTAACCTAGATTAATATCCCTTAGAGACATATTACAATACACATACTACACATACATATTATTCCATACTTATCATAACATCAATCTGCAGGTTCATATAAAATGAGCACTAGAACGCGTGAGTATGGCTCGTTCTTGTGTCAATATCAAAGCTATGAAATTCCATTAAGGCACGTGTGATCCTACTCTATAAAGTGAATCCACTAAGGATATCTACTTCGTGTAGATAACAATTTCATAAACGTTTATTATGTAAGAGATAGCTTTTATAAAAAGAAGTTAACATTAACGCGCGGTGATATATCTAATAGGTAGGATTCACAGTAAATAAAGTACGGTAATCCTTAAAGTTTTTTAAATTATTATAGTTAATAATAGAATGCTCAAATGTAAATAATTTTATGAATGCTTTATTTGTTTATTACGTGACTATTTCTGGAAAAATTCTGCATTTATATCTCTAATTTTTCAGATAAAATATTAGCAATAACGTTGAACGCACAAAACAATAAAAAATGTATAAACTTTTTCTTGTTTTCCGTCACAAGTCATAAAGTGCCGACAATATGTTTATGGTCCATAAATCTTCAAATAAACCGTAAAATTTCATTGTCTTTCAGCGTTGCCATGGCTTACTTCTGAATCGTTGGTTTTATAAATGTGTCAAACTTAAATGTCTTTAACAACTTTTATATTTTTTTCAACCTTTAGTAAGTAAATTATATATTATTTACATACTATTTTTCAAAAAGTGTATATAATACTATATTCAAATTGTTATGTAAATGTTATATCCGCTGAGCACCGATTTATTCAATGGTGCTTTAAATAACTATGAAACGGATAAAACTTTTACAATATTCATAGATATTAAAATATATTTATGGTAAGATGAAACAATAAAGTATAAAATAAACGTAGGGCCTAACAAGGTCGTAGATGGAATGCAAATTGAACGGCAAAGTTCCTCGCCGCGGGAATAGAAAATGTCAGCAAGTTGTAGAAAGGCTATTAATTATGAGAAAGGAAATTGAAACCCCAGTGGAAATGGAAAAGTAATAAAATGCAACAGTGATTGCAAGATGAGTGCGGCCGAGCCCATTTCGAACTAGGGCAATCTGTGCCATCCGCTTATATAATAAAGGGCGGTTCAGATCATTTTAATTTATTCAAGTTTGAGGTTATAATCTTAATTATATTTAACGCATTCATTATGTCGAAAATTCTCATTTAAATTTCAAGTTTAATTTTACATGACTATAAATACAAAACAAAATATATAAACATGTCCGTAAATTAGGAACCAGTGTATAAATTAGTTTAAAATGTATACAGGTAGGATAACATAAAAGAGAAAGTGTTGTAAAGCAAAATAGTTTTTAGTTTTGCTTAGCGAACAAACGTTTAAGCCCATCTCCTAAATCAAGCGGCTTGACTGTTACCGAATGAGCAAAACATGGGAAACAACCTACGCTGAACAATTTTCGAATATAAAGTGCTCTTAAATTACGTCACGTTTCATATTAAACATGAAATACACGAATAATATTATTATTTTAGTCTCACTAAGTTTTTAAGGCGTCGTCTATTAAGTATAGAATTGTATTATATTATTTATTATTTAATTTCGAATGTTTTGCAACCATTATTCACAGGAGTTGTGGGTGTCTTGTTAATTGTTCATTCTCGTTTACCCGTTACTTAGTTATCGGGAGGTTTTAGTAAAATGCATCGCATTTAAGATTATGATAGTATTTCTAGAAGGAAGTATCCTTGCAGTATGTAACCACAAGTTTATCTTAAATACTGATATTTAAATGTTTTTTTATATATATATATATATTTTTGTTTTTAACCGTTTTTTATTAAACATAGTTCTAATTTATATGCTGTATTGTTAAAAAATATTGTAGATTAAGTTTTTACAATATTGTTTTTGTAAAAATTTGTGATAAATTTAGATTTCATAACTACGAATCTAATTATATACATAGATAGATTTGTCTCAATTTTATTTCTCTTTCTGTTCTTTCCTAACTCGAGACTAGGCAATTAATAAATTGTGTTATAAAATGCACAAACAACAAGCTACTCGTCTATATTATAGTTATGGTAAGCCTTACCTGTGTGGGCGAAGTTGCTGACGAAAGTGTTAAGTACTACTGTAATTTACTGTAACTTTTAAGTAATATTGTTATTTATTTACTATGTAGTATTATATTTTTAATAAGTCCTTAAATTAATTGAAGAAATATAAACGTTATAACTTCAATAAATAAAAATGAAAAAGTGAATTATAATTAAAATGTAATTATACAAATAATGTCTGAAGTATAAAAACGTTGTTAAAACATATATTATAAAATAAAAGGTATACTAATAAGTAAGAAAATCATATAGGTATCCCTCGATTTATAGGTATCCCTCGATTTATAGGTATGGCGTATAGCCCTTGCGGGCTAACAGCTTTGAAATTGTTTCAATAAAGGTAGGAACACGAGACTTTAATCCGGATTTGTTAACGGATAAAAGTAACGCCGACATTTTTTACGTATTTTCAATTTGTAGGTGTTGGTTTTGTCAGAATTAGCGGAAACTCGTTTACAGCTGCTTACAAATACAAAATAAAAATAAATTATTTGTAAGATATGTTATTTTAATTAAAAGGGTTAAATCCTCTTTCGAATGGAAGACGAATGAGTCTTAGATAAACTACAGCTTTGAAACGCAGTTGGAAGTTATTTAATTTTAATTGTAATTCAAATCACGATGTTGGTATTAGCAAAACTCATATCTTCCAGAGCTGTAGGGATGTTTCTATCACAAAGGGTCTTAGTTTATTAATATATATTTATTGTACTTTCAAACAAAAATAATTTTAGTAGTTTTAACAATATTTTATGGGTTATTTTAACATTTAGCTTTAAATATTAAATTCTTATGAGTATTGTGATAAGACATTTTGTATTTTTAGGTACTAGGTAACATTTTTTTCATTGAATCGTTAGCAAGGAGATTTAAAAGATATGAGATTAAGAGTTGTTTATATTGTGAATAGTGATATAGTGAGGTACGAAATAAAAAATATTTTTAACGATTATAATGTCTGCAAAGATATAGTGTTTACAGTACAGAAAAACTTATTGGAATAAAAATATTTAATCGTTTCATATAAACAAATAGTTATGTATCCGGTAAATAAAACTAAATATTATGGTTCTCTATATTAATTGGTTGTTGTAATTTTAATTAAATACGTCTATTTACTTCCATAATAATATAATAATATTTGATTTAATTATGTATTTTATTAATATGTTTGTTTAACACATATTATTTACAAAGTTAAGAAAATACACTAATAATAATTATAACACCTAACCTTATTAAGGTAAGTTAACTTATAAAACCTAACCTTTTGACGTAAAGGTTAAAAAAAAACTTTTACCATTCTTTTATTACTTTTCATATGTTGATATTTGCAAAGGGACTCCAACTATTTCGAGCGTAAAGACTTCTAAACTTTACCTACAAAGGCATATCCATTCATAAATTCCATTCCAATGCGAGGGTCTCATCTTTAATAGAATTAGATGTTCCAAGCACTTGAAGTACTTGAGACGTACACCACAAACCGTCTACTTACTCGTAATTGAGTACGAAGGTATTACTTTGATTTACAACCCTAAGCTCGGCCCCCTTTAAATCTTAACTTTGGTTAAACTTCGCCATCATTTCCAGTGGGAGATAGATAATACAATAATTATAATTGAAGCTTGCTTTGGTCTTAATGTCTGAGTAGTTATCAGCGTTAAATAATCTAATCATTTATCGTAACATTCGCTTAATCATTATTAATTTTTTTTTTTATCAATTTTTTCGACAAATACGTCGCAAATTAATCACAGCAAGTGGACAGTGAAATAAAACCATTCTAAACTCAGAATTTTATCCAAGGTAGTAAAACAAACTATTTGCAGAAGTGACACTTATCTTAAAGCGCACTCTGACTTCAGAGTCTGACCCAAATAAAACAACGCTATCGCACTACGTGGATTTGTTAGCGAAGTAAAGAATTTACTGCTCACCTCTGTCCCCGGTCAACCTTTCCACATGTAGCAAGGAAGAAGGACGACTTTACTTACATTATATCTGTACACTTTACAAAAACCTTTGTCTACTAGAAGATGCTCGAACTCACTCAGAGATCGTAAAAGGTTCTATAAAAAACGACAAATATAGGATTTTAAAATATTACACCGAAAATAAGTTAAATTTGGAGTCCCAAGAGAACACAAATGGCTTTTAAAACCCCAAGGGTTTAATCGAATCATTCAGGTTATCTTGTCATTTGCGATAAAAGAAAGCGCCACGAGGGATTTTGTGCAAATTAGCAAAATTCTCTACGAGAATCATTTGCTAAATGCTACTGAATTGTAAAACATTATATTCAATTTAAATACAGATATAATTCGAATATATATACAAAACGATATTTAATAATAATTTTACAATTAACGTTACATTCTCAAGACAACCAAATCAATGTTAGACAAGGGTCAACATTTTTTTTATCTATTCGTTTAATTGAGTTTTTTTACCGAAAAACGAACAGCGACAGGATTTTATTCCTCGTAGTCCATTCCAAACATATCATAGTGTTTACAACGTCCAAGCGCGAACGGCTAACCAAGTTCGGTCGTACCCTGAACTTTTTATTCACTTTTTGGACACGTAAAAAAAGTTGGCGGCCAGTAACTCACTGACATGCAAGCGTTGTACCCTGAGTAATCACATTTCGTGCCATCCCTTTGTTGCATGAGGAGGTTCGCACAAAAACTACATGATTTGTTGCTTACGAAAATGTTGGCGGGACACCTCTCCTTTTCAAAGAATTTCATAGTCTCCTAATATTCTTTATAACCTTTTTTTATGTTTCAGAGTAAATAGGAATTTAAAAAGTAACCATTCAATAAAAGATAAATCGTTTTACAAATACAATATATAAAAGCTTAATATCCTATTAAATTGCACATATCGAAAATTTATCGAAACAACAATATAAGCGCTTTAAAAGAAATTAAGAGCATTACCTTCAATGGCGAGCGCTTTATTTCAATTGAAACATTTCCTATTATAAAATTACCCAGTCACAGAGAAGTCAATCTACTATAGGAAATTGAATGGGACGGGAATTAAAATAAAAGTAGCCATCCGAAGTTTTTACTCAATGTCCCATATGACGATAAAACCTTATTGTAAGAGGATTTTCATTTAAACGCTCTATTCCAGTCGTAGTGAATACAGATCACCACTATCCTGCTAAGTATTGTTGCTGAACTCTGTACTATCCTATCTGCACGCGATTAGTTTGATCTATTTTATATGAAGCATTGGCCTGTCTCTACATTTATTACAATTAAACTATACATATATACATATATGTGTACTATAATCTGAACAAATTTAATGTAGGTATGCATTTTGGAGACATGGCGCTTTGTTTACGAACACAGTCATAATTTAATATGCATGTTAACGTTTTTATTAAACAGTCCCAAAATGGCATTATCTCCACATGCAATGTATCCAGGAAACAATCTGGGAAGGCCACAAACTTGGATTATCGCCAGTGGCCTGACGTGGATTTGTTGCAACAGTATAAAATTCAGTGTTCACCCGCCTTAAGTCCTTTATCGGAAAAACAAGTGCTATAGAGTCTCCTCTAGCATCGCATAAACTGTACGTAAGTACACCCTTTAATCGCAAAGCATAAAAACTACTTTTTCCATCTAATAAACATTTATAAATCACAAATTCATTTTTTATTTGTCGTTTCTGAACATAACTAGAAATTGAGCCAATACACTCGTCCTACTTCACAAACGTCCGCGGCTCAAAGACGTAGTTCTACAATCGATCCGTTGGAATGTTTTTGTTTATTTGTTACTAACTTCTAAACGAGTATTCCATGTATTTCGCAGTGCCCACTATCCGTCTACATGGAGGGCGTTCCGACACACATCGGAAAACTGTCGGATTACGCTGGCTGCGGCCACAAACGGAAACTTTATCCTTTACCGTTTTTATGTTCTCAGAACTTTTGCTTACATTAAACGGTTCAATTTCAAACAAAGAAATTAGTAGTCTCCAACGATTGCAATCATGCTGTGCATATCAAATAAGCTAGATTTCGACAATTACGATTCTAAATGGCGCTTAACGAGCTATTCAACCTTCCTTAAGTTTTTACCAAACCCTCTAATACTTTAGCTAAATTTCGCCCTTTTGCTTAAGTAGGCATATTGTAATAATCTAAAATGAATGATGAAAATAAACGAAAAGGTACTTTTATGCTCGACGTATATGCAAAGGGATATAATTTGTACATAAAAGCGGTAAAAAGACTTTATAATACGTGGAAGGGTCATTACACGGTTGTTGAGTTCACAGCACACTTGCAAAAACAACCTCCAAATGAGACGCACTGTACTTTGTGCCTATTTCATATTAAACGTGCGAACCGTATGATATCGTTTTGGAGGCAGAAATAACACTTTCCTCTTTAAAGTATTCAAATGGTCTCAATTAACTTTATTGCATAAAATAGGAGAATATTTACGTAGCAGTACTGTTTTACTTGCAAATAAATATATATAAATATCAATATATATACAATGTGATTAAAATATTTGTATTAAAACACATACTCGTATGTATGATCAATTAAGTAGCTTCAAATTACAGAGGTCGGAACGCATGCATAGTTAAAATATTGAAAATTATAGCTCAATCCGTCTCTGTCGTCAACCCCTGCTCTCCGACTTGGATTAATGGCTAACGTAATTAAAGTAGTACACACCAGGTGTGCTTTTTAGCCTCACCCAGCGAACTAACAGCGTTTATGCGTATAATATGAGACTTGCACTAGAAATGGAAAAAACCTTCTTAATTTACTCGCTTTCAGATGAGCTTCGTTAAGAAAAAGTTAAGTTTATTCACAGACAAACTAAAAGAAACAAACAGGAATGAATTAAATTTTGTAAACGCCTATTCATTTACCTCTTCAGTAATTACAGTGGTCATTAAAAATTTTAAAATTACGGTCATTAAAGCAGTTATATTTAACAATTTAACAAGGCAAACCGATATCTTAACAATAATAGTATTATTCTGTTTCACCCGTATAATATAATTGAGGCAATTACATGATTACTAGAAGGTATTAATCAATTTTGTCAGGGGTTCATAGAGGTAAGGACTGTTCAGGGTCCCACAGAGATTCATTTTGATTACGGAACGGATTAAGATCTAAGAACCGTGAGACATTGCACATGGGGACCCTAGTTAAGCGACGATTAAATACGACCTCTCCAGATTAGCTTTCGTTCGACATAAAAAAGAGTTTAAAACAATTTACCTTATCCTTCTAATGGATGGCTATCCCAATTGGCTTATTTGATTATTTTATTTTTTATTTACCATTTAGCTTTTAATTAATTCAGTTTATATATAATTAGGAATAGCAATAGTTATTTTAGACGGAATTACATATTATCCCGTTGGTCGAGTGGTTAGCGCAGATGCTTAACGTGTAACGGCTCTAAGGGCTCGGGTGCGATGAGTTTTTTTAAACATATTCTCAGTATTTATAATGTGTATTTCTATGTATTTGTATCATTGTCTAACATCCGTAACACAAGAAAATAATTTGCTTACTTAGGGGTTAGATCAATGTGTGTATTATTATTATTATTATATTCATTGAAGCAAGTAAAGATATTTCATCTTTATAATCATAGCTACATTCCATATCAATAAATGAAATTACCTACTAACTTTTGTCATTATCATATGTATTACAAAATATATTATTAACCGTTACACTGTGTTTTATTTGGTAAATAGTAGGTATATTTATTGCTCTGAAAATAAATTATTATTATTAATAATGTGTGTATATGATTTGTCGAATATTTTTTTTTTTATTTAGGTCTTAGAGTTCTATTTAATATTTCAAGTGATTAGATAATTTGTGTATACCGGATATCATCTGCCACAACGTCTCTCTCTCTCTCTCTCTTTCTCTCTCTCTCGTCTCTCGTCTCTCTCTCTCTCTCTCTCTCTCTCTTCTCTCTTTCTTTACAAACTATATAAAGAAGGGATCAAAATTTAATTCCGAATATTTCTTGGCTCGACTTAATTATATACTTGTCCGTTTACGATGTAACTTTATTTTCAACAAGTATAGAAATATTTTCTTTATACCGCAATGAAGCATATAAAAACAAATATTATCTTCAGCTTTATATTGGTAAAGGTCAATTTTTAGTTTTTACTAGTACCGTTGTTTTCGTTGCACAAAATGTTAATAAAAGATGGGCGTTTTTCCTCCGTTGAAAAACCTTTTGTACTGAAAGTTTCCAATTTTGTAAAGGTCTCATTTTTTGTGGCAAATTATTTCAAAGCCAAATGGCAAGAACAAAAACTACAATATCTTCTATACCAGAGGTTCCCAAACTTCTTTCGTCCAACGCCCACTTTTAAAGTCAGTTATTTTGTAACGCCCCCCAATTTTTTTCATCTTAAAAACTTGAATAACAGATTAGATTCGTTTCCTTTAGTTTCCTTAAACCTATATTCTAATTGAGACTTATCAACCTTACAATATTAAAAGTAGTTTTGATTAAAAAATTACATTTAATATTGAGCAATAGTAACACAACTTTTCATAATAAAAAGCATCTTTTATAAAAAAATAACAACAGTTAAGATTGATCAATAGTAATACCACTTTTCACAATTAAAAGTTTTCTTCTTCATCTCCCTGGTTTTCATCCTGACGTATAACAAGGTCTGTCTTCCTGATCAACCTACTCCACTTTGCACGGTCTTCGACATCCATCCAGCACTTCCTTGTATATCCGGGAGATCTCACTCCAGGAACAGATATATCAAGGCTTTTCCATCCGACATATTTCATAGACGGGCGCGTAACGTGGCCATACCATCTCAGGCGTCTATCCACCATCTTGGATTACTTCGAATGAATGTTTTACGTATGTGGTCAGACCGCGTAACGCCGCACATCCAATTCAGCATCATTTCCTCCCTCGTCATTCAGTCAGTCGTTTCCGTGACTTGAATTTTCTGTGTGTGCCGAGATAGTACTGGCAAACATTCGCTGCCGTATATAAGAACCGGTCGGATGACGCTCCTTTTTATTAGCCCCTTGATTTTAGGCGATATTCTGCGATAACAGACTACACCAGTCCAGGCAGCGCTTATCCAGCCTTGGGAATCTTAATCGATGCCTCCAGGCTCGTGCATAACAGATCCAGGTTACCTAAACTTTTCCAACTTAATGGCTGGCTCAGGACCTATATGGATAGTATTAGAGTCAGGGCTCCTGCAAGCCATGTACTCGGTCTTCGATATATTTAGTTTAAGACCACTGTTCTCAAGCGTACCCTTCCATAAGTTTAACTTACGCTCCAGCTCCGTTCGGTCCGTTCTTTCTGCAACCCTTTATCTGCTGTACATTAACAATCAGCTGAAGCCTGGTATCTATGGGTATGGGTATCAGATGAGAGCACAGTTGTAGAAAGATATCTGCCAAGTTCTCGAACTAGTAGAGATTAAGTACAGTCTGAAAGAGAAGCCATGGTGCAACGTTTGAATGACAAACTCCAGGCAGTTTCCGCAATGGGCAATGCTAATCTTGTCAATTTCAATGCTACCAAAACGCAGACATGTCTGTTCACCGCTTTCACGTTGGCTCTTACTTTTCAGAATGTTTCTTTGGAATATAGTGATCGGCTTCAGTTGTTAGGCTTGGAGAACTTCAACTTTGGTCGGTTCATTGAGTCCAGAGCAAAAGCAGCAGCAGGAAAGCTTGCCGATCTTCCGAAGGTCTGACAATACTTTACACTGGGACAGCTACTTGTACTATACAAAGCACAAATTCGGTCGTGTGTGTAGAGTACTGTGGTCACATATATTATATATACTGGTGCCGCAAAGTCTCATCTTGCGGTTCTGAACTAAATCGAGAGGCGAGCAAAGACGACCCTGAATAAGTTAAAGCCAACCTCCACAGCCTTGAACACTAGCATAGAATGACTATCCTCTTAGTATTCTATAGGATACATTTTTGTGAGTGTGCGCAGGACGCCACGACTTAATTTCCCCATCCCCCTTCCTTCCTTCATCACCGGACGTTCCTACGCACGGTGGGTAGCCATCCCTACTATGTGGCCATCCCTACTTCCGCCCGAACAAAACGCTTTACTTCGTCTTTTTTAGTTTGTACAGCGAAGGAATGGAACAACTTGCCTGCGTCGGTATTTCCGTCCGAATATAATGTGGGTGTCTACTAGAGTAGAGTGAATAGGTTGCTAAGTTAATGCTCCTTACCATCTTTGACTACATTTCCACTTTCCATCCGGTGGAATGTAGTCAAGCAATAACTAAGTTTGTATAAAAAATAGGCCATTAATGGATTCTCATCAATGAGCGCTATTTCATCGGCATACATCATCAACCATGGAGACTGGTCTTGGATGTGAGTCAAGAGAGAATAAGAACGGACAAGGGCTGAGCCCTGGTGAACCACTACTGTTATCTGGAAGGGTTTGGTGTCGCCAACGGAGGTCCTAACCATAGGAGTCGTGGTACATGTCTCTGATAGTCTCAGTATAAGGATGGATGGATTTCTTTAAATCACAATGTCCACCAGATACACTGACGAGGCACACAGCCAAAGGCCTACTGCAAATTTAAAAAGGTTACGCGAAGAGCTCTTTTTTCTGTATAATTCCAGCAGCGTTCTGAAGACAAAAATAGCGTCTATAGTACTCGATCTTGGCTGAAATCCACATTGAGATTCAAAGACAGTGCACTTTTGGCGGAGCCTGAGGTCGCTCATGCGTACGAAGATCTTCATGGCTCATGACTCACAAGCTTAATGCCCCTATAATTACCACAGTCCTGAACACTGTCTTTTCCCTTGTAAATAGGTTTAATAAAACTATGTCGCCACTGCTTAGGGATCTTTCCAGTGTTCAAAATATCTTTAAAAAGGTTAGTAAGCACGAGCACACAAACAGAGCTAAACGATATTCAAGCTTCTATTCGCAGATCGTCAGGTACTACCATTTTTCCGTTCTTCGTACGTCGAAGGCAATCACGAGTTTCGTCTTACTAGGGTAAGTCCGAGTTTAGATGGTAGGTCGGAAGGAAGCCCGCACGGATACTGACTGATCAGATGTATAACGACAAAGCTGCGGGCCCTGAATTTCTGACGCAAAGACATTTTGCGATATCTCGCGTCGCTTCATCTCGAGCTCATGCAATTTTATTTAATTATTATAAGGTTAATTTAATATATTGTCAAGTTTTATTTATACAATAAACTAGAATATTAATGGTTTTAAAATAATTATAAACTTGTATAACTATTGAAAGCGTATTATTTGTATTAAATATAGATGAAAAATAAATCGATACGGGCAAAGATACGAATTTGCGACTTGTGGGAAACTGTACCTAGAAGGGATGTGTTTCGATAACCATGTATTTTTCATTTTACATTTATTTAAAATTTTAAAACAATAATAAATGGATGTTGTGTATTAGAAAGTATTATTTTTAGTGAATTTTCAAATATAATAAGATAAAGTTACAAATCATCTATCGCCCCCCTAAATGACACCAGCGCCCCCCAAATCTTTCTCGGTCTCTTACCGCCCCCCTCTAGGGTTCCAGCGCCCACAAGGGGGCGTTATCGCCCACTTTGGGAAAGACTGTTCTATACCAATAGAAATAGGTAGCTATAGAGAAACGATATTACACACGAAATTCATTAAGCAACAAATATATTTTATTTTTTACATTTCATAACAAATGGATAGCACTTGTTATTGGAAATAGTTTTCATTTAATTGCTAAACTTTTATTCGTTAGATTTACAGATACAAGTTATAGTAGGTATATACGATAGACTTTTATTGTATTAGTTATACGATAACTAACACAACAAAAGCCTTCCAATAGTGAACACATGACTCCAATCGGTTAAATATATTTTAGGTGAGTATACAATTATACATTTATATAGAATATATACATTTAGTTTTTTTACAAACCCACTTAAAATATATATACTTTTTTAAGAACCTTTATTAAATTAATATATTTTGTAATATTTTTATACATTTACAATATATGTACTTATATTTATTTATTAAATACATAAAATATTTATGATAAATAATAAAAGATTAGTAATTCCATCTAAATTTATCTTTTTTTCTTGTTTGTTCTATAGAAAAAAATTGACAGTTTATTTGGGTTATACCTACTGTCATGTGGACAGATGTAGAACGTCAACGTAAGTCTCAGTTCCGATTTGAGGAAGAGGAAAGGAAATAAAAAGGAATGGCACTTCAGTGGGTGGCTTTTAGTTCCCTTACAAAAAACACAATTATAGTACTTACTTCAATTTGACCTGCAAGATGTTACCTCAGCCCATATAAGAGCTGCAGTCAATTGGTTACAAATAGGTTTCATCAGCGTCTATAAATCTTCTAACATACATGAATTGATTGATTGCATGGTTGACAATAAATTTCAACAATTTGAAACACTTATAGACTTTCATTATCCTCATATTTTTTACACTCATTTAAATTTCTTTGATCTCTGAACACCGTTTACATTAAAATTTATAAATTAATACTATTTGTGTATATCTTTAGTTAACTATCAAAGTTAATTGAATTGAATTTCAGCTATGAAGATATTGGATATTATTTTCGTACTGACAATAGTACTAACATTGTCCCACACTGAAGAAGATAATCGTGAATATGGAAAAAACGTTACGGCTTATAGTTATCATACTAAAATTGGCATTCCTAAAGCAGCAATATTAAGTGTATATAAACAGATTTCAGATGCTAATTTAAATATAATTTACCAAATTGTCGGAGGTGAAGTCACTCATATACAAGATGTTCCTTATCAAGTAAGTTCTAGTATGTACCTCAGTGACTAAGTGTAAAATATGTTTAAAATTTATGAATTAAAAAAAACAGTTTTTAGTGGTATTACATATACAATGAAAATTTACCTGATCTCAAAACACACAGGTTATAATATAATAATATCTGGACAAATTACACAAATTGTCTAATCCCTAAGTAAGCAGCAGAAATACAGACATCTATGCTCATCACATACATGCCTGCCCTTGTTGGGAATCAAACCCGAGCCCTTTAGCGCCGCTATAGGCTAGGCGACTGCGCTAACCACTCGACCCACGGGGCGGTTTAAATATATTACTGTATTTCAAACGAGCATATTTTAGAATTGAAACCGTTTTCTATAAAAACAAAGTTACTTAGTAATGCATAAACCGTTTCGCTACAGGTGGGATTAATAATAACTCTTAGAATATTACTCAAGTCTATATGTGGAGGTTCATTAATATCAAGCAACCGTGTGTTATCAGCGGCTCACTGCTACTTCGACGGCATTTTTAAAGCAAAATCCTTTGAAGTTGTTCTTGGAAGTAACAAATTATTTGAAGGTGGAGAGCGTATCCACACGAAAGATGTTGCTGTCCATCCAGGCTGGAATCCAAGAAGTATAACAAATGACCTTGTAGTTTTACGTATACTACCAGTTACATTTAGTCGTAAGTTATGACTTGTTATTATCACCAAGGTAATTTTTTTGTTTCTAATAAAAAATGGAATGTAATATAAAAATGGAATTAGAACACTTTGGTCAACTATTATATTGGATTGCTTAACCGTTAAATTTAACATTTTTAAATTAATGCGTTTCGTGCACATAAAGAAAATAGTTAATCTATGTAGCGTATGAACGAAAAGGTTAAACACCTCTTTTGTTGCCCGAAGTTTTGTCAGAATTTCACCAGCCGGGAAGAAAAAGATAATTAATTTTAAAGAATATACAACATGGACCTGCCATCTTCCTTAAATACTGTTGAGTAAATCAAAGTTCTAATTATGAATTAAAAAAAACTTTTACACTTTTTGCAGTTAAAGTTAATAAAAACATTGTGTCATTCATTTTGATATGGAAAATATTTTCAAACTATACTCAAAACATTATTTATTACAGATTTAATTCAGCCTATTGCACTCCCTGGAGGCAAGATGCTCACAAACAAGTTTGCGGGATGGACCGCTCTGGCTTCCGGATACGGCCTCACTGGGGATGGTAGACACATTATTTATTAAACAAGGAAAAATCATTTTATGATAATGAAATAGTGTATGTAACTCTGTAAGCTCATGAACTTTACATGTTATTTATGTATAGTGTATGAGCTTTGAATTAAATATAGCTTTTAGACTGCAACAAATTGTGATTAAAAATGCCGTAATTTTTAAAATTACCTCTGAACTGTAGCTGTGAGCAACTTACCTAACAATTGCGAGCATCTTTTTGTCCGACAGATCAAAAATTACCTCCATTACAGTATCTAAGACTTCTCAAGTCTTTTCTTTTAATTTTAATATTATTAATCAATTGATTTATGTTCTTTCCAATGTAAAGACAATTATTTTACAGTCATAGAGGAATGTACTTTTTCTGTCTAGACAAGCAAATTTTAATTACCCAAGATCTGAGTTCAGTAAACCTAACAATCATTTCAAACGCTGATTGTGCCAACACCTACGACGATTTGATTAAAAACACGACTATTTGTACTGGAGGGGATGATCATAGGACCACCTGCCAGGGTGACTCCGGGGGACCACTGGTTGTTACATTCGATGGAAAACCAATCCTGGTAAGCTATGATATACTTTTGTTATAAAAAAATGAATTAGTATCTCTTTATTACATTTAATTTATCATTTAATGAATAAACTACATTCTGTATAAATTATAATGAAATGGCATCTTAATATAAATTGTAATAATTAAAAAAAATACTTAAAAACCATCCTAATTATCTCAAACCGAGATATAATTATTTTTTCTTTTTAGTAATTATTGTTAAAGTTTTATAGTTTATGTAACCGATTTTGTTCCTATGAATATAATTGTTTTTTAATATGTATAAAAATAATGGTTAAATTTTTTTTTACCAGTTCAATTCTTTTATTTTTTTTAAATAGAGTATAGAATGGTACGTGATTGATATTTTTTTTTATATAATAATCTAATTTGTTTTATTAAGCTGAAATTTTATTGTTATAATTTATTCTTTTATTAATAACGAGTTCTGTTTAATTGAAGTCATTCTCATTTTTTGTTATTTATGGCTAGGTTTGCACATCACGGTACTTGTCTCTAAGGAGTTGCTTTGTGTGTCTACGCTATCGAAAGTCTGATTGGACTTGGGAAAATTTAGGTGCCTTTTGGAATAAGATGGGCAATATGGCAAGAACACCATAATCACCGCTTTTGAGCTGTTTCTCGTTAGGAATTCCTTTGTAAGTCCGCAAAAAATACCACTTTTATTTTGCTATTTTTTAAAACAGGTTGGTGCTACGTCTTTCGGAGCCCAAGATGGATGCGAGAAAGGTTATCCAGTCGCCTACAGTAGAATATCATCATTTGTGGACTGGATCGTTGATCAATAATAACATTTATATTATCCTACTAAAATATGTGTTTGTCAATAAATGCTAAACAAAAGTAAAATATGTCGTTTCAGCTACAGGTACATTATTTTCAAATAAAAACTTACCAAATTATTAATTAGCTGAATACTAACTAACTGTAGGATACAATTATTCAAATCTGTAACAAAATATGAATACAGATATGAACATACATTTACAAATTAAGGTGGCTTTTAAGCAATTTGCAACATATTCATATAAGGAGAACTTAACTTAAACGCATGTTATAATGAATGCACTTACATATAACTGAGATCCTACATTATGAATAACACTTAAAATGGTTTCTCTATCGCTTCCACTTAGATATGCTCTACTTAGAACCATCGCTTATGTAATTATAAATCTCGTGTGTGCTTATTTAGAATATACCCAATATTTACATTATAGTAACACATACGTAACCTATATGGAATTAATTACATGGACTGATTAATGTAATGTAATATTTTAAGTAAATTTTAGAGACCTTAAATCTAATGTCATAATAGATTTTTCTGGCGGGTGACACTTTTCCCAGATGAAAGTAGGCTACGTCAGTGTACTACCAGTATGTCAAACAAACAGTCGTTTTAATCTGTTGTGGCATGTTTGCTGTGACGTCAGACAATGACAAACTAAGAAATATACACAATCACTTTATCAAAGATTCGTCTGCGAGATAAGTTTACTTACATAAGTCGAAAATACTCAAAAGTAAAGTGGTATATTGGAAGAAAATAATAAACATGCTTTATTTATATTAGGATACACTTACTACGAACTCGACTTGAAAGAGTAACATAAAAATCAATGAAGGTACAAAAGTATATTTTGTATTTTAATATTGGTTAATGTAAACATATCCTAATTTACATTTGGCAAGCATTGTTAATGATAGAACTACATATTTGCAATTTTGCTAAATACAACATATATTTTTTTAATATAATCAATAAATCTTCAATTAATAAATCCAGCTTAACTCAGCTTAACTTAACTTTATTGAGTTTCGTAATTACTTTGTGGCTTATGTTAAAGATAAATATTCTTTTTTGTATACAAAAGCACTTTCATCGCTCGTGCCACATTTACTTATCAGCTTATGTCATAAACAAACATGAACATAACATAATAACATCCACAAATAATTTATATATGTAATATTATTTTAACTTGAAATCTCAGGTTCATAAACTGATATTCAGAGAGAGGGTTTTATTTGCTTTTCCTACAAAGAAATTTAATACTCGTATATTAAAATATAAAACAGACTAACATGTTACTACGCCTTAATTAGTGCTTAATACCGAATATTCCTTTTACAACGCTAGTTCGCCAATTAACCTATAGTCCGAGCTGAAACTAAATTTCCAGCACCTCTGGCTAGAACACAACAAGAGAGTAACAGTAGAATAATAATATTACCCCTAATGGTATTACTGCTTTTTAAACAGTAGTATTTAACTTTAGGTTCCTAATTAATTAGATACATAATACACATCTGCTTTGCTTTTAAGAATGAAATATTAAATAATTTGATATTCTTAGGAACTATGTTTTTTTAACCTTTTTACTAACTAGCTGTGCCTGACTTCGTACGCGAAGATTTAGATTTTGATAAAACGTACCCTTTGTACTTACCAATGTATGTAAAAACTATAAACCTTCAAACTGGTAAGCAGCAATGGTACAACAAAGAGATTATTAACTTCTTTATTTGTTAAACGAATGTTAAAAAAAAACAGAATGTAAATTGATCCCATCACAATATATTCCCGAAACCTGCATCCAAATCGATTAATCCGTTTCTGAGATTAGCGTGCACAAATATACAGACGAACAGACAAAATGAAAAAACGTTGTTTTGGGTTCTCTTGCTTATGAATTTTTGAAATTATTATTTTTTCGTTTTATGTGCACAACTAAAAGACAAACAGATTAACAGACAAAGATTTTTAAAATGCTGAAAATAGATTCTATTAGTTATGACTTCACATCCTGGTATATATTTTTTTATTTTTTCAATGTACAAAGACTACTTCTGTACAGATTTATTCCATTTATAGAATAACATTTGCATGGTAGGTACCTATTACGTGATTCACGTAAATTCACATAACTTTTTCATTTTTAAACCGATTTAGATGATGATAAACACAAAATTTTAAGTGAAGACTGTGATAGTATATTCCTGAAAACCGCATTCAAATTAGTTAAGCCGTTTCTGAGATTAGCGTGCACTAACATACAGATATACAGACAAACTGAAAAACCATTGTTTTGAGTTCTCTTGCTCTTATAAAGACCCCCTATGATGTAGTTTTTTTAATATTTTCCAGGTACAGAAATGGATCAGTGACAATTTTTTTATGTGTAGATTATATAATTCAATTTATTTTATACCAAAATATATAAATTATCAATATTCATATGTTGTTGACAAGCACTACCTAGATTTAAATTCAATTTTAATTCAAACAAACGCTTACATTAATTTTTAAAGTAGCTGCGGGTCAGTGATGAATAGTTCCTTTTTTTTCGCTTTTGGTTTTTTTTTTTAATTTTTCATTGGCACCTTTCTAAAACTAACTTCCTGACTAAACGGGGGGTCTCGAACTCATGTAATGGTCACTCGACCAAAGAAATAGTGATACATTTATTTAGGTAATCTGTTGTACTTAAAACAGTTCTTATGGTATATATTTTTTTATTCTGAATTGACGTACAAAACACATTATATTTGCATATTTTGAAAGGTCAATTATTTTCTACTAGTCAATTGGTACTTACCACCAAAATATCAAGAGTGACATATACGAATTTAAGAATTTTAAAAATGTGTAATTGAGACCAAGGTACAACATATGATATGTACCTTGGCTAGGAATATGGTGTACTTAATACACATTAAAAATGTAGAGATAACGTAAGAAAATTATTAAGATTACTTAAGAAAATCGTTTTATTCGGTCTACTACTATATTTAACAGAACGCCTTATAAATTGTAAATATAATTATAATAAAATTAATAAAATAATGTGTTCACTGGAAAACAAGTGCTAATATATTTGGAAGAATATGGACAGGGGACAATCCAGTGTCGTCTAAATTCCATATATCAGTCGCTTTTATATCATAGTGACATTGAGAAAGGTCTTTCTTAAAACTGTCAAATGTTAAACTCATTGTAAGATTTATTTTTTTATTAATCATTTTAATTGCATTTGTTAGATCATTCGCAAAAATAAGCGTCGTTTTTACCTTCACTTCTTGACATAATTTCTGAGATAATAACAGATTATTTTTACGTTATTTAAATTAATAAAATAAAAATCAAATATTCTCATGGCCAATACCTTGACCACTGAGCGAGGAACAACTGATTAACAGTGACCGAGGTACAACACTACTCCCACTACAACAAAACGGAGGCTTTAAGTGTAAGTAGTTTGACGTTTTGACACTCGTTAAGTAGTAGAACCCCTAGCATGTAAAAAGTGATGGACTATTATTAAATGTTTAAAACTTATCAGACTCCAAAATATATCAGAAATACTGTTTTGCCAAAAATTTTAACGTTGATAACACCTGCTTAATGACGATGTGACCAACCTCTCATACTCAAAAGGCAATATTGATGTACCGAATACTGTATCCCGCGAATATTATTTTCATTGAATCGAGCCTCGACCTCTGGCCTCGGTACTCATAGTGCCAATTCCTTAAAAGATTCCCCAATATAATTTTATAAGCTTTTCCACGACCTGTCAGTCCTTTTGACAGCTTTTATTAAATAAATTGATTCAATTAATCAACTCAAACAATATTATGATCAGTTAATAAACACATTTATTAAATTTAATTAATTTTGAATATACTATATAAAATTGAAGTTGAACATTATGTTGTTAATTATTATCGCCCCAAACCTAATAGCGATTTTATACTTATCATAAACACATCTTTCATAAAATTATTTTGGACATATTATTTTTTTAATTTTTACTTTTTAATTATTTTGGTACTAATTTAATTGCTATTAGGTACATATTTGTTTTTTACTCATAAGTATGTACTTACTTAATTATTGTACAGTTTATTATATTATTAAATATAATCTTAAAGAATATAAAACATAATATTAAGAACAGATAGATCACTCTTTACTTTTATTTTATTAGTGTTGTACATACTGTTTTTTTAATTAGTGTATAACTGGTTAGGCTTTTTTTACTTTAAAATTCGATTCTTATACCAATTTATTTATCTGATAGTAGATCTCTTAGGTAGAAAGAAAAATATGGAGTTACCGACAAAAACTGATATATACCTAGTATAGTCGAAGTTAGCTCACAATTGACAAACACAAATTAATTACATAATAATAAATATTATATTTCATTTGGTTAACATGAGTTTTCGTATTAGTAAGCGATATCTAAACACACGTCAGATAACTTGAAAAATGAATGAAGTTATCAGGGAAAAGGGAAATAATTGAGACGAGGCACAATCCAAAAATGATGGATCTCACACCTTCGCCCCATCAAATCGCTCTTCAAAGGGTAAATCTATATTTAAGTGCCCGAACTTTCTACTTGTAATTACATTTTTATGTTGTCGAGGGTTTAGTCCGGGCTTCTCTTACAAATGCGTTAATAATACTGCACTTGTAACTCCTTATCATTGATACGTTTGTTACAATTCATAAGCTTATTAAATAACAAAAATTCTATCTTTCTAACAAAGGACCTTTGTTTCATCAAAAATAACTAGATATTAAAAATTATATTAGTGTCATGCAATAATAAAAGTCTAGTACGTTCAGGTAAACAACTGGTAATAAAGCACTGTAATCTTACTATAAGGCTTTGTGCCACTTTTAGGGATGTCAATATTTTTTACAGCTTTGAAATAAATTCTAACAATACAATGTGCTTACATACAAATTATGATGTAAACAAGGAATAGGGCCGGATGTGACAAGATTCCCTCTTAGGAGTTTGAACAGGAGATTGATAATTTGTATGAAAATTTAGTGGCTTATTTTCTAACATAAATGGACCCGTTCAAACGTTTTCGATAATAAATCCTAATGGATTTAATGGGACCTTACCCTTTTATACGATCAACATTTTTTCAGACACCAA
Organism: Napeogenes sylphis; assembly: GCA_959347405.1. NCBI lineage: Eukaryota > Metazoa > Arthropoda > Insecta > Lepidoptera > Nymphalidae > Napeogenes > Napeogenes sylphis. The sequence goes on from OY365777.1 coordinate 20,219,290, forward strand.
TGAGGATGGGGATGAAGCTAGAGTATATAAACAAGAAACGGTTTCTCTGACTCTTACTATACATAAAAAAATGTTAATAATTATCGTTAAAATATTATATAAATTTGCACAACCCTAATAAGAAGCCCCACACGATTACGTCCCGCCGTGACGACGACAAAGCGAAACTTTATCTCTTTACCCTTGTTTATTTATATTTAACACGAGAATTTTGCACTATAAATAGATTAATATATAAAGTGATACGATTACTAGAGCTATATTAATAGTTGGGCTTTACGTATTTTCATACAACTACTTACAATATGAGAGAATTTTAAATTGATGATTTCTTTTTACTAACGCCCACGTCTTACTAATTATTAAATACAAAATAGTAATCGAATCACAAATCGACTTAAAGAGTCATATCGAATATATAACTGAAATTCGTACCACATCATAATAGGTTTTGAAATCTAATATCTTTATTGGATTGTCTACTGACCGGGTACATCAACCTTTTATTTTTTTCATAATCTATTATTATATTATGCCACCAGTTAAAATATTATCTTAATTAAAATTGTTGCCAGTTTCACATTACATTTCAATACGAAGGGTTCGAAAGTAATGATTAGTATGTGTGTTGTGCGGTCATTGTTTTGGAGGGAAAATTAGTAACGGTCGGCCGCCTGGGAATAGTTTCCAGTCTGTAGAATACCCGCCTGTAAGCGTATTGCCAGACTTACATTATAAATTGAATTTCGTACACAAGATTGCCCATTTGTTAATACAATTAACTAATCTATTTTGTAGGTATAATAAGTTTGGAAGGTTAATTATTCTAATTTTATTCATAAAGGGTGTGGGTGTAACAGTTTCGGGTTTTCTGTTATTATTTATAGATCAAACCACCAAACATAAAAACGTAGACATGTTTGTTACTTTATTTGAATTTAAAAATACGTTTACTTACTTTTACAATAGTAAATTCTAAAAGCTAGCTACAGTATATTGTGTTAAGGATCTCATTTGTCTGCAGTATTAGTAGAGATGCTGGCTAGATTTGTCCTTTCCCCATTGTATTTAATACAAAGATAGTAATTTGTAAAAAATCTCAACAATAAATATTTTATAATAATTATACAATGAATACTATGTAAACCAATCATTCGTAGTCTTAAATTCAGTTTTAAAAAAAATACTAGCAATATTAGAACTCTATAATAGCAAATATGTAAGTAAAGTCTAAATTTACAAAGCTCATTAATTTGATGCTGTTATTACGTTTAATATATGTAATTAATGAACCACAGAAAGCTGTGAATACAGTACAATTATCTTATCGGTGGCACAATGAGATATTAGGGAGATAAAATTGGCAGTCATCAATAACATTATCAGTATCCAGGGTGGCAGGGTTACTAGTATCTGTAATAATTATACACCTAGTACCTACCGCTGGCCATCGCGTACATCTAAATACAACTGAATTATCATTTGTCAGGATATAGGAAATGAATGAAAGTGCATTTATAATCAAATTAAAGTTCAACAGTTTTTAGGAATTATTTTCTATATAAAACACAGAGATTGGAGATATTTTTCTTGCGTAAACATTTAGTCGTTTTCACTTTGAATTTGAGATGTAGGTACTTATCTCTTTTTAACTATCATTGAAAAAATTTAATGAATACAAGTTTTAATTAAGTAAACCCCATGTAGAGTAAGCCATAACACTATATGAACTATATATAATACACTGTAAATATTAATAATAACATAAAAACGGACTTTGAACTTACGCTTATCAAATACGAGAATATTAATTATATTTAACTACGTCCAGTAATTACAGTTATCAAAGTGATTTCCAAGATATATGAAAACCATATCTGTAATTGAAATAGTTCACACAAGTAAGCCATATTATTATTATTTAAATAATTATTTATTAAATATACAGATAATTTTTATGCTAATTTCATAAAGGTGGTCAGCGACACGATATAAGTAGCTCAGTTCATAGAGCGATCATGTAAATTTTCTTTATTAATTATAATACAAGAAAAATACATCTGAGTCCTCTCCTGGTCTGAGTCAGACATTCAGTTTAGCAAATAGCACCGAAATTATTAACAAAATAAAAAACCTAAATCAATCATACGTTAAAAACTAGAAAACGAAAAATTAAAGATGAGTCGAGTATAATTTTTGTTTCAATCCTTGGTCTCCTTTGCGGACTCTCTTTTGAGGATATTCTCTTTATATACCTACTTCTATAATTTGCAGTAACAAAAATAAAAAATACAAAACAAAAAATACAGTAGCAATGAAAACACTTTGTAGCTGACAATAATTGATAAAAATATGATTGTTGGATTTATTTAAGTGATTAGATTTATTATTTCAGTTTTGTTTAGGATTGTTTTCAATTAAATATAACATACACATTTAGCTATTTACTAACGTAAATTTTAATACTCTAATATTATTTAATATGGTTTTTGGTGTTTAATTTACGTCACATAAATGAAAAATTATTATTATGACATTGACTAGATGCTTGTATAAGGATCCCAACATTTGTTATATTAATAATTATTATAAAACAACATATACACACACATATGATATGAAAATAACACATTTAGTATTTATAACTAGAATTTATTACAATGAGTATTTTTATAATACAAGTGGACGCCATAACCGAGTTTATCCTAAAAACAATTTCTAATATGTAAATATTTGTAACATTATGATAAATTATTATGTAAACAAATGCTATCACAGCCAAAAACAATTAAAAACAATTGTCACGTTGGTTTCCCAGAGGTCACCGGTTCGAATCCCTGCCCGTATTGTTTATTTTTCATCTTATAATCATTTTCAAAGTTAAAAAGGATCCAGCGGGTGCTGTATTCAAAGCTGACATAATATGAAGGTCATGTTCAGTGACGTCGCACCTCGGTCACCGAATATTTCTGACTCTTACGACATCACCGCGCCGTTAGCGTACGATTACCTCATACCATCTACCTATTATTAGTCAGATACGCAGGCTTCCATTAACGTTTATAGTTACCACAGAGCTGTGCCACAATACGAACGTCGCGATCGAAATGATTAAATACATCATCGTATTTTACTTCGTGTTGCAAATATTCACCGCACAGAGTTACAAAATACTCGGTATATTCGCGTCCAACGACCGCAACAATTATCTCACGTATCGCGGATTGTTTCGGGAGCTGGCGAATCGAGAGCACGATGTGACTCTAATTAGCCATTTCCAATTACCAAACCCTCCAGCCGGCTACCGAGATGTGTTACTTAGTAATAAACAAGAACACAAAGGTTTATCATTTGATTCAGTTATAGTGAATGAAGTTTCGCGAGTGCCGTTTGAAACATTAGTGTCTACTAAGGACGGAAACGATGATTGCAAGACGCTTATGAATAATCATGAGGTTCTACACATGATAAGAACTCAACCTCGATATGATGTTATAATAGTGGAATCTTATAACAGTGATTGTGCTCTCGCTTTGGCGGCAAATTTGAGTTCACCGTACATTGCATTTAATCCACAGACTATACATCCGTGGCACTTTAATAGATTGGGAATTCATTTCAACTCGGCCCATGTGCCTCAATCTTTGTTGCCTTTCGGAAAGGAGCCCTGGTTTTTTGATCGCGTCAAAGGTTTAATTCTGTATCACATCTCAAACTGGGTGTATTACATCGGTTCGCAAGTAACAGATCACGTGTATCTCTATAAATATTTGGGGGATAATCTGCCTGCTTTGGAGAACATCGCTTCAAACGCCAGCCTTGTGTTTGTTAACACACATAAATCTGTTTTCGGGGGTGTGGTGCGAGCTGATAACGTTGTCGACATTGGCGGGATACACATCAGACCTCCGAAGATTATGCCGACGGTATGCACAAACAGATTTCATACGAAAATACATGTAATTATTAATAGAATAGAGTTTTATCTAAAATATGTAGGTATGTAGTAGCGTAACAACGAAATCATATCAAATCTCATTACTTAATATTTAAAAAGAAGTAGTACCTACTGTAACTACAGTACAGTATAGTATAGTACAGTGCAGTGCAGTACAGTACAGTACAGTATTATGAAAATGATACAGACTTGTTAACGATAGTTTTGAGATTTTCGTCTGTTTTTCTATTCTTCGACTTAATATCTGAAACTACAAACATAGAAGTTGCCTACTTCTTATTATTTATAAAACTACAATAAAACTAAAATTGTACAGATTTTGTCAAAATATTATTATATTTATTTATTTTTAATTTATATTTATTTGTGAAACTGTAGGTGATGAACGTTCAAGACAATGTAGATACACTCAGTGGTGCAATTGATCATTTGATTTCTATTGTATAAATTTAATATCTATACTAATATTATAAAGAGGAAAGGTTTGATTATTTTTTGTATGTTTGAAATGAATAGGCTCCGAAACTACTGGACCGATTTCAAAAATTCTTTCACCGTTGGCAAGCTACACTATTCCCGAGTGACATAGGCTATGTTTCATTTTCAAAAAATTGGGGATGATTACTAAAACTTGAATATTCTAACGCAAGGTGTAAAAAAATAAACAAAAAACTGCGTGCGCTTCGAAAACGCTCACTATAACGTTTTCTATGGTTATGAAATTAGTTCTAAAATAATATCGTCTATTATATAATATAATATAGTCTATTATAGGTCTGGATAATTGTAGTTTCCACAGATTACGCGAAAAGCGACCTACACGCGGGCGGAGCCGCGGGCAACAGCTAGTTATATATAACATGAAAAGTACACACAATATATACACAATATACAGGGTTATTTGTAAATAATTAGCCACCTCTTGCAGGCAGCCTCTCTACATAAATCCCAACATTTGTTCTCTGACTTTTTAAAAATTTTGATAAACAACAAAAATTTTTTTGGTCCCTCTTTTACTTATTACTCTGTATTTTGTAAGACGTTCTTAAAAGGTCAACGCCCGGGCGCTACACCTACGCTCAGAGTTAATACCAGTTCAAAGACAACAAATAAATTTTGTATGGGAAAACTTAAATTTTTAAAAGTTGTAGAACGAATATTGTTGGGATTGGTGTAGAGAGGCTGCCTGCAAGAGGTGGCCAATTAATTACAAATAACCCGTTATATAACATGAAAGATAATATTTACAATTTACTTAAGTACAAGTGAAAGTCAAAGATAAACACGTTGTTGTTTATTATTTCAGATAGATATGCTCTTGTTCTTCTATTTTCAAAAACTTTTTTAACTGTAAACATTCAAAACAATAGGAATTCCATAATGTCTTACCTCCGTACTATGATCACCGATAGATAACACCTTGGAAGTAAACAAATGGTTGAGTAACAATAACTTACTACAGTAAATAATAATTAATAAATATGTAGTCATTTGAGATAATGGTATTTGTGTTTTTCTTTAATTATATAGATGATAGTCAAATAGTCATAGTCCCTTAACTTTTTATCAATTGCATGGACAATTAATATATGTACATAGCAATATTTATTATTATCTATTATTATTAATAGCAGTGAGGATACTAACAATAATAATAATTCCAATAAACGGTTTTCGTCAAGAAGTAGTCGGTTAATAGCATTACAAATGACACTTGTGGACTTTGTACAGACACACATACATAAATTAATTATAATACATAATTAGTTAGTAACAAAATTTACTACATCATTATTTATTGCATATATAAATAATAGATATTTGTTGTTATTATACTACTAACAGTAAAGAAATATTATTATTTATTGTTAGTACTAGTATATCAAAAATTAATTATTTGTTTTTTTTTATTTTTCTGTAGTTCAGTGTTTCTAGATGTTACTACTACACTACGGTTGTAAATGTTTTATATTTGTATAAAATATTATAAAAAAAAACATAATCAGTATATATCAAGTAAAATAGAATTCTTATTATTACAGGAAATAGAAAGATTCATCAATGAAGCTGAACATGGAGTGATTTACGTCAACCTGGGATCAGCCGTTACAGACTCCACTTTTCCAGCAGACAAACTCACTGAACTATTGTCTACCTTCAAAAAATTACCGCTTCGAGTGCTTTGGAAATGGGATGGAGATAACGTGGACAATCTGCCAAGAAATGTTATGACTATGAAATGGTTTCCTCAGTATGATATTTTAAGTAAGTAAATATAATACTGCAAATTTTTAAACGAACCAATAAAGAATTATCGACTAAATATACCTAATAATAAAGCTTAATCAATATCTAAGAATATTATAAAAGATAAACAATTTTACAAATAAATATATTGGGTATGTATTTACTTTGCAATATATATAAATCGTCTCTTTTAATGAAAACCGTATTAAATTTCAGAACACGAAAACGTAAAAGCATTTATTTCTCACGCGGGAATTCTTAGCAGTATAGAGGCTGTGGATGCCGGCGTGCCAGTCATAGCCATTCCTTTGTTCGGAGACCAGTATGGCAATTCTGCTGCCCTGGTAGATGCAGGCATCGCTACTATAGTTACCTATGACAACTTAAAAACAGAAATACTACTAGATGCTATCAATGATGTATTGGATCCAAGGTTAGTATTTTTCATATAGACATAATATTGATTTATCTTTGTAGATGCAAATATGACAGACTATACGATCTAAAAATTACTTATAAATAATTTAAATTGTTAGCCAAAACGTATTTAGTAATAAAAGTCAAAAATAATGTTTACGTTTTAAATTAACGTCCGCCAGAAGGTAATATCTTCTCACTAGGCGTTTAAATATAATGAAATTGTTAGACGGATTTTGTTATAAAAATCTTAAGCTGTTTGGCTTCTGTTTTCACTTTGATTGGGTTTTCTTTAAGATTGTTCATACATAAGTAAAGAACTATAGTTCAACTACTTAGTACATTATAAAAATAAAAATATATTTATGATCTATTTAACAATAATATTGAGTTACATTCTAAGCACACATTAAATAACAATCATAATAATTTACAAAAACTTTATGATCGAGATAGTGTATTAAAAAGTCCCATATTAATTTCATGAGGATGCATATTCCATACCACAAGAAAACAAATATATTATAGCAACAGCATTCGAGACTAAAAAAATCTCAACGGTTATTAAGTGTTATGCAAAAAACTTTCTACATAACATAATATGTAGATACTATATGGTAGAAGTGTGATGTAAGCGTGAAAGTAACAGGTTACGTGTGAAGACACGAGTACTACTTATACAAACTTGTAGTCAGCTTTGATATAACTCTCCACGGTGTTGAGAGCCACAGCCGTAACGGGCGGTGGCTGAGAAGATAACTTGTTTTATAATATTTTGTGGACATCAAATTATGTAACATAACACACACACAAACAATAGTTTGACATACAATTAAATATACATATTTTTATGTAGAGCCAAATGTAGAGTCAGACCTCTTTCTAATATATGGGCCTGAAATATATTTTTTATATTTTTTTTGTATTTGTCTCTTTTTTAAGGTTGTAAAATAAAATTATTGAATAATAATAATATGATATGTATTTTTCAGGTTGCAACAACAATCAAAACTTGTATCTCGCATGTGGCATGACCGTCCTATGTCTCCGACAGAAACCGCCATCTATTGGATAGAATATGTAGCTCGGTACAACGGCACCCCTAACTTAGTGGCTCCATCTGCCCGAGCATCTTGGTACCAACATCTGCAACTAGATGTCCTTGCGTTTGTCGGTTTAGTGTTCTATATTGTGATGTACGCACTTTTTAAAATATTAAGTGTATGCTGTTGTTGCTGCTGTCAAAACGAAGCCCCAACAGAAACGATATCGGAAGAGAAAAGATCCAAGAGAGTTAAATTTGAATAACTTAATATATCGTAATGTGTATATCGTTGCGGTAATGTATGGCAACTGCTTTATTTTGTATAAAACGCACAGATAAGAGATCTTGTAAACGAATATCAAAGAGGTTAGGCGGTAAATTTTAAGTTTTGTTGCTTAACAAGTTGTGAGTAAGGTCCCCGTGGACCTGAGTACATAATCAAGAAGTAAGGAGCAGTGATACTTAATATAATAATTTAATGTTAACTAATATATCGACTTAATTTATTAAAGAAACAAAGAATGATAATTTTTGGTTTTATTGAGGAATTATTATTCACATAGTAATTTATCGTTTTATTTTATTATAATAAACCTATACAAATGTATACAAATAAGCAATAAAAAAAACTATAGTTTTCATTTTACAAAAATATCATCTTTACAATGTACCTAACTGCTTTTTCTAAACATACTTAATACACAAGATACATGACTTCTCAAGTAATAAAAGTTTTATCTTTCTAAAACTACAACAGTCACGATTTTAGTTTCCAAGTCATTTTTATTGTAACTTCGAAGCACGATGAGTGTTTTTACAATACTGATATCACTAATAGTGTTGTTTCAGTTAAAAGTGAACTCTCTTAATATATTAGGAATATTCCCGTATCCAGGTAAAAGTCATTTCCTTGCATATGAAACACTTTTGAAAGAATTGTCCAGAAAAGGCCACACGGTGACGGTGATATCCTATTTTCCACAAGAAAAGTCCACAGCTAATTACAATGACATAAGCTTAGCAGGCCAAGCAGAGATATACGAAAATGTGTTCTCTATTAACAGCCCATCGTATATAAAAATAATAAACACTGGTTTATATTTAATCCAATCAGGGATTAATAACTGCAAGATTTTGCTTTCCGATAACAACGTTCAAGAGTTATGGAAAAAAGAAAGAAAATTCGATGTGGTTATAACGGAACAGTTCAACAGTGATTGTGCACTCGGCTTAGCATATAAGCTCAATGCTCCAGTGATCGGAGTCACTTCATGCACATTAATGCCTTATCACCACAATAGATATGGAATTCCTAACAACCCCTCATATACACCACTCCACTTGTTAAACGGGGGATCAAAACCTTCTTTAAAGCAAAGAATTGAAAGGGTGATATTTACAATATATTTCCAGTATTTTGTTAGAATCATAACACAAAAGGTCGATCAATATACATTGTCGCAATATTTCGAAAACATTCCATCGCTGGAAGAATTAGGTCTAAATATTAAATTCTTGCTTCTTTATGATCATTTTGTTTTTCCCGCGCCATCTGTTATATCTACTAATGTTATACAAGTTGGAGGTTTTCATGTACCAGAGGCAAAACGATTACCTGAGGTGGGTAATCACTTAATTTCCGTTTCATTGTTCTCCCGACATGGGTAATCCGACCCTGGTGGTATGTATATATCGATTTATTTTTAATAATTTGATCGGTTCGTAGGAGTTGCTCAAGTTTTGTGATGAATCAATATATGGGGTTATATTAATAAGTTTTGGAACGATGCTTAACAGCTCTTTAATTTCTCGTGAAAAATTAGATGCTATAATAAACGCTGTGCGGGAGTTGAAAGAAAGAGTTATTTGGAAATGGGATTCAAATACTTTACCAGGCAATTTAAAAAACGTTTACATATCTAAATGGACACCACAAAACGATCTACTAGGTAACATTTATTCGTCCTTATTACAATTGTAGTTAGCTAACATTTATACAATTAATATTTTTATAGCTCATCCCAAAGTTAAAGCATTTTTTTCTCACTGCGGAATGCTTGGGCTCACAGAAGCTATTCATCATGGTGTACCAGTAGTTGGCATGCCTGTTTTTGGAGACCAGCCTTATAATGCTGCAGCTATAGAAGAGAGTGGAATGGGAGTACAAATACAATTTGGCGATCTAACAAAAGAGAAATTGTTAGAAAAATTTAGAACTGTTTTAGATAGAAAGTAAGTTTTATTATAAGGATTTCCGAATGTAAACACATTATAAGATGTTAAGCAAATATTTTTTTCAGGTTTAATGAGAACGTAAAGCGAATATCTAAAATGTGGCATGATC